>CM059819.1:30339542-30939542 GCA_030435695.1 Brachymystax lenok tsinlingensis | reverse complement strand
GGTGAGGTCACGGCAGGGCCAGTGGGGAGAGAGTGCCATGTCCTCCCTTAGACAGGTCCGGAATCTAGCACGTAAATCAGTCCCACACCGCCAGAGAGACACCGCGGCCCTTTAAACCAAAGAGGTACTCTTCTTTCCTTCCTAAATGTGAGGAGCGTATATGTATGTGTGTGTGTGTGTGTATGTGTGAGAGAGTGGTTTGAGAGACTGAAAGAGCGTTAGAGATACAAGACACTCCTCTTTGAATGTGTGTGATGTGTTGTGGTGTACAAGGCTAGTGGAGTGTTGGGCAGTCAGTTGGTCAGCTTGTGCAGTGTGTTGGTGTGACGCTAGGTCTCAGAGCGCATGAGTCAGACACTGTGTTTATGGTAGCAGGGGAATCACCCAATCCTCACCACATGTTTGACTTGCTTTATTTCCGTTTGTATCTTATGCTTGTATTTACAATCACTTTGGAAGTTTCCTGTCGACATCCACTAAGTATGAAATATTATTAAATACACATTTGAATATTTTTTTTATAACGAATTTTGCATTTATCACTTATATTTTGTATATCACTTTTATATATATTTTTGTTTATATCTTATATTAGATTTTGATATCAGCAGTTTGTTGGACTGTTTGAATGACGGTGTAGTTGCTGTGTGGTACGGTGGTTGTATCATATGTTGTGGTTGACTATTATTACTAAGTGATGGCCCATACCTCTCTAACCTCTGACCTCTCTGGTTAGGGAGTGGGCCGTGTTTAACTCAGTCGTGGTTTTCTGACAGCTAGCTCATCAGGGAGGGCATGAGGAGGGGTCTGGGCCGGGGCAAGGATACTTTTTGGGAGGGGTGGTAGTGTTTTTCCTTGTGTTGTGGTTTAAGGGAGCGAGGAGGGGGGCTTGCATATGGGGCAGAGAGGTGCTGATATGAGGAGCGGACAATGCATGAAAGCCCCCAGCATGGGGCCTGTGTCCCATTGTCCCATGGTACCCTCCTGTCACTTTCATTTGACACCCCCCAGTCCGGAGTCAGGCCAGCTTTGATATGGGGATGGGGTGCAAGGGTTGATGGGGAGCAGGGGGATTTTAAAAGAAAGAAGTAAAGGAGAAAGATAGTCTGTGAGGTGTGAAATAAGATTGCTTTTTATCCGACAGCGTGGCGTTATAGAAAAGGAAGCTGTCCAGAGATGGATAAAGTGGGGGAAGTGCACCCCTGATTTCCAGTTGAAGCGCTGTGACACCTGGTTAAAATGATAACAACAGCCTCAATAATTATAATGAGAGTAATGAGAGCTCCGACACACAGCCAGCTCCACACTATAGAAGAGCACCAGTGACTAGCACAGCTCAACCCCCGCTCCTGGTACTCTAAGACTGGGGAGAGGAGAACGGGACAGACAGGGGCAGGCAGAGGAGTCTGCCACTGAGCATGAAAGGGAAACAGACGGACATGCAAAAAATGAGCAGGGATTCACTTGTGTGTGAGGAGCACTGGAGCCATTTGCAGCAGGTAGGATTGGATTATGTGTTAATAGAATGGCTGTTAGTTTAGCATGTGTTCAGCTGCAACAGAGGATGGAGGAGGAGTTTCACTGGCTGATTTCTATGTACACTGTCTATATATATCATTATTTCAGTCTCAGAAGGAGTACTGGGAAGTGCAGTGGTTACCATCTATTATTTATTAGTCCGTTTGTGCCTGTCAGTGGGATTAGTATTAGTGTAATCACTGTTCTTCTGGGGGAAGGAAGGCTGTTCGGCCTCATCTGAAGGTTATCACACTGTCTTCCCCGTCTCATCTTCACCAGCCGCTTCCTGCAGAGCATCTGCTTTTTACATCTTCACATATTTTTTCTCCTTTTTCCTTCCCTGTGTCTCTGTTGCTCTCTCTCCTCATCCACCCACCCCCCATTAATGTGTGTGAGTACCTCGCTCTCTCCCGGCTTGTATAGGGTGACACCTATGGGTCTGCTTAAGCCCCTGCACTTACAGGCAGTCAGAGGGAGAGCGAGGGAAGGAGAGCAGCAGCCGCTTGTGTTTGTGCCTGTGCGCGCACAAATGTATGTGGGAGAGTGTGTGTGTGTGTGCCAGGGGGAAATAGATGCTTCAGTTTTTATTCTTCATCTCCATGTCACACCATTTCACCTGCTGCTGTGTCTGTGATGCCTTCTGCAGACAGAGAGCTGGTAGGATGGAGAGACTGTGGACTGTCTCCGTTGACATGCAGTGAAGGGCTGATATTTTTATGGGTGCAATCTGTGTCTGCAGCGGAGGCTTATTCAGCTTGCCTGATAAGATTAACGGAACAGTTTAATATCATTGTATGGAGAGGGTTAATGAAGACAATTAAACAGACGACAACCTCCAGGCTATTGTCCTTTACATTTGAACGATTGGGGTTAGAAATGGCCTATTGCCATAGCTCTAAGTGTTTCTCCCCGTCTATTTCCAGTCCTAATCTGTGAGTCCGTTTTAGTGGCTCTTCCATTTGCATCCTACTCTTAGGCCACTTGTGACCTTTCATTAATTATGGCTGGATCCGGCTTTAATCATTGTGTAATACCGTTGGAGATGAGATGAGGAATAGACACAGTCATTTGTAGTGCCGCTCGTGGATTTAAACGTCTGCATTTCTACATTCATTATGGGGGGGTTACTGTGCGGTGTGTGGTGGAAGTGGCATACATCTTGATTAAAAAACAAAATTAAGAAGTGTGAGCGAGAGGCAGCAGAGGCTGGGGGGAGCTCTCTCTGCTACGCACCACAAGAGATCCGTCTGGAGAATGCTGAGGTGACAGCTGTTGTATTCAGTTACGTTGAATAGAGTTAAAATCTGGACTGTGGATCACTGCAATGTTCCTGAAAAAGCATGTTGAAGTGTGGAGGTGTGGAATTAGACACACTGTAAGAGTAGGACAGCTCAGAATGACATGCAGACCCTTTTTAAAGGTGTACAATTTACCTGGGGATTATTTTGTAATCTGAGCACTTGTGCGGCTGTATGGTATTCTAATTCTCCGGGAGTTGTGTGGATTTTGTGCAGGCTGGAGTTTGATGGGATTTTGGGGCTAGGCTGCGGCTCTCCTCTGGTTTACCGGGCAACGGTTTAGGACCACCTCGCCAGTACAGGATGGGCTACGCTGGACGGAACTTGCAGTTTGCCTTGGAAACGTAATAGAAACATGGTCAATAATAAAATAATGAAAAAATGTATTTATGCAAGTGGGATCTGGGGATCACTTAAATGTGCTTTTTACTGGGAGCCAGTTATCCCTGTTAAATACCTTCATTTATACACAGGATCCCCGTCTGCTGCTAGCAATAATGTCTAACAACATAATCCATACACCAATCATTCTGTTGTGAGGAGAGGGGCTTCGTACTTTGGGAAACAGTCAGGAACTCCTGGATATTGCTCTTGCCTCATGACACAGAGGTGTTTTCTATTGAGTTAAAGCTTTGTCAGTGACAATCTCCCCAATACTATAGTTATTATCATAACTGGAATAATGATAGTTATTGCAATTATGATGCATGCTTGTATGGTATCTTCAGTTTACAGTAAGAAGCACTTCTCAGGCCTCTAATACAACCTTTTGTTAAGTCAGTGAGAAAATCACACATTTATATTATATTATTGAGCTGTATATTATTGCTGTCTTTAGTGAGTGTGTTTCTCTTGGTGCATCAGTGATTAGGATAGCAGAACTCCAATAGCACGTTATCATCGCAATTTCAGCCTGATCTAAATGTGTAATCACTTTACACACGCTATCATGTGTCTCTCGTCGTATAGCTTTCATTTCTCTTTGATTTACATGTGAATATGGAAGCACAGGAAATATCTATTTACCATGAGAACTGAAGGAGATTGAAATGTTTGAGGTACTTCACGGATTGCCAGTCATGAATGAGTAGAGATAATACCATACCGTGCTGGTAGTGAAATGTACATCTTTGATTTGATTCAAAATGTTCTATCCAGAAACCATTTTTAGAGGCTATTTGTGCTAGTGAAGTTTGATGGGACTTTGGGCCTGTGTTTTGGTCCAGATACATAGTTGGTAACTACAGTATAGGAGTGTAAGTGCTGTAGTAGATCATATGAGGCCATAAAAGTTGTGTACAGAGTGGCTTGTCTAGTGGTGAGCTCAGATCAGATGTGTGTTGACTCAAGGGCTGAATATGTGAACAGAATATTTCAGTGGCTGTTGTTGTAGCATTGTCGATATATCAATAGACTGTAGAGTAGAGACCTGAGAGTGGAAGCATTTTCAAAAGAACATTTAAGTACATTTGCTGAGAATTAGCTGACTTGTGTAGTAACTGATAGGCCTTATTGACTGCGGCCCAGTTTACTGTTGTCAAATCAATGCTGTTGCGTGCTAGTCGCACTACTTTTAAACAAACCTAACAGGCCAAGGGGCTGCTCAGGGGCACTGGAGAGAAATGAAGAAGATTGATGCCCTTTTTATTATCAGTTTTCTGCCATATTTCCCTCTCTGCGTTACTTACAGATGGCATTATCAGATATCCATTGTTTGGAGTCCAATGCTTTTAAATGAGCTGATATATTGAGCTGAGGCTTTCAAGGTCATTACAGGGGATTTCTGTATTTGACTTGGTAGAAAAATATAAAGAATTGCCGGTCTGAAAGTTTTTTAAATATTTACGATATTTTTATTTCGCAGTAGCGAGGAAGTAGAGGTGAAATGAGCCCTGTATTGGTAAGTAGCCAAGCAGACTGCAGCTGGGGACAGTAATGCATGTGGAGAGAGAGAAAGCGAGAGAGAAAGCGAAGGAGAGAAAGAGAAAGAGGGAGAGAGAGAGGGAGAGTTAGAGAGAGGTCTTTCTCTAGAAACACGCTCCTTCACACAATTATTTTTCCTGTCTGCATACTTCAAACCGCTTTGGAAAATGTGTGTATGTCTCTACCACATGTGTGCGGTTTTCTGCAGTTTTATGTCCACATTAAAGAGAGGAAGCCATAAAGATATTTGTGTCATGGTCTTGAATAAATTAAGAATTATTACTTTGTGGCTTGTATAAAAAATTATGATGGTTATTATTATTATTATTATATTTTCAAATGAACTGTAATTATTTTCTAAATGTGTTCATATTAGTGTGGATACAGCAGAGAAAATAGATGAGAAAATATAATACATTTCCTCTATCTCTGTTTTGATGAACAAAAATGATTTCTCTAATTGTATTGTTTTAATGAAAATAAATAGCAAAATGCACTCATAGTGATCAAGCAGCACAGGGCAGAAAGCAGATCCCGCCCTCTTTGTCTGGTAACCTTTTAACTGTGTGTCAGCGAATGTAATTGTTGTAAGCTCCTATAGAAAAAAAACGCTGCTGTCCCTTTAAGTGCTTCCACCAATTCTGATGGCGTGTTGATTTACATATCCCATCCTCTCCTCCCCCTTCAGGAGAGCTGAGCGAGGATGTGGAGGCTGCCAGTGAGACCACCACAGAACAGGAGGACCAAACCAAAGACAGAGAAGGTGGGGGGGAGAAGGAGCTCACCAAAGGGACAGGTAAGGCCTTAATTACACTACACACATTTAGGCAGCACTGCCCTCAGAGATCATGTGCTATTGCACCTGATTTGTTCTCAACAGAAGGCCTTTTGTCTTAAATAATTATACAGATTCTACACAAATGTCAGGGTCCCTTTAAAATTGCTCTGTTACAAATCCACATCAGTTTGTAGTGTTTTTTAAGGAAGCCCTTCTGTTTCTTACTGTAGGAGGGAGACATGTCTCCTCTCATCAAATCCTATCTGATGAATTAGGCCAAATTGTCAATTGAGGTAATATGGTCAGGTGACTCATGTTTTGTTAGTTGTCAGTGGATTTTATGGAGAGGGGCCTGGGCGCGTGGATTTTATGGAGAGGGGCCTGGGCGCATAATTCAAGGTCAGCCACGTGTGTGTGCCCATGTAACAGGCTTGCCTCCGGCCTGCGCTGCACTGATTGTGTGTGACAGAAACACACACCTGTGTTAAATGTTATCAGATAGGGATATTTCTCTCCATGGGCTTTCTGATGCCAGGTGCAGGTGTTGAGTTCCATGGAGAGGTGGGGCTTGAGCTGAGGGGAGACATTAGTGTCCGGGCCTATTCTAACCTGAGGCCTACTTTTACCTGCAGATTAAAGGCCTGTGTTTTGGTGGGAGTCCATTATTGTTTGTTGTTGTAGGTTTTAGGGTGAATCCTATCTACTTTTAATGTGATTAGTTTACATCAGCGTGCATTACAAATGGTTTAGCTGATTTCTGCTGCTAGTTGAGGTCAGCAGGTCCAGGCTGAACATGTGTGGGTATTATGAGTGTGAGGAGGAGGTTCACAGACAGGAAGTGTTTGTGACTGCTCCCCACTGCTTGGCCCCCCTGGCCATATGTTCACGTCAGAGCCTAGCTAGGGTTTGTGTCAAGCCCTGTTGGGGGTCTGGCCTGGATATCCAGTCACAGCACTCCTAGACCAGGAATATTCTAAACTTCCTTGGTAGAATTATTTAGAAGTTATAGTAATAATAGTTATGTAACAATCTAGTAATAGTTACAGTAATAGTCATTAGTAAGAGCAGTATACTATATAGGGCTCTATTTTCGACTGCCGTTGTTTTTTGTTTTTCAGCCCTAACGGCAGGTTCGGCAATTTACCTGTCTTATATCAGTTCGCTTGGGCTCAGATGGGCAGGGTGGATATATTTGAGGCGTGTCCTTCAAAACATGATCCAAAGTTGTAATTTCAGCGCCGATAGGGATATTTAAGACCAACCAAAAGCTGGTTTTAGCGGTAACGCAGTTGCTTATGGCATGAACTTTGCGGACAGTGGAAACACGGCCTATCCAGCCGTGACTGCCCATATGCACATGGAACAAGAGGAGCCTAATGTGCTTTTGGTGCCTTTAGAAACATAAAAAACATTCCATTTTTTCCTATTTCATTATATTTGGTTAAACACCAAGCATAACCTTACCCTCCTCTCAATTAGTCTTTTTTGTCCTGCCCTATGCAATTGCGAAGTAGTCAAGACTGGGTATTCTGGGTTGGTTTAATATTATATGCCCGAGGGGAGAAATGATGGTGAATGTAAGTGTGACATAGCCTATTTAAAACAAGTTTATTGTTTTGTTTAGAATTTGATTTGAATTATTTGTTCTCTTTTAGGCCTTATCAATAATGAATTGAATCTTGCTTATTGACAATGTTTGGCATGTCCATGCTCAGCCATAATGTAATTTACAGTAGGCCTAGCTCCTATATCAGTGTGAATGCTATTGACGACATGCAATTACTTAAAACAATGTGGACTGCAAATGGGTTCAAGTTAAAGTATTTAGCAAAGTTAGGTCTACGTTTTGTTATTTTGTTTCTGTAAGCCATTTAATAAACTAAAATGGACTAACATTGGAATTGGAGTTGATTCTAAGGCAATACATAAAAGACTGTAAATACAAAACTTGAAGCAACCACAAATTTCACCAGGGAGCACATTCTGATTGGCCAATGAGGAGCCAAGCCTTCGACACACCCACACCTTGTTTATTCATCAAAGCCCAGCCCTTTTACACCAACGCCAGCAAGTGCGCCAATAATTGTGATAGTGAAAATAGTTATACACCCCTGAACCTATAGCGCTACTGCCTGTGCTTAGGTTTACCATTGTGTTAGGTTTGTTAAAAGAGAGCCCATAGAGCGTTGAGGCCTGAGGTGCTTTCCCATTGGTTCTTGGGGGGACCTTTTTGAGACAGATACCGTGTAAATATCCATCCAAACCCTGTTGGCTTGTGGCCTACTGCTCCACATGTATGAAGCATGCTTTTCCATTTAGCACACAGTATACAGGAGTACTGTGGAACAGTAAAATACAGCATGGTTCTCTGGACAATGGGGTCTAGTCTTATGTTCAGGGTTGAATCCTGGTTGTCAGCACTGGGTTAATGGAAGGTCCTTTTTATACTTTGAGTTTTTACTGTTATGAAGTAGAAAAGGGAATAAGTATTATCAGTAATTAGTTTGGATCTAGCTATTTGTTTCATGTAGTCAGACAAGGATGGCAGCGAGTAGGGGGATTTCTTGTAATCTCCTCCCATCCAATAGACAGAGTTGTGGTAATGATAGCCAACATCACAGACTAGCAGGCAGAGTGAGAGATGGAATTTTCACTAGACCAGCTCCATCCCTGGAACTGGGGGATGGTTTGACTTCTGATGTCTTGATTTACATTAGTGAGGTTAAAAGCTGGAAAACAATCCAGACCTTTTGCACACCTACGTTTAAAAGTGAAAGTTCTGCAAAAAAGTTAATCACACCACTTGAAGCCCCATCTTTGTAAAAAGGTCTTTGATATTCTAACTTTTATTTTAACTGAGTTGTTTGTGCTCTTTGAAAGGGCGACACTTCTCTTTGAAAGGGCGACACTCCTCTTTGAAAGGGTGACACTCCACTTTGAAAGGGTGACACTCCTCTTTGAAAGGGCGACACTCCTCTTTGAAAGGGCGACACTCCTCTTTGAAAGGGCGACACTCCTCTTTGAAAGGGCGACACTCCACTTTGAAAGGGTGACACTCCACTTTGAAAGGGCGACACTCCTCTTTGAAAGGGTGACACTCCTCTTCGATGGGAGAAATAATGAAATGCAAGAATGGTTAAAAGTACATTTTAACACATCAAAATATAGCACTTTAAAAAGCATTAAAATGAGCCGAGCGATTAATAATTCACTCATACCTGTGGTGCTCAGGAAGAGTCCTTACATTAGCATTCCTGCTTTTTGAAAGGCATGCAATTTGATACAAGCATATTCAATTCCTTTCCTCCCCTCTGTCAGTCGCTAATCACCAAATAAGTGTGTTTCTGTGTTTTCACAAAGGAAAGATGTGCTTGCATATGAAAAATGTACAGCTTCACACCAGCTTATTAGAACCGCTTAGTTAAAAATAGCGTGTGCATTAGGAAACCAGGTCTGGGTTTCTGTTTGATGTCAGTGAAAAGGTGGGTGGGTGGATAGGAGGGATGGGGGGACGGATGTTTTGTCAGCTGAGAAAGGAGACGGGAGCGCTAGTTTAATGGAAGGTAGCTTTTCTGCTCTATGTTTGTATGATTGATGGACACAATGCCTAAACAGAGACCCTCTATAACCCTGTACGAACAACAGCACAGAGGAACACAGAATGCATTTGGTAAACAGAGGCATGCTTGTTGTGGCTGATGATTGTCTCTGGATGTCTGAGAAGGCAGACAACACACTGATGCTGTTTGTTGGACTAGACTGTGAGGGACTGAGCTAACCTGTTATTTAAAGGACTGTCTGAAAAGTGCTCCGTCTCCCGCTGTCTGATGGTGTGCCGCTCTCCTAAGGTCCGTCATTAGAACTATTGAAGTGTTTCGTCTCATCCTTGTCATACAACCATTGGAACTTGGTGTGGAGACGTTGTTCCCTTTACAAATGACAGTCACTATTAGGCAGGCGGCATTAGCAGAGGCAGAAGAAAGGAATCCTCCTTTTTAAAGCAACTGTCAATCTTATTTCCCTTTTTAGTGCCACATCGCAAAATTCATTAAAGCCATTTAGAAATGCATATGTATTCTGAATGTCTTCTCCTGCTGAAACATTTCTACAATATGCCACTCACACAGATGAACACACACACCACACTTTGTAATTATTTTCCATGAGAGAGGGAGAGCGAGGGGTGACATACAACCACAAGTTTAGTTTGTACATTGAATTCATTACTTATTTAAACAATAAAGTTCATGTTGGCAGAAGCTGCGATTTAGCCAACTTCCCCAATAAGCTATCCAGGGGTCGTTTCTAATGCGGCCAATGAAATATTTATAAATGGCCAGCCTTGAGCCTTGCTCCCCTTCTACTCGCCCCTTGTTCACCTAGCTGAGGCAGCATTAGTGAAATGGAGGGGTTCTGCTCCGGACGGCAAGGGGAGCTGTACCTAGATTAGAGCAGGACAGTATTAATGCAGGAGTTGAATACACAGGGATGGAGGTAGGAGAAAGGCAGAGGAGGGGGCAGAAAGAGGAAAGAGGGATTGTTAATACACTTAAGGGCTAGGAGGAATGGCCACAATATGATTTGACATGCTTAACATAAATGTATGGGAAGGGTTTGTATTGAGGTGGTCTATATGGAGGGTGCAGTGTGTGTGTGTGTGTGTGGGGTTGCAATCTTCTGCAATTGAGGTTTATGAATAATTCCTCTCATACCCCCTTCCTGACTTTCAAATTATGGGAGCTGGAGCGAGGGAGGGGAAAATGATATTACAGCGCGGGGTCATCCACATTCTGACACCGGCAGAGCACCCAACCAAATTGGTCCCATCTCTTTTCCCTTAAATATTTACTTTTACCTATGAATCTCTGTGATTGGATGAGTGTGGAGGAGCCCGGTGCTGTGAGTGTGTGTATGGTTGTGAGTGTGTGTGTGTGTGTGCTTGCATGCTTGTTTATGTATGTGTGTGTGTGCATGTGTGGGTTTGTTTGTATGTGTAGATGTGTGTGTGTCTGTATGTGTGAGTGAAGGGAAATTAGACTATGGATGCATCTCTGTCAGTCCAGTGAACATTAGCAGCCCCTGCATGCAGAGGAGTGATACTGCAAGCTGAACATATTATGGTCTGTGCTCTCTAGTCTTGGGAGTGGTGTGTGGCTCACACTGAAACGGACACGTGCTGGCCAGTAGGGTAAGGTTAGCAATGGACAGTGCTCAATATTTTATATATCTCATATTTTCATATTTTTTAACAGTTCAGCCTAAGGAATGTATTATACTACCAATGGTCTCCCTTGAGTTCTAACAAAGTGCAACTGTTATCCCATGAAATTACATATTCATATCATGTCCTTTGTCTTTGAAGATTATAGACCATAAATTGTCCTTGTTTGTGAGCCAACTCCCTGAAAGATCAGTGTTTGAGTTTTACTGCTATAGTGTTATGGGCCAGCCATGTTGCTGCTGTTACTGCCTCTATGCCGGCCGGGTGGGCGGGGAGGAGTGTCCTTTAAAGGTGAACGCCATGTCAGCCGCCTGCTCAATGGCCTGAAGATTAATAACGCGGACACTAATTACTATCTCCTTTTAATTTCTTCATTTTAAATGTGTCTTTGTTGCAGTCATGCCTGTAGGCCTATATAAACCACTCTCCTCTTTTCCCATGCAGTGTGGAGCTGGTTTTTCATTTAATAAAAGTCAGGGTTATCCACCAAGGATACTGAGGAATGATGAGCCTCAATATAGAGTCGCTTTGGCGTGAGGCTTTGGTTGTAATTTTCTTTATTTGAAATTAATTGATGCAGAGTAATTACCTGAGAAATATGAGGTGAAGTGGAATATAGCCCTTTGTCGCTCAGGGCTCTAACATGGCCTGTAGATGAAAAAAGACGGGCAGAAAGGGGAGGGAAAAAGGAGAGATAATATTCAGTTATTGTTAGCATATGCATTAAAAGTGAATGACTTGTAGCACTGGGGAGTTGAACCTGCTTCTCCATATTAATGGTTAAATTGCTGAGGGACTAGAGGCGAGTGCAGAGCAGAGGGACATGGGGAGAGAGAGCTTCAGTAATTTGGCCCTGTGAAGTGTGGAGTGGTAGGAGGGTTAGTGGGGAGGGGGTGAGGAGGAGACTGAATGGAGGGAGTTCCAGTACAGTAGATGGCTGTGAGTCTGTCCCTGAATGATCAGGCCATTGTGGGAAGGAATTTTGAGAGGGGTGGTTGTGGGTAGGAAGCGGCTGGGCCTGGGCTCAGGGCAGAGTGGTGGGTATCAGGCAGTAGGGCCATATGGCCTGGCTCCATCGGAGCCTAAACTGTGGCTTATGTTTTTACGACCGGAGGCTTCTGGGTTCCGAAGCAGGGCTGGGTCTGCAGGCAGGATAGGGCCAGTCGGTAGGAGGGTAGGAGACTGAGGAGCTGGTTACCACATGCATCCTTTTCCCAGGCCTCCTGGGGGACAGTGTCCATACTGAAGGCCAGGCTTCTCCAGACAGTGGTGAGAGAAGAGGGCACCACCAGGCCTACCATTCCAGACCCAGACACTCGCCACAGGAAATCATTCTCTCCCCCTTTCTTCTTCCTCTTCTTCCTCTCCTTTCCTCTCCTCTCCATCCTGTTAGCTCCAACTCGTGGAATATCCCTCCCCAAGGACGTAGAGGCAGATCAATGACACAATGGCAGCTGTGATTGCATTCCTCTAAGATTTCAATGGCAGAAGACCTGTTGTGTTAATTCAGCCTGGCTTGTGTCGGTCACTCACTCCAGCTGCCATCTTTCCCCCCCTTGAAAGCACAACAAGGCTGTGATTGCTCCAGAGACCAGGCTGTGTGCTGACAGCCCCCTTGCTGCAGTCTGAGTAATGCAGCCCAGTCCAGGGAGGTGAGACAAGGTGCCAAAGTCCAATTCACTTACGGGACTGGACAGCACAAAAGCCCCTGGTTTACGGAAAAGGCCCATGAATTAATAATCACCTAATTGACTCTTAAGGGTTCTTTCCCTCCTGCTTTTACTTTTGTGCTCTCAGATGAAAGTCCACTCTGTGAATCTGTCAGAGTTGGTTTGGGCTGGATGTGAGGCGGGTGTGTAATGAGCGGAGCGGAGAGGTCAGGGTCACACACAGGGTCCTCTCAGTCAGAGAGGTCACTGGGAAGTCCCCACAGTGATCCACATGTATGGATGAAGCCATAAAGATGAGCCCAGCCCCTCTGATGACAAACTGATTCACACCCTGTCACAAGTGAGCTACACAGACAGTTCCAGGACAAGGTCACACAGGGACTCCATATATATATATATATACTTTATGAAAGCACAGCGCAGAATGTCCTCCGATGGTAATTTGACAAGGAGAGACAGCGAAATTTGAATATTAAGGAACTTGATATCCTTGATTGCCATTTTATGCAGCATATTAAACTTCAAATTGCCTCCCAAGGGCAGGCCAAAAGAAGTGGGACTTTAGAGAGCAATAGAGTTCACCTTACTGTACGCTTTCCCTCCAACTGAACCCAATGTCTTTATTTTGCCTTTCATAGCCAGAATGTGGCTGTGTGCTGAGCCCAGTGAATATGAATTACAGTGTGGGTCCTGGAGGAGGCAGAGGCCCTTCCATCAGGAGCCAATGTTCTGCTTCTAGCCCCTGTTAATGGATCTGGTCGGCCCCGATGCTCGGCCATGTTCTGATACCAGCCCAACCATGCCACGCTCAGACCGCACACGCTGGTAAAATCCCCTCACCCTCTGTTTTTATCAGCCTCATTTTCGTTCCGGTATGTTCCCAGGCTCGCTCTGTGTTGGTCTCTCTTTTTTTCTCTTCACTTGACAACGAAAACAGGATACGGTAGCTGGACTTTAGTCACAGGGCTGGTGGCAGGAGTGGGATTTTGGATTCTTAGGAGAGAGCGATTGATCAGATTTATGGACTCCTAACAGGCCGTGACGAGGTAAGGCTGTGCCCTGAACAAGCCTTCCCACCCCGCTCTCCGACTCTCTCTCTCACACACACACACACACACACACACACACACACACACACACACACACACACACACACACACACACACACACACACACACACACACACACACACACACACACACACACACACACACACACACACACTCAAACACTCACACTGTACATGTACACCCACATACATATACACTGGTAGACCCAGGCAGCTGCTGGTTGTTGTTTGAGGGCTTCTTGTGTATTGCTTAATGTAGGTATTAAGTGTGTCGGCCTCGGGACTCCATAGCCCATGCATTATGTTGTCCATTACTCTGGCTTGATTGATCATATCAGCCTCATTGAAGACTGTTGTCCAGTAACGCTGCCTCTCTCAGAGCAGAGCAGGCTTCAGCTGCTTCCTCTTCTCCAGCTGTTTGCCCTGTACTGAAGGCCTGGCCACATATGGGCATTTATGGGCCTGATTTCCACCCTGATAGTGAGCAGTTAGAGTCTGATTTCTGAGACAACAAACCGCTTAGCAAGGCAGCACTGACCAGATCTGGTAGGAGGGCTTACCTCATAGTCTTTTAACACGAGGGGGACTACCACCAGAGAGAGAGTGGGCCAGGAAAGAGAAATAGGGAGAGAGGAGGAGTGAGGATAGGGGGCAGTGAGTGAAGAGGCAGTGAAGTGTAGTGAAGTGGAGGAGGAAGTGGTGAGGACAGTTCATGACTGAGAGGTTAATGTCAGGGAATGGGGAGGTGCCTTTGTTTAACATTTCCTTTGTTTATTGGTTGATGTGTTTAATGGGATTGTGTCTGACTGGACCAAATAGGGCCTCCCTGGCCAATCCCAGTGACTCTGGGAGATCTAGCAGGCTGCTCTGACCAAAGCCAAGGCAGGGCCCCCACTGGGTAATCAGCTCAGCTGCCTCCGGCCTGATTGGAGCTGACATTTTAATGTCTGGAGCAGGAGCGTGGTCAGCCCTGCTTAACCTGACCCCCCTCCCCTCGCCCCCTTTCAATGCCCCCTGTTCTCAATTTGCCCTTCCAGGACTGTACAAATCAGGCCAAATTTAACTCTTTATGGCCTTGTTAAGGGCCAGCAAGACACCTCCTTAAGTTTCACAGTGAATTCTTTCCGCTGGCGGCGGGGCACTGTGGTGCTCTGGCTCCCCCACGCCGGCTCCGTGTGGATTTAGCTCCTTTACGAGCGCCGGCTTAGCTGAGTATTTTTACTCAGCTGTGATTCTTTTCTGTTTGCCGCTCCCATTTTGTTTGGCTTTATTTCTCTCTCTCTCTGTCTACCTCCCTCCCTCTCTTTCTCTCCCTCTCTCTTTTTTGGCTTTCTAACAGGGAGTGCTCTCCTCTCTGGTTAGCTGAGCAGAAGCTTCTTGTTGTGGGGCCTGGCTCAGTGGAGACAGAGAGAGACAGGGAGCGGGATGCAGGGAGAGGCTGGCTGCATTGTTAATGCTGCTGCAGGTTGCATTAAAAGGATTAGCTGTGTGATACGTTCAGCCAGCTAGTAGAGCAGAGCACACTGGAGCCTGCAGTGACAGTAGAGAGGGGGTATTCCTGCCTGAGATGGGCAGGTACCTGACAATTAGCCGCTCTTTACATTTCAGCCCACTGTGTGTACCAAAGCATGGCTGTCTTGTACACCCTGTGGTGCATATGGATACTAATCAGTAGGCTAATTCCCTATTGAATCCCCCTGGAGTGTTTTGAAAAAAGGTTTTGTTTCTCCTCAAAATTCCTGCTCTTTCTAAGAGCTGAATTGGCGTGTTGTGGTTGTGAAGCCTGGTGCCCGTGCTGGTTTGTGAAGGGGGGAACCCACAGTTGGGCTGTGAGGGGCTGGGGTGTGAATGAGTCTCTCTATCCACTCTCTCATTGTCACAGTCCACTTGGCCCGACCCACAAACCACTGGAGGAGGCTTAGCTGGTTACAGAAATTCCAATTAAGTCGAGAGTTGCACTGGCACTCACTTGCTGTGTAGGCACAAAGAGCAGGAGGATTTACCCAAGCGGGGTCAAGCTATAGGTCAGTGTTTCCACCAGGATCTCAGAGGATATTGGGTCCACAACTTCTAAAGCTCTAACTGCCAAGCCAAATTGCACCTCTCCTTCCTCTGTCACCATTCCTATTTCGTTCCTGGCAGAGGAATCCAAGGACCTCCCCTCTTTGGTAGCAATTTCAACTGAAATGTATTTTGATGAGGAGCAAGCTTATGTGGTCACTGGTCATGAGTGCTTTGAAAGCAAAAATCCAATTTCTTGCTCCCTTCTCAAGCAGTCCACAGCCACCTCAGCAGTATACATGGCCTTGCCTAGCATGACAGTCTGTTTTGATAATTGTGTGAATTGGAGAAATTGAAAATACAGTTGGGAATTGCTGAGGTTTACACCTCTTGATGAAAGTCTGGCAGTAGATTCACTCACGTATAGGCACTCTTGCTAGCTAATTGGATGTACTGTATCAATGGTGACCTATCTACCATTGTAAACAATAACAATATGTGCTAATGTTATGCAACTATTTATAGATGGTGTTATTTCTATCATATCTGTGTAAATGGAACCATAGAAAAAGAGGTGTGAATGAATACACACCTCTTTGTTAGTCAGAGCTGGGTACCTGTATAAGAGCAGCTGTAAAGGAGTACCTGGGAGAAACAAATTAAAGAAAATGGTCACATTTGAAGTTGAACTGAGGACTGATCTCTTTACCTTAATGCTGGAGTGCGAGGAGATGTTTGCCTCTTCTCAAGTTTGATGAATCCCTTATCTCCAGCGCCACTTCAAACTGCAAACTTGAGATAGAGCGAAACCTAAAGCTGCCCAATGTGGCAAACTAATGTTTTGATTAGCCGTCTGTGGCGCTGTCTGATGTCCTAACGATCCAACATGGGGAGAGACAGGCTGTCAAAGTACCTTGGCCCTGTGTTGCTGCATTGGCATGGGAGGAGAAGTATACAGACTGGTGGTTTGGACGGGGAGCTGTGGGTTGGCTGATCAACTGCTTCCCTGCCCAAGTCCCATTAAACGCGGTTATATCACATTGAAGAAAGACATTTCAAAGCCCTTTATCCACACTTATTGATTGACTTGTTCTCTGGCTGCCAAGTCTTCACCTTGCTTTGATGAGTCTGCTTCTCTTCTTTGCCCCTGTGTGTGTGTGTGTGTGTGTGTGTGTGTGTGTGTGTGTGTGTGTGTGTGTGTGTGTGTGTGTGTGTGTGTGTGTGTGTGTGTGTGTGTGTGTGTGTGCGTGCAGCAGCATCCAGCCAGTCAGAGAGGGACCAGACAGACTCCCCGAACCCCTCTAAGAGGCCCTCCTCACGGTCAGGGGCCACAGGGAGCCCCCTCTCCTCCAAGCGTCCCAGGACGGCTGAGAAGAGTGCTGCTGCGGAGCAGGTAACAGCCCACTCCTTCTGCTCTATCTTTAACACACACACAGCCTGCCGCCACTTCCAGAAGTTGGTTTCTTCAATTATAGAGGATGGTCATGTTAAGACTCACTGTTCCCAAACTATTTAAACTTGCCAATCAACTCAAGGTTATCCCATCCCCAATTACTATGCCCTCATTATAAGTAGTAAAACTTACACATTAATTGAGAAAAGGAATGTAAAGACGTAGCTACTTCTAAGAATTTTTCTTAAAGACATTTGAATAAAGCCGGGCCTTTTTGCATTATGCATGATTTTTGGGAAATTTCCTTAAAATTAGTTTTGCTTTCCTGCTGCAGTTGCATTGCTAATTGTGCAAAAGGTGGAAAATCAATATAGTATTTGACAGATGAGAGAGCTTTGAAGTGTGTGCCAGGACTGCTGCTCTCCGTATTGCCCACTGGTCCATGATCAGACGGACCTGCCTGGTAGAGACACAGGGGGCAACACTCCTTTATTCATCCTCCCATTCCAACTCCTCTCTCTCACAAAGCAGACCTACAGCTCTCCATCTCACCTCATTAACCTCCTTGTGCTCATCTCTCCCCCCTCTCCTCCTCTCCCCACTCCTCCTCTCCTCCAGATGTACCAATGTCCCTACTGCAAGTTCAGCAACACGGACCTGAACCGCCTGAGAATGCACGTGATGACGCAGCACTCTGTCCAGCCCATGTTCCGCTGCCCGCTCTGCCAGGACATGCTGAACAACAAGATCCATCTGCAGTTCCACCTCACACACCTCCACAGCGTGGCGCCCGACTGCGTCGAAAAGCTCATCGCCACGGTACGTGTGTGTTCATGTGTGTTAGGGTGTGTGCGTCTGTGTGGACTGTGGATACAGTATGTGTATACTTTCATCCTTAGGTACTGTATTATTTAGAAATATAAAACCATGGCCCCTGCGATGCTGTTTACATACCAATAGTCAGCTCAATTAGAAACAGGGGATGCACATTCCCTAAAGCTAAATGAAACCATCCTAAAATATCAATTCCAAGCCTCCTGCACACGTCCACCTCTGTAAAATAGTGTGAATACAAATGTTGTTGTAATAATAATGATAATAATTGATTGCATTTATATAGCGCCTTTCCACCTACAGTAGGTGCTCAAAGAGCTTTACATAGTAGGGGGGAAAGTCACCTCTTCCACCCACTTGGGTGATGCACTGCAACCATTTAATACCAGAAGGCTCACCACACATCAGCTATTGTACAAATACAAATATGGTGTTTTATAAGCTAAACAGCTGTAAATGGTTTTGAGATGTTCAAGGTAGTTCAGTCCGCAATCCTCTTGCTGGGTTTTCCTTCCCTTTCTTCTGGTGCATTGTGGTCTTTCTGTTTGTGAAGATACAGGCAGGCGCCTGCCTCTGGGATGTGTACATTGATTACTGTTATCCTCCTAATCCATGGCCACTGGATTGCATGGGCACTTCATGACATCTTTTTTTCAAGGGCCTTCTTCAACACACTGAATACGTTGAGAGGAAAGCACAACACAGGATGTCATGGCTCTGCCACCTAGCCTTAATACCTAGCCCATCCTGTACAGTATACATGCTTTACCACATTTATATTAACCATTGTGTCTGTTTAGTCATTTATTTTCTCTGTGGGTAGTGATAAAGAGGCCATGGGAATAAGCAAAGCCTTTTTGTTGCTCTGCATGTGTGAGCTTAGCGCATGTAGCGTATGTCTGTACACAAAGGGCAATGCAGGCAGGCTGGCTGGGCCCCATCAGGTCAAGGACCAACGGAGGCCTTAGCTGTGTCTCTTCTCTACAGCCCAAAGATGACTCACTCACTGTTACTCACCCTGCTTGCCTGGCTGGCTGTTTGTAATGGAGCATGTCTCTCCAGTCTTCTCTATTCCAAATTGATGACATTTGAAGCTTAATCAAAATACAAAGAAAACTGTTAATTGTGAAATGGCTCCAAGGCATCCCATTGACTCACTGCCAGTCAGATATTATGGGGGTTAGGTTCAGATGCTTTAGCCATATTCTAATGTGCCGTTGTCTAATGTGCCTATGGTCAATGATCCCTTTTTTCGGCCTCATTGTTATCGTAGTCAGTTGAGATAGTGAGGGGGAGAGAGAGACCCATGAGTCTGTTGTTTGCTAGATGAGCTGCTCTCTTACCTCCCAGTCCATTTATTCTCAGGAGCACATTGATATTCTCTCAGTGTCTGTGATCACCTTAGCGCTATTCAAAACAAAGGCTTTTATTAATAATATATTCAAGTTATTGTGACACAGATTAATTTAAATTTAATGAATACTTTTTTCCCCTTTAATGAAATGCAAGTTCATGCAATGGAAATATTATTATTCACAATTTCTTTAATCTAGCGTGACAACCTCAAATCTCACGTGAATAATGAATGGACCAATTTCACAAAGAGACAATAGGGACTGTGTGTCTGTACAATCACCCCTAACATTTCCCATACATATAACACTATGTAGGAACTATCTCCACACAGAGCGATACAAAAAACGTAAAGCCTAAAGCCTTAATATACATTCTGAAGTTAGATATAGACTCACACAAATGTAATATCAGTATTTACAACATTGACTCTGTCTACCTCTGCTACATTACCCCAGCGAAAGAACTCAGCTCATTTTGTTTTAATCAGCATCAAATGGAAATATGGTTTTATTTTCTCTCCTTTGATTTCCTGTAAATGACTGTGCAAATGTTGACGTTTGTTCTTGCCTGTGGAACTGAATTGCTCGCTGGACAATCATTCAGGAGAGTGGTGCTCTGCCTAGCTATCTTTCTAGCCCGGCTAGAAAGCAAATGGCAAACACTTTAGTATGGAAGGCAGCAGTATTTTTCTTTTATAGAGATAATAATGCACTGAGCCCCTACAAAGACACAGGAGAGAACCATAGGTAATATAATGCACATTAAAACCAGCACCTTTTTATATTTATTACTGGTGGATATAGATGGAAAGGTACTCTATTTTTTCACGTGTAGCAGACGAGCCTAATGAATTCTGAAATAGGAGAATTTTATTTCATGTCGACCATGCATAAAGATGCAGACTCTCTCTCAAACTTCATTTTTATCCACCATGTGCGCTCTCTCTCTCTCTCTCTCTCTCTCTCTCTCTCTCTCTCTCTCTCTCTCTCTCTCTCTCTCTCTCTCTCTTTCTCTCTTTCTCTCTTTCTCTTTCTCTCCTGCAGCCCCATCCTTTTCATTACCCCTCCCTCTCTCTCTCCTCTCTCTCTCTCCCTCTCTCTCCTCCCCTTCCTCTCTCATTCTAAGTCTCATTTTCTGTCTGTCTAAGATAGGGGTAATGAAAATAATTGTGCTTCATTAATTCTGAGTCTGGCTAGATGATAGCCATTTTGAACTATGTTTGCCAATTAGGCGGTCCAAATTAAAAGTGACCTTGGGTACTCTCTGCTCTTGCCTCTCGTTGTCTAATGAAGCAGTTGTCTAGAAACAGTCCACTTTGTAATGTAAATCGCTGCTGTGTTTTGTATTTGTGGTATTCTCCATGCTGGTTGCATTAATTTGCCACTCTCTGTTTGGAGGAGAGGGAGAAGGGAGAAGAAAACAGAAAGTGTCTGAATATTTTCCAGTGAATTTCTGATGAGACTAATCACACAGTGATGGACTAGAGAATGTTTACTGTTCCACTTAACCCTGGAGCCCTATGCAAACCCGCTGTTGCTTGAGGAGGACTCGGACTTGTGTAGGACTAGAGTGGGTCTGTTTGGAGCTGTGTGCCATGCTTTGTTTACAGACATGTCCTCATTGTCACTATTTGCAGGAGACACTTCCAGTTGCAGACTGACAGAGAGTTTGTTCCTTTTAGAAGCACAGTCCAGACCAAAGGCTAAAACACACAAATGTATACAGAGTAATTTGTTTATGTTTCAGATGACTAGGTGAATGACTTTCAGATGACTAGGTGAATCAATTATGCCTTTATACATTACCCCTGGTGATTTAAGGTTAAACATATGTTGATAAGATTTTACGGATTATTTTGGAAGAATATGAATATTGTGTTAGATAGTAAAGGTCAAAACAGCAATTTGTTATCACCCACACATACACATTTAAGTAAAGAGGCAAAGCCAGGATGACCATTATGGGGTGATAAGAGAGAAGAAGGGTGGTCCATTGCAGTAAGGAGAACCTGAAATGGAGGTAGAGGATTAATAGAGGCACGGAGAGGGGTGGGGAGAGACTGTGGGAGTAGGGAGAGGGTGGGGAGAGACTGTGGGAGTAGGGAGAGGGGTGGGGAGAGACTGTGGGAGAGACTGTAGGGAGAGGGGTGGGGAGAGACTGTAGGGAGAGGGGTGGGGAGAGACTGTAGGGAGAGGGGTGGGGAGAGACTGTGGGGAGTAGGGAGAGGGGTGGGGAGAGACTGTGGGGAGAGAGGGTGGGGAGAGACTGTGGGGGAGTAGGGAGAGGGGTGGGGAGAGACTGTGGGGAGTAGGGAGAGGGGTGGGAGAGACTGTAGGGAGAGGGGTGGGGAGAGACTGTAGGGAGAGGGGTGGGGAGAGACTGTGGGGAGTAGGGAGAGGGGTGGGGAGAGACTGTGGGAGTAGGGAGAGGGTGGGGAGAGACTGTGGGGAGAGGGGTGGGAGAGACTGTGGGGAGTAGGGAGAGGGTGGGGGAGAGACTGTGGGGAGTAGGGAGAGGGGTGGGGAGAGACTGTGGGAGTAGGGAGAGGGTGGGGAGAGACTGTGGGGAGAGGGGTGGGAGAGACTGTGGGGAGTAGGGAGAGGGGTGGGGAGAGACTGTAGGGAGAGGGGTGGGGAGAGACTGTGGGGAGTAGGGAGAGGGGTGGGGTGGGGTGCGTTGGGGTACTGTGAATTGAAATGCAGCGTGGGGAGTGAGGCTGATTATTCTGTTTGGGGAGTTAATTGAAGGAAGGTGAAGCAGACAGTGCCTCATCTCCCGGCCTCTTCCAATCTCAATCACTGATTATTGTTAAATAGGAGCCGCTTAATGAGTGCATTTGATGAATTGTTGTATATCTTTAAGGGGAAAGAGGGGCTATGAGGGGGAGATATGGGAGGGGTGGGGGAGATAATATGGAGGGAGGTGGCTGTCATTCACCCATGATTGACTTCAACCTTTTGAGAGCAAAGAAAACCTGGCCGCTTCTCTGCAGTTTTTTAATCAATATTCATTGCTCCTTGAAATGTTCTAATTAAAATGGTAGAAACAAATTAAACCATTGTATAGTGGCATTCCGCCTGAAACGTCATTTCTTTGCGTATTTGTTCAGAAATATTTATTGAACCTGTTCATGTTTGGATTTATCTATAGTAGCTCTAATTTTGTATTCTTAATGCACCTGAAGGAACTTTAACGTAACTGACATTAAACCACTATATTGTGACTTATGCGGGGTTGGAAGGCACAGACTATTTCCCCAAATTGATAGTGCTTATATTACCCAGAATGCCTCTTGTCTGCTCTGGTCCTTATCATTGGAATAGGATGCGCTTTTTTCATGGAATAATTATTTAATTAGGTGGCCTATTAAGCTTTGCAGTTGGCCAAGGTAGGCTTTTCAGGCCCTCTCACTAATTGGCTGCAGCAGAACTTTCCAGTTGCATGACAAAACACCAGCAGCAATCAAAGTGCAAATTCCAGGGATGGCAAATAAAGTAATATGATTATTTGTGAGTGTGTGAGTGGGTGCATGTGAGAGAGAAACCTTGTGCAAGGGTTTCTGAGATGTTTTAAGATGTCTATCAATTCCATCAGGAAAATATGTGTGCAGTTTTAAATGGAAAGAATATATAATAACATAATATTTTTGTGAGCTTACAGAAACTCAATTGTATAATTGGACCAGACAGTAATTAACATGGGACGTGTCTTTGATTTTCCAGGTGACAGCATCAGAGGTTCTGCCAGAAAGCATGTTCATACCAGTACCAGGCCCAGACAGAGAGGCACAAAGCAGCACCCCACAGGCCACGGCTAACTCCAGCTCTGAAGATATCAAGAAACAAGCCGGTCAGTATAGCACCAAGTATTTTCCTATGCTTTAATTGTCCCTCCTTTCATTTATATGTGAAGGATAGCGATGGCACTGTTCTCCCTTTGGAAAATGTAATGAAAATGCAGGGGATCATGCCAAGGCCATCATTGACAACAAAGGAAAAATAATGATTCCTGCATCTGCAGGAGTCTGAATTAGTTATTACTTCTGTGTGTTGCAACCTCCCCACTCCCTGGGGATTCTGAAATTATACATGCGTCAAGGACTCCTAAGTAGAGATAAGATGTCCTCTGTTGAAATTACATTTTCTTGCACAAAGACTCTGCTTATGTGGGAGCCTCTTTAATTCATTTTTTCTTTCTCTTTATTTATTGACAGAACCATCAGATGCTGAGCCTGAGAAAGGGGTCTCACTGCCTACAGAAATAGCTGAGGCTCGCAAGTCACCTCTGGAGGATCAGCAGTCTGGAAGGGAAGACACAGGATTCCTGTGTTGGAAGAAAGGCTGTAACCAGGTCTTCAAGTCCTCTAACTCCCTCCAGGTGCACTTCAATGAGGTTCACAGCAAAAGGCCTCAGCTGCCTGTCTCGGACCGGCATGTCTACAAGTACCGCTGCAACCAGTGCAGCCTGGCCTTCAAGACGGTGGAGAAACTGCAGCTGCACTCGCAGTACCACGTTATCAGAGCAGCCACCATGTGCTGCCTCTGTCAACGCAGCTTCAGGACCCTGCAGGCCTTGAAGAAACATTTGGAGACCAGCCACCTAGAGTTGAGCGAGGCTGACATCCAACAGCTCTACGGAGGCTTACTGATGAACGGAGACCTTATGGTCATGGGAGATCCATCACTTGGAGAGGACCACGGAGGCCTGGGAGAAGATGACAAAGAGGGAGAGGACAGTGACCAAGAGGAAAAGCAAAGCCCAACAGGCAGCGACTCTGGCTCATTGCTAGAAGATTTTGGATCAGAGCCAAAGCGTGCCCTGCCATTCAGGAAAGGTCCTAACTTTACCATGGAGAAGTTCCTTGACCCATCTCGTCCTTTCAAGTGCACGGTGTGCAAAGAGTCATTCACACAGAAGAACATCCTTCTGGTTCACTACAACTCTGTCTCACACCTGCACAAGGTCAAGCGGGCCCTACAGGAGTCCACCACTGGTCAACCAGAGCCCACCAGCAGCCCTGACAACAAACCATTCAAGTGCAGCACTTGCAACGTGGCTTACAGCCAGAGCTCTACTCTAGAGATCCACATGCGCTCTGTCCTCCACCAGACCAAGGCCCGAGCAGCCAAGCTTGAAGCAGCAGGAGGAAACACCAGCTCCAGCAGTGGCTCTGGATTAAGTGGTGGTGGATCCTCCATCAGCACTTCAACTCCAAGCCCAAGCCCAGCTACTAACTCAACAACCAGCTCCAGCAACCACAGCTCTTCTGGGGCTCAGACTACACAGAGTATTCTTGGAGGCAACCACTTGAGCCAGTCTCACAGCATTGAAAGCCTTGGGAACTCCTCGATGACTTGTCATCCGTCTGAAAACCATGAATCAAAAAAGAAGAAATTTGCAGACATGCTCTCTGCAAGGGGACAGCAGCAGCAGCAGCAGCAGCTTCAACAGCAACAGCAACAGCAGTTGGCTCAGGCTCAAGCCCAAGCCCAGGCCCAGCTCCAACAAGAGCTCCAGCAGCAAGCTGCCCTCATCCAGTCCCAGCTCTTCAACCCAGCACTTCTGCAGCACTTCCCCATGACAACTGATGCTCTTCACTCACTGCAGCAACAGCAGCTGCTCTTCCCTTTCTACATCCCTGGAGCAGAATTCCAACTAAATCCAGAGATGAATCTCAACAGTTCTGCACTTGGCCTGTCAAGCTCCACTGCCAACTCTCTGTTGGAGGACTTGAAGAACTCTGCCCAGCAGGCTCAGGCTCAGAGCTGCCTGCAACAACAGCTGATGCACCACCACCTTCAGCAACAGCACCAACAGCAGCAGGCCCAAGCCCATTCTCAGGCCCAGGGCCAGATGGCTTTGCTTCAGCAGAGTGCCAATCTCCTTCACCAGGCTGAGAAAAAGCAGAAGGCCGCTGCCGCCCACAATGAGAAGCAAGAGAGAGAAAGGGAAATACAAAGAGAAAAAGACCTAAGAGAGAAAATTGAGGAACATGTCACAAAAGACAGCTCTGACAACAAGTCAAACGAAAAAAAGGATATGCAACAGACTGCAATGAACTCCAACCACGATCCTGGCTTTCCTCCACCAAGGATTGCTTCAGATGCTCGTGGAAATGCCACTAAAGCCCTTCTGGAGAACTTTGGGTTTGAGTTAGTGATTCAATACAATGAAAACAAGCAGAAAGCTCAGAAGAAGCCAGCGGGGACTGGACCAGCTGGAACAAGCACACCTGGTGGGATCACGAGAGTGGTGGACCCCATCGAGGGATTGGAGAAGCTGGAATGTGAGGCCTGTGGAAAACTATTTTCCAACATACTGATTCTGAAGAGTCATCAGGAGCACATCCATCAGGCCTTCTTCCCATTCCGCTCCCTGGAGAGATTTGCCAAGGAATACAGAGAGCAGTATGACAAACTGTATCCACTCAGACCCCAGACACCAGAGGCTGCTCCTCCTGCTCCTCCACCTCCTCCTCCTCCTCCTCCTCCTCCACCTCCACCCCCTCCGCAGAGAGCCCCAACACCAAATATTCCTGTCTCTACTCCCTCCATCACACCCCCAACTGTGTCGACCCCACAGCCTCCTGTTCAAATGGCTCAAATTCCCATGTCAATGGATATGCCCCTCTTCTCACCACTCATGATGCAGTCAATGTCTCTACAGTCCATGCCCTCTCAAATGCAATCCCAGATGTCATCTGTGGAGTCACAGTCACTGGCTAATGATCTGGCCCAGCTTTACCAACAGCAGCTTACACCAGCCATGCTACAGCAGCAGCAGAATAAGAGGCCCCGGACACGTATCACTGATGACCAGCTTAGGGTCCTTCGGCAGTACTTTGACATCAACAACTCCCCCAATGAGGAGCAGATTAAAGAGATGGCAGATAAGTCAGGGCTGCCCCAGAAAGTCATC
This sequence comes from Brachymystax lenok tsinlingensis, assembly GCA_030435695.1. Taxonomy (NCBI): domain Eukaryota; kingdom Metazoa; phylum Chordata; class Actinopteri; order Salmoniformes; family Salmonidae; genus Brachymystax; species Brachymystax lenok. The sequence goes on along the minus strand of CM059819.1, from coordinate 30,913,563 downwards.
AAACACTGGTTCCGCAACACCCTCTTCAAAGAGCGCCAGCGCAACAAAGACTCACCCTACAACTTCAACAACCCACCCATTACCACTATGGAGGATACCAAAATTGACTCTAAACCCCCTTCCCCTGAGCCTCAAAGACAGGAATGTTATGGGAGTAAAAGATCCTCAAGAACAAGGTTTACAGACTACCAACTGAGGGTGCTTCAGGACTTCTTTGATGCTAACGCCTACCCCAAAGATGATGAATTTGAACAGCTCTCCAACCTTCTGAGCCTCCCCACCCGTGTCATTGTGGTGTGGTTCCAAAATGCTCGTCAGAAGGCACGCAAGAATTATGAAAACCAGGGGGATGGAAGTAAAGATGGTGAACGAAGAGAGCTGTCCAATGACCGTTACATTCGCACCACCAACCTGAACTATCAGTGCAAGAAATGCAGTCTGGTTTTTCAGCGTATATTTGACCTCATAAAGCACCAAAAGAAGCTGTGTTACAAAGATGAAGACGATGACGGGCAATATGACAGCCAAAATGAAGACTCTATGGATCTTTCTCATGAATACTACACCCCCTCTGGGTCCTCCTGTCACACCCCTATGCCTTCTTCCTCAAGCCTCTGCCCTCTCCCTCCCTCCACCTCAGCTTTCTCCCACCTCTCATCCTCTGAGAAGGAAGAAGCCTCACCAGCTAACACATCAAACTCTTATGATGAGAAGCCCAAACATTCAGCTGAAATGTCCTCAGATCCACGTGAGCACCAGACCACCATCAAACAGGAGACTGTGCTTCAGCCCCAATCTGAGACTCAACATCAGAGAAGAGAAGCACGAGATGAGAAGCCACAAACAGCCCCAAAGACAAACAAGCATTCTTCTCCTTCCCTCTCTCAGCAGCAACGTGAGTGTGGTCCCTCAGCCTCTCAGACAAGCCAGGCTGAGAGAGTTTCTCAGAGCTCCCACATGGGCCTCAACCCTCACATGAGCTCTGCATCACAGCAACAGCTGGCACAGCAAATGATCCAATACCAGTGTGAGCAGTGCAAGCTTGGCTTCCCATCCTTTGAGCACTGGCAGGAGCACCAGCAACTCCACTTCCTCTCTGTGCAAAACCAATTCATCCACCCTCAGTTCTTGGACCGCCCAATGGACATGCCCTTCATGTTGTTTGATCCAAGCAATCCCCTGTTGGCCAGTCAACTCCTCTCTGGGGCTATGCCACAGATCCCAAGCAGCTCTGCCACCTCTCCATCAACACCCACCTCCACCATGAACTCCCTGAAGAGGAAGTTGGAGGAGAAAGCAGGCACTAGCCCAGGAGAGAATGACAGCACCAACAGTGGGGAGGAGCCACAAAGAGACAAGCGCCTCAGGACTACCATCACACCTGAGCAGCTGGAGATCCTCTATCAGAAATACCTGTTGGACTCAAACCCCACTCGTAAAATGCTTGACCACATCGCTCATGAGGTGGGACTGAAGAAGAGGGTAGTGCAAGTTTGGTTCCAAAATACCAGAGCCAGGGAAAGGAAGGGGCAGTTTCGGGCTGTAGGGCCTGCTCAAGCTCACCGGCGATGCCCTTTTTGTCGTGCTCTCTTCAAGGCGAAAACTGCACTAGAGGCACATATCCGTTCCCGCCATTGGCATGAAGCCAAACGTGCCGGTTACAACCTAGCTCTCTCTGGCATGTTCACTGAGGAAGGGATGCAAATGAAGATGGATCCTCTGGATATCTCCAGCTATTCCCAGCTTGCCCCTTCTAACAATGATGGACAATGCTCCTCTCTGTCACCAGTGAGCAAAAACATGGACTTGTCTCCCAGGGCCCTTTTGAGCCCTTCATCCATTAAAGTTGAAGGAGGAATGGAGGACTTTGAGAGTCCATCTATGTCCTCTGTCAACCTTAGCTTTGACCAGAACAAACTTGATAATGACGACTGTTCTTCAGTGAATACGGCCATCACAGATACCACCACTGGTGATGAGGCCAATGCTGACAATGACAGTGCTGATCAAAAGCATGGTCAAAATAGTGGTGATTACCTGTCTAAGTCTGTGGGTACAGCCCCCTCCCTTGAAAATGACGACCAGATGTCCTCAGGGCTGGTGAGCCCTGCGACAAGCTATTATGCTAGAGACTATGAAAATGAGAATATAATTGACTACAGTGAGACCTCCAGTCTGGCTGATCCCTGCTCACCAAGCCCCGGAGCTTCCGGCAGCAGGAGCATCGACAGTGGAGACCGTCCTGGCCAAAAGCGCTTCGAACTCAGATGACTAACCTCCAGCTGAAGCTACTCAAGTCCTGCTTCAATGACTACAGGACACCTACCATGCTGGAGTGTGAGGTACTTGGCAATGACATCGGACTTCCAAAGAGGGTGGTTCAGGTGTGGTTTCAGAATGCTCGCGCCAAGGAGAAAAAGGCCAAGCTCAGCATGGCTAAGCACTTCGGGATCAACCACACATCCTACGAGGGGCCGAAGACGGAGTGCTCTTTGTGCGGTGTCAAGTACAGTGCCCGTCTCTCCGTGCGAGATCACATCTTCTCTGCGCAACACATCACCAAGGTAAAGGACACCATTGGGAGCCAACTGGACAAGGAGAAGGAGTACTTTGACCCAGCCACTGTCCGCCAGCTGATGGCCCAGCAGGAGATGGATCGCATCAAGAAAGCCAATGAGGTCCTGGGACTGGCACAGCAGCAAGCCATGCAGCAGCAGGGGATCTTTGATAGCCCCGCCCTGCAGGCCCTGAACCTTCAGTCTGCCTATTCAAATCTGCAAGGGATGCCCCCTGGACTTCTGCCAGGTGTCGGAAGCACCTCCCTACCTGGCTTTAACTCATCAAACTCAGGTATGTCATCGCTCAGACGTCATATAGATCACTGTTTCATCAGAGTTGTCTTAAACCGATGAAGCACTCTTGGATCAAATGTAATATTTTGTCATATCCATAATTGAAAAGAAGTGCTGTACCAGTATGGAGAGGGAAATGTAGGGTCTCATTCAAGTAAAAACAATAACTAGGTCTTAACTGGGAAAACTAGTAAGCACTTTGAATTAAATAGGGCTCTGAATTTCTCCTACATTTTCCAGTAGGCAACGCTTCAACCTTCTTCAGATGAAATACCCTTGTCATCAATCAATCTGTCATCTGCAAATATTCACATTGGAATACATACATGTAATACAATATAACAGTGTGAGGGCACCTTCCATTTTAATCTGGATTTGCCAGGCACCTGTAAACAGGTTATTTTTACATCACATTGTATTTCATAATGAATCATGCATTCTAGTAAAACTCATTCATTTCGTTCATTTGACAGTGTTGGCCTGCGTTATTGCAGAGATGCTGCTACAACAAACAAATACAATATAAAATCAGAATGAGCATCTCCAGACATCTGCTGTCAACTTCATGAGCTACTCGAACTGTTACCACTCAGTTTTAAACAAAGTCCTAAAATGAATACTAATAGCTCACTTCCTTCTCAAACCTCTTTGACCTTAGGAACATTAGTAGTACTTTACCTTATTATCATTTAAATGACATGTTTTGATTTCCTAAGTTTGTTTAAAGGTCAGTGTCATACTTCATGTAAAGAAACCATTTGCACATGTTTGAAGTAGTAGACACTAGAGTCCTTATTATCTTAAGATGTAACTAAATCCTCAGTTTGTCTGTTGTTTTCTTTATTATTGCCCAGCTACTTCTTGATTGATTAACTAGTAGTAAATATTGTGATTGAGACCTCTTCTCATGGGCCTTCCTGGAAAGGCTGAGTCTCTGATTGGCTAACGTTGAATCAGCAAATGCAATCAAATGAATTACCTCTGGTGAAAAACATTTATCTTCAATAAAGTGCTCAGTTATTAATGCACTGAGCTCCAATAATTAGTGCGTACATTAGCTCTCTGGAACACCTTAGAAAAACACATACATGCATCTATGAATAACTCATGTCTTGAATACCCCTCTAACTCTGAATTCTCCCATTTCTCTGTTTCATCTCCTCTAGCTTTAACTCCTCCCAAACCTCCAAACCTCCTGAACATGCCTGGTGCCAGTGTTCCTTCACCCAGCCTCCCTACATCTGGATTACCCAACAAGCCTCCCTCCTCCTCCTCCTTGGCATCACCCAGCCCAGCACTGGCCAACACATCTCTCGCCCACTCCAGCCCTACTTCCACCTCCACCACCACAACAACCCAGTCAGGCTCCCGGCCTGAACACCCCAAAGAGCGTAATGCTGAGAGGTCAAGAGAGAAGGAGAAGCCCCACCACAAGGAGAAGACAGAGAAGCCCTCAACGCCATCTTCCACAGGAGGCACCCCAGCCCCATCCACCTCTGCTGCCAGCGCCAAGAAAGAAAAACAAGACGCAGCTGTGCCCGCCACCTCCATGCCCACGCCGGGTATGGAGTATGTGGTGGACCCTGCCCAGCTCCAGGCCCTGCAGGCTGCCTTGGCATCGGACCCGACAGCTCTACTGACTAGTCAGTTCCTGCCCTACTTCATGCCTGGATTTTCCCCATATTACGCCCCGCAGATACCTGGGGCTCTCCAAGGTGGCTATCTGCAGCCAATGTATGGCATGGAAAGCATGTTCCCCTACAACCCAACATTGTCCCAAGCGCTGATGGGCCTGTCCCCAGGGTCACTGCTTCAGCACTACCAGCAATATCAGCAGAGCCTGCAGGAGGCACTACAGCAGCAGCAGCAGCAGCTTCAGCAGATCCAGCATCCCAAAGCGAGCCAAACTCCAGTTCCCCCTCAACCCTTGGGGGACCGCAAAGAATCTGCCAAAGATCCAGCGAAAACAGAGGAGCAGAAAGGCAACCCCCACAGAGAGATCTCTTCCTCCTCCTCCTCCTCCTCCTCCTCCTCCTCTCACAATAACCTACCCTCCAAGCAGAACGAGATGGATGGCAAAGTCGCAGACCCCCTTCTAGACCAGTACATCGTCCCCAAGGTGCAGTACAGGCTGGCGTGTCGCAAATGTCAAGCAGTCTTCAGCAAGGAAGAAGCAGCCGTCAATCACCTGAAGTCTATCTGCTTTTTCGGTCAGTCTGTGGCAAACCTGCAAGAGGTGTTGCTGCGTGTCCCCAGTGGCGCAGGTGCAGGGGTGGGCAGCCTCTACGACTGCCTGGCCTGCGACACCACGTTGGATGGGGACAAAGCGCTTAGTCAACACCTGGATTCGGCTTTGCACAAACACAGAACAATCAAGCGATCAGCCAGAAATGCCAAAGAGCACGCTACTAGTTTATTACCTCACTCTTCAGCCTGCTTCCCCAATCCTAACACCGCATCTACCTCGCAGTCTGCCACTCATCTCATCAGCACCCCCCCTTCCCCGCCAACGACATCAGCCACCATGCCGTCCTCCTCTGTCTCTTCATCCTTGTGCTCCTCCTCTGCCACCCCACTCAACACCACAGCTGCCGGCAAACCCTGGCCCCAGGCCCCTTTCTCCAGAGCTTTAGCTGGGAAGCCCAATGCCACTCCTTCTTCTAATTCTTCTTCTTTTCCTCCAGTATCCTCACATTCAACGGTTACCTCAAGTTCATTGAGCACCTCAGGAGTTCAGACCTCGATACCAACAGACGTCTTTACCGACGAGTCTGACTCTGACAGCAGTCAGAAGTCAGCAGACAGGCTGGGCAGGGCGGCGGAGATGCCGCAACAGCCCGGCTGTCTCAAAGACAGTAGTAGTTGTAGTAGTAATCTTGCTAGTGTAGGAACGGACTCCATCAGATTGTAAAAGAGCTTTCGGTGATGGACAATATTTAAAAAAACGCAAAAGACAAAAAAAAACACAAATGGGAAAAAACAAACAAAAAAGCAGCGATGTTAAAATACGTTTAAATGTATACAAAACAATTTCAGAAAAAGATGAGTAAAGACTAACTGCAATTCCAAAGCTTGTAACCAAAAATTTAAATGTTAGTGGATTGTTTTCCCATATCAACATGCTGGTTTTCATTTCTTTCAAACTGAAATATATACATATATATATATATGTATAAGAATAGAAAAGATCACTGCAGTTAAGTTTTGGGTAATGATAGAGGAATGCTGTATAGCAATGGACTGCCTCAAAGTTGTTAAATGGCCCAAGAACCCTTTTGACAAAGTCAACAAGCTGTCCCTTGTTTGTGTAATTATTTCCACTTAATAGCACAGTCACAAAAAGCCAGTATGTACTGTATGGGAGAATAGTCTAACAGTTTTCTGCTGTCAAAGCATTCAAATACCAATGGCTTGCAAAAGTAAAAAGAATAATGTAATGTCTATTTTATTCTCAGGTCAACAGCTCACAGACGTTTTTCTGTTACAGAAATTCATTGTTTTACACCTTTTGTTCCAAACAGGAGAAACATTTGTGTTTTTTTCTCCAGAAATTGATTTTAATGACAGAAAGTTTTAAAATGAGTGAAAATATCATGAAGGCATAGCTTTCTGGGCATTTCAAAGGGTAGCTGATCTGCTGATTTTAAACATTTGAAATACTCTTAAAGGGGGAAAATTAGCAATCCCATTTTACCCAGACACGGAGAGCATTGCAGACATGTTGATGGGGGATAAAAAAGATTCTTTTGATAAAAATAACTTTCTGTATTTATGATAGATATGAACATTTTTGGTGTTAAGTAGATTGTTGCATTGGAAATGAATTTAAACAGTATGGTAGATTGAAAAAAAACTTTGTGTACATTTAGCTTTTGTATCGTCCAACTTTAAGGCGCTTCATTTGATGTTGTCTTGGTCATTCCGATAGACTAGATTATGGAGCAGTAACTTATCTGAACTTTATTTCTGTCTTATTCTCGGCTTCTTGGCTAACGTTCACCCAACTGCCACTCTCCCACTAGGCAGGATTCTCTCTTTCAAAATGTTTTTTCTCTCTGTTTTGGTTGGTATGGTATTAACCAAAAAAGGAAAAAAGACCTGGGGTGAAATGTTAAACAATATTTACTTTTATTTCTGTTACCTTTGTGCACTTAACACTGTCTGACTCATAATTCTCACTTTACTTGTTCCTCTCTCTCCTCACTTTGTTTTTCTCCTCCCCTGCATTTGTAGATATGGAGATAGTTACTCCTCCTCGTGCACTACGAAGCAGGCCTTTTGTTCTTCATGTAGTGTGGCTACAGTCTTCTTTCGGCTTTATTTTCATTTAGACTTTACGTTGTTGTTGTCATAGATGAAAATGAAAAAAGAATAATAATAATAATTCTCACGCTTTAAAACAAAAAGAAAATCCAAAGACTAAACACTTTCACCATTGGTGCATAAAGATGAGAAAAGAGGCTTCTTTATACTTGAGAATTTGTTGCTGTTTTTAGAGGAAAGAAAACAAAGTTTTAAAATAAAGGAGTACGCATCAGAGTTGCCGTTTTTGCTTCTTTGCAAGCAGACAGGTGGCTTTTTTACGTAAAATACCAAGAATACCAAAAACCAAAAAAGGGCCCTTGTCCTTGCATTGTGGAGTAGCACCGTTACAGAGCCATTGCAGTTTGTAAGATAGAGGTTATAAATCTTTGTTTTAACTTTTCTGTCACTCACAAAAAGTACCTTTTTTTTTAAGAAAATGTATAAGGTCTGGTCTTCAAGGACATACGTTTTGCTGCTAATGTAGAATTTTGAAAAAAGAATACCTAGCTAGATGCATGCTCATTTTGCTTTTTGGCTAAGCTTGAACTAAAACAACAATAAACCATTTTCCTGCCTCTGCGACATCTTCATTTTTTCTTCTTGCAAAAACGGAACTTTGAAGACTGTGAATATATGTTCCAAAGGACATTTTTGCCGATTTTCTTTTTGAACAGACCAATGTTTAAAGCCAATGATATATAACATTAGTATAGAACAGTGCATTCCAAATATCACATAAACGTTTTTTTTTGTTCTTAAGCAAGGACTGATTTCATTTAAATTAATTTGAATTATTATAATATTTTCTTCTCATTTCTACGGTGACTGTAAGCTGTTGTGTAAAGTTAGCATTCTGTTTGCTGAACAAAATTACCTAGATCTGTCATTTTGTGTCTGGCATGGAAAGTTGATAAGAACCCCCTCCTTCCAGTTAAGTTTGTTACTCACTTGATCAGCAAGTAATAGTGGTTACCAAAAAATGTATATAATACATCTGGTACTGACGCGTCTCATAGGTTACATCATCATGCCTCTCAACTTAGAAGTCTCAGAAGGAAATAATGGCTGTTTTGATAAGTCTGGAGTGCCGGCCCAACTTCCTGGGACATCCAGTTGTGACTTGCCCCAGGTGTCTGCAGGGCGTTAAGCCATTTTCACGCACGATGATGATTACAGGTTTCTAAGGGACATCTTCATTCCAAAGCGTTATAAGTCTGGAAAAAGCAGGAGTTTTTTTTTGAAGATGTCCCTTGTGTTCAGATACTGTAGTTAAGAGGTATGTCATGCCTTCATGTCCAAAGAGATCACTCGCTCCATCTTATAGCAGTGGAAATGGATGTGCTTAATTATCCCCACTCTCTCAATGATGAAAAACGTTTATTTAATTCCTTTACACCAAAACCAAGGCATATTTAAATTTGTGAATAACTGGTTTTCGGCCACTAGTGTATAGCAAGTGTATTTGCCCTAATTGATACAAAGCTGCAATCTAGGAAGTGTGTTAAAAGTGTTACGTCTTGCAGAGCAATGTGATTTGGTGTTAGTACTTCCTTACGCATGCTGTTGAAATTCGGTTGATTTGATCTGCAAGCTTGCCACTCCTCTAGTCCTGTTCTCTAGAATATTGTTCATATGATTATTTTTTGAGAATTCTAATGTTGTACAGTTTATTCTTGAATGCATTTGCTTTATTTTGGTTTTCAGATGTCAGACATGTATTATTATTTTCTTATAACTATTTGTATGTTATTTTAGTTTCTGTATATTACTTTTCCTCATATAAATTAACACTAGCTTTAATTTCAATTGCTGAATTAAAAAAAATCTTTATTCTATGACCTGGCCACTTTATGGTGTAATAATGTTCTTATATTTGTTTGTCTTTTTTGACACTGTTTGATCTCTTATTTCCAAAGTGTAATCTTTGTTTTGGGCTCTTTTGTGGAAGACAGTCATGGTCTTCTTCACAACAGATTCAGCCAGCATGGACTGTGTGTGTGTGAGTTTGTATGTGTGCGTTTGAGTGTGTTTCATAAGAGCCAGCATCAGTTTTGAGTTTTTATACATTTTATTTTATACTGTACCTTTATTTACGCACCAAAACGTACTGAACTGAAAGCTGGATTATGAATAAAGTGGTGAAGTTTTAGAAAATTTGAATTTTAAAGGTAACAAAATCAAAAAGAGGAGAACGACGATACCGAAGCACTGAGCAGTTTTTATTTTGATTGAATATATGAATGTGGCCAAAGCTTTATGCAGTTAAAAACTAAAATTAAAATTACAATTTGTGCCCCAGATAAGTGTATATTTTATTGTGGCACAAAACAATAGATAACTGAGATCCTTTGACTCACATTGGGATACTTGATTTTCATGGACAATTACAAAGAAAGAAAAAGGTTTTGCTGTAGAGGTCATCTTTTGCCCACTGTGAAAATGAACATGTATACAGATATAGATATATTTAAAACAAGACATCAACTTTTTTGTTTGAAATGATAAAGAAGGAATGAAAAGAAGAAATGAACTCTGGGAAACTTTGGAGATCTTGCTGAGAGGACAGGAGAGGCTGTGGGCACACCAAAACTGGGCATGGGAGCCAAAGGCAGACTCAAGGCGGCTTTAATATCACAACCCTATTTGCTTACATCTCTGAGATGGTAATGGACTCTGGAACCAGTGGACATGTGTGACACAGAGAGGAAAGACATTAGATAAAGAAGCTGAACTATAGTGGCTCCAGCTGCTTCCTTCTTGCTCTGTCTGTCTCTCTCTCGTTCTCCAGCTCTGCCTCTGCTTCTGCTCTTTTATGGACATGTTTCCGCACTTCTGGACGGGATGGACAGAGATGCTCGCTTCATTTCTCCCGGTTCATGTTGTTGCTACCTGTTTCATTTCCTCCTGCTTGTCTCGCTGATGGACAAGTATAAGCTCTCCAGTCAGATGGCGGCTCGCCCCTCTCTCTGTTCATCACACCAACCAAAAAGAGAAATGAGCCAGAGAGAAAGGGGAAGGGTTTTCTAGGCTGTCATTCCTAAAGAGGCAGTTACACACAAAAAAGCGAATCAACCAAAATTAACAACCAAACTAACAACCAAACAAAACCATTTGCTCCAACTTCAAAGATGAACTGTTACTTGGAGCTCTCTCTGTTCCTTTTGTGACTCCTGGTGCCACAATGTTTTTTTAATGCATTTTCTTTTTCTTTTTGTTTCCTTGAATTATTCCTCCTCCGAGCCTCACAAGCATGGCTCCGTGGCTCCAGGCAGCCCACTGAGGGTAGAAAAAACAGCCTTGCAATGTACAAAAAAGAGCAAGTTAAACCAAAAATGTTGTTCTTGATGTCTTTTCTATACTGTAGTCTTGTTAGCTTTTTTGTTACTGTAATTATATGATGAAGATTTCCAAACTGTACCAAATTACATGGAAACTAACATACATAAACCACATGGAACTTCAGACTTTTAAAGAAACTTTTGTCACAAAAACCTTGTTGTCCTAGTTAAGTTGATTGTAGATGGTAATTGAATATACTCCTTTGAAAATATTTCATCAAGTATGTTTCTTGCTCATTGTGATACATTAAAAAAGTATGAGCATAAAATGCATTACTTGTGTGCCTCATCCTTGTGTGTTTTTGTTTGAATTCAGTTGTATTGTATGAATGAAGAGTGCAGATGAAGAGTGCAAAAGTCAAGTGTCACATACAGAGAGAGAATGTTGAACACTGAATAGCAGTTTATACATTTAGATCAAATCAGAACGGCTTTCCTGCCATGAATGATTTGTATGCGTTTATACTACTAAAGCTGCACTCTCTGTACCAACCATGAACATTGGATCCTTTATGGTTTCTTCTGTATTTACAGTGTAAAGAATTGAAATACAGTAACCTTACACATCCATAGCTTAGCAGTATTCTCCGTAATATCTATTATTATCAAACCTTATCCTTCACATTTGTATCTCATTAAGGGTAATAATGATCTTAAAACATAATTATTATGCATCGTCATTGTTTTAATTAATGCATAAAAGTGTGATCTTGTCAGATCCCTTTAGCCTCTTCTAAATCTTCCATGCCCTGAGAGGTATCATCCTTCATATTTAGATCCCTGGTAGAGATGCTCTCTGGACATGATTCATTAAAACATATTAAGGAACGAATGCAGGATCTCACTTAATTAGAAGTGGCTGTTTGTGACTAATTCAAGTTGATTAAGGCTGAGAAAAATTATAACTCCAAGTGAAGTATATTGTGAACAGCAGTACTTTTTAATTCCTTTTGACTGATGTTGGAACTCAAGTGCATTGCATATTAGTACAGGGCACTAATTTGAAAATTAAGTCATTGAGAAGCTTGGATTTCTAATTATCAGTGCTTGTGTGTGCTGTTTGCAGCTCTCAGCCTTGAGAATGAGCTACAATGCGCATTTGAATGGAGTATTTGCTAGCGTTAGTGTCTGTGTGTGTCATTGTTTTACATGTGTTTTGATGACTATTTGAATGAGGATATGAGAATGAAAGGCAAATTAGCTTGTACCTGATCACACATGGCACAACGAGACCAGAGCCAGATCACACATGGCATAACGAAACCAGAGCCATGTACTTAGAGAGTCGGGCCAATGAGGTTTCTGCATTATGATGCATTTACATAACACTTCAACATTCTACGGCAGCTATGTTAGCTCTCCATTAACATTGCATTGGGAATATTTAAACCTTAGAATTAGAATACTACATTGAATTAGTAATTTAGTATGATATCTATGATTTAAACAATGCTATGTAACTGAATGTCTAGAATTAGAACAATATTCAACATTGTAAAAGTTGGCCTAACTCTCTAAATATGTGACTCTGAAAGAGACCTTTCAGAGGGCTGCGGGGACAGGATGTTCTATGAGTCCTAATGAGCAACCTGGAGGCCAAGAGACGACTCACTCTGGTCCAAGTAGACGTAGTAACTCCTGGAGCCAACCATAGGCCAGGAACCTGCTACCACATATAGCTCACAAAAACCATACATTCCCTAGCATTTGCCTCTTATTTGCTCACTCTGGAATCAGCACTAAAACACTTTCAACAGGGATTGTTTACACCATGACATCAGACTTATGAATCTAACATTGATTTAGTGTTTGAGTAGATATCATATTCAGTGTTATCCTGTGTAGTTTTTGGCATTGAGTAGGCTCCAAGCTGTTCCCTTGCTTTATGCACAGGAGTCACAGAGGTTAGTGGGCCATTACGATTCACCCTACAATATTAACAGTAAAGGCCTTTTGCATTAGTAACACAGTTCCAATGCATTTTTTGCATTTTCCTTGTCTTTGCAAGGTTTGCATGCACAAACGTGACACGGTTGCACCATATTGGTTTGATTGTAATGCTGGAGGACTTTATGAAACGAGATGCTTTTTGTGAGAAACCAAACTGAAATAACAAGGGAGGACCTTGATAGTGGGGCCCCCTCCTAGCCAGCCCAGTCAGGAACAGTGTGACACACAAGGGCATGCGCTCCCCCTTGGAAGTTTCCTTTAATAAAGTAGTACGCTGTTATTATTGCCTTGTGACCTTTAGTGAGCTCCAGTCTTAGTCAGAAGATTTGATTGAATTGCTGTCTGTTCTACGATAAATAGGGATGAAGAGGGTGGGCGGAGTCCTTGAGAGCCTTACTGAATTCTTGAAAGTTTATAAAGGATTTTCATTGAAATATGATTTGAACTTGAACTGAATATTATAAAAGAGAAGTGTGCTGTGAACGTGGGTGTGTTCATACAACATGCATGCTGAATTAACTACGGTGCACGATGGGGTTCTAGGAAAGGGGGTAAAGGGTTCCTGAGAAGCCCCAGAGAGAGAGAGAGTTGGAGGCAGGGGCCATCCTGTCTAGAGCAAGGAGTCTGATTCATCGGCCATGCTGAGCCAATTAACACGCAAGGGTACATCCCGAATTAATTAAAAACACCCTAATCGGATCAGAGTGAAAAACCAGGTCGCTTCCTCCCCAGCCCTGGACCAGATGGCACCCACACTCACATGTAGCATTGTAACAGCCCAGGCCCAAGTCGCAAGAGTGTGAAATTGGGTTAGCGCCTGGGTCTAACGCTGGCCATGGGCAAGGGGAGCTCCCAATCTCATACTCCCCTGGCCTGGAGGAACAGGCTCCACGTTACAAAATGTAGGGGCCCAATATTTAATTATCATCCCAACTGCCCCTCACATAGCCTTGTCAGAAGGCCACGGTGAGTAGAGGGGGTCTGTATGTAGGCCTAGATCTGAGTGACAGCTCCACAGGATCCTGTCTGCCGCTCCTCTCTCTCTCTACCCCTGTCTGCCATGTACATATCCCAGAAATGGCCCCTGATGTATCAGAGCTCACTCCCTCTCAGGCCCTACAGGCAGATTAGAGCTCTGCTGGATAGAATATCTGTCGCTCTGTGTGACTGGATGGCTCTAGCTGGGTGGAAATGCCATGTAGAGGGTTGAGGCCTGGTCCCACTAATGTCTCTTTGGGGTTTCTTAAGCTCTTTAGGATCTGCATTCAACATTTGCAGTGAATCAAGGGTACGAATGTTGGACAACTGAAGCCAAAGTGACTACAAAAGGCATGGTTGTACATAGCATGACTATGTAATCGCGGGCATTGTTTTAAATGAGAAACATAGCTCTTAAATGGTTGTTTGGCTTGAAGTTGGCACCGGCCCTGGAGACCGCAAAGGCAGAAAATGAGGAGCAGAAGCTGGAAGGGAAACCACGCTACCAAACATCCCAGCATGGCTTTCAATCCTATGCTGGGCTGGTCAGGGCATCCTGCTGCCAACCAACCCATCCGACTGTGGTGTTCACCTCTGTCACATTAACACAAAGTCCTAAAGACTCCAAACCCACAACGAGATGCCATGAAACCACCCTACAAACACACACACACACACACACACACACACACACACACACACACACACACACACACACACACACACACACACACACACACACACAGCATTTAAAGTAATGCAGAGAAATAATTTGTTGAGAATTGGAACAAAGTTCTGGATCCTTTGCCAGGACTGTCACTGCTATCAAACCTGTTGAGGTTTTGGGAACATGTTACATGTGGAATTGTAGGTAAACTGTTCTGAACTGTATCGAAGGAACAAATTATAGTATGTCACCAGTAAAGACTGTGGACATACTGTATGAATTTGTGGCTCCACCAGTGAAAGCCCTGGCTAAGCAGGGCTGCTTTACACATGAACAGGTTTGTCTGCTGTTGAGGGCTAACCTCTGACAGCCAGTCTGGTGCAATAACAGGGTACACCATGAGGCTAAGGATTCTTCTCATTGCCAGGCCTAAAAACCACAGGACTACCACATCCTACATCCACATCCTATCCCAGTGAGCTCTCCCCCTTTTCTCCCCACCTCCCCTGGATCTCCATCCATGCAGTGCCACAATGTCTTCCTCCCCTATCAATGTCAAAGCCAAATTACGCCAGAGCTGTGAGGACAGGTCAAACTAATTCAATCTCATCTGTCAGGAGAAATAATGGGTGAGGGGGATCCGAGGGAAGGCGAATGGGATAAAACATTTCAAACGCAAAGACTGGTTCCTTTTTTAAATTGAAGACAGCTGGGTGAGGCCTGGTTTTGAAGCAGGCCTCACTCCCACCTCCAGCGAATCTGAAGGGATAGACGAGAATGTCAGAGGAAGGAAGACCTTATCAGGAGGCTCAGACTCTGTACATCACTGATAGCAGACCCATGTCATGTGATCTACAGACACACAGGTCTGTGGGAGGGGCTCTGAGGGTCAGTGCTGGCATTGCTGACCTCTTACTGGACACTGCTTATGGATACAATAAATATGACTAATACATGTCATTATTAAACACTGTTTTAGTGCAGTCAAAATTATATTTATCCTGTGTTTTATATCATATTGTACAACAGCTGATGAAACTAACACTATAAAAGTGTAAAGTAAAATTTAATCAGTGTTATTTTCTGATAGTTGCTGGTTGAAAAAATACAATCTACACAGGACCTTCTAATCAGTAGATTTGCATGGGTGGGAGTTTCAGCTTTCCATGGTGACATCACCATGCGTTGGTTAATTGGTTAATAGACCAATAACAAAGAGAGTTCCAAACCTCTCTGGCGTTAAAAAGCTAGTTTTCAGTTTTTCCCTCCCCACTCAGACCACTCCCAGACAGTCCTAGCAAAATTGTTGCTTGAGAAATTGTTTTTTGCATAGACATTTATCCATATCAGTCTACTACCCCCCATCCTGTGCAGGACAAACTACTGGCCCTTAGCCCCCCACCAGCCTGGGAGACATGGGGAAGGTGTGGAGTGTGCTTTGGCAGGCACTGGGTCTTGCTGGAGTATTTCCCATCTCCTGGACACAGGATCAGGTGTCGCCTTTTTCACAGCACCTTCTGGTTCTGCTTAACAGGAAATGAGGTCCATCAGAAGAACTCTGACCAAAACTGAGCCTGAATCAGGCCTGACAGGCAGAAATATTAGCCTGTGACGGCAGCCAATAATTGAGTGATAGGCTCACCCCTCAATCGTAATGAGGAGAATATGTGCTGGGAATGTATTTGTCCTTCTCTTCTCCTTCTCCTTCTCCTGCCCTCTCCTCCCCTCTCTTCACCCTCTTTTGTCCTTTATCCAATAAATCATTTCAAAGTTCTTCCCTAGGTGTCATTTCTGTAACCTCAAAGTAATGTTATGCTTTTCAAGACCTCTGCTTGAGAGTGTTTTAACCCCTGAAAACCATAGCTCTGCGTTGATGTTAAAGTCGTGAGAAAGTAAGTCAGTACATGAGAGATAAATTATCACACCTCATTTTATTATTGTATGTAAAAATGATAATGGCTAGACCATGTAAGAGCTCCACTGTCTTTTGGTCTATCCTTTTCCTCCATAAATGTGTTTCACAGGTTGTCCTGGTCTGATGGGGTCTGCTAAATCACTTTAACAGTTAAAAAGTCAAGGAGAGAATCCTGCCTTCACCTAGATCCATGTGTCTCTAGTCATTGTACTGCTGAGAGGTTTTAAGAAGGATAGACCTACAGAATAAATCTAACACTCAGCATCGGACCACCATTCCTACATCAAATATCTATGGCGTATTTGTTAAAAAAAAAAAAACGTTATTTTTTTTAACCTTTATTTAACTAGGCAAGTCAGTTAAGAACAAATCCTTATTTTCAATGACGGCCTAGGAACAGTGGGTTACCTGCCTTGTTCAGGGGCAGAACGACAGATTTTTACCTTGTCAGCTCGGGGATTCGATCTTGCAACCTTGTAGATTTCTGTATGCTTTACAATAATCTACAGTCCCTGTGTGTGTGTGTGTGTGTGTGTGTGTGTGTGTGTGTGTGTGTGTGTGTGTGTGTGTGTGTGTGTGTGTGTGTGTGTGTGTGTGTGTGTGTGTGTGTGTGTGTGTGTGTGTGTGTGTGTGTGTGTGTGTGTGTGTGTGTGTGTGTGTGCGTGCGTGCGTGTGTTTGTGTGTGTGTGAAACACTTTACAGTACTCTGAGTGTATCTATGTGAGGTGGAGGGTGTGTGTGTGAGCAGGACCTGGTTTAGTTGTGGGCAAAGGGAGGGAGGGAACTCTCTCTCCCAGAGCCTTTGAGGTGCGGCTTCAAGTTACACATAGCTTAGGGAAAAGGGCTCAGAAAAAAATTCTTAATGCAATAATTGTTCTGAGACTTGTTCTTATTAATATTTCTCTGACTCCAGCTTTTTTCAAGGTTTTTTTCATCGTCCTTTTTTCCTTAACCAAAATCAGTTGTTGTCTGTTGCTGCTGGAATGCTGTCAGACTGGGCCCTGAACCTGGGCAGGCAGCAGTAATGATGGGAAGATGAAAGAGCCAGGCCCATTCCCAGGCTGCCCTGTTAGGGGGTGCAGGCCTGTGAAATGGGGAGATAATGGAGACCAGGTGTGCAGTGGGGGCCAGAGACGCTCCTCAGTCCTCAGTCCTCTGTCTGAGAGGGAGGCCACACTGCCTCTGCTTCATGAACACTGACAGACTCACACATACAGTTGAAGTCGGAAGTTTACATTCACTTAGGTTGGAGTCATTAAAACTCATTTTTCAACCACTCCACAAATTTCTTGTTAACAAACTATAGTTTTGGCAAGTCGGTTAGGACATCTACTTTGTGCATGACATAAGTCATTTTTCCAACAATTGTTTACAGACAGATTATTTCACTTATAATTCACTGTATCACAATTCCAGTGGGTCAGAAGTTTACATACTAAGTTGACTGTGCCTTTAAACAGCTTGGAAAATTCCAGAAAATGAAGCTTCTGATAGGCTAATTGACATCATTTGAGTCAATTGGAGGTGTACCTGTGGATGTATTTCAAGGCCTACCTTCAAACTCAGTGCCTCTTTGCTTGACATCATGGGAAAATTAAAAGAAATCAGCCAAGACCTCAGAAAATGAATTGTAGACCTCCACAAGTCTGGTTCATCCTTGGGAGCAATTTCCAAACGCCTAAAGGTGCCACGTTCATTTGTACAAACAATAGTACACAATTATAAACACCATGGGACCACGCAGCCGTCATACCGCTCAGGAAGGAGACGAGTTCTGTCTCCTAGAGATGAATGTACTTTGGTGCGAAAAGTGCAAATCAATCCCAGAACAACAGCAAAGGACCTTGTGAAGATGCTGGAGGGAACAGGTACAAAAGTATCTATATCCACAGTAAAATGAGTCCTATATCGACATAACCTGAAAGGCCGCTCAGCAAGGAAGAAGCCACTGCTCCAAAACCGCCATAAAAAAGCCAGACTACGGTTTGCAACTGCACATGGGGACAAAGATCGTACTTTTTGGAGAAATGTCCTCTGGTCTGATGAAACAAAAATAGAACTGTTTGGCCATAATGACCATCGGTATGTTTGGAGGAAAAAGGGTGAGGCTTGCAAATCGAAGAACACCATCCCAACTGTGAAGCACGGGGGTGGCAGCATCATGTTGTGTTGGTGCTTTGCTGCAGGATTGGCTGGTGCACTTCACAAAATAGATGGCATCATGAAGAAGGAAAATGTGGATATATTGAAGCAACATCTCAAGACATCAGTCAGGAAGTTAAAGCTTGGTCTAAAAATGGGAATGTGATGAAAGAAATAAAAGCTGAAATAATTCATTCTCTACTATTATTTTGACATTTCACATTCTTAAAATAAAGTGGTGATCCTAACTGACCTAAGACAGGGAATTCTTACTAGGATTAAATGTCAAGAATTGTGAAAAACAAAGTTTAAATGTATTTGTCTGTATGTAAACTTCTGACTTCAACTGCATGCGTTCACACTGGCATGCGCACGCACACACACACACACACACACACACACACACACACACACACACACACACACACACACACACACACACACACACACACACACACACACACACACACACACACACACACACACACACACAATGGGTTTGTGTGTGTGTGTGTCCACCTGACCAGTGGACTACAAGTTCCAAATGTACAGTATAATCTAAACATAATTGCTTTAAGAAACATTAATACACTATTACATTGACACTGAAGGAATAAGGTATCTATAGATTTATCCCCTGCCTGAGCAGTCCCCAGTGGTGCAATGCTGCCAGATATTCCTTTGTTTCTTTATTTGGAAGTAGGAAGCCTTGTCTAACTTAATAAGTGTTAAAACCAGCATGTAAATTATTAAAACTGTGAATTATGTCTTGTTAGGCGGGGGCTAATGCAATGAATTCAATCCACATCTGGTTTTGCAGTTATAATACTGGTGGGAAGCAATCTCCGATCTTTAGATTGCATGGGAACACAGTGATTTTTGGTCAGAGAGCATGGATGTCCATGTGTGCGGGTGTGTGGGGTGTTGGTACCATAAAGAAGAGCATTTGCATTATCTTTCATCCAGAACAAGTTTACTTGTTGAGCGTTTACCCCTTGTAGCCATTGTTAATCTGAAGTAGGGAAGTTTTAAAGGAAAGGTCATGCGGATCGGCCGCAAAAGTGTTTCTAATCAGAGCAGACAGGCTTGCAAAGCTCCGCTGTAATTACAATCTAATTAGCAGGCAGCAGACAGAATCCAGCATGCCATTTAACATCAATAATTTAACCCTTCACAGGCGCTCTACAAAGAACATGTACTCCATAGCCCATAGAGAAGCAGATGCTAGAGTGAACACATTGGATATCCTCTACCTCCTTTTTTTCCATATAAGGTCAGTAAATGTCAATTGGAGAGAGTTAAAATTCCTAAAGAGGGACTCGGCTGAAAATGAGTCCTCATTAGGACCTCCTCCATAAGAGCCCAATCCATCTCAGATAAATATTAAATTCTGATTATGTATAAATATGAGACTGATTATGACCCTTATCATCATCAGTGGCTATAGTTTCCACCAGATTATCACATAATTCATTCAAATAGGAGGGCAAATAGGCCCTTAAATTTAAGAGGGAGACAGTTTGATTATTCCAGGAGGAAAAGCACCAATCAGTTTCTCAGTCACATGGACAAGGAGCTGACAGATACAGAAGTAATCAGTTCAGAAGAATATGGGAATATTGCAGAAGCAGATTTCTATTTGATTAATTTGGTCTGGTTATTTAAAGGCCTGTCGCTCAGGGTTGCTTATCTGATGAGGTAAAATGGAATTCCACTTTTGGCGTGTCAGTTTTTATACCTTGTAAATCAAATATTGGCATTGTGTTTACTGAAGAATTATAAAGAGGAGAGAAACATGGTTCTCCTCCAAATGACAAAACATTTTAAATGATACAGAACAGTAGAAAATGAAAGAGGCTATGTGTTGGCAAGAGATGGGGGGGAAGAGAGTAGAAGGTGAGGAGACCGAGGGAGAATGAGGAGAAGGGAGGTGGTGAGGTCTTGTCAGTAGGTGTCTCTCTGTTTTAATGAAAGATTACTGTCACCCGGCGAACAGACCCACTCTGAATAAGTCCACTGCACAGTATCATCTTGACATGGAATTGTTTACAGACATTTGGAGATATTCTTGAAAAAAGCACTTTGACAGGGGCAGCCGTGCTGAGAGTTTGAACCCAGGCAAATAGGATTTCAGAGACAGATCCCTATTACTTTGTGAATAAGGTTGTTTGCAGTAGAAAAGTGAGCTGTTCTGTTAGCCAATTGAGTGGCTGATATTTATTTTTTTCTCTGTTCCTCCCTTGCTCTTGGTGCATCTGACTGGCACTGATAGAATACATACTGACTGGTGCAGGCAGATTAGGAGGCTGAGGTCGGTGAGTCTGGCTCTGTGCTGCCAGGAGTCAGGGCCTCCTCCCAGGCCCCTGTCTGTCCCAACGTCTCTGTCTCTCTGTCTCTCTGTCTCTCTGTCTCTGTCTCTGTCTCTCTCTCTCTCTCTCTCTCTCTCTCTCTCTCTCTCTCTCTCTCTCTCTCTCTCTCTCTCTCTCTCTCTCTCTCTCTCTCTGTCTCTGTCTCTGTCTTTCTGTCTCCCTGCTGGAGGAACACACCTTGGCCTTGTCTGCCCTTCCCATTACAGTCTCCATTCTGACTAATACTGAGATATTTAAACACAACTCTAATAAGAAACACATTGGTCCTCTCCTCCCCATATGGGCTCAAGCAATGAAAAGGCAAACACTCCTACACAAACGTTTTCTCTTCTGATATGATGAGCGCTTGGTAAATCAATCTTGTTCACACTCATCTAAAGATAATATTATGATGAGAAAATAAATGTTTATTTAATGTAAAAATAATGTAACCCTCTAGATGTGTCTCTGATTATAGTCCTTTTTTATACAGAGGTTGAAAATCTCCTCAGAGCCAAAATGTTGTTTCACCGAAATGAAGCACGTCCACCTATGTGATGAATTTATTGTTCTTCTATGATAGAACGTGCAACACGGCATTAACGTTTTTTATCATGCTTCCTAGCAAGGTCTGTTATTGCTACTGCTTTGGCCTGCTTCATACCCAACACATTATGGCCCTGCTGAGCAGCCAAACACCTTCTTTGTAAGTGCACCTCTGGGTCACATGCACACCTCTCAGTCACATGCACACCACAAGAGGTTGGTGTCACCTTAACCCGGGGAGAACAGGCTCGTGGTAATGGCTGGAGCAGAATCAGTGAAATGGTATCAAATACATCAAACTTTGATGCCATTCCATTCACTCCGTTCCAGACATTATTTTGAGCCGTCCTCCCCTCAGCACCCTCCACCGATGAACACACATACAGTTGAAGTCGGAAGTTTACATATACCTTAGCCAAATACATTTTAACTCAGTTTTTCACAATTCCTGACATTTAATCCTAGTAAAAATGCCCTGTCTTAGGTCAGTTAGGATCACCACTTTACTTTAAGAATGTGAAATGTCAGAATAATAGTAGATAGAATTATTTATTTCAGCTTTTATTTCTTTCATCACATTCCCCGTGGGTCAGAAGTTTACATACACTCAATTAGTATTTGGTAGCATTGCCTTTAAACTGTTTAACTTGGGTCAAACGTTTCGGGTAGCCTTCCACTAGCTTCCCACAATAAGTTGGGTGAATTTTGGCCCATTCCTCCTCATGATGCCATCTATTTTGTGAAGTGCACCAGTCCCTCCTGCAGCAAAGCACCCCCACAACATGATGCTGCCACCCCCGTGCTTTGCGGTTGGGATGGCGTTCTTCGACTTGCAAGCCTCCCCCTTTTTCCTCCAAACATAACGATGGTCATTATGGCCAAACAGTTCTATTTTTGTTTCATCAGACCAGAGGACATTTCTCCAAAAAGTACGATCTTTGTCCCCATGTGCAATTGCAAACCATAGTCTGGCTTTTTTATGGCGGTTTTGGAGCAGTGGCTTCTTCCTTGCTGAGCGGCCTTTCAGGTTATGTCGATATAGGACTCATTTTACTGTGGATATAGATACTTTTGTACCTGTTCCCTCCAGCATCTTCACAAGGTCCTTTGCTGTTGTTCTGGGATTGATTTGCACTTCTCGCACCAAAGTACATTCATCTCTAGGAGACAGAACTCGTCTCCTTCCTGAGCGGTATGACGGCTGCGTGGTCCCATGGTGTTTATACTTGCGTACTATTGTTTGTACAGATGAACGTGGTACCTTCAGGCATTTGGAAATTGCTCCCAAGGATGAACCAGACTGTCTGATTTCTTTTGATTTTCTCATGATGTCAAACAAAGAGGCACTGAGTTTGAAGGTATGCCTTGAAATACATCCAAAGGTACACCTCCAATTGACTCAAATTATGTCAAATTATATCAGATGCTTCTAAAGTAATGACATCATTTTCTGGAATTTTCCAAGCTGTTTAAAAGCACAGTCAACTTAGTGTATGTAAACTTCTGACCCACTGGAATTGTGATACAGTGAATTATAAGTGAAATAATCTGTCTGTAAACAATTGTTGGAAAATTGACTTATGTCATGCACAAAGTAGATGTCCTAACCGACTTGCCAAAACTATAGTTTGTTAACAAGATATTTGTGGAGTGGTTGAAAAACGAGTTTTAATGACTCCAACCTAAGTGTATGTAAACTTCAAATTCAACTGTACATGCGTACACACACACGCACAGTCACACACACATGCAGACACACATGCATGCAGGAAAATCAAACCAAGGTTATTGCAAATTAATTTAACTTTGGTATATGGCTGCTGTTCGAATTTAATAAGGCCACCTTTTTAAATGCCGGGTTATCAGCTTCATAAAACAAATGCAGGGCAATTCCTCCCCCCCCCCTCCCTCCCTCTCCTTCTCCCTCCCTCCCTTCCTCCCTTGATTTATGAATTTTTGACCAAATGTCCCCTCTTGACTACTGTAACGAGGTATGATGTATTGAGCCTTGGCTGTTGCCATGGAGACCCCATTCCCCTGTTACTTGTCATTAGAGCACAAACAAGCACTGGCATCTAATGTCATTCCAGTCAACATGAGGGAGAGCGATGAGAAAGGGAGAGAGTGTGTGTGCTGGGATCTCTCTCCCGCTCCTCAGCGAGAAAATGGCTTGCTGCGTATAATGTTTTGGTTTCATTCCCTTTCTGGTGTGCACAGGGCGGGGGGAGTTGGGAAGAATATATAGCAAGAATGGAGTGTGTACCTCCTAACCTGTCTCCCTCTAACCTTTCAATGATTCAAGGTAGGACTGCAGATGAGTCAGGATGTGTTGAAATAATTGCCTGTTCCTGTGATTCTCTCTAGTCCTTTTCTTCCCTTTCAACACCGTCTCTTCCGTTTCGGCTTCTAAGGAACAATGGGGTCATTTTCTCTAGATGGTCGAGGAAATCAAGACACACCTCTGGTATACAAACAAGAGGACATTGCCACAATTTAACACATGGTAGCAGACATTTCTGTATAAAGCATTTTGGACTGTTCCCGTTACATATAATTGTGCAGGAGGCATTGCATAGTGCATACAGTGAAACGACTATATAGATGTACTCCAGTTGCTGTAGACAAGTGGTAAGACTGGATAAATGTTCAGGGACAGTGAAAAGAGTTTGTAATGCCCAATAACTGGTTAATATTCATCAGAGAAAGATGCTCATAAGCATTGAGTGAACTGTTGAACTGGTGTGCTGTCTGCCTCTGGTGTTCAATGGTGAAAGACCTCTGGTTGGTGATCTACTGAATATGAACTACAGTATTATACTAACCAGGTAAATTGAACAATAACTCATATGCAAGGTACTGAACAAGAACAATCATGGAGTGAAATGCAATAGAAGGATATTATCAACATTGAGAAAATCTACTGGTGTTTTTTCAGCACTAATGTTATTTTTTGGCTGTGGACAGGTAATAATACTGTAGTTGTAGTGCCAGTACTGCAGTAGCTTTCAGATGCTCTATTCTTTGCTTCAGGTTTAATCAGACACTGTTGTTCAGTCTGGTTGTCTTTGGATGAAAGTATGTGCCGCGTTTTCAGATGTTCCCTTTCCCCTCATTTCCGTTTTAATCAGGCACTGCTTTCTAGTCCTGTTGTCTCGGGGTGAAAGTGTAGCAGCATTCCTCCCTGTCTTCTCTCTGAACATAATCTCTTCCTCACACAGAACATTTATCTACCTTATTTTCTCTCTGTGTTGCTCCTTTATTTCTTCCAGGTGTTAAGGCACTGTCTCGCTCACAGGCAGATGGGTTAGGAAAAAATTGCCTTTGTTTGGAGTTGTGCTGTTTTTCAAAAGGAAATATTCTCTTGGCTCTGTTCTCTGAAGACTTGAATAGACAGAGAAAACAAGAAAGAAAATTAGGTGAGTGGTTGAGTGAGAGAAACAGAGAGAGAGAGAGAGAGAGAGAGAGAGAGAGAGAGAGAGAGAGAGAGAGAGAGAGAGAGAGAGAGAGAGAGAGAGAGAGAGAGATACATTAACAGACAAGGTAAAATAATTTAGCCCTACAGCCAGGGCCATTGAGGCATCTATGTTAGTTTTGGACAGGAGATCTATTAAGTGGTTGTCTTGGCAACGTATGTGCGGCAACGTTTATACGGCTTGAGTTTTGGAATTTGCTATGAGAACTTACGCAATTGAAGACCATTATTACATGAATACAACACAGGTCTATCTCAGGTTTCTGTTCACGGTGCTTCCACTGGCAGAAAAAAACTGTGACCTGTGTAGTACTGGTACAAGCCACAAGCAACACAATCATAGAGAATTATAATACTTTGCTTGGAGTATAGAGACAATGTTACTGATGTATCAATTTGATCCACTGCATACCCAATAAATCACACTTCATCTGAATAATGTAAGGATTAATGACAGATTAAAAAACATATTAGGTCTGTGGGTATGGCAGAATTATCCTGTTTTGTGTGTGTGTCAAAATGAAAAGGGGTATTTGAAAGTGGAACTTGTGAAAGCCAGGATAAGGACTCTCTTAAACCTTTCCCACATCTCCCCTCTGGACTTTCTCTTTTCCTGTAAGGAACTAAACTGAGATCCCATGTACTTGCAATGAAAAGTGACAGGAAATTGACTAAAACATTGGAAATCAATGGAAAGTAAATGTGCTCCTTAAGTACAAGTGAACAGCGGAGAGCGGCCTTATGTCTACCCCTCTCTCTCCCTCTCTATCTCTTCCTTCCTTTCTCCTTTTTTACCTTTCTCTCTCTCTCCCTCTCTCACACACACACTCCCTATCTCACTCCCTCCATCTCTGTCTCAGGCTGAGTCAATACCTGTACACAGTCGAGAAAAGATAGCTGATACGGCTTGTTAGTGGCTGGAGTGTGTGTGCATGTGTGTGTGTGTCCAAATGGAGCAGTAAAGACAATCTATTCCCCAGTGCGGAGGCCAGGTCATTGTAAAGGATGCAGAGGAAGTGCCAAGGGAGTACTTCCAGCTGTGCCTGGCCATACTTTGCTCTGATTGGCTAGTGTGATGAGGGATAGGTCACGTAGGCCTACCAGCCATCTCCTTTAAAGATGCACTCCGCGATCTTAAGCATATTACATTTGTAACATATTGCACAAATTGGATTCATAACATTATCACACGAATTGCAAAATTCATATGATATCATACAAATTGCAAAATTCGTAACATATCACACGAAATGGATGACGTAGTACACAATTGGATGATGTAGTACACAAAAAACCGGGACCCGTTTTGGCTCGTGAGCACCACATTCAAAACTATTGGCTGAAATTAAGTACCAGGTTTACCTTAGAAGAGATGCTCAGTACAGGTAGCCAAAAAATCTGTCTGACAGAGAACGGGGCGTTACGGCCATGATGTGTTGGGTTAGTTCAGTTCGACCTTGGTCTCTGGTCCCAGATGGTTAAGAGAATAGCAGTCCCTAATGCCATTTAACCCTTTCATCTGGGGACCTCCTAGCCTGAGGCACAGGGAGTATGCACTTGACATCTGCTCTGATGGGCTTTTATTGTCGAGGCTCCTGGCAAATTTTGGGCTGGATAATTTATACAACCACTCAGATGAACCATCAAAACCACAGATTTAATTGGATATAAAATAATTGTTCAGAATAGAATGGAACAAAACAGAATGGAGTAGAATCGTATAGAATAATAAGGAAACCAGGGTGAATTCAGCAGTGTACAATTGCAGTATACTTAAAATTACCATTTAAAGCACAAAACATAGTATAGCCTACAATTAAAAGTATATATCCAATGTTATGTTCAATCTGGGAGAGGAGCCCTAGAGCCTGATTGTGTTGCTTTCCTCTCCCCTTCAGAAGGAAAGGGCCACATACAGATATCAATTATTTTCAAACGTATAATTTAGAGTTTGCAGCAAGGCACCTTTTGCAACAGAGAAGAAATATAACAAATAAGAGAGTGTGGGAAGGAAATGGGCATGTGGGCGTAGTTGTGAATGTGCCAAAGCGAAGGAAGCATACGTTGGAGGCAGAATCAAAACAATAAAGCTGATTTATACTTCTCCAAATGATGTTCCTGTAATCGAGTCAATTCCCTCCAAATCCATTTACCATGTTTGGAGAATGAGGGCCCTGGAGCGCTTTGATGATGTAATGCCCCATACAGGTTTAGAAGACTTTATTCTTAATCCAGACCTCCGTTGTCCCACAGGAGATCAATGGGGGTGGTGCCAGATCAATAGCATTACATACAAATCTATGTCACTTTCCCACCAAACTGTGCTGGCACATGATCTATCTCCCTGCCAGCTGCCCAGCCAACTTCCACAGCAGGGCAGAGCAGGCTAGCTGACTCCAATAGACACTCACAATGGTAAACACATGCACACTGCTGTCTTAGTTAATGAGAGGGACAACCAGGAAGCTTTGAAGGGAAAGAAAAGGTTTGCATACAAAATACAACATTAAATCATATTACACATGAAATATGGAATACTTTGCTATATTTTTTTACAAATGTGTCTTGGGTATCACTTTCATGTTTTTTTAAAGAGGAGTACATATGTTAATACTAGCTTTTTCACATGAAAGCTGTTATATATTATATATGAAGAAAGGTTAACAGTCTAAATATGTGGATTGTATAAAGAGAGAATGGGGATTGTGGGTAAAAGAGCCCTGAGGAGTAGTGTTTTATGGTTTGTGGCAGAGGTTCCTGGCTGTGGGACTATATGTTTCCATGTTCACTGTGTAATGCCTGTGCTTTCATTACAGATAGAAGCATCATCTGGGGAAACCATGGTTTAGGTAAAACAGAAATTAGAGAGAAGACCTTGCTGTCAAAACAAGCAGAAGAGACACATATAAACAAGGATCTTTTTATAAATAGGTCCCCTCTCTGTCATCTCCCTCATCTACTACCCCCCCCCCCTGCACAGACTGGTATGAGTGTAACCATGCAGGGGTTAAATCCATTGCACCATAAAACCGGAGCTGTTCATAAAATGGAGGAATAAGAAGCAGAAATAATATTTCAAGTATGATTAGTTCATCCGCAGGGCACCTTGTGCGATTGAGAAAGGGGGTGAGAGGGGAGGGGGGCATTGTGCACGGCGAGCAGTAAATTATATCTAGCCTTTGAATGATTCCTGCAGATCCTATTATGACAGTGAGGAGGGGTGGAGGGGTTTGGAAGGGGTTGGGGGCGAGAGAGAAGGGGGCAGTTGGGAGAGCGAGAAGCAGCAGAACGAATCGGATGAATTCTGTTTCCAGCTGTCTGAATGGGGGTGGGGGAGGGGTTGGGGGTGATGTGTGTTGGGGGCCAGCAGCAGCAGGGAGGGGGGCTAAGGGATGGGCAGGGAAGGGGTGAGACAATAAAATATGCATTTGTTCTCGATCCAAAAACACTGTCATGTTAACATTCACTTACCAAAACACACACAAAATATATTTTTTCTTTGTTATTCACTCCATCTCTCCTGTTCACACCAGCTCCCTTCAAAATGAGGAAAACAAAGTGTATGTATCCATCTTCTATCTCATTTGAACAGTCCCCCGCCCTCTGCTGATGTGTACCCTGAATATTTGAGAGGCTCTTGTCTCCCATTCGTCACCTTGACTAGTGATATAGTAGCTGACACTAGCTGTTGCGTTAGTGTTCTGCTGCTGGAGATTGCCTTCGCAGGACACATTCTGCATTTATTCACCCCAAACCTCTTTTTGGAGAGCAGTCACCCAAATATGGTGCATCATCAGTCCTTTTCCTCTCCAGGCGATTAAAACACACATAAGGAAAATCATCTCTGCAGCACTTATCAATTGTATGGTGCTCTGTGAAAAGAAGATGTATACAGATAACAGAAGAGGCAATATAGTGCATTATCCGGATGAACAATAATCATATTTGAGATAACCCTAACAACAGCTTTGGTTGAATATAACTGCTGCAAAAGTGTGTATCGGTTACTAGTCCACCATGAGTTCTTACCAGTGGAGGGGAGGAAGGCATGTGATGACACAAAGTGAGACTAGCTATATTGTTATTTGACAAACTGATCAGTTCGATTTAAGACTTATCACTTCAAAGCTCAGCAACTCTATGTTAATAATAGCTTACATGTCTGTTTTTAACATGCTTATGACATGCTTGAAATGATGCAATTCAGGATGAAACAACTTTATAATGCTATTCATTAACCATCAGTCATGTCTAAAAATAATCCTACTCTCAGAGTGAGTTGAGCAGAGATAGTTTTATGGAAGAATTTACTGACACAACTGTTGACATCAGTCACTTGTTCCAGGAGCTCAACATTATCTGGGTATGAGATATGTAAACAGGTGAGCTCTGATGAGATATGATCCTGTCGGCCAGCATCACATTACACTACAGATGTAGGATCTTAATTTGAGCCACCTTGCTACAGCAGAAAAATAATCCTGCAGCAACAGGAAATGTGAATTATTATGGACATTTTTGTAGGGGTTGATACTGTGCATGATACTGGGAAAACCAAGCATTTCAGGAAAGTTCTCCTGTAACAAGGTGTTCAAGTTAAGATCCTACATCTGTACATGTCATATGCCAGCTACTAACCACAAAAATCGGCCCAATGACAGCAATTCCCTACCCACTCACCAATGTACAGAGGGCATGAGTAGATTCCACTCAGGTTGGGGATCAAATATCACACAGTATCAGACCCCACACTACTGTATATAACATGGGAAATAAAGGCTTTTCATATCAACACAAACAAGGAATGGTTTCACAGAGCTTACAGTGTGACCCAGAATGAGAGTAGGGAATGGTAGCCATGTGTTTTTACTCATGTAAAATGTGTTAAATTACCTCATGCCTGTCCCTCTTGTCCAATGTCCCTGTTCTGTAAAAGCTGTTGTACTTATGCATTAGAATATTAATTAAATCCCATTTGAACACAACGTGTTGGGAGGGATACAAAATGGGTGACATTTAATGCAGAGCATTAATAATAACAGGGGAGGAGCAGGGGGAAATTAAAATGAAGGAATTCTGCACCCCACCTCCCACTTTAATTGCAAATTTGAATTTCCTATAATGGATTCCGACATCTCAAGTCACCAAAATCCATCATTCTGAAGGGTATTATTCCTCAATTAACCTGTCACCCCACCATGTCCCACGTCTTTCTGCGGGGCCTGTTCAAAAGAAATTAAGAATTCGAATTACCTTCAAATGTAAAGCAGATTGATAATTCACTCTTTCCCACACACAGCCTTGTCTCTGCTCTCTGCTTCCTATTCTGACTGCAGCACAGTGCTCTGCTCAGGGAGAGGACCCCTGTCTGGCGAGGCCGCAACTTCTCCATTCATTTGTAGTTCTAATATTTCAATTCATTCCTTGACCTTGACGATTGCATCTCCTTTTCTGCAGCGAGTAGTGCAGTACACCAACATTCTAATTTTAGCTGGGTTTTATGCAACCTGAGAAGGTTATTCATGCTTTACTAACATAGTAGAGATGAAACACACATAATATCAGGATACGGAGTAATAAAGAAATCACTAATGACGGTAAGAATAAAAATTGGTTGCCCTGATACAACATGGAAGCTTTTCTTATATTCAGTGTGTTTCAGACGCTATGTATCACTGTGTTGCTGTTTTGTCTGAGGTGAACCCCAGCTATCTTTGCTCCAGATGTAGATTTAGTTAATAAATCACAGGTTCCTGTTCATCAGTGTAATGAATAGTGTTTCTGCTCTCCTGGGTGTCATAGTATGGGCTAGGCCTAGGGAAAGGTCTGCCCACCAGTGAGCTCATAAGCTTGACTTTCAGACTGGCTATGCGGTCAAGATCACTCCTACAATAAACATATAGATTTTAAAATGGGGTTTCTTTGTATGAAAATATGTGTTGTGTAGGCCTATAGTAGACCTTTATAACCGCTGGAATATACACACACATTCTGTAAAATGTCTGCGTAGCTTTTGACCAATGCACATTTTACAGTAATTCTCTCACATGTTCTATCCTGACATTATTGTAGCCTACATTACTACTATTGAACAAACTTCTGTATATAAATCCTATGAATTCACTATTTCAAATGTCTGGTTATTCAACCGATCTATCCTAGTAGGTCTTGTGTAGAGATGGCAACTTGTCATGTGTGGAGCTCCCCATCTCTTACCTTGACTCTCTTAAACTTATTTCACTAAAACTCAGGTTGAAATTAAATGATAGGGGAAATAAAACAGAAAGGTATTATATGGTTGTCTATTTCTATTGAAGTAAATTGAAATCTTTAATTGTCCATCCTCTTTCCTTTTTCTAGGACATTGTGTTATTGTTTATTGTGTACCACAGTGGAAAGCATGTGCACCCAACATCCTTGAGAGAGAGAGAGATAGCGAGAGAGCGAGAGTGCGATAGAGCGAGAGAGCGAGAGAGATGGAGGACTGTGCACTTCTTTCCCTTCTTCAATCTCCAGCTTTCATAACGAGCTTGACACACAAAGGAGAAATTAATCAGCAACCATTCAAATGCAACCTTGACATTACATGGTTTTCAACATTTTCAACCATTGCACCAATTATTGTCTTTTATTAGAGTAGAGAGCCATTCACAAAGGGTTCGTTGTGGAACAAAGCCTGACAGCCAGTGTTTCCACACTGCTGATGCTCAGGAAGGTAAAGAGAGAGACGTCTTATTGACAACATCTTGTTTTGCTTTGGAACATTCAAACCGTTGTCTGGCTGCTTTCCTTATCAGTGTGATGACAAGTTCTAACATTTATTTATTTCTCATTTAAATACACTGTCAATCTTTACATCCTAATGAGTCAAATGCATTGTTTTCTTTCCACAATGTGGAATGAGATGTTTTACAAGACAAGAATAGATTACATTCAAAGCACCACTATAATCAACTATCTTGAGTAATGTTCTGTATACAATAGTGCAAAACTGTCATCAGTTAGCAGTTTAGGCTCGGTTCTTTTGTGTTGTAAGGGTGCCTCTTCAAAAGGACTTATTTGTCCTGTTTCTCATTTGACAGTCTGAAATGGAGAGACTGCGTAATTAGAGATATATGAGCGATGTATTGAGAGGTTTGTGTGTGCTCCTACTAGATTCCACCACCCCCACTTCCAAAGAAACAAGCAAAGGACAGGTTATATGGGCTTCGGACAAGAGGAACGTGTGGAGAGACATGGCAAATGATACTGAGCATAAGAATGAGCTGTAGAGATGGACAGAAAAAAACAGACAAATTAAAAAGATAAGGCACCTGCCTTCTGGCACAATACAAGACTAGCTGGCAGCCATGTAGCTGTTGATTCTTCTTTATTTTTGTAATAATTCAAATTTAATTAAAGGCTGGGGGAGAAAATGGCCTGAGCTGATGGTATAATGAGTTGCCAAGGGACATCTTTGTAATAATCTCAGTTTGTAACAAAGATGTTGCCAAGTCGTGGTTTGCTTGTGAGTCACTGAGCCTGAGTGGCCACATCCATTGCCCAGAAAAATCCCACCGACCCTTGGGACCACATTCCTTTTTACATAATTTTCAGATTTAACTGATTACTGTAAATCATTTTAGCTTTCAGCCCTAATCGACAACAGGAAACTCAGAAGAAAGTGAAAACACAGCATTCGTCATTTGCCAACGTCTCATTTATCTTGGAGTGATATTTAGTTTTTAAATTGTGCAGGAGCTACCTGGAGCCAGGCTCCTACACCTTGGGTCAAAGAGAGAGCTAGGCTCTAGCGCTTACGGCTCCAAAGAGAAAAGTATGATAAAAAGTATGATAAACCAATGTTAGGGTTTGGGTTGACATAAAGCAAGGTTAGGGTTGAAATGTTTGCAAATTTTATGAAAATGAAATACAGAAATATGTAATTTACATAAGTATTCACATCCCTGAGTCAATCCATGTTAGAAACACCTTGGGCAGAGATTACAGAGTCTTTCTGAGTATGTCTCTAAGAGCTTTGCACACCTGAATTGTACAATATTTGCAAAAAAAATATTCTGTCAAGTTGGTTGTTGATCATCGCTAGACAGACATTTTTAAGTTCTGCCATAGATTGTCAAGCCGATTTAAGTCCAAACTGTAACTCGGCCACTCAGGAACATTCAATGTCGTCTTGGTAAGCAACTCCAGTGTACATTTGGCCTTGTGTTTTAGGATATTGTCCTGCTGAAAGGGGAATTCATCTCCCAGTGTCTGGTGGAAAGCCATGTCCTTCTTTAGACACTGTGCTAACAAACCTCCAAACGAGCTTCAACGCCATACAACACTCTTTCCGTGGCCTCCAAATGCTTTAAAATGCTAGTAAAACTAAGTGCATGCTCTTCAAACGATTGCTGCCCGCACCCTCCCGCCCGACTAGCATCACTACCCTGGACGGTTCTGACCTAGAATATGTGGACAACTACAAATAACTAGGTGTCTGGTTAGACTGTAAACTCTCCTTCCAGACTCACATTAAGCATCTCCAATCCAAAATTAAATCTAGAATCGGCTTCCTACTTCGCAACAAAGCCTCCTTCACTCATGCCGCCAAACATACCCCCGTAAAACTGACTATCCTACCGATCCTTGACTTAAAAGCTAACATTTAAGTTCCTTGCTCAGAACATGAGACCATATGAAAGCTGGTGGTTCAATATTCCCAGTTAAGAAGTTTTAGGTTGTAGATATTATAGGAATTATAATCATTTCGAAAACAAAACGTTTATTCTTTCAGTGAAATATGGAACCGTTGCGTATTTTATTGAATGGGCGGCAACCCTAAGTCTAAATATTGCTGTTACATTGCACAACCTTCAATATTGTGTCATAATTATGTAAAATTCTGGCAAATTAGTTCGCAACGATCCAGGCGGCCCAAACTGTTGCATATACCCTGACTCTGCGTGCAATGAACGCAAGAGAAGTGACACAATTTCCCTAGTTAATATTTCCTGATAACATGAATTTCTTTTAACTAAATATGCAGGTTTAAAAAAAATATATTTCTGTGTATTGATTTTAAGTAAGTGGCTGTGATTCGATGATAAATTAACAGGCACCTCATTGATTATATGCAACACAGGACAAGCTAGTTAACCTAGTAATATAATCAACCATGTGTAGTTAACTAGTGATTTTGTGAAGATTGATTGTTTTTTTATAACATAAGTTTAATGCTAGCAAGCAACTTACCGTGGCTCCTTTCTGCACTCGCGTAACAGGTGGTCAACCGCCCACGCAGTTTCCTCGTGGAATGCAATGTAATTGGCCATAATCGGCGTCCAAAAATGCCGATTACCGATTATTATGAACACTTGAAATCGGCCCTAATGGCCGATTACTCGGTCAACCTCTAGTGTAGAGTGTGTGTTTATCAGTTACACATACATGTCAGTACATACAGTACACAAACATGGGGGAGGTCACATGTGGGAGAGGCATTATGCCTTGAGGTGTTGCTTTATTTGTTTTTTGAAACCTGGTTTGCTGTTTACAGTACTTGCGCTATATGAAATGGAAGGGAGTTCCATGCTGTGCTGTGCAGGTTAGGTTTGGGATTAGGGTTAGGGTTAAGGTTAAGGTTAGGATTGTGGTTGAGGCTAAAGTTAGTTTTTTTTTCATGACCATGGGCTTATTTATATTACAGAATAGTGGATGACTCTCATTCATATTCCATTTACCCAGTTCAATGAAACAGCGATAGGTTTAGGCTACTACATGATACTCAAATGTTCCCTAAACCCATCATGAGGCTGCTACAACCAAGCATATTAATTAAAGTTTACAACGTAGGTGCACACAGGTGGAGAGACACATTTCAGGTGACAGACAGTGACATTCAATACCGTCTTGCACACTCTGCCAACATCTAGCTGATATAAGACGTAATCATTAGTATAACAGTAGCAAACAAAAGTTTCGATTGGACAAATTAAGGTATGTTTATCCACGTTTTGTTCCGTTTGCTTCCGTTTAAAAAACGTTTTTCAAAAGAATCGGTGGAATGAATACACCCCTGACCACGAGTAAACACAGTTCACATTCATAGCAGCCACGTTGTATTCCTTCTCGCATCTATACACTCTCCTCCTCTCACCTCTTCCCTTCGCTTGTGGACTTCAATGCAGAACACTGTATGTGACCAGGCAAAAAAAAACTTTCCAAGCCAAACCACTACACACAGCCTACATCTTTGTCACCATATTAGCTAAAGTAACGTCATAGTCAGCATAGCTAATAGAACTAATGCGTTAGTAAACCTGCTACAATCATGCAGTTATGTTATAGTGTACAGTTAGTAAGCAGTTACACCGGTGGGTCCCGGTGGCATTAAATTAGTAATACCAAAAGCTTACCTTGACTTAGAAGAGTTCCAGTGTTGTGTTGGAAAGTCATAGCCAGCTAGCTAACATAGTATCCCTCTGTTTGAGCAGGGTGTTTCAGTAGGCTAAACTAGCTAGCTGCATATGCAAGCTAAGTAAGTGAAACTGAAAGTGAAAATAATTAGGAAATCTCTCTCTCTCTCTATGCGATGCAGTGCCTTAGACCACTGCGCCACTGGGGAGGCCAAAAATATGCTTTAATAAATTATTTGGTTACGTGATTATATATAATATAGTTGTATCTAAAAAGGATAACGTTTTTTATTTTTTACAATTAACAATTTTATGAAATTCACTGAGAGGATGGTCCTCCCCTTCCTCGTCTGAGGAGCCTCCACTGACCGGGATGTGAACATTAAGCTACTGTTAGGATTAGGTTTGAACATAAGGCTAGGGTCAGGCCTTCACTAGAAAAAAGAGTTCCAAAAGGGTTCTTCGGCTGTCCCCATAGGAGAACCCTTTTCGATTCCAGGTAAAACACTTTTTGGTTCAAGGTAGAACCATTTTGGGTTCTACATGGAACCCAAAATGGTTCTACTTAGAAACAAAAGGGTTCTACTTGGAACCATCAAGGGTTCTTTTTGGTTCTACTTAGAAACAAAAGAGTTCTACCTGGAACCATCAAGGGTTATTCAAAAGGTTATCCTATGGGGATCACCAAATAACCCTTTTAGGTTCTAGACAGCACCTTTTTTTGTGTGTAGCATAACCCTAACCCTAATCTTGGCATAAGCCAAATATGGCTCCTCCACCTCTGAATTCCCATTCAACCCCTGGTGATATACAACATGAGAGACATTATCACCAAGAACAGAGATTATCACCAAGAACAGAGATGGCACAAGGCAACAACACAAGGTAAACAACAGTATGTCAACCTAAAAACAGAAGACACTTTTAACTAAAGCTGTCAACACATAGACCTATTTGCATGCAGTGCTTACACTAGATTCCTGCTCAAGAGTATTGACAAGACATTGCAAGGTCAAAGGTGATTATTTCAAAACATGAAAAATAATGAAAGGTTTTTATTGAATCTCACAAATTTGCACAAATTCTAGCCTCCGAGGCATCAGCCTAATCCGAACTTGTTGTTATACAATCCACTAAACTCTGCAGGTGATTATGTTGCACATCATTCAATAGTCGACTGTGAAGTGATTAAAGCCTGTCTCTCCTGGACTGGGGATAATCAATCTAACCTAACCTTGACTATTTATCCAACCAGAACATTTACTGCATATGCAGAAAATTAATAAGAACTGGAAATTGATAAATACAATGGATAGTGGCATGATATGCACATAACAGGGAGAACAACAAGGTGTGTGTAAAATTTCCTTTGAGATTATCAGGAAAGGTTATGGATGAATGTGATTTGCAAGCAGTTTTTATTGGTTTGTGTTGCACTGCATTAGCAAAACAGAGATCTCACAGGCATGCAATATTGTCTTTGTGAATTAAACAGTTTCCTCTGGGCAAGCAGATTTTAACAATTTGTCCAGTTCCCGTTGTGACGCAGTGTCTTATAAATGTTTATGAGGCTCAGAAGCTCTGCAGTTCACAGCACATTATAAGAAATAATATTGTTAGTAATCAGTTTCAGTATCTCTTATTCATCATGCACCCTGATAGCTGTTTTAGGCCATGGAGTTTAAGGCAGGAAACAAATATGCTCATAATAAACAGGAATAGAGGGAAGGCAATTTTCAAGTCAATAATCTAGTAATATAGCAATCATGCGGCTTTCAGCACGCTTTGCCTTATGATTCTCAACATGAACACATTCCAAGCTTACTGAGCAGAGAGGAGCAGCATATAACTATCAATATATTCTGCCCATTACTTTCTATTCTTCATGAAACAAAGGACCTTCGGAAATTCAATTTCAATAAAGTGTCCTATATTTGCAAGGGAAAGAGGTTCCAAGGCGATGAAACCACTGCATGTGCAGGCAGAATGTTATGAGAACAACAGACCACATGGGCTATTTTCAATTGTAAGGGCCAGACATAAAAAGGCAAAGTGTGATATCACTGACCATACCTGGAATAAGGTGCAAGTAAAACAATTATAATAACACACAATCTGGACATTCCATTTTCTGATCTGTACAGTAGTACAGGTACAGTGGTAGCCTGTAGAGAAATCTGGAAGAGATAATCATTTAGTTTTTTAATTGCTTTAAATATTGCATTTGGCATTATACATGTGTGACTGTCACTAAAACAAATAGTTTTACTTTAATTCATCACTGCCTAAAAAGGTTGTCACACTCAAACGACATTTGCATCTGCCAGTCCCAAACGACAAAGGACAACAAAGGGGACAGTCCAACCGACAGTAATGCACGCACGTCATAAATTGTGCAAGTTTCCATGGAAATCTGGGACTTTCACTCCCAAAACAAAATTGGTTCACGCCTCCTCGTGGCAATGTTTACACTGTGATTGGTTCTAAATACAACGTGTTACGCAAAATCATTGCCTGATTGGCTAGTCTCTCTGTTGGAAGTGGAACTGACAGGATGTGTAGGCGCAGAAGCGGGAGATGGGGGCTTCCAGGCGGGTAACGTTAGAATGTTGTGACAGCGGATTAAAACGGAACATAATAAGTTTACCACTTCATTTATAATGCAAAGTAGAAGGAAGACTTTCACTTGCTGAACGACACGAGTTGATTAAATCCGTGTAAGGCGCCTCATAAAGCCACTTGGCATATCCGAAACCGAATGAAATGATAAGCAGCCGGAGTGCAACAGGTAGCTAGCTGACGTTACATATTATGAAGACAACACAACTAACTCTGTTGATGTTAGTTAGCCAGCTAACGGAATTATACAAATAATTAATAAGCTATAAACTAACGTTACCTATTTGGCTGTCAACGTTAGGCGACCTCGTAGTCTTTCAAGAAGTTGATACTGCCTGTGGGTTTATTGCCATATCCTGGAAAACACTTTTGTCACTGTTTGTCAAAGTAGCTAGCTGGTTGCTGCTACTATCTATCCATCTCACTCAGGAGATCGAGCTGAGGCTCGTGATGCAAAACACTGCCACAGACATTTGTAATGAAGGCTGTGCCTCAGATAGGTGCGTGCTGTTTGCAGTTTGTGAAGTTAGCTAGTTCTAAATGTAATTTAAATGCATTAGCCTGATTTGTTAATTAACTAAACATTTTATACGAACGTGTGGCTAAGCCTCCCTTTAAAAGGACATTTTCTCTCTTTCTCATTCTCTTGCTCTCTCTCTCCATCTCGATCTGGAAGTTGGTTCAATCCAATCCAGAATATGACTTGGTCAGAAGTGAGATAAGGAAGATTGGGGGAAGTGTTGTGTAAACATCAATATGAATTAAATGGACAGCACCACCTCTATCAAGATCATCCTCTGGGTCAAGGCTACTCTGCAGCAAGATATGATTTATTCTCATTTCTTTTTTCATTACTTATTTTCATTCCCATGATTTCAGAAGATTTTGATACAGCTCACTCACACATACCCACAAATAGAGTTGTTTTAAACCTCTGAGTTTTAAGCATTTTCATTTGTTCTTTTCCCCAAATCTCACCTGCTCCTTTGGTGCACAGTTTCTCTTTATCTGCCATTGTTATAATTTATTAGTTGTCGGAGTGAAATGTGTTTTATAGGCCACTCAAAGAGAGACTATGCTGCTATGCTCCCTAGATTAATTACTGCTGTTAGAGAGAATATAACAAGGCATTGTGGTCTGAAGCAAGGGACTCTGGGTAAGTTTTGCAGCACATAATTAAAAATGATGAAGTGAAAAACAAGGGCTTTACGCACCTGAGGATTCAGGTATGTTATTAAAGCCATTTATTGTGTGGGCTGCTGCACTTCTGGACAGTCATAGTCCCTATGAGAGTAGCTGATGAGCATCAGTGGCCAGCTCA
This sequence comes from Brachymystax lenok tsinlingensis, assembly GCA_030435695.1. NCBI lineage: Eukaryota > Metazoa > Chordata > Actinopteri > Salmoniformes > Salmonidae > Brachymystax > Brachymystax lenok. The sequence goes on along the minus strand of CM059819.1, from coordinate 30,874,713 downwards.
GACACTGATGCCTGCACTGAAATCCCATCCCTGTTTTTTTACGGCGTGTCTCTCAACATGGTACTGTAGGCAATGTCACAATTTTCTGTTTTAGTTAAAGGTTTGTCATTGTGAGACATGGTGTCCATGCATCAGTTGTGTTGATGGTAATATGTGTTTATTTGTGTTGATAGATTACCGGTCTGGTTTAGGGGATCATGGCTACTCCAGAGAGACTTTTCACTCCTGGTGGAATTCCGGATCCTTTACCACGAGCGCCTTCAACGCATTGACCAATCAGATGACAGCTGGGAGGAGGCTCTGCAGGTAAACTGGTAATGGCGGTGCCGCTCCTTGGATGTTTGGATGTGCTGGGGCAAGTGTGTTATTTCCACTAATGAACTGATCTTGCAATGTGATGCATATGTGTGAGAATAAACTAGAAAATGGTTAGGCCTACGTTATGATGCAGACACTTAGTGACAGGCCTTTTATGGCGACTGTAACTGCTGGCCCTGCATGTGAAGTCTGAGGAGGGACAACAGACTGGGCCTGACAAGGGCAGGGAGGAAACTTGATGTTTTAGAAACTTATAATGCTATTAGCCTAGAGCATGGCTGCTAAAAGGTATAGTGCCATAATGAAAGCATGACAGGTTGATCAATGTTGTTAAGAGAATTACTGTCTTTACATCAAAAAGCTTTTTGGGTTATTTTTTAACTATCCCATTAAGTGGCCTTTATTGAACATCTTTACATCTCTGGAAAATGTACCTTTTAGCCGGTGCTCATCAGTAAAAGTGGAATAAAATATTTGTTATGACGCAAAAAGTAATTTCCCTACCTGTGCATGCTCTTAGTCCTTGTAAGTCTATTATTACTAATTCATTTTTCTTCTCCTCAACATTTAAAGATTTTTCATATTCATCTCCACTAAAGAATGATGAAAGTGATGAGGATGAGCCAATTCCGCTGCTCTCTCTCTCCCTCTGTGCATGTCATGTCAGTGGCTATGGGATGGGGTTGGCTGTGTGGGTGGGGGGGGTGGCTGCACACCTTGAGGACTGGGCTTGATGACGGCTGATGAAAGTTTTAGTGAGCCAAGCCTGTCTCTTTGACTCTAATCACTAGAGGAAAGCTCCTTTTCTCAGAAGTAACCTCTCCATGGTCGAAGCAATGGCGGAGTTTGGAAACAACACAGCCTCTCATTTTAACTGCATTTATCCTCGGTTTGGGGAAATCCTGTTTGATTCACACAGCCTCTGACAGCCTCTGCTCTGGAAACACAAAACAAGCCTTTTAGAACTCTCTTGTCAAGGATTCAGAGAAGGACTAGTACAGTATATCAACATCTCTATTGCCTATCCTATAATAGTGTTGTTTTGAAAGCAGTGAGCTAAGAGTTTAATTAGATTACATAGCATACACTATCTAATTTACTTGATAATTACCATCAGAGGGGTATGTCAAACTCATTTAGGTATTTTCAAAATGATGTCTATCCAGTTCAAAAATGTTTCACTTATTCTGTAGTACGCACAGTGCATTCGGAAAGTATTCAGACCCCCTTGACTTTTTCCACATTTTGTTACGTTACAGCCTTATTCTAAAATGGATTTAAAAAAAATACCCTATAATGATAAAGTGAAAACAGGTTTATAGACATTAATGCACATTCTGTTACGCGGAGCGAAAGGGGGGGAACCCGAGAGCGGAAGCCGGGATGAATGCACCAAAATCTTTATTGAATACAGAGAAATATGGAGTGCAGAACCGGGGTGGGTCAGATGAGTTGAAAAAAACAGGAGTGTAGAGTGAGGTTGGAGTTGGCTGAGTCAAACAGGGGAAACAGGTGTAAATGTAATATTTCCATTAAAATAATAATAATAATTTAAACACCTGTTTTTGCTTTGTTGTTATGGGGTATGGTGTGTAGATTAATGAGGGGAAAAACTATTTAATCCATTTTAGAATAAGACTGTAACATTTCCAAAATGTGGAAAAAGTCAAGGGGTCTGAATACTTTCTGAATGCTCTGTAAGCGTAGAATAGACCCATGGCCTGTAAGGACCGTTATTGATGGCTTGTAGACTGTCCCCTGCTCTCTGCCTCAGTACCAGTATGTGTGTGGTGTCTCTTGGACCCCATATCCCCTCTCAGTCCCTGGTCCCAGTGGGCCATTTATCTGGCCATATTGAGAAGACCCAACAGCCCTGAGTGGACCCAGTTTAATGGCATTCTGTTGTTTACAAGTGACCGTTTTAGCCACCATTTAGGGAGTGTAAACAGTGGTCCACATTGTAAAAAAGATCCCCTCTCTCACCACAAAGACCACAGTTACCATGCTTTTATAGAGTAACATCTCTTAACCTGACAGAGACTGAAGAGTCTAGCTGCTCCCCGGTGCATTGTGGGTACACAAGCATGTTGGCGATATGAGGTTTCTCTTTGACCAATAGAAGGACAAGCCCAGGCTTGATCAATGTATTATAACACTCCAAACCTCACAGATAGTCCTAATCTGTACCTACAGTGTTCCATCTGCAGTGAATAACAGAGAGAAGCTATGTGAGCTTTACTGGACATTGTGTGATGTGACTTCTTCCACATTTAAGAAAATCAATTATTTATTACTATCTCTCACAAGTGCAGTTATGATCCAGTGGTGTTGAGTGATGTCGTCCCTTCAATATCGTCTCAAGGAAGATGGGGGCTTGGAGAGTGAGTGAGTAAGTGAAAGCGGTCATCGCCCTCTTCAAAGGGGGAGACACTCTAGACCCAAACTGTTACAGACCTATATCTATCCTACCCTGCCTTTCCAAGGTCTTCGAAAGCCAAGTTAACAAACAGATCACCGACCATTTCAAATCCCACCGTACCTTCTCCGCTATGCAATCTGGTTTCCGAGCTGGTCATTGGTGCATCTCAGCCACGCTCAAGGTCCTAAACGATATCCTAACCACCATCAATAAAAGACAATACTGTGCAGCCGTATTCATCGGCCTGGTCAAGGCTTTCGACTCAGTCAATCACCGTATTCTTATCGGCAGACTCAACAGCCTTGGTTTCTAAAATGACTGCCTCGCCTGGTTCACTAACTACTTCTCAGAGTTCAGTGTGTCAAATCGGAGGGCCTGTTGTCTGAACCTCTGGCAGTCTATGGGGGTGCCACAGGGTTCAATTCTCGGGCCAACTCTTTTCTCTGTATACATCAATGATGTCGCTCTTGCTGCTGGTGATTCTCTGATCCACATCTACGCAGACGACACCATTCTGTATACTTCTGGCCCTTCTTTGGACACTGTGTTGACAAACTTCCAGACGAGTTTCAATGCCATACAACTCTCCTTCTGTGGCCTCCAACTGCTCTTAAATGCAAGTAAAACTAAATGCATGCTCTTCAACCGATCGCTGCCCGCACCTGTCCGCCCGTCTAGCACCACTACTCTGGACGGTTCTGACTTAGAATATGTGGACAACTACAAATACCTAGGTGTCTGGCTAGACTGTAAACTCTCCTTCCAGACTCACATTAAGCATCTCCAATCCAAAATTAAATCTAGAATCGGCTTCCTATTTCTTAACAAAGCATCCTTCACTCATGCTGCCAAACATACCCTCGTAAAACTGACTATTCTACTGATCCTTGACTTCGGCGATGTCATTTACAAAATAGCCTCCAACACTCTACTCAGCAAATTGGATGCAGTCTATCACAGTGCCATCCGTTTTGTCACCAAAGCCCCATATACTACCCACCACTGCGACCTGTATGCTCTCGTTGGCTGGCCCTCGCTTCATATTCGTCGCCAAACCCACTGGCTCCAGGTCATCTATAAGTCTGCTAGGTAAAGCCCCGCCTTATCTCAGCTCACTGGTCACCATAGCAGCACCCACCCGTAGCACGTGCTCCAGCAGGTATATTTCACTGGTCACCCCCAAAGCCAACTCCGCCTTTGGCCGCCTTTCCTTCCAGTTCTTTGCTGCCAATGACTGGAACGAATTGCAAAAATCACCTAAGCTGGAGACTCATATCTCCCTCACTAACTTTAAGCATCAGCTGTCAGAGCAGCTTATAGATCATTGCACCTGTACATAGCCCATCTGTAAATAGCCCACTCAACTACCTCATCCCCATACTATTTGTTTTTTTCTGCTCCTTTGCACCCCAGTATCTCTACTTGCACATTCATCTTCTGCACGTCTATCACTCCAGTGTTTTATTGCTCAATTGTAATTATTTTGCCACTATGGCCTATTTATTGCCTTACCTCCCTAATCTTACTTCATTTGCACACACTGTAAATATACTTTTCTAATGTGTTATTGACTGTACGTATGTTTATTCCATGTGTAACTCTGTGTTGTTTGTGTCGCACTGCTTTGCTTTATCTTGGCCAGGTTGCAGTTGGCCTACCTGGTTCAATAAAGGTGAAATAAAAAACTGCTTTAGCAAAGGCTGCACTCTCTGTCAATCCACAAGGATCCTAAGGCTTGATGCTTCTAACTATGAACTGTGTGTGTGTGCTCACTCCTTAGGAGACAGAGGAGATGTTGAGAGAAGGGTGCGATGAAGAACTGTCTGTTTGTGGTGGGCTGATGTGACAGACGGTGTGCGTTGGGTGATACTTGATCTGATGTTAATGTGCTGCCGTGTGTGAGGGAGGGAGTGAGTGTTTGACTGAGTGGAGAGAGGGAGAGAGGGAGAGAGGGGAGATGGGCAGATAATCCCGTCTGCCTGATGAGATTGAAGGCTGGGATTGATTGATCGCCTAATCATAGGAGGAAATGGGCCTGAAAATGAATGGGACTCTGCCCTTGGCTTGCTGTGGAGCTGGGCGGCTGGATTGCAGGGGATGTTAGCTGCAGCAAGACATGGCCTTAATGTGCAAGGGAGCTGATTTCATTTGTGTCTGATATACAGTTATACGATCCCGGCTAAATGATCAAATAAAAAAAGGAAGAGGGGGAACAGGGAAGGGGTGTAAATCAAGCTTTATTGCTGGAATATTACTTTTTCATGCCGTCTGAAATGGATGCTTTGAGAAAGGTGAAAGAATAAAAATCCAATATGAATTTGAATGTGGTGAGGCTGTGTGGAGGCCGAGATAGCCAGCCGCTGTCCTGGATGTGGCTGGCTATTGGTGTTGTTGGATTATTATTTGTGTCATTATGAAGTTTGCATTATCTTCCTCATGGCCAGGATATTTGTTTTGTAAAATTGCTCACAGCTGGGAGGCAGGATAATACACCTAAAAGATAGTATTCTGCGTTCTCTCTCTTTCCCACTCTCTCTCTCTTTCTCATTTTCTCCCCCTCTTTTTCACCCCTCCTGCCCTACCTTTCCTCACACTCTCCCTCCTCCCCCCTGCCAGGCGTTTTCTAACTCATCCTCTTTTCCCTTTCACCTGCTCATTCTTTCAAACTGAGGGCAGAATTACTTAACAGAAAGGGGAACCTTTGATGTTAGCAGGATCCATGTTGGTACTCTCAAGGAGCCTAATGCTGTTCCTCTCATCTATTAGTCACAGTATGGACTCCCGCATGCATCTTTGGGGCTAGAGAATTAGCCCAGGGTTTGAAGGGGGAGGGCCTTTCCATGTACGGCCCCCAGTTCACAGGGTGTGTGCTGCCAGGGCCCATAACCACGGGCTGATTGAGCTGGTGGGCTGGACTTTGCGTCAGGGCAGCATCAAACCCACCTGTTTGTGTTCTGTTTAAGTGAGGCGGGGCACTTGTCACTTCCACTTCACCTCCATCTCCACTCCTCTAAAAGAGGCTTTGAAAAGCAAATACCCTTCAGTCTGATGGAGCATTTATCTCCATTTCTACCTGACGGCTGACAGAGACGTAATAATTCCTATATGTCCATCCCGCACTAAATTATAATCTGGGTCCAAACTGTCTGGGCTGTTCTGCAGATAGTTGTCATGTTCCTGCATAGGAATTAGTGTCAGAGCATCCATGTGTCTGGGCTGTGAAGATGCCATGCTAGATCAGAGGTGGCATATGACTAATAGTACCCCTGGTGTTAGCAGAGCTCTAATATGGGGGTGGATGTCATGTGACAGGTTTGGCCCAAACACCCCCTGCATGTCTTGCTTGATGATCAGAGGGGCTGGCTGTCAGAGAGGGGATGGGGGCGGGACAGGAAAGAACACAACAAGCGAGAAGAGTTGCTTCTGTCTCCCTCAAATATCTACCTGACTTACCTACCTGATGCCTACCACTTTCAAACTTTCTCCGACCATCACTGCTTCCTTTGCTGTATTCATACAAAGGGGTGTTTGAGAATGTGCTGTATTTTTCTGAATGGATTTGTTTTAATCCCAACTGGTCACTCAGTCCTCCCTCCATAACAGTGGTGGGTAGCAGCAATCCATTTCAGTGTTGATATTCCAATAAACACCTAACAAAGGTCATGTCTGCTGTGCCCCTCCTCTCTGTCTCCCTCTAGAGCAAGGTGGGCGTGCTGCAGTCGTTTGTGCGGGACCTGAGTGAGCAGAATGAGGTTCGGATCCAGGCGCTGGAGGCTGAGGAGGCGGAGGGCCGGGCGGTAGAGGGGAGAACAGCCAGCCTGCACAAAGAGCTGGAGGTGAGTGATCAATGGCATTGATCAGCTAGTCAATCCAGCAGTCTATATCCCTCTCTGTTTACACCCTCAGTGCGCTGCTGTGTTAAACTGAGCGTGCTCTAAGCAGCCACCCCAGGGACCCTCTAAAAGCCCGCCTCACACCCGCCATTGATTGACATGTCGATTAGCCTGGAAGCTGTTGACAGTGGGCTTGTTAGCCATCTTAAGCATTAATGATGATGGGGAGTGGTGGCCGCTAAGTTCAGGGTTACACTCTGACTATGGGGAAAGTCACATTCACATTCATAAGTGTATAGACAGCTGACTGTGTGTGTGTGTTATGGATTGTCAAGGCTCATAGAATAAGCCTGGAGCTAGGCCGTCAGTGGGCTTGCAGGTGAGTTCAGAGCAAGATAGGGGGAAACAACCTCATCTGAGTCTTTCACTGGGAACAGTTAATCAATTTAAGATTGATTTACTCTCAGGCCCATGTATTGTTGAACTTGTCCCTGCACTGAACGATTGTTGCGATTTCCCCCTAATGTTATTAACGGGGCTTTTCATGCAAAATCAGCCCTATTCACTGTAGCTGGGCCTCAGGGTCGACACTGGAGCTGCTAACCACATGCTCTTCATTACAGATTAAATTGTCATGGAGGCATCTGTATCACAGCTTATTAATCAGCTTTTATGCCTCAAAAACCTTTTGTTTGAGTACCTTCGCTTTTCTCCCATGAACAGTATAATGAGAGCTGCAATTTGGGTGAACAGAAAGTTGCTTTTGTAGAAATTGGTAGCCCCCTCCATTTCCCTGTAGACTATATCCTGCTCTGTAAAGTAAGCTGACAGTAATTGAGTAACGGTGAATTATGAACTAAGACAATAAGAAAAAAGGATAACTGTGTTTGTATTGGATTGTTAAAATAAGCCCAGTCAGAGTTTGGGAAAGGGTGTGCCTGATGGCCAAGTCAACGTTCTCTTTGTCTCTTAGTGTAGCTGACTGCCCCAGACCTTTCAGTCATTTCATCTTCACAGGAATGGAATGCGGTTGACCTTCAACAGGCAGCATTAAGTATGAAACCCAAAACGAATCGGTCTGCGCATTCATAATAGCAGCACCCTGAAGATAAGCGTGTATAGCCTACATACACTGTTGTATATTATTTGAACATGCTGGAAAGAAACTCAATGCCATTACACAATACTGAATGTAGCACATACTGTGATTGCCTGTTGGGTTTGAATTGGCAGTGCTTTCTAAAGCTTAATTGGTGCCAGGTTGTTCTTGGCATCGGAATGTTTTTTGTTGTTGTGCAGTTAGTCAACATTTCTCATGAATGTGTCTGTCATTTTGACTGGTTTTGAAGTGTGGAATGCATGTATTGTGGTCCTCCTTTGTGAATCACTCACAGATCGGGTGTGTGTGTGTGTTGAAGCTAATCGTATGAAGTGTGTGCAGACACCACCACCACAAGCCCCAGCCCCAGCCCCAACCTCAAACCTGTTTCCTCTTTTATGCGTCATTTACGGCCTGTAAACAGTTTGTTTAAAGCAGTTTATAGATGATTTCTAAGAGTTCCCCCAGCTCCCCCAAATGTGTGTGGAGTTAAACAAACTCTTACCTTAATAGACAGCCAGTAATGGGCTGCTAGGAGTCTAGGACCAGGCTGTGGGCTGGGGGGAGAGCTGGCTGACGGAAGTGGTTTGAGGTACGGTTTGAGCTCGTGCCACAACAAAGCCACTAGCACAGAATAATTTGAACTGATGAGTTCCTCATCTGTTTTCACTGTGTTGTTTTGTCTCTTCCTTCAGTCTCCTTTCTCTGCTACCAGATAAAACCTAGCCTGTCTTGGTCAGCGCATTAAAAGTTGTGGCGCATCTTTACAAGATTGGCTTTAATCTTTTTGCCTCTTCCTTGTCACCTCGAAACGTGTGGAGCCTGATATGATAATGATGTGGACCTGTCCAGGGTATTAGAGTTAAGCTGGCTGATTAGGCTGCCCATCGATCAGTCTATCACTCAGCACTCCACTCCATGCTGGCCAGACCAGGGCAGCTGGCAGGGAAGAAACACACTGCTACTCTGAAGGACAGGGGCCACACACACACACACACGTACACGCAAATAAAAAAAACAGTATTTTTTTCATGAAGATGGACAGCCTTGAAGTTGCAAACTTTTTTTGCTTTTATGCTAGAAGAATAATATGCTTGTGGCAATCTTTCAAATCTATTGAAAGCTCACACATAGATTTAAAAAATTGTAATACAATGTAGGTACAGAGTACACAGTGTCCTGTAGCCTTTGTGCCTCTTATGCTTTTTCACACTTAAAGGTATGCTGGTACAGTATAAATCCATTAAAAAGGGTTTGTTATTGTCTTTGCGAGTAGTGTACGTTTTTACACTGGAGACATTGACCCTTCTTGCATTTATCCCTCATAATGGGTTTTCAGTTGCACATAGCTTTGAGTTTCTTCCATCTCAAACTCTTCAAGGCAAGAGGCTGGTGTTGCCCATATACCGAAACTTTAGTACTTTTTCGATACTAGATCATGAAAAATGGTGTTGTTACTTTTGGTACTTCTGTCAAAATGTGTCTCACAGATCAACTATCAGCCGCAGCCAATATCCCCTTATAGCGGGAGGCGTGCACCCCGCTGTGCCTGTTCCACTTAGCCTGCACTGGCAGTCTGAGCTGCATCATGTTAGGTGTCCACTCATGCTGCACAGAAGTTAACACTTGAATAATGTGATAAAGCATGTAGAAATTGTTCATTACTGTTCGCAAAACAATGTCCAAACAGGCTACAACACTTTACAATGCAAGAAGGTACCGGTAGCTTCCAGATTTGTAGGCTAGCTTTCCTTACTAGCTAACAGCTAAAGCTAACATCAATTCACCACCCTAGTACTTTGTTTGTGATAATATGCAAATCACAACGCAAAATATGCTGATTTCAAAGCTGATTGCCACTAAACTTTATTCATTCACTTATTCGGTCTCTCACGTCTCTTGCAAAGATTATCTATTGCCTTTTGGCTCATGAATGAATGAGGTCATTACTGGTTAAAGAGACAGCGCACATTTTTATAAAATAATCTACTTATATGCAAATGTTGTTAAGTACAATATACTAAGATTGTCTGTAGCCCCATGAAATTAGCCAAAACAAGTGCAATAACTCAATGCATGCACACATTCCTGTTGAATATGAATTCACCTATATTGTGGATAAGGCTAGGCTACATCTTGATTTACCCAGTTTATTAATAGAGATTTACCATTCAAATAAATTATTACCATTATGTTATGTAGTTAGATTGCTAAAAACTCATATTGATTGTATAATTGATTCATTAATGCATACATGGCTGTAATGTAATGATATTGAACTCAAAAGATGTCCAACTATTATGTGCATATCCTATTTTCTGGGCCTGGGTGGAAGGCATTTTACTTTGGGCACGCCAGACTCTCCAAAACCGTCACCTCTGCTGCCGCTCCCTAAGAAGTTAAAACTCGTTTTTCATCAACTCCACAAATTTCTTGATAACAAACTATAGTTTTGGCAAGTCGGTTAGTACATCTACTTTGTGCATGACACAAGTAATTTCTCCAACAACTGTTTACAGACAGATTATTTCACTTATAATTCACTGTATCATAATTCCAGTGGGTCAGAAGTTTACATACACTAAGTTGACCGTGCCTTCAAACAGCTTGGAAAATTCCCGAATATTATGTCATGGCTTTAGAAGCTTCTGATTCTTCTAATTTACATCATTTGAGTCAATTGGAGGTGTACCTGTGGATGTAATTCAAGGCCTACCTTCAAACTCAGTGCCTCTTTGCTTGACCTCATGGGAAAATCAAAAGAAATCAGCCAAGACCTCAGATTTTTTTTTTTAAACCTCCACAAGCCTGGATCATCCTTTGGAGCAATTTCCAAACACCTGAAGCTACCACGTTCATCTGTACAAACAATAGTACGCAGGTATAAACACCATGGGACCACACAGCCGTCATACCGCTCAGGAAGGAGACGCGTTCTGTCTCCTAGAGATGAACATACTTTGGTGTGAAAAGTGCAAATTAATCCCAGAACAACAGCAAAGGACCTTGTGAAGATGCTGGAGGGAACAGGTACAAAAGTATCTATATCCACAGTAAAACCAGTCCTATATTGGCATAACCTGAAAGGCCGCTCAACAAGGAAGAAGTCACTACTCCCAAACTGCCATAAAAAAAGCCAGACTACAGTTTGCAACTGCACATGGGGACAAAGATTGTACTTTCTGGAGAAATGTCCTCTGGTCGGATGAAACAAAAATAGAACTGTTTGGCCATAATGACCATCGTTACGTTTGGAGGAAAAAGGGGGAGGCTTGCAAGCCGAAGAACACCATCCCAACCGTGAAGCACGGGGGTGGCAGCATCATGTTGTGGGAGTGCTTTGCTGCAGGAGGGACTGGTGCACTTCACCAAATAGATGGCATCATGAGGAAGGGAAATTATGTGGATATATTGAAGCAACATCTCAAGACATCAGTCGGGAAGTTAAAGCTTGGTCGCAAATGGGTCTTCCAAATGGACAATGATCCCAAGCATACTTCCAAAGTTGTGGCAAAATGGTTAAAGGACAACAAAGTCAAGGTATTGGAGTGGCCATCACAAAGCCCTGACCTCAATCCTATAGAACATTTGTGGTCAGAACTGAAAAAGCCTGTGCGAGCAAGGAGGCCTACAAACGTGACTCAGTTACACCAGCTCTGTCAGGAGGAATGGGCCAAAATTCACCCAACTTATTGTGGGAAGCTTGTGGAAGGCTACCCAAAACGTTTGACCCAAGTTAAACAATTTAAAGGCAATGCTACCAAATACTAATTGACTGTATATAAACTTCTGACCCACTGGGAATGTGATGAAAGAAAGAAAAGCTGAAATAAATCATTCTCTCTACTATTATTCTGACATTTAACATTCTTAAAATAAAGTGGTGATCTTAACTGACCTAAGACAGGGAATTTGTAAATGTAAATGTATTTGGCTAAGGTGTATGTAAACTTCTGACTTCAACTGTAAATATCGTGATAATGTCGTATCGTGAGGTAGGTCCCTGGCAATTCCCAGCCCTAGTATCCTGAGAAGTTTGGTTCACTGGTTCACCTTCATGAGTGTTTCTTCTGTTTCTCACCTCTGTCAGAAATGAATGGATCGTAGCTGATGTTGCAAAGATAGCGACAATCGAGAGAAGCACTATGGGGACGAAAGGAGAGAAAAACTAGAGAAATTATTCAGGAGTGATACATACCTTGTCCTCTTTAACCTTTTGTAGAGAAAAATGCTTTGACTTTAACCTCAAAGAGAAGGTTTTATGTGTGGAAACAAAGGTGTGTGTATAGCTGCCAGGAGTGGCTGAGGGTGAGAGGCAATGAGAGGTAGTGTGAGGGAGAGACGAGCAGGAGGATGAGGAGGAAGGGAAGCAGAAAAGAAGCAGAGAGAGAGAAGGGGGAGGAAGGGAAGGAGAGAGAGAGAACGGGGAGGAAGGGAAGGAGAGAGAGAGAACAGGGGAGGAAGGGGAAGGAGAGAGAGAGAACGGGAGGAAGGGAAGGAGAGAGAGAGGAGGGGAGGAAGGGAAGGAGAGAGAGAGGAGGGGGAGGAAGGGAAGGAGAGAGAGAGAAGGGGGAGGAAGGGAAGGAGAGAGAGAGAAGGGGGAGGAAGGGAAGGAGAGAGAGAGAAGGGGGAGGAAGGGAAGGAGAGAGAGAGAATGGGGAGGAAGGGAAGGAGAGAGAGAGAAGGGGAGGAAGGGAAGGAGAGAGAGAGAGAGAAGGATTTCAATCCATGAACAAAGTCATTAAGGTTCACAGCTACAGAAAAGGCCAATTAAAGTTGAGTGTAAGGCCTACGTCTGGAGAAAAGCAGCGTTTGCTGCAGAACACAGGCCTTTTATCGGACCAGTGGGATCTCTCCCCAGTACACCTTGGGAATCATATCAACTGCCTGCCTGCCTGCCTGCCTGCCTTCCTGCCTGCCAGCAATCCCAGTATCAGTCAGTATGGACAGGATGTTTTTACATCAAATGAAATACATGAATTAATTTTTACCCTAGCTTAAGGCAATGGTGCTTCAATACAGCACCATTAAACTAGCATAGTGTAGCTTATTTTAAACTTTTAGCCATTGTTTATCTTTTATGGTGACATTAGGTTGTCAATTGTTGTTTACTTTTTTTGCTTTATCATTCTCATTTTTATGAAGTAACACAAAGAGGTGTTGTTACAATGTAAATGTACTGGACATTAGGGCTGGAACTGGGAGTTGTAATGCTACTGTAATGTTACTCATCTGTTCATCTATCTTACCGTACAGTAATGGCTCTGGAATACTTCCTGTGGATGTTAGAGAACCTGCAGGCCCAGCCTTGTCCTCCTAATCAGCCCTGATAACAGAGAGAGAGTGTGAATAGCCCAGGGCTCAGGAGAGCCACAGTGACAAAAAGCGATGTAAAACAAAGTGAACAGAGTAAACGCTGCCATCAGACTTTGTTTACTGAAACCCCTGAGCATCTATTAATCTGTTCATCCCAAATTCTCTCCTCTCTTCCCGGGCTTCAGCACAACTGGACCCAGCTGCTCCCCAGCTGTGTGTAGCCCAGCCTAGACCCGCCCTGCCCAGCACCTGCTGACTGACTGACTGACCACATGGCTGGGCGGGACGGGTGAAGCAGGGTTGAGGGAGATCACTTTCCTTTATTCAGATGAGTTCATCTGATTCATCATACAGTACTTAGAATCCTCCAGAACTAGAGCATATTCATTCTGTTGAGGTAAACAGGATGTTGAGTTGTCCCTCACGCTCTCTCTGGATTAATTCAACACACAGATGGATGCTGCAGCTAATTGGAGTAAAATGGGGCTTTGTGAGGGATAAAGTAGGATTTCCATAGGCTGGTATAGGTCTTGTCTGTGAAGAGCAGTTAAACTATGCGAGGTGGAGAGAGGTCAAGTAGCGTGGGTGTTTATATCTTATGTTTGTGTTGTTGACAAGGTGTTTGGGTATTTTATTAGTTATTGTAAGCAAATGAAGAGGCATAGGCACTGTCTACTACTCTCCATTGTGTGTGTTATGGATTGGTTGGTTGTGTGTGGTGTGTGGTGTGTGTGTGTGTGTGTGTGTGTGTGTGTGTGTGTGCGTGCGTGCGTGTGCGCGTGTGCGTGTGATTATAGCAGCAGTTGGCCCTACAGTGTCTTCTCTCAGGCCCAGCAGTTGTACCAGGAAAAGCAGTCAGGGTTGTCCTCTTCCAACCAGCAGACCACCTTTGTTCAACACCCACGGAGAAACGCATACACGCACAAAGTATAACCAAAGGTAATCATGATAGAGAAGCCATACCTAGGCTTGGGCCTATTTTCCCATTTATTTGAACCATATTGGTCTTTATTTTGTTTCACTCTCATTCCATATGGAGAATATTCTTCTCTTGTTCACAGGAGCGCTGAGTTTTTGTAGACTACCCTGGGTTTAAACGCATGTAATTCGACTTTTTCACTAAGTAGACTTGGAGACATTTTCAGACCTCTGCTCCGCCTATCAAAGAACACAGCAATCTACATTACACAGCATTTTGCACGTCCAAGGAGATTTGTACGACATTTTACAGCTCAGGTCTCTCCCTACTGTAGTGAATGAGGCTGCTAATGGGCTTCGTAGTGTTTTCATATTGTGCAACCATGTTGGTCAAATTCTTAGGCTACAGCTATACAGGTTTGTAAACACCAGTGATACACTATATATACAAAAGTATGTGGACACCCCTTCAAATTGGTGTATACATTTGAGCACACAGCCATGCAATATCCATAGACAAACATTGGCAGTAGAATGTCTTTACTGATGAGCTCAGTGACTTTCAACGTGACACTGTCATAGGATGCCACCTTTCCAACAAGTCAGTTCGTCAAACAACGGCTCAGCCGCGAAGTCGTAGGCCACACAAGCTCACAGAATGGGACCGCCGAGGGCTGAAGCGAGCAGCGAGTACAAATTGTCTGTCCTCGGTTGCAACACTCACTACCAAGTTCCAAACTGCCTCTGGAAGCAACGTTAGCACAATAACTGTTAATTAAATGTTTCCATAGCCGATCAGTCGCACACAAGCCTAAAATCACCATGCGCAATGCCAAGCATTGGCTGGAGTGGTGTAAAGCTCGCCGCCATTGGACTCTGGAGCAGTGGAAATGTTTTCTCTGGAGTGATAAAAAACGTTTCACAATCTGTCAGTCCGACGGACGAATCTGTATTTGGCGGATGCCAGGAGAACGCTACCTACCCGAATGCATAGTGACAACTGTAAAGTTTGGTGGAGGAGGAATAACGGTCTGGAGCTGTTTTTTATGGTTCGGGCTAAGCGCCTTAGGTCCAGTGACGGGACATCTTAACGCTACAGCATACAATCGCATTCTAGACGATTCTGTGCCCAACATCAGTGCCCGACCTTACTAATGCTCTTTTGGTTGAATGGAAGCAAGTCCCCGCAGAAATGTTCCAACATCTAGTGGTTAGAGCGTTGGACTAGTAACCGAAAGGTTGCAAGATCGAATCCCCGAGCTGACAAGGGAAAAATCTGTCGTTCTGCCCCTGAAGGCAGTTAACCCACTGTTCCTAGGCCGTCATTGAAAATAAGTATTTGTTCATAACTGCCTTGCCTAGTAAAATAAAGGTAAAATAAAAAAATATATAATAAAAAAAAAAAAAAACATCTTACATATAGAACCTTATTTGTTCATTGAAAATTGTGAATAACTCACCACAGGTTAATGAAAAGGGTGTGCTTGAAAGGATGCATGTAACTCTGAATTGTTGGGTTGTATTGGAGAGAGTCTCAGTCTTAAATCATTTTCCACACACAGTCTGTGCCTGTATTTAGTTTTCATGCTAGTGAGGGCCGAGAATCCACTCTCACATAGGCACGTGGTTGCAAAGGGCATCAGTGTCTTAAGGCAGGATACTCTGAGCGCAGCCCAATCCAGAAATCTGGCAGGGGCTTCTGATTAAATTAAATTTTCACAGAACCGCTTGTTGCAATTTCCATGAGGCTCTCTTGTTCAGATATCGGTAAGTGGACTGGAGGAAGGGCATGAAAGGGATAACGAATCCAGTTGTTTGTGTCATCCGTTTCAGGAAAGTACCTGCGTAATTGCGCACCCAACTCACTCAGGTGTTTCGCTATATCACATTTGACATTGTCCGTAAGCTTGAGTTCATTTGCACACAAAAAATCATACAATGATGGAAAGACCTGTGTGTTGTCCTTGTTAATGCAGACAGAGAAGAGCTCCAACTTCTTAATCATTGCATAGTTCAGAAAATACACGAGAGTCCTTGCTTTAACAAGGTTAACCATTTTCACTGTAGTGTCAAAAACGTCTTTCAAGCTGTCAGGCATTCCCTTGGCAGCAAGAGCCTCTCGGTGGATGCTGTAGTGTACCCAAGTGGCGTCGGGAGCAACTGCTTGCACACGCGTTACCACTCCACTATGTCTCCCTGTCATCGCTTTTGCGCCATCAGTACAGATACCAACATGAGCAGCAGCTATGTTTGGCTACATACGGACCGTTAGTGGAATTCCCGCCGCGAGAGAGTAACGGTTAATGTGATTGGATGTTAATTATTTGACTAGGCTACCTGTATTTGACATTGTGTTGTTATTTCGCTGAACACTAGATGGTTTAATTTTATTTTTGGCAGTGAAACGAGGCTATTCAGTCGAGGAAAAAAACTCACCCAAATGTATAGCCCCGTTGGAAAATATAAATGGGCTGTTTGAAATGTGAAGAATTTTTTTATTTGGCGTAACCCCCAACGGCATTGCACGTACCCCTGGCGAATACCTGATGTAGTGTATCTGAGGAAGATCATTACGTTGGGATCTTTGTTGTATTGCATCATGTTTATAGGTAGCAAAAAAGTGATTAGACATTCCCTTTCTATTCACTGTACAGGTCCAACCCTGCTTATCCTCCTACACACTCTGAGGCCTGGAGAGAAGCTCTGCCTCTGCCCACTGGTCATAACAGACCAGGGTTTATAGAGAGCCAAATAAATAGATAAAGATGGAGTGTAAATTACACCTGGTTTCAGTGGGCTGCCTTGGAGGATAGAGCTGAACGAGCCTGGTAAAAGGAGCTGGCTGTGTTTCTCTACAAGCAGAGAGAAGGAAGGCCTCCTGAGCACTATGAATAATGAAACAGTTGACTGCTCTGTACAGATTTCACATGTCATAAAAATGGCTTTTTAGTTGCTGTTAGACCTCTTACCTGTCTGCTAGGCTTACACAGGTTCAGGCGTTTGTGAGGGGCTCACAGGGAACGCTCCCTCATGCCTCATAGACAGCTTTCCAGTAAGCGAAGGAAACTGGGTCTTGTATGGGAGGAGATGGAGGGCGAAGGCCTGTTAGGACACCCACAGCTAGCTAAGACAGACGGCGGCCGTCTTTGAGCCTACTGTAAGAATTACATTTCAGTGTATGAATGTGTTTTACTCTGTATTGCTTAACCATATGTGCTGCGGTAAGTTTCACAAGTCGGGGGCGATGGATGGTTTTGTTGGTTTGACTAATTCTGTTTCAGTTTTGTGGTGGTGGGTTGCGGTAGGTCTCCCTGTCAGAATCATATCAGATTAGCTCATGCTCCAGTTGTTACCCATATACATTCAAGATGGAGGGAAAGGTGAAATGGCTGAATAATTTATGTATGAATCTCCACACAGTGGATTGAGGAGTGTGTTATTATTCCACAGAGGTTCCTCTCAGACACCGAGCAGTTTACCCATCTGTAATATCAACATGGGTTTGGAAGGAACTCACCCTGTCTCATGCTGTGCACACTGACACTACCTATCACCAATGCTGATTGATAGCTCTCTCTCTCTCTCTCTCTCTCTCTCTCTCTCTCTCTCTCTCTCTCTCTCTCTCTCTCTCTCTCTGCCTCTCCCTTTTTTGTTCCTCTCTCCATTTCTCTTGTTCTCTCTTTCTTTCTCTCTGAAGCCTGAGCTGATATCCTCCTTTGAAAAGGTAATGATCCTGGTGTGTTGAGATTATGTATGTGCGCTGCACAATGTAATGGCCCGGCTTTTTATTGCCTGCCGCATACTAATCCCACAACTGAAGGAATGAGATGACACCTGCAGGGAGCTGTGTGTGAGCCGCAGCCCCACATGAAAGAGCGGTCATTAAAAATGATCAAAGAAATTACTGCACTCTGCCGCACAACACTGCTCTCACGCCTGGCTAGGTGTACATCCCTGTGCCTGTCCGTACACACACACACACACACACACACACACACACACACACACACACACACACACACACACACACACACACACACACCAATTAGTATCTTTGTCTGATGGATCTTTTCCATGTGATCTCTGTGGAAATGTCCTCACTCTAAGTTGCCCTAGGCGTTCTACAGACACTGATACACCCACGCTTGCAGATAGGAGGAAATGGTGGACATGCATACGCTGAAGAGTTTTCCATACCTCCACCACAGATTATTCATGACACACAACTTCAACAGTTTCCCAATTTAATATATATAAGCGCTAGCCACTTGTTACAGTTGAAATCGGAGGTTTACATGCACCTTAGCCAAATACATTTAAACTCAGTTTTTCACAATTCCTGACATTTAATACTAGTAAAAATGACCTGTTTTAGGTCAGTTAGGATCACCACTTTATTTTAAGAATGTGAAATGTCAGAATAATAGTAGAGAGAAGGATTTATTTCAGCTTTTATTTCTTTCATCACATTCCCAGTGGGTCAGAATTTTACATACACTCAAATAGTATTTGGTAGCATTGCCTTTAAATTGTTTAACTTGGGTCATACGTTTTGGGTAGCCTTCCACATGCTTCCCACAATATGTTGGGTGAATTTTGGCCCATTCCTCCTGACAGAGCTGGTGTAACTGAGTCAGGTTTGTAGGCCTCCTTGCTCGCATACGCTTTTTCAGTTCTGCCCACAAATGTTTTATGGGATTGAGGTCAGGGCTTTGTGATGGCCACTCCCAATACCTTGACTTTGTTGTCCTTAAGCCATTTGCCACAACTTTGGATGCATGCTTGGGATCATTGTCCATTTGGAAGACCCATTTGCGACCAAGCTTTAACTTCCCGACTGATGTCTTGAGATGTTGCTTCAATATATCCACATAATTTCCCTTCCTCATGATGCCATCTATTTTGTGAAGTGCACCAGTCCCTCCTGCAGCAAAGCACTCCCACAACATGATGCTGCCACCCCCGTGCTTCACGGTTGGGATGGTGTTCTTCGGCTTGCAAGCCTCCCCCTTTTTCCTCCAAACATAACGATGGTCATTATGGCCAAACAGTTCTATTTTTGTTTCATCAGACCAGAGGACATTTCTCCAAAAAGTACGATCTTTGTCCCCATGTGCAGTAGCAAACCGTAGTCTGGCTTTTTTTATGGCGGTTTTGGAGCAGGGGCTTCTTCCTTGCTGAGCGGCCGTTCAAGTTATGTCGATATAGGACTGGTTTTACTGTGGATATAGATACTTTTGTACCTGTTTCCTCCAGCATCTTCACAAGGTCCTTTGCTGTTGTTCTGGGATTGATTTGCACTTTTCACACCAAAGTATGTTCATCTCTAGGAGACAGAACGCGTCTCCTTCCTGAGCGGTATGACGGCTGCGTGGTCCCATGGTGTTTATACTTGTACAGATGAATGTGGTACCTTCAGGCGTTTGGAAATTGTTCCCAAGGATGAACCAGACTTGTGGAGGTCTACAATTTTTTTTCTGAGGTCTTGGCTGATTCCTTTCGATTTTCCCATGATGTCAAGCAAAGAGGCACTGAGTTTGAAGATAGGCCTTGAAATACATCCACAGGTACACCTCCAATTGACTCAAATGATGTCAATTAGCCTATCAGAAGCTTCTAAAGCCATGACATAATTTTCTGGAATTTTCCAAGCTGTTTAAATTCAGTCAACTTAGTGTATGTAAACTTCTGACCCACTGGAATTGTGATACAGTGAATTATAAATGAAATAATCTGTCTGTAAACAATTGTTGGAAAAATGACTTGTTTCATGCACAAAGTAGATGTCCTAACCAACTTGCCAAAACTATAGTTTGTTAACAAGAAATTTGTGGAGTGGTTGAAAAACGAGTTTTAATGACTCCAACCTAAGAGTATGTAAACTTCCGACTTCTGTACATCAACAAATGGTTTGAATCGTTATTCATCTGAATAGGTGTTTGTTTCTAGCATGATAATTGAATCGTGTTAAGATGTTATTAGAGATGAGTGATATGGAGGTAGGCCTATCCTTTTACAAAATTCTAATGCTGCCTTATCTGCTGCTGATGTGAACTACAGTGAATCTGCTTGTATAGAGTTGCTAGTCAGAGCCTGATATCATGTGTGGACTGTGTCAATGACACTCATGGGGCCTATAGGTCATTGCTGAGCTGTGTAGAGTCTATTCCTTCTCTTCATGTCTGGTTTCAGTCCATCTTTCTTTCTTGTTCTCTCTCTCATTATCACTGTTTCATTGTACCACCGCTGTGTCTCTCTCTGTCACTGTATTTATCTGTCTCCTCCATTATTCCTCTCTTTCCTGATCCCTCCTCTCCCCCTCTCTCACCTCTCTCTCTCTGTCTTTCTCCCTCTCCTCCTCTCTCTCCTCCTTTTTCTCTCTGTCTGTCCCTCTCTCCCAGGCAGGTCTCTCTCCTCTCCCCTGCAGCGTGTCCATTTTGTGTGGCTACACAGTGTGAACCAGGCAGCTGCTCTTATCAGTGGGCCCAGTGTGGAGAGAGATGACATTTTACTGCAGCCAGTCAACCGCTCCGCTCCTCATAACACGTTCACTCTCCCTCTCCGAGCATAGACACGCTGATAAATGCAATTTCATTTCCGTTAGATGCCCAGAATAATACTCTTTTGCTTTGTTAAATGGCCGCTCTGAAATGGCAACTGCTCCTTAATGTGGCGGCAGAATCAACACATGCAGAAATGATGAGGACGGAACATTGATGACAAAGGGGAGTGGAGGAATGGAGAAATGGCTGTGGCCCGAGATGCAAAGCAGTTCTGAATTCTTCTCTTTGTAAATTATTATTGTAGCAAGCGTATATTATTTGATTTCTTTTCTGTCACGAACCTAGAGCGCTTCGAAGCTTAGAAAGATGGTTATCATGAGGAGCCATTTTATTAAAAGGATTCCTCTCCTCTCCTGCCCCCTCCCTCCCTCCCTCTCTCAGCGGTCCATTTTAGAGCCACGCGGCTGCATGGTTTGGTGGGTAATTTCACTGCCTTTTCATGTGTCGGAGGGCGAGGAGTCCTCCTCCATTAGGTAGTGTCTTCTTGTGATGTATGCGCAGAAAAGCAATCTGATGTTTATTCATGACTTTCAAGGCAATGCCTCAGCTAAGCCCTCTGATTTCCTTTTAAGGAACAAAACTACTTGAGATTGAGACTTCCGCTTAAAGGCACAGAGACCCATCTTACAGCACTTCTCCCTCCCTCTCTGTCTCCCTCTCTGTCTCTCATCCATCCCTCGTTTTTTCCCATTTTCTTTTAAATTCTCCCCCGATGTTATTTCTGTCAGCTTTAATTTACTTGACCCTCAGAAAAAAAGATCACTTGGTTATTTCCCTGTTATGTTGCCGGCTGGCTCCCCATCTCGCCTCTGTACTTTGTTAAGGACTTTGATGAAGAGATGAATTTGGAGAGTTTATTTTCTAGAAGGGCAGCATGTTAATGAAGCAGCACCACCATGAGACTAAATGGGCTTTTTTGGTCATGCACACAAGGGCACAGCGTCCCTGGTGCTAGCTAGAGACTGCCCCACTGCACTCCCTGCCCACTTCCTCCACCTCTCAGAACCTCAGCCCCCCTGCTCACAGTGCTGACCAATCATCCTGTACAGCTTTGTAGTAGTCGCCAAGGCAAGCTAACGGCCGGTTGTTCACACTACATTTTGTCTTCAAACCAGAATGAGCAATAAAGTAACCATCATTTGAAAAGCTAGTCCCTATTTGTCTTGTAAATGACTTTTTAATGATAATCAAGCCGCATCCATCCATCACGCCAGCACACGCCCATGTAGTTCTGTGATGGGACTCCTCCTATGACCAAATGGTGTCTATTTATAATCCCAATGGCAAAGTTGTAACAAAGCATGGTGCCTTTACAACAGTACATGGATCATCATGTGTATGGGGACGTGTATAAGTATGTTTACAACATTGAAGCTTATGGAAAGCAGGGCGCTGAACTGACGTGTGTGAAATGGGTGGTTGGATGGGGGGCCCCGGGATTCATTGTGAAGCTCAGACCCCACACAGGAACATATACAATAGAGGATATACAATAAAGAACTGGCAGCACTTGTAAAACACTAATGTTGAGCACTGTTTGTTTTGTGCAGGCCACACAGCATTTAGCCCAATGCTCACATGAACCATTGAAAGCCCAAAAGCACCCCAACGCCCCCTTTCTTCACCCCCTCTCTCCCATGTTTGGTGAGAGCAGCTTATTAACATGAGCCCTGTTGTATTTTCGGGCTGACCATTGAGGTGCACTGGAGCATGAGTGAGGCACATGACTCCCTTTTGGACTTAACATATGTACTGTTGCACTAATCAACACGCGGCCCGGCGTTGAGCCGCGCATATTCCAAACTGATATTATACATTATGGAAATGTGACGACCCCCGCAAATGCCAAAGAGAGCGAGGGAGCAGGGAGAGAGCGAGGGAGCAGAGAGAGAGGAGGGAGAGAGCGAGGGAGCAGGGAGAGAGGAGGGAGAGAGCGAGGGAGAAGGGAGAGAAGAGGGAGAGAGCGAGGGAGCTGGGAGAGAGGAGGGAGAGAGCGAGGGAGCAGGGAGAGAAGAGGGAGAGAGCGAGGGAGCAGGGAGAGAGGAGGGAGAGAGCGAGGGAGCAGGGAGAGAGGAGGGAGAGAGCGAGGGAGAAGGGAGAGAAGAGGGAGAGAGCGAGGGAGCAGGGAGAGAGGATGGAGAGAGCGAGGGAGCAGGGAGAGAGGAGGGAGAGAGCGAGGGAGAAGGGAGAGAAGAGGGAGAGAGCGAGGGAGCAGGGAGAGAGGAGGGAGAGAGCGAGGGAGCAGGGAGAGAGGAGGGAGAGAGCGAGGGAGCAGGGAGAGAGGAGGGAGAGAGCGAGGGAGAAGGGAGAGAAGAGGGAGAGAGCGAGGGAGCAGGGAGAGAGGAGGGAGAGAGCGAGGGAGCAGGGAGAGAAGAGGGAGGGAGCAGGGAGAGAGGAGGGAGAGAGCGAGGGAGCAGGGAGAGAGGAGGGAGAGCGAGAGCTGGTGTAACCGACTGATTGTGGGGCTGTCAAGTTGATTTGCATGAAAAAGGGTGGGCTAATTGTAACATTTAGCTGCAGCGTGGTGATAATACAGAACAGGATTACTAAAGGACACAGAGGGACTTTTATTAACGCCAAGGATTTCCTGGGGTTTGGGGGAGACGCACCATCACCTTCTGTTTCTGTATGAGCCATTCACAGCTACCACTCACCCACTGTCTGGCAGCCGTGGCATATCCATCACAACACACACACACACACTGCCTGAATCACCGTTTCAGCACCCGCTGCTCACCAGTCAAACAGCCACACCATATTTATGTGTCATTACATTGACCAGCTCTGCAGTGATGGAGAAAGTAAAGTGAACTGCAGTGAAGGGCTAAGGGTGCTGAAAAGTGTTGCATGGGGGAGGAGGTGTTGGGGTTACTAGAGCTGCCGAAGGCAAGCCTTCTCTTTCTTTCCTTTCTTTAATAATAAATGATGGATGTTTCAAATTAGAAAACAGTGCTGAGAAAATCCAATTCAGGGGCGAGCTTTGGAAGGAGGGCATAAAGAATAAGCAGTGGACTTCTGTATTAAAGGTCTTTGTTTTGCTTCAATGCTCACAAAAGGGGCCGCTGGTGTATGATTTAACATGCCTGGTGAAAACGGCCTCTATTATGTACCATTACCAAATCAACCAGGCCCCACCCAGAGTGGATCTGGGGCTCTCAACCAGTTGTCGTGGCCTTTGTCTTTCCTCACTACGTATTGATTTATAGACCATACTCATAATCACATTGGGTTGGAGGAACACGATTCAGTGTGTGGTTATGTGCGTGCGTATGTGTGTGTGTCTGTGCTTGTGCTTGTGAGGGGACGGGCGTTAGGTCGTGGATCAATGCTTGGTCAAGCCTGTGGATCTGGTCATTAACCATTTGTTATCTCTCTTCTTAACTCTCTATCTTTCCACAGACTTCATTCCTGTTTATTTCTCTCATTCTATCTCATCTCTCCATCCCCTCAAGTTCAATTAGTTACCTCTCATTCTCCATCACCCACTTTGGTACCCACTATTACTCTCTCGTAAACCTCCACCCTTCATCCCTCTTTCTCCCCTCACTCCCCCATCTTTCTATCCTGTCTCCCCCTCAGTCTCCCCCTGCCTCCCCAATCCTCCTGGTCCTGCTGCTGGTCTCTGTGATATGCATGGTCTCTTTGTGATGGCAGGAATCTGGCTCTAATGAAGCCAGCATGACCAGAGAGCAGCAGCAGCCAACCAGGAGGATGTCTGGCCTTTCACTTGCTGAACAGAGGGATTGGCTAATATCCCTGTCCACCACATTAAAAAAAGAATAGGAAAAATAGACATTCCTTTTTAATGAACCGTTTCCTCTGAGCCGGGACGCAAAGAATCCATAAAGTAAGGAGAAATAAAAATGGAATAATAGCGGTGTTAGTTGTAAAAGGCACATTTCCTCTTTTTGTTCTCGCTGTGATCGGCGTAATGCTCCAGATTGGCACTGAAAAAACGGTTAATGCTTTTGGCCTATGGGACGAGGAATGAGGAAAGAGGTCTTCAAGGTCCTCTACAGCGTCTTTTGTGCCAATCATTTAAAAGACTGGACATGAGAGAGGAACAACTGCTGTAGTTACAGTCCAGCTCCCCTAGCAAGGGGAGTGCTAGTAGCTAAGTTACTGCAGCTTCACCCAGCTACTCTCTTTATGAGTGCATGTGAACATGATTCACTGCAGTAGGAAGGACATTACTTGCACACACACACACAGGCACTCGCACCCACTCAGGTGTCAGGTAGGCTACCCTGCTGTAAAAAAGCAGTGTTTCCCAGTAAAGATGGCCATATATTTCACTGCGGCGTGAAAGTGTTATTCTAGGTCGGATTCACAAGCTCAACACGGCTCGCCAGTAGACTGCCACAGCTGTAGGGATTGTGTGTGGTTTTTTTTTATCTTTGGTGTTTGGCTTTATATTGAGGAATTTTATATGCGTGTGATTTTTTTTTCATTACAATGGCGAGTTTAAAAAGGTTTGGGTTGGACGGAGGACAGCTCGGCGCAGTACATGTTAGTTTTATTTGCGCTGCGGCCTGATTCGAGCAGTGTTCAACCGGGCCTCATGCGTATAGTGCTTAAACAGCTACAGATGCAGGTTTGTGCGCCTCAGAGAGCCTTTGTTTAAGTTGGCTACCTCTTTTGAGCCGTTTCTCTAACCTCAGCCGCGGGATTTGCCAAAAAAACCTGAAGAAATGTCTCTTTCGATCCAATTAAGTCTGTCATTGCCCTTTAGCAGTAAACTGTGGAGGCAGCACATTTTTTCCTCAGCCAGCAGAGGTCATATTGCTATGCGTCTCCCAGCCTGTCTATTCTTATGAGCGGCCCTCTTGCCTTTTTCTCATCTCATTCTCATTCTGAGGCCGGGCTCATTTGGAGGGGTGGGGAGTTCTGACAGAACTGTAAATTCTGTGCAACACGTAAGGTGGATTGGTTCCCCCGTGTCGGTTTGAGCGGCTGAGTATTTCGGCAGGATTCCATTATTATTAGGTCTTATTAGATCAGGGCTGCAGTAGATCCATTAGGCCAGGGTTAGGCTCACCTCTGGGATGGACTCTGGCTGGCCAGCATGCAGTGCTGCACTGGGCCTCTGGCAGCTGTTGGGTGTCAATGACAGAGAGAATATGGTCAAGTAGAATCAGCATTTCCATAGACCGAAACAGCCATGATGGGAGGATGTAGCCTAGGTGTGCCTATGAGCCAGGGCACACCTAGTCAGGGGGGCTAGATAGATTCTATTTGGCAGCTGTATACCGGAGAGAGATAATAGACACCATAGAAAGAATTCATGGTAGAATCCATGGCAGGGGGTTGTGGTGGTTGTAAAATGGTGGTGGTGGTGGAGGTGAGTAGGGGAGTCCGTAGTAGACCGTGGGATTAGTAGTGGTGGCTGAAGCTGTGATGATGAGTATGTATAGGAGGGAGACAGTAGTAGTGGTAGATGAGATGGTACAGTACAGTAGCAGCAGCAGCATGGGGACTACAGGCAGCCTGCTGCTGTAATGAGAGAGTGAGCTGTCAGAGACACGCGTGTAATGGCTCCCCTGCCAGCCGCCCGGTTCAGGCCCTATGGGATTCAGCACAGACACTCAGCTTCTCTCTCTCTCTCTTTTTCTTTCTCTTTTTCTCTCTCTCTCTCCCTTGCTCTCTCTCTCTTAGGCCTGATCAGAGACCATGTCAGGCCTCTCATATCCTCCCAGCTGCTGTCTTCTTAGCTCACACACACACACACATACACACACACACTCTCTCTATCTCTCTGTCACCTTCTCACTGGGCACACAGGATGGACATTCAGGTAGTACATCTCCCAGGCTCTCCTTTCTTCCTCCCCTTCAGTCAGCCTGTGTGTACTGCACAGCTCCTCTCAGGGGAGTCTATTCCCAGTGAAGAGGGCAGGCAGCAGCTTCACATGGGGGCCAGCCAGTATAGTCACGCTGTGAAGTCACGCTGTCTATATTTATATCCCTCTCTGACAACCACTCTGCTGTAAGCACTGCTCTGCTGCTGTAGCACGCCCATGGTCAGCTGACTACTACTGTACACCACGTCCTGCTAGTCCAAGGTCATTTTCACTAGGCCTCCCTCCCAGTCACTCATTAAGACCAGATGGGGAGTTGAGATGTAGCTAAGGCATAGTCTACTGTACGAGTTAAAACATCCACTATGAAGACTTGCTTGTACTGTATGAGGGCCCAGTTCAGGGATATCTATTGCTCTCTGTTGATATATTGAGGATGCAACATGCATTTCAGGATCATTTCTCATACTGTTCTAGCAGAGTCTGAATCAGACCCCCCCCAGCCTCATCTATAAATGCTCCCCTATGCAGCTCCGCGGTTATGACAGTCATTTGGTCGTTCTGCTAATAACATCCTCTATCCAACTTTAAAGGCTTATTATCATATTGTGCCGGATGATTGACAGTTGACCTTCACGCTAGTTTATATTAAGCCAGTTGAGACAGTGCGGGTCACCTTGATCGCCTCAGTGACACCGTATTAATGCTAATCTGATAGAATTACCAGGAACCAATTAATATGCAGGACTGGGCAGCGGTTAAAGAGATAGTGTTCGCTCTCAGCTGGGCCTGAGCTGCAGCACACACACACAGGGGTGCAGATTTAACAGTAGGCAGCGTTCCCCGTAGCCGAGCGGCGTAGTGTGAGGGCCACAAGGTGAAGCGGTGCTGCTGTGGAAATGTTTAGGTGAGGTTCCAGTGCCCCTGTTTGGCCTAACGAACACTCATTAGTCAGAGAGAAAATGAGGGAGAAGAGAAGGGGAAGAGGAGAGTGGTTAGTAAACCAGGAGTTGCGTTTAGCTGTGTGTATTAACACTACAGGCATGGTGGAGGAGGGTTGTCGAGGGCTCTCTGGGTTGTGCTAGAGAGCATCTGAGTGTATCAGTCTATTTGAGGTGCAGACACTATCACTCAATAGCATCAAGCATGCTTACCTGCTGCCTAATGCTCATGCTAATTTGCTTATTTTAATATCCACCGATTTCTCTTTCAGCCCCTGTGAATGGTAGCAGCGAATTACAGACACAGTGACACAGTGACTCTGTCCCAATGATTCCCACAACGTATTCTGGGAAATCCAGGTCTAGGAGGCTAGACGCTGTGGATTTTTGTGGGGGGACTCCCTTGGATGTAAGGCAGACTGACAATGTAACATTTTACGCTGCTAAGGCCCACTGACCCCAACAACCTCTACAACCATTATTAACAGTGTTGAACAAGGTCATCAGTCACTGGGAGGATATAGTCACATTGTCACCTCTATAATGGTAGCACAGAGACATGCAGCTGTACATTTACTGTAGAGGCCTTGAGGCTGTAAACCTCTGTGGCTGGTGACTGGGCTACACATGGTGACGAGACCCACGGTGCTAGTCACCTGAAATGTGCTTTAGGTGTCAGTGTGTCAACCCTATTCACAATAGTGCACTGGATGGATTTAAGCACATGATAGCTAGGCTATTTAGGGACTATGCCTGCCTACCCATGTCTCATATATAATAGTTATTTAAGTCATTAATAAATAGTTTATTAGGCTTTATTAAATCTGGTAGAGGAGGAAACTACTCTTCATCATAGGTGAGGTCATCTGCTAGTTGTATTTGAAGTGACCAGTCAGCAGTATGTCTCTCTGGTCACTTTGGCAACATCCCAGGTGAACACAGGTCATCTGCTAACTAAGTTATTTCCGAATGATAGAATCTTCTTGACTTTTCATCTCAAGTTTGGTACAGTATATGCGTACCACTGAAACCAGGCTGTAGTGTCTCTGTCCCCCTCCCCATGCACTGTGCCATGCCTGGCCTCTCTGTGCTTCAGCAGGTGACTAATGACCAAGGGGCTCTGGGATAGGGGGACTGGCTGCTCTGCTCTGGAGGTACAGAGGAAAGTGGCTCTACTTTTACAGCAGATGACCTTCTCAAAGGTAAAGTGGTGTTGGAGGGTAGAATGACTAAAAGCTCCCTAAACCCTGCCTGCCTGCCAGCCACTGGCACTACCCCATCATTCTGCACCCACCATGGTGACGACACTGGCTACTTGTGCCAGGCTGTATGTGCCGTCCCCCCTGTGTAAGAAGGCTTTTCTGTCTTTCTGTCAGTCTTTCTCATGGATTATTGCTCCATATTTCATGAGGCTGCTTGGTTTGTTTTGTTTGATGTCGTTTGCCAGGGAAACCAGTCTCATGAAATATGGACCGAACCATCTCACTTTTTTTGTATTTGTACCGTTATTTAACTAGGCAAGTCAGTTAAGAACAAATTCTTATTTTACAATGATGGCCTACCCCGGCCAAACCCTCCCCTAACCCGGACAACGCGGGGCCAATTGTGTGCCGCCCTATGGGACTCCCGATCACGGCCGGTTGTGATACAGCCCGGGATCAAACCAGGGTCTGTAGTGACGCTTCTAGCACTGAGATGCAGTGCCTTAGACCACTGCGCCACTCGGGTGGATTTCCCGTGTGACTCCCAAATTATGAAATAGAAGGACTAGTAAGGGGTGTGTGAGGGGGGGGAGGGGTTGTAGGAGGAAGGTATGGGTGGGCAGGGCCAGGTCCTAACATGCCAGTCAATCGCACACTGTGGTAGAACTCACAACCACTTGAGTTTCGTTTTCTTTTCAGATGGAACGCCATGGAAATGCGTGATAATTACACATTTGGAAATGAGGGCTGTGTTTGTTCAGAGAAAGATAACATTCCCAGACTGTAACCAGAGAACGGCTGCTCTACACAGCCTACCAATATTACCCCCTTGCCGCACCGCGCCCTGCTGCATAATAAAGAGGCCCCTTATGCATATTAATATGAGCACTCTGCATAATGCCTACACCATGTGACACGCTCAGTAGCACACAGTCATCCTGTCGGTTAGGCTTTACCTTGTCCACGTTTCACTACTATTATTTATGTCCACATTCCTCCATACAGGGATCCCCTACCTCTTACCCATCAGCCCCACCCTCACCCATCTTAACTCCTCCGCCTCCGGCTGCCAGCCTCGTTCCCACACACTTCCCCCTCACACACACTCATGACTCCGTAAAACATACGGCGGAGGTGTGTGCGATGCCAAACGAGAAGCTCGTTACCTCCCCTCCCTCTTGGCTGGCTGGTGGAAAGCTTTTGGAAGAACTACAGCGACATCTGCATGTGCTGCGGCTGCAGAGCGCCAGGCTGATACCCGCTATGCTGCGCCGGGCTTCTCCTGCCAGCCTGCTCCCCGCCGTCCCACCCCTCCGCCCACTCTACCCCTCCGGCTCTCATTACTCAAATTACTAAACACGGCTAATTGTGCGGCGCGTGAAGCTCGCTTCATTTGAATATCCTGCATATGGCCTGAGGGGATTTGCCTCGCAAGGGGACGGACCTAGCCAGGAAGTCTGTAGATTTGGGCATCCACAATTAGCCGAGCCAGGCGGGCGCTGCTCTCTCTGCACGGGGCTTATTTTTACCTGGAGTTACGCCGTTTCTTTTTTCTTTTGAATTAAACGACACAGCGAAGATCAGATCCTCCTTTATTTGGGTTTAAAAGGCCTCAACATTCTTAGTAACTTTAACTGGATTTATGTTTTGTTTTTTTTTATCCTAAAATATATATATATATATATATATATATATATATATATATATATTATTGATTATCATACTGAAAATTGACAGGAGAGTGTGTGTGAAATAAAAAATTATAAAAATAAACATCTTTAGCAAATTCCCGCGATTGTTTTTATGTTGAACTGAAACAGACGGTGGGGGAAGACAGAAACGGTTCACAATCTGTACGCCTTAATTAATTGTGTGGGGTGTGTGTGTGTGGTGTGTGTGTGTGTGTGTGTCTTGGGAGCCAACAATGCACCCCTTGTGTCCCATCACAAAAGGACAGTGCGCCAGACAGAGAGGGGGGTGGGAGGAGGGGACATTCTGGAATCAGAAACAATGGATTAATCGCCTGTAATGATTTAATACAGGCAATCAGAGTCCAGGCAAGCATATTAATTTGCGCATAAATTACACAACATTTATTTTTCAGACCGGGGGAGGGGGGTTGGGGGTCAGCATGTGTGGGCAGTTGGGTTTGTCTTGTCTTTTCCCAGGGACATGGTGAAGGGTTGTGACAGAATGCCCCCAGCGATTCCCATGCTTATCCCTGTGCCCCGAGTCACCAGGTTTCAGCTCCCCTTGTCCCTGGTCCCACACCCCGACCCGCTGGCGCTGCCCGCCCGCTGCCAGCAGCAGCTTGCCACCTTCCCAAGTAGAGAATGTTAAACCATTACAGCAGGTCAAACATAATTAAGAGCAAAATGCCCGCTTCCTCGTCAACATGATTTTGTTGTATTAACGATATCCAGAGATCACAGAAAACATATTTGCGATTTGTTCTCCGCTCAATCGTCTGCGAAAAAAAGGGGGAGAAAATCCATTCTGTGAAAAGGTGTTGTAATTAGAGGGATTACATTTGTTTTCAAATCGTCCTGTAATAATTTACTATAACCATAGATATCCACATAGTTTTCATACACACACACATACTGTATGTATGACGAGTCCTTGCTGCGCAGATTGGAAGACACTCAATTAATCTGAGTTGGAAAGGTTGAGCGCGCCCACTTTTTTAATTAACGTTCAATTAAAACGAATTGGCAGGTTGCTGGAAAGCAGGCGCACGGCTTTGAAGATTGCCATCGCATAATGAGTCGCTCTTTCCTTTTTTTACACTTTGGGCTCCTCCATTTCCACTCCCTCGCTCTCCGCTGCCAGTTGCCAATGTGCCTTAGCGATTTAATGATATGCAAATGAAATATGCATAAAACCATTCTGCTGAAGGATGATTAAGCACAGAGGACATTAGCCAGTGCCCGCCACAGTGTCTGTTGTCTCCTCTCCATTCCGCTTCGCCCGGCGCCAACGACAGACACCACTGGAACAAAGCTCAATACTAATTATAGGAGAACACTAATAATATCCAATTGAGAGAAATTAAATTCCAGGCAGGGTATTTTCTCGCTCCTATTTTGTAAGATCCACATCCAGAGAAGTGAAGGCAAAGTCCCCAGAGCTGAGGACTGGAGCTGTAGAGAGCAGAGAGGAAAGGAGAGGAGGCAGAGACCAGGTTTTCCAGGATAGCACTTGAAGAGACTAGCATTGCCAAGCATTGCAGGAGCTTTTCTCTGCTTGTTTGCGAGTAGTGTTGCATTATTTGAATGCTGTCTTATTATAGAAGGAAGGAAAATATCCCCCCTTTCTCAATCTCTCTCTCTCTCTCTCTCTCTCTCTCTCTCTCTCTCTCAATTTCCCCCCTTTCTCCCTCCTGCTCTCTGCTGCGAGCCCCTTTTTTTTGGTAATCCATTTGTGTAATGAAGACGTGGCGCAATTAACATCCCCCATGGAATTAAATAAAAGGCCGATCATCCAAACCTCATTAGCTCCGAAAGATTATAATATCCACACGCGTTCCGCCGTGAAGGTTACAGGAAAAAACACAACAGAATAACGAATTAAACCGTTAATTGTGTGTATTTGGATCGCAGGTTTAAGCGACCGCGGCGTAGATGCCCAAAAAGATGCCACCATCCATACCAGCCTATCCTTACTGGTGGCAGCCTGGCTCTGACATCTTGGTGGTGTATGCCAAGGCAGTGTAGGAAGCACAAAGATCTTATAATCCCTCCCTTTGGATGGCTTCTTCAATTATTCATATTCCACAACCGTGCCCTGTTGTCCAACAAAAATCCAACAAGAGGGGAAAAAAAGTTTGGGATATCCATTTGTGATGGCCAATGGCTGATGTTGATTTCTTCCTCGCTAATTGTTGTAATTATTCCTGTGCAATTAGTGAACTTAACGAAACCCTCCAATCTGTCCGTTTGCAGCGGCGTCTATCCTTGGCTCTGTGCCCGATGCCAGTGGACCTCGCAGGAACCACGGCAACGTTCTTCCGGACCCCGTAAGTACCAAGACCCGCGACCCGAACCGATTGGTACCCCATCTGCATCTGTTCCTCATAGTTTACCCCTTCCACTTTACGCCAATAAAAACACTGGATGGGTGGAGTTTGGTAGTTCCTTTGGTTGGTTGGCAAGGAGGGGGCAAACTAAAAGCGTGGGTGAGGGGCTTCCGAAAGTGTTCCCACGGCCCCCCTACCTCCGCCTGGCGGAGTTGCAGGCAGGCCGGCTGGGGTAGGGTATCTCCTCCCCACCCCACCAGTGTGTGTGTCTGCGGCCGGTGCTGCTGCTCCTGTCCCCCTGCCTCCTGTGCCCCTGCCCCCTCCACTGAGTTCCAGCATGTCTGTTGTCTGTGTGGCATCCCCCTCGCCTCAGTCTGGTTCCCATACTGGTGGATGCTGTATAGAGCCTACAGCCTGAGACATTCATCTCCCTGGTGATTGCTGTGAATGTAGATAAATCTCACACACACACACGCCTGCCTGCCTGCCTGCCTGCCTCTCTGGCATAGCTTTGCTTGCTGCTGAAGTAGATTTTCATGCTTTCTGTTTTTGCCTTTTCTTTTTTTTCTTTTTTCAAGAAGTTGTTCCTGTCACGCATAAATCCCACACACCTGGAGGAAACCATGATGCGCGATAAGTTTTTCTTTGGTGAAAGACAAAAAGTACAATTTAAACGAACGCCGAGAGAAAAGTAAATTAATTCCTGTCTGTCCGCTGATTATAATTTGTGTTGGCGGTTCATTAGTATGCGTCTTTTTCTTCTTTTTGTGTGTGTCTTTGTAAACAGCTGCTGTTGAGACTTTGGCACAGTCCCTCAGGTCCTTTCTTCCTCCCTCCTCTCTTGTGGCAGGCAGGAGATTGGCAGGTTGGCAGGGTCTGCGGCATGGAGGCAGGCAGCAGTGCCCATGGTAGACATTCCTCACCGCAGTGGCTGCCAGCCGGCTTGATGAGAGCTGGAGGAAAATGGTGTGTTGGGGGTTGGCACAAAAACAGGCACCAGCTTCACACCCTCCCCTCCCCATAGAACAGCTTGCCGCTTTTGTTTTGTCTTGTTTTCCCCCGCTTTGTTTTGTTTATAATCTTTCCCGTTCATTTAGTCCATCACGCTAATTAACAGAGCAAACTTTTGTTGTTCTAATTAGTCATTTGAAGCACTTGATGGTCTTTGTTTGCACTTGGCTTTCTTTATTTTTGCCAAGCGACCCGCGACGGATGCCCGATCGTGGTGATTTGCTCTTGATCGTTGTGTACCATCTCTCGCCCCCTTACATTTTTCCGCGACAGATGCCACCTCGTTCCCGCTGGTACACCTCTCGAAGATCGTGGGTACCGAATCATCGCGCTCCTCGGGCATCCTCAGAAGCGGTGACTTTCCCGCAAATCCGTACACGGCACCTTCCAGATAGACATGGTGCCTTTTCATCGCCTGTGTTTTCCTAGGGTGCCCGGCGACTGCCGATGAGCAGGTTGGCATGGCGTACGCAGCCTGGCTGCCTGGCACAGGGGGTTGTGCTTGAGAAGGGAGAGCGAGAGAGAGAGAGAGAGAGAGAGAGAGAGAGAGAGAGAGAGAGAGAGAGAGAGGCGCTTCTTTTTGTCCCACCCCCCAGTCATCTCTAGGACAACACCACAAGCTGCAAGTTTCTCTGTGTTGGTTGTTCTCGAATTTCCACTTCCCCCACCAGTCCCTTCTGGCAGAGCCCATTTCCTTCATCTCCCCTGATCCCTGGCTCCTTCGCCAGCCCCCTGGCATCCTGTGCTGTGGGCCACCTATCGTCTTTTGTTTTTTGTTTTCAAACCGTTACCTCCTCCCCCCACTCCTTGCCACCATGCTATGCCAAGCGCTCCATCCCAAACCCCAAGGTGTTCCCTGAAATTCCTCCAGGTTCGCCGCTCTTCTCTTCCCGTCGTCTGAAGGCTCCTTTCTTCTGTAATCTGGGGCAGCAGATGTTCTCCTCTTCTCCTCTGCGGTGGCGTTGACTTGACATTGAGCCTTGGCTCCAGAACCCCATCCGCATCTGCACTCAAACTTCTACTATTTGTAAAACACCCACCCTCCCCAAAAAAATGTCCCAGCCCTGGCGTGGCACTAGCTGCCAAATCAGGCGGGGGTCCTTCTGGCTCCCTGTCTACATCTAGCCGCCTACCCCCGAGAGCGAACGCGAGTCCGCCCTGGAGCTACCACTGAATGGATGGCACTGTGCCAGCTTCTCTCTGCCATCATCTGCATTCGCTGCTTGTTTCTCTCACTCGCCCACCCCCTCTCTTCTGTCTCTCCCTCTCTAACCCTGCCCTCCTTCTCCTCTCTTAGTCCCCCCCACCCGAACCCCCCCTTTTGTTCTATAGGCTTGACATTAATTAACATACGGGTTAATTGACTCTAAAAGCTGATGAATCGCTCTTTACATCTCCCATAGGCTGGCTAGCTGTGTGTCGCGCCCTGCGCCCGCGCCCCCTTCTGCCTGGCACCGCCTGTGCCTCTACCTTGCCCTAGCTAGCCTCCACGTTGGCTGGCGTTAGTAGAGGAGCAGAGAGATAGCCAGCCCTGCAGCCAGCAGCTCTGGTGTAGTGTAGTGTTACAGACGTGAGTGAGCAGTGCCCCTACCCCACTGTACGCTGGGAAGGATCTCAGGCTGCTTATTGGACTATAGCTGATCGCAGTTGACGTTTTGCTGTCTGATCCCACCGCAGGATGTTGCAATGGCATTTTGTTATAAATAATCAAAGTCCTCCTGCAACCACCTCCCACCCCTTTTTCTATCTACCCTTCTCCTCCCTTTTTCACCCTCCCTCTCTCTCTCCACCCTCTCTGTCCCTCTCTCTCTTTCTGTCTCTAAACTAAACACACTTTCACACCAGCAGATACCAACTCTCCTGTCCTGTCTCGCCTTTTCACTCTTTTCTATGACCATCTGTTTAGATTTTTCCCATTTTTTTAACGAACTTCGAGGATTACATGGATGACGAATCAAAGTTGTAAATAAATTGCCATGTTTTTGGTCGTTTTTCCAATAGCGCTTCTTATGTACCGTGCGGTAATTATCTTTTCTCTCTTGTCGTTAGCGGTTTCGGGGAACCTCGCTGAGAATTATCCTGAATTAGCTACGTCTGTCATATTTGATTAGATAATTATCTTGGCCACACCGCTTTCTGTCTTTAATTTTTTCTGGTCGTTTCGAACGGAGCTGAAGAGGTTAAAAATGAGAGACAGAACGGGTTTTAATTATTAAATAATATGCCCCCCTCCCTCTGAAAGGGGTCTGCCAAGTGCCGTTAATTAGCCAGGCTGCTGCTTGCATTAATAGTCAAGGTAGAACAGACTCATTAAGACACAGCAACACACACACACACACACACACACACACACACACACACACACACACACACAGCCAGGTTACCAGGTGCCTCAGGATATAGGCTAGCTGTAATCTATAATTTCCCTCTCTCTCCCTGCCTGTGTTTAGATTTAGATTTGATATGGGTCTGGTCGTAAGCTGTTTAATTGCTGATGTTCTTAGTGTTGACTCTTTTCCCTGCGATCTCCCTGTTCTGTCTTTTGGTGGGGCGGCGAGATCCCTCGCAGCGGCTCCGTCTGGCGCTGGCGTTTTGGGGAGGCTGCGATGGGATGGTGATACGGGGCGCTGGCACACCACTCCACGGGGCTGAAACACGCTATTCTCACCTCTTTCACACCCTTTAGTTTTCTTTTCATTATTAAATCAAAAGGAGCACGAGGCAACTGAGGCAACAAGAGGAATCCATTATGCAAATGCTCTGCTATTTGCATAATGTCTTACGCCAGGAATATGCAAATTAAGCGTATAATTTATGAGCGCCTGCGTCTGTCTCAGTGTTCCCATAACTTACAAAGAGGATAATTTTTGTTCTACACCCTCTCTTCTCCCCTCCTCTCCAGGCTGGCACAGACACACACAGTCTCACACACACCATACCCATACAAAACAAGCACACACTCTATTCTCACAAAAGGGTTGGTGGCTGTGTGTGCCATGGCTGGGTGGGAAACAACTTGTCTGGCAGACTGTTGGGGGATAAGGAGGCAGGCTAAGGAAGGGGAGGGGAGGGTTGGTGTGATAAAGGACATGGTGAGAGGGGCACATAAACCCCCTTTACAAAGGAACAGTAGCAGAAGCACATTTTCTATAATAAATTAAGGGACACTAATGCGGGGCTGGGTGATGGGGAGCCTCTGTGCTTTTTGACTTTTGTTTTGTCTTTGCGAGAGAATATGGTCCTGCCTCTTCTGGCTTTTCTTTGATGCCCGCTTTTGGAGTTGAGATTTCTGCCCGTCACAGGAGCTGGTAGCTAATCCTCATCTGGATGGTTTCCTCAGGAAATCTGAAGAAGGCAGAACAGCGCCGGCCGGGATGGAGAGGAGAGAAAAGGGAGAGAGGCTGCATCTGAAGGCATGTGTGTGGGCTCCCCTCCACACAGCCTCCAGTACCCGGGGCTGCAACATGTCAACTCAGCACAGCCAAGTCGTCCTCACCTCAGCGCTGCTACAACCAGGACCAGAACTAGGAGAAAACCCGGAGGCATCCATGTTGTCTGATCCGAACCCAACAGTTTGGTTTTATTTTAGCCGTTTCCTCCTCAGGCTTCTGTCACTGTTTTTTTCCTCACCCCGGGTTATTGTAATCACCGGCCTGTTTTGCATTCTTGATCTGTGGCTAATGTCTGAAGTGACAATACCACATTGTTGAAGAGACAGAAAGCCACAGACGACATGCGTTGGAGAAAAACACGCCCATTTCTGCATTACAGTGTAGTGTGGAGTTGGGCGGAGAGAGACAAACTTTGGACGGTTGCTCTGTTTTTGAAAAATACATTCCTCCTCAGGGCCTCCAGACCTCTTTTTTTTTTTCTCCTTCATCTTTTTTTGTCCTCGTCTTCTTGCTGGCGACTTGGTGGCTTTTCCTCTCTTTGTATGTGTCCCACACACGGATGGATGGATGGCGGCTGGGGAGGCTGTGTGTATGTGTGCCAGGACAGAACCCCCCGTCACACACCGGACCAGTGTGCCCGCCTCCCACTGAGCCCAGGGGCATCTGCTGCCTACTCCTCTCTGCTTTCCTGGTAGCAGCTAAGCATTGTACAGTTCAGAGATGGTGCGGGCACCGCAGTCTGTGTGTGTGTGTGTGTGTGTGTGTGTCTGTGTGTGTCTGTGAGTGTGTGATGGCTTTCTGGTATACAGCTCAAACACAGTCACCTTGACTCCAGGCAGTGCAGGATTCTCTATTGCAGTGATCAGATCTCAGTATTGGAAGGACAGAAGACTCTTCCATGGGAATATTGGCTTTGCTTCTCTGTATCCGTGCTGTGTGTGCCCATGGCTCGGGCTTGGACTGTCACTCGCTAGGCTATACTGTACTGTGCTTTCGGATCCTGCTACAGCCACTGTTAATTAGAGCGCCGTGATCATTATCCGTATCCATTTAATTCATAGCTGCTCTCAATTGTCGTTTCTGATTTCACATTCGTTTGCTTTGTGTATATTGGCGCAGTGTAATTGGA
Organism: Brachymystax lenok tsinlingensis; assembly: GCA_030435695.1. Classification (NCBI taxonomy): domain Eukaryota; kingdom Metazoa; phylum Chordata; class Actinopteri; order Salmoniformes; family Salmonidae; genus Brachymystax; species Brachymystax lenok. Next base: position 30,836,757 of record CM059819.1, on the reverse strand, counting down.
AAGACTTTCTGTGTGTATGTATGTGTTTTTCTTGCAATCGCAATTATATCAGGAATTTGCGTTTAACTGCTGGTTTAATTATGCTGCTCAGACCTTTCATTATTCACATGCATGATAATGAGCTTCTCAATGAAATGTTGAATATTCACACCAACGCACATGTTCTGAATATCAGCTGCAGGTCATCAAGAGCAATGTATAACAAATGGCATTTGCAGTGTTTGTTTTTTTAATGACATTTCACAAGTGTTCATGTAGTTAAATCGCAAAGTGCAATTGAGACTATAATTGACAACGCAAACTAGTATTAGTCATTGGCTAAATTAGTAATGTCAAATATAACTAGGTGTGTATTTTTTTAAATCCATTTCCCCCTCATTTTCTCTAACGAGACCAGCAATTTGTTAATTCACAGTTTAGTTGCCCTGTTTTTTTTAAATCTAATGTACTGTAGCCTGTGACAGAGTCACATTGCTCATTACTTTATGTGGCACATTACTTTCACCTGGCCCCTGTCAGTGAAATTGTTGCTCTTGTTTTTATTTGTGTGTTAAACTGAAGTGAGGAGCTATTCTGGCATAAATGGGAAAGGAGATTTAAAGCCCTGAAAATACCTCCACACTTCTTGTGCTCTCATCAAACAGGAATAGAATTTCATTTCATTCTCTGAAAAAGCCAAAGAAAAGCAATTTAAAATCTGATTTAACTTTGGTTTGAAGTTCTATTGGAGGTCTGTACAGGACAGCTGAGCGGCCTGCCATTGCCACATGTATATATCCACAGTCTGAGATAAAAATCTCAGGGCATTTGGGAAAGCAAAGAAAACTGTATTTAAAGGGAAATGGGAGAGAGACAGAAACGGAAAGACATGACATTGGGCTTTCAAAATGATACTTTGTATAGAAAGGCAGTTTTAATAGGAAATAGGCCCACCTTTGCTTTAGATTCAAACTGTGTGTTTGGAGTACTTGATCACCACGTTTCTCAACTATTTCACAAGCACACTTGATACGAATAACAATACACGAACGGACCAACGAGACACAAAATAATGTATGATTGCAGTTTGCTTAGGTTTTGTGCTTGCTAGTATATTAAAATGTATGTAGTTCTGTCCTTGAGCTGTTGTCTATTAATGTTCTGTATTATGTCATGTTTCGTGTTTTTGTGTGGATTCCGGGAAGAGTAGCTGCTGCTTTTGCAACAGAACTTGTCTCGATTGGTGTTTTTAAGTCATTGATGAAGGATTTTGAGGCTGATTCCCTGACCTGTCAATGTTTTTAATTTGCTGTTTTTTTATTTTGTTATACTCCTATGAATTCTATGGTTTTTTACTACCTGTAGTTTTTCATGTTGTCTGTCTGTAATTGTGTAATGACTTGGTGCTGCCTATCTTGGCCAGGACGCTCTTGAAAAAGAGATTTCAAATCTCAATGAGCCATTCCTGGTTAAATAAAGGTTAAATAAAATAAAAATAATAAGTATCCAAGTAAAATCCTAAACCCTGCTAACTGCATAATACAAACAGCATATGTTTACTTTGGCTAGTTGAATAGGCACTTCCTGCTGAATCCCTGAAATAGTTTTGGGCTGTAATTCTATCCCAAACAATGTAGGAGATAATATCGCAGTATCCTAAACTAGCAGTATTGTGATGCAGCATATCAATGTATACAACATTTAGACTCCCACAATTCCAATAAGGACTAAGTCTAATTAACTGTGTATGGTTCAGTGGTGTTCATCATGTTTTCAAGTTACTTACGTGCACAATGTTGTATCAAAGAGATGTGTTAGAAACAATAAATGACCAAAGCGTTATTTACCACTATGGCTTATGTTTTCCTTGTGATATGGATGTGTCTTTGAGAACATTGCCAACATGTACTGTGCATTGCCAGTACACAGACACATACATTGCCTCTTCTAGTGACTCATTTAAGCAGGATGACATTATATGTGTCAGTCTCAATACCCCTTTCATAGTGTTGACTATGCAAGAGATTGTAGTTGGTGTTTAGTTAGCGGGGCTCAGTGTCTGCACTACTGTAGTAGCGGCAGTTTAAATGAACATGCTAATGAATATATGAATATAGCTCCTCGTAAGATGAGTAGAGCCATTGAGCACTTCAGATGGGCTCAATAGAGTGTTATGCCGTCAGTTCATTTGTTGAGTTAATTAGATTTCTCTTCAGTATAGAACCCATGTTATTCGATCCCCTCAGTCAATCAGCATTGTATCTCTGGCATCTAGTTATGTGAATGGAACAATAATGAGTGTCTTGGCTACAAGTGGGTGTTCAGACCGGTGATGCTCTTTGTTAAGGTGTCTGATGAATGTTTGAACTCTGTGTTGGAGACATACAGTATATCACAAAAGTGAGTACACCCCTCACATTTTTGTAAATATTTGAGTATATCTTTTCATGTGACAACACTGAAGAAATGACACTTTGCTACAATGTAAAGTAGTGAGTGTACAGCTTGTATAACAGTGTAAATTTGCTGTCCCCTCAAAATAACTCAACACACAGCCATTAATGTCTAAACCGCTGGCAACAAAAGTGAGTACACCCCTAAGTGAAAATGTCCAAATTGGGCCCAAAGTGTCAATATTTTGTGTGGCCACCATCATTTTCCAGGACTGCCTTAACCCTCTTGGGCATGGAGTTCACCAGAGCTTCACAGGTTGCCACTGGAGTCCTCTTCCACTCCTCCATGACAACATCACGGAGCTGGTGGATGTTAGAGACCTTGCACTCCTCTAGCTTCCATTTGAGGATGCCCCACAGATGCTCAATAGGGTTTAGGTCTGGAGACATGCTTGGCCAGTCCATCACCTTTACCCTCAGCTTCTTTAGCAAGGCAGTGGTCGTCTTGGAGGTGTGTTTGGGGTCGTTATCATGTTGGAATACTGCCCTGCGGCCCAGTCTCCGAAGGGAGGATCATGCTCTGCTTCAGTATGTCACAGTACATGTTGGCATTCATGGTTCCCTCAATGAACTGTAGCTCCCCAGTGCCGGCAGCACTCATGCAGCCCCAGACCATGACACTCCCACCACCATGCTTGACTGTAGGCAAGACACACTTGTCTTTGTACTCCTCACCTGGTTGCCGCCACACACGTTTGATACCATCTGAACCAAATAAGTTTATCTTGGTCTCATCAGACCACAGGACATGGTTCCAGTAATCCATGTCCTTAGTCTGCTTGTCTTCAGCAAACTGTTTGCGGGCTTTCTTGTGCATCATGTTTAGAAGAGGCTTCCTTCTGGGACGACAGCCATGCAGACCAATTTGATGCAGTGTACGGCGTATGGTCTGAGCACTGACAGGCTGACCCCCACCCCTTCAACCTCTGCAGCAATGCTGGCAGCACTCATACGTCTATTTCCCAAAGACAACCTCTGGATATGACGCTGAGCACGTGCACTCAACTTCTTTGGTCGACCATGGCGAGGCCTGTTCTGGAGTGGAACCTGTCCAGTTAAACCGCTGTATGTTCTTGGCCACCGTGCTGCAGCTCAGTTTCAGGGTCTTGGCAATCTTCTTATAGCCCAGGCCATCTTTATGTAGAGCAACAATTCTTTTTCAGATCCTCAGAGAGTTCTTTGCCATGAGGTGCCATGTTGAACTTCCAGTGACCAGTCAGTATGAGGAAGTGTGAGAGCGATGACACCAAATTTAACACACCTGCTCCCCATTCACACCTGAGACCTTGTAACACTAACGAGTCACATGACACCGGGAAGGGAAAATGGCTAATTGGGCCCAATTTGGACATTTTCACTTAGGGGTGTACTCACTTTTGTTGCCAGCGGTTTAGACATTAATGGCTGTGTGTTGAGTTATTTTGAGGGGACAGCAAATTTACACTGTTATACAAGCTGTACACTCACTACTTTACATTGTAGCAAAGTGTCATTTCTTCAGTGTTGTCACATGAAAAGATATACTCAAATATCTACAAAAATGTGAGGGGTGTACTCACTTTTGTGATATACTGTACATGAGTTTCAAGAGCTTAATACTGTATAAGTGCATGACATAGACTGATCAGGTGAATCCAGGTGAAACCTATGATTCCTGATTGATGTCACTTGTTAAATCCACTTTAGTCAGTGTAGATGAAGGGGAGGAGACAAGTTAAATAAGTATTTTTAAGTCTTGAGACAATTGAGACATGGATTGTGTGCCATTCAGAGGGTGAATGGGCAAGTCAAAATATTTAAGTGCCTTTGAACAGGGTATGGTAGTAGGAGCCAGGCGCACCGGTTTGTGTCAAGAACTGCAATGCTGCAGGGTTTTTCACACTCAAATGTTTCCTGTGTGTATCAAGAATGGTCCACCACCCAAAGGACATCCAGCCAACTTGACACAACTGGGGGAATCCCTGTGGAACGCTTTTGACAACTTGTAGAGCAATGCCCCGACGAATTGAGTCTGTTCTGAGGGCAAGAGGGTGGGTGCAACTCAATATTAGGAAGTTGTTCCTAATGTTTGGTATAGCCAGTGTATATTTCATTGTGTAAGAGCTCAGTCTCTCAGCAGACGTAAACAGAATGTTCTTTTCGCCATGTCACATTGTCAATCTCCTTTCTGCTCTTCCTATGAATGTCTTGTTTCTGAACTTCTACTTCAATGTTGTTTCCTTAAGAATACGCCATAATACATTTCCCCTGTGATTGTGAATAAGTGGAGGACTTACAGAACCCTTTGTAGGGTGGAATTAGCCTTCCATTTTAGCAATCACCATTTTGTATTTCTTGGAAAACAGAAGTAACATTGGTTCTATTTTAAAACGCCTGTACTCACATACCTGGTACAATGTAATTACATAGGCTATTCCCTAGTAGTTATTCCATAATAGATACAGTGAGGGAAAAAGTATTTGATCCCCTGCTGATTTTGTACATTTGCCCACTGACAAAGAAATTATCAGTCTATAATTTTAATTTTATTTGAACAATGAGAGACAGAATAACAAAAAAATCCAGAAAAACGCATGTGAAAAATGTTATAAATTGATTTGCATTTTAATGAGGGAAATAAGTATTTGACCCCTCTGCAAAACATGACTTAGTACTTGGTGGCAAAACCCTTGTTGGTAATCACAGAGGTCAGACGTTTCTTGTAGTTGCCCAGGTTTGCACACATCTCAGGAGGGATTTTGTCCCACTCCTCTTTGCAGATCTTCTCCAAGTCATTAAGGTTTCGAGGCTGACGTTTGGCAACTCAAACCTTCAGCTCCCTCCACAGCTCCCTCCACTGGCTAGGCCACTCCAGGACCTTAATGTGCTTCTTCTTGAGCCACTCCTTTGTTGCCTTGGCCGTGTGTTTTGAGTCATTGTCATGCTGGAATACCCATCCGCGACCCATTTTCAATGCCCTGGCTGAGGGAAGGAGGTTCTCACCCAAGATTTTACGGTACATGGCCCTTTGATGCGGTTGTCCTGTCCCCTTAGCAGAAAAACACCCCCAAAGCATAATGTTTCCACCTCCATGTTTGACGGTGGGGATGAAGTTCTTGGGGTCATAGGCAGCATTCCTCCTCCTCCAAACACGGCGAGTTGAGTTGATGCCAAAGAGCTCCATTATGGTTTCACCCAGTTGTCCTTTGAATCATTCAGATGTTCTTTGGCAAACTTCAGACGGGCATGTATATGTGCTTTCTTGAGCAGGGGGACCTTGCGGGCGCTGCAGGATTTCAGTCCTTCGTGGCGTAGTGTGTTACCAATTGTTTTCTTGGTGACTATGGTCCCAGCTGTCTTGAGATCATTGACAAGATCTTCCCGTGTAGTTCTGGGCTGATTCCTCACCGTTCTCATGATCATTGCAACTCCACGAGGTGAGATCTTGCATGGAGCCCCAGGCAGAGGGAGATTGACAGTTTTTCTGTGTTTCCTGCATTTGCGAATAATCGCACCAACTGTTGTCAATTTCTCACCAAGCTGCTTGGCGATGGTCTTGTAGCCCATTCCAGCCTTGTGTAGGTCTACAATCTTGTCCCTGACATCCTTGGAGAGCTCTTTGGTCTTGGCCATGGTGGAGAGTTTGGAATCTGATTGATTGATTGCTTCTGTGGACAGGTGTCTTTTATACAGGTAACAAGCTGAGATTAGGAGCACTCCCTTTAAGAGTGTGCTCCTAATCTTAGCTCGTTACCTGTATAAAAGACACCTGGGAGCCAGAAATCTTTCTGACTGAGAGGGGGTCAAATACTTATTTCCCTCATTAAAATGCAAATCAATTTATAACATTTTTTGTTGTTGTTATTCTGTCTCTTACTGTTCAAATAAACCTACCATTAAAATTATAGACTGATCATTTCTTTGTCAGTGGGCAAACGTACAAAATCAGCAGGGGATCAAATACTTTTTTCCCTCACTGTATGTAATGTCAAGTGTTGCATGGTGAGTGTTCAACAAGGATAAACCTGTCTCAAGGAATGGGGAAAAGAGACAGACACTGGCGCTGGGTGATTGAAGGGAAAATGGAGACGCTGTTGGAATAGACACTCCAGTGTGGATCTCTTAATGGAGGCGTATGAATGGGAAATGCGGCTAGATTGCTGCCCTATTGAAAAGCCCCTTCACATTCATTGCGCCCTTTGACACTGAGGTACGTATCAGATGCCGAGCGTTTATTTCAACACAACATGTTCTCTCATAAAAGTGGCAATCTTTCTCTAGCGGCATGAAGGTTTTAGCGCACTGAGTAACAGCACCTGAAATCACACAGACACAAATGGGCGCATCCATGAATGATGGAGGCAGTCCAAGTAAAAGCACACGGCACAAAGACAGCCAGGCGGCACTCTCTCTCTAATGATATAATTTCCCTTCCTCCATTCCTGGTAAACAACCACCACTCTCATCTGCTGTAAAGAACTCTTTGATGGGGAATACAATAGTCTTTGCTCTTGTATCATGGTGGGATCATCCAGATCCATTCCATGTCCATGGGTAAGTTGTGTTTCCTAGCCTACCTTGCCAGGTTTATAGAGTTCATATAAATGCCTTGCTAGGAACCAGGCAGACTATCATTAACCTGAGCAGCACTGTGTGTGGAGGCCTGTGGAACAGCAGCCGTGTGTTCCAGTATTCCGCTATGGGCTTTCTCAGGGACTCTTTAGTCTGGCCTTGCCCAGCCCTGATAAAGCCCACACTTATCACACGTGATTGATTTGTTTACCTATTTGAGGCCGGCCCACTCATCATGTGTCTTATCCCTGACTGATGTGTTCTCGTTCTCTCTCCTTCCCCACCACTCTCTCTCTCTCTCTCTCCTGCACACAAAACTTTCTGAGTTGACTTTATATTTATATACATGTGTATGTATAAACCATCACTGTAAAACGACAATACCCGGTCATCATTCTTCCAGCCAACCGGATGCTTGATGTAGAAGGTTGATATGCTGATAGGATCCGAGGCCTTGGCGAGTTCCATTTCTCATTTGAAGCAACCAGTCAGACACTCGTAGTCATTGTACTTGATAAGGCCACTGTGGCATGGTTTGGCTGAGCCGGGGCAAGGACTCCTGCAGGTCTCTGGTTAACATGGTGAACAAAAGCCCAGAGTGAATATCCGACCCCACCACATTCAGCTCTGTAGTAGGGCCTGCTGCTGTGAATGGATGAGTTTAGAGAGTGATGGCTGTACTATGCATCCCTGGTTTCACTCTACAGTCCTCTTAACCCTTCCTCTTAGCCAGGTAGCTAGCAAAGTTCCATCTCTTTTTTCTAGGTTTAAGGACACTTGAAACTTCGGGATTATTTACAGGCAAGGGAAAAATGAGTTTTTCATTGGCGTTTCTCACCCCATGTTATCATGATTTATATTTTTTATAATCTCAAGGTCAGTTTCTCTAAAACTATCCAATACCTTTTCAACATCTGAATCTCGTCAGTTGTCAGGGCCAGAATTCAGGTAGAACACTGAATTTAATAAATGTTTCTATTTCTAAACCATTTTTAGAGTAGGTCCACTCAACAAAGTTGTTTTCAACTAAATTCACGCAAGCGGGCTGGGGAGGAGCATGGGACGGAAGCAGTCTTTCCCCAATGAAGGCAGTGCAGCCGAGCCTGATTTCAAGCAATAATGCCACACATAGTTACATTGTTTATTTTATTATAACTGGATTACATCTCTCATCCAAATGTTGTGAAATATATATATATATATATATATATATATATATATATATATATATATATATATATACACACACACATACATACACACACACACACACACACACACACTGAGTGTACAAAACATTAGGAACACCTGCACTTTCCATGACATAGACTGAACAGGTGAAAGCTATGATCCCTTATTGATGTCACCTATTAAATCCACTTCAATCAGTGTAGATGGAAGGGGAGAAGACGGGTTAAAGAAGGCTTTTTAAGCCTTGAGACAATTGAGACATTGTGTATGTGTGCCATTAAGAGGTGAATGGGAAAGCAAAATATGAATATCCCTTTGAGCATGGTGTAGTTATTAATTACACTTTGGATGGTGTATCAATACACCCAGTCACTACAAAGACTTTAAACATAGGAATTGGATGTAACAATGTATCACTAGCCACTTTAAACAATTTTGAATATTATGTTTACGTATCCGACATACTCATATAAAATGTATACACTGTACTCTAAACCATCTACTGTATCTTGCCTATGCCGTTCGGCCATCAACCCAAATCTCTAGCCACTTTAATAATTATAATTGGATGAAATAATGTATCACTAGCCACTTTAAACAATGCCATTTATATAATGTTTACATATCCTACATTACTCATCTCATATATATGTGTATATACTGTACTCCATACCATCTACTGCACCTTGCCTATGCCGGTCAGCCATCGCTCATCCATATATTTATATGTACATACTCGTATTCATTCCTTTACTCTTGTGTGTATAAGGTAGTTGTTGTGAATTTGTTAGATTACTTGTTAGATACTACTGCATGGTCGGAACTAGAAGCACAAGCATTTCGCTACACTCGCATTAACATCTGCTAACCATGTGTATGTGACAAATAAAATTTGATTTGATTTGAAGATACAAGCGTCCTTCCTAACTCAGTTGCCGGAGAGGAAGGAAACTGCTCAGGGATTTCATCATGAGTATTATGGTGATTTTTAAACAGTTACAGAGTTTAATGGTTGTGATATGAGAACACTGAGGATGGATCAACAACATTGTAGTTACTCCACAATACTAATCTAAATGACAGAGTGAAAAGGAAGTCTGTACAGAATAAAAATACTACAAAACATGCATCCTGTTTGCAACAAGACACTTAAGTAATACTGCAAAAAATGTGGCAAAGAAATTCACTTTTTGTCCTGAATACAAAGCATTATGTTTGGGGCAATCCAATACAACACGTCACTGAGTACCACTCTCATATTTTCAAGCTTGGTGGTGGCTGCATCATGTTATGGGTATGCTTGTAATTGTTAAGGACTAGAGAGTTTTTGTAGGATAAAAATAAATAAAATAGAGCTAAGCTGAATGAAAGCTAGATGAAAACCTTGTTCGGACACTGGGAGACAAATTCCCCTTTCAGCAGGACAATAACCTAAAACACAAGGCCAAATCTACACAGAAGTTGCTTACCAAGAGGACATTGGATGTTCCTGAGTGGCCTAGTTACAGTTTTGACTTAAATTGGCTTGAAAATCTATGGCAAGAATTGAAAATAGCTGTCTAGCAATGATCCAAAATCAACTTGACAGAGCTTGAAGAATTTAAAAAAGAATAATGGAAAAATATTGAATAATCCTGGGGCCCAATTTATTAATATTGCGTAAAAACTATTCTAAAATACTACTTACGAACGGAATTGATATTTATCACACAATCCTACAAGCGTCATACGCACACCGTTAGGAGTTGATAAATACCAGTTGTTCTCAGCCTCAGTGCTTGTGCACAACCTTGGCTATTTGCATCTCAAAACACCCCTATTAACCATATGTGGTCAAAATCAACCCTTTAAAGCCCGTGGGGATTATACAACGCTGTACCATGAAATACAACGGCGCAATCAAAAAAATCTATGAAAAAAACAACATTTCTGAGATGGAAATAGAGGTGCTAGTGTCAGAGGTTGACACTGAGTGAGAGGTTGGTTCACTCAAGTGTGGCTTGACCAGTAAAAATGTAAAACATAGCTACAAATACCGGACCATTAGGACAATTCAAGTTGCTTTAGCAATGGCAAATATACTTCAAATGAATAGGCAACACTCACCAATAAGCCATCCATGCGATGGTGTATGGAAATTATGTTACAGTTCGTTTTGCTGATGACTGCATCCAAAAAATTGGCTCATCAAGGGATCTGAGATGCCGACTGACAAGCTCCCGCTGAAAAAACCCGAGGGTGGATAGCACTTGGATGTACAACGGAATGGCATGTGTTTCCCTTTCTAAAGCAGGTCTTAAATCTTCCCAAAAATCCTATATGATCGGTTTTGGGTGAAGAGATATAATGAGCCAATCTGTACTTTCTGCTAAAAAAAGTCCCACCTGTCCCTAAAAACGCACTCTCTGCAAAATGCTGTGTGTCCCAAATCTTCCAACAGAGCAGGGTCAGCCATCTCTCATTCCATTTCCCATTATCTCAGTCTTTTATAGTATTTCAACAATTGTTTCACATTTGCCTCTAATTGAACAAATGACTGTACTTTATATGGAATATTATTGTAACAAATGCACTGATGTGGTCATATACAGTTGAAGTCGTACGTTTACATACACCTTAGTCAAATACATTTAAACTCAGTTTTTTAACAATTCCTGACATTTAATCCTAGTAAAAATGTCTTAGGTTAGTTAGGATCACCACTTTATTTTAAGAATGTGAAATGTCAGAATAATAGTGTCAAATGATTTATTTCAGCTTTTATTTCTTTCATCACATACCCAGTGGGTCAGAAGTTTACATACACTCAATTAGTATTTGGTAGCATTGCCTTTAAATTGTTTAACTTGGGTCAAACATTTCAGGTAGCCTTCCACAAGCTTCTGACAATAAGTTGGGTGAATTTTGTCCCGTTCCTCCTGACAGAGCTGGTGTAACTGAGTCACGCTTGTAGGCCTCCTTGCTCGCACACACTTTTTCAGTTCTGCCCAAATATTTTCTATGGGATTGAGGTCAGGGCTTTGGATTGACCACTACAATACCTTGACTTTGTTGTCCTTAAGGCATTTTGACACAACTTTGGAAGTATGCTTGGGGTCATTGTCCATTTGGAAGACCCATTTGCGACCAAGCTTTAACTTCCTGACTGATGTCTTGAGATGTTGCTTCAATATATCCACATAATTTTCCTACCTCATGATGCCATCTATTTTGTAAAGTGCACCAGTCCCTTCTGCAGCAAAGCACCCCAACAACATGATGCTGCCACCCCCGTGCTTCACGGTTGGGATGGTGTTCTTCCCCCTTTTTCCTCCAAACATAACGATGGTCATTATGGCCAAACAGTTCTATTTTTGTTTCATCAGACCAGAGGACATTTCTCCAAAAAGTACAATCTTTGTCCCCATGTGCAGTTGCAAACTGTAGTTTTTTTTTTATGGCGGTTTTAGAGCAGTGGCTTCTTCCTTGCTGAGCAGCCTTTCAGGTTAGTGGATATGTACCTGTTTGATCCAGCATCTTCACAAGGTCCTTTGCTGTTGTTCTGGGATTGATTGCACTTTTCGCACCAAAGTACGCTCATCTCTAGGAGACAGAACGTGTCTCCTTCCTGAGCGTTATTTTTATTTTTAAATTTTTTTTTTACCTTTATTTTACTAGGCAAGTCAGTTAAAAACATATTCTTATTTTCAATGACAGCCTAGGAACAGTGGGTTAACTGCCTGTTCAGGGGCAGAACAACAGATATGTACCTTGTCAGCTCAGGGATTTGAACTTGCAACTAGGCTACCCTGCTGCCCCACGGCTACGTGGTCCCATGGTGTTTATACTTGCGTACTATTGTTTCAAATCAAATCACATTTTATTTGTCACATACACATGGTTAGCAGATGTTAATGCGAGTGTAGCGAAATGCTTGTGCTTCTAGTTCCGACCATGCAGTAGTATCTAACAAGTAATCTAACAATTTCACAACAACTACCTTATACACACAAGAGTAAAGGAATGAATACGAGTATGTACATATAAATATATGGATGAGCGATGGCTGACCGGCATAGGCAAGGTGCAGTAGATGGTATGGAGTACAGTATATAAACATATATATATGAGATGAGTAATGTAGGATATGTAAACATTATATAAATGGCATTGTTTAAAGTGGCTAGTGATACATTATTTCATCCAATTATAATTATTAAAGTGGCTAGAGATTTGGGTCGATGGCCGAACGGCATAGGCAAGATTAAGTAGATGGTTTAAAGTACAGTGTATACATTTGATATGAGTATGTCGGATACGTAAACATTATATACAAAATTGTTTAAAGTGGCTAGTGATACATTGTTACATCCAATTCCTATGTTTAAAGTGGCTAGAGATTTAAGTCAGTATGTTGGCAGCAGCCACTCAATGTCAGTGATGGCTGTTTAACAGTCTGATGGCCTTGAGGTAGAAGCTGTTTTTCAGTCTCTCGGTCCCAGCTTTGATGCACCTGTACTGACCTCGCCTTCTGGATGATAGCGTGGTGAACAGGCAGTGGCTCGGGTGGTTGTTGTCCTTGATGATCTTTTTGGCCTTCCTGTGACATCGGGTAGTGTAGGTGTCCTGAAGGGCAGGTAGTTTACCCCCGGTGATGCGTTGTGCAGTCCTCACTACCCTCTGGAGAGCCTTACGGTTGTGGGCGGAGCAGTTGCCGTAAGCAGTTGCCGTTTGCCGTTTGTACAGATGAACGTGGTACATTCAGGCATTTGGAAATTTCTCCCAAGGATGAACCAGACTTGTGAAGGTCTACAATTTTCAGAAGCTTCTAAAGCCATGACATCTGACCCACTGGAATTGTGATACAGGGAATTATAAGTGAAATAATCTGTCTATAAACAATTGTTGGAAAAATGACTTATGTTATGCACAAAGTAGATGTCCTAACCGACTTGCCAAAACTATAGTTTGTTAACAAGAAATTTGTGGAGTGGTTGAAAAACGAGTTTTAAACTTCCGACAACTGTATGATAGGCCTATAGCCTGTCAAGATATGTTGCATGCATTCACAATTTAAATACAATGAAATATAAAAAATATTTAAATATTTGTCAGAATGTAAAAAAATAAACAGTATATTTTCCCCAATCACTATGTTACGCTTGACAACAGTTCACTTATTACAGCATTTGGCACTGTGCATACGCATAGTCATGGCTGTACATTTACGCACACTCTCAAGCAAACATTCATATTGATAAATCAATCTCACACTTTGCGTGGAAATGATCCCACACATGGTTTACGTACAGATTTGTGCTTACAAATGATTGATAAATGAGGCCCCAGGTGTGCAAAGCTCTTAGAGACTTAACCCAAAAGACTCACAGCTATAATCACCGCCAAAGGTGCTTTTACAAAGTATTGACTCAGGGGTGTGAATACTTGTGTAAATGAGATGTTTCTGTATTTCATTTCAATAAATTAGCAAACATTTCTAAAAATATATTTTCACTTTGCCATTATGGGGTATTGTGTGTAGATGTGTGAGAAACAAATATATTGAATCATTTTGAATTCAGGCTGTAACACGACAAAATGTGGAATAAGTCAAGGGGTATGAATCCTTTCTGAAGGCACTGTATTCATGTCATATTCACCAGTCAACTCCATTACGGTCAAAAGTTACTTCAACTTCAACCAGTGAATGCTAGAAATGTCTAGCGATGTTAGCTATTCTACCTGTTTGTTGCTAGCATGCTAACAGCACACCCTGCACATGAAAATGCATATTTTTTAGGGGTATGCAGTAGATTGATAACGATATCACTAAAGTATGTTGTATCAGACATTTCAAACAACATTCTCAGCTAATGAGAAAACATGGTATTTCATTTAAGAGAATGAACAAGATTTAACAAGGCAACTTTGGGGCTAATTTGAATGGGCGCCAACGGCAGATTTTGCGAGATGTTTACATCCGTACCCCAGTATGACCCACTTGGCCGCAGTGAACGTCACTCCGTGACGGACTATAGGATCCCCAAAGATTTTGACAATAAATGCTGGTTGATAATCAGATTTTGTCTGCGCTGTGTAGGTTTATTGCTAGCATATGATATGCTAACTGAGGGTGAAATTGATTGTAGCTACACTCCTGATTCTGATTGCGTAAACAACTTTTTACAGATTTACTTTATTTTCAACAAATTTTCAAATTGAATTTGTATTTACAGTGGAGAAATTGCAGACCGTTACGAAGATGTGCAGACACACCTGCCTACCCAGGATGCTATACTTCAGCATCTCAAAGAGGCCGGTCTATCCCAGCAGGAAGAACAGGTTAAAGTAAGTATCCTGCACCTCCACTCAGCTCCATTCATTGTTTGAAAAACCAGAGGAACTGGCCATTACTGCAAGGAGAGGTAGACTACTGACTCCTACTAGTTGTGTATTATGGAGACAGAGTTAATGGCCACTATTCATGCAGTCAGATCGACCGAAGAAAGTCCATTGATATTTTCCACCAAATTTGACATAGATGCACCCCATCTCTCATTCAGTGTGTGTGTGTGTGTGTGTTTGGGTCTTATCCTTGACTGCATTGGACCCCTCTCGGAGCAGAGTACGTATCCCAGACCACCTGCACTCTCACGCTTGATGAACCAGAGACAAAAAGTGCCAGGGGGTGAACACATCCACTGGCTGCATTTTGCATGCACCACCTACCTGAGTGGTTGGATACACACACACACACACACACACACACATCTCTAATGAGTGTGGGCCTGAAACACACACCACCCCTGGGGGAGCCCAGCACTCTGTTATGTTAACTATTGCATGCAATCCCCAATAAAGTAGTGTAAGCTGAAAGTTGAATTATTCACACTGAGTAATTAAGAGTGTCGTGTACTTCCTCCATAATTCATTGGCGTTAAACGCCTGGTGTGTTTTTGTGTGGTAAACAGAGCTGGCATATGATGTGGCGAGAGATGAGGCAACATGACGGTTGTGCCCAGAATGGTCATGTTCTCTCATTTAGCCTGCGGGCAGCTAGGGTGACAGAGGGTGGTGATGGAGGAGGGGGTGGTGGTTAAGGTTAGTCCGCTTCACCTGGTCTGGTAACTTACCCCTTCCCCACCTCTGTCTTAACTCCCACCCCCATGGCCATGTCATGAGAGGACCTATGCCATAACTAGGTCACCATCTGAATTTAAAATGTATTAAATTTAGATGTTTTACTCACTGGCCTACACACAATACCCCATATCTACTTAAATCTACTTGAAAATCTATGGCAAGACCTGAAAATGGTTGTCTACCAATGGTCAATAAGCAATTTGACAGAGCTTGAAGATTTTTGAAAAGAATAATAGGCACATTTTGCACAATCCAGGTGTGGAAAGCTCTTAGAGACTTACCCAGAAAGACTCACTGCTGTAATTGCTGTCAAAGGTGCTTCTACAATGTTTTGACTCAGGGTATCAGGTATGAAGGTAAGACCCAGATGCAGACACGTCGAATTAACAATGGTTTAATAATCCAAAAGGGGCAGACAATAGACAGGTCAAGGCAGGCAGGGGTCAGTAAACTAGAGGTGGGGCAACGGTACCGGACGACAGGCAGGCTCAGGGTCATGGTAGGCAGAGGTCAATAATCCAGAGATGGGGCAAAGGTACAGGTCGGCAGGCAGGCTCAGGGTCAGGCAGGCGGGTTTAGAGTCAGGACAGGCAAGGATCAAAACCAGGAGGGCGAGAAAAAGAGAGACTTGGAAAAGCATGAGCTGAGAACAAAAATGCTGGTTGACTTGACAAACAAGACGAACTGGCAACAGACAAACAGAGAACACAGGTATAAATACACAGGGGATAATGGGGAAGATGGGCGACACCTGGAGGGGGGTGGGGACAATCACAAAGACAGGTGAAACAGGTCAGGGTGTGACACAGGGGTGTGAATGCTTATGTAAATTAGATATTCCTGTATTTCATTTTCAATACATTTGGAAACATTTCTAAAAACATGTTTTCACTCTGTCATTATGGGGTATTGTCTGTAGATGGGTGAAAAAACCCCATCTAAATTCAGGCTGTAACACAACAACATGTGGAATAAGTCAAGGGGTATGAATACTTTCTGAAGGCACTGTATTATGTTGAGTACATTCTCTGAACATAATGTCAATATAATGTTCTGAGAAGGTTACAAGCCAACCATGCATTATTTCCATTGTACAACGTATCGAATAGACTTCAGTTTGATGATACATGAGCCTGTTTTATTTGATTAGACAAGGCAGAGAAATATTCAGATAAATGATCCTCATCTTCATATTGCATAACTTCTAGTGATTAGACCATGATGGTGTTTGTTATAGAACTTGCAAAAGGGTCCTGGTAATTTGGATGAAAGTCTTAATTGGCGTGTGATAGATTGACTGGGCTCAGAGTTTAGACGGAAGGCGGCAGACGATGGCAAGGCTTTAGAGAGGCTATTGATTGTGCGTACTTAAAAACTCTCCCACCCAAACTAAGATGAGGGCTTAAAAGTGCAAGGCAAATTAGTCACGACTTGTCAATCATTTACACTAGGATGTATGCTGAGGGATTCGCTGCTTCAACTCCAGACTGCTCCTTTTAATGGAAAAGAGAAAAGGCTGAATTCAGAGGAATCTTTATAGATCTGTGTTTTTACTACAACCCCCTCCGTCTAGAGACAAATGGGATTAGCTCAACTAATTGAACTTTTTAAATGAGTCTGGATCTGAGCACTATGTCATCAGTATCTAAGTGGTTATTGGACCAGAATGAGGTAAGGGACATTCTGTGTTGTGAGATTCTTCAACCGTACATCATACATACCAACGCGTAAACATACCGTGTATTATGCTCGGCTGTGGCTAGTACTAGTGAGAATCTGCCCTTTTGGAGAAGCTCAGAGAACTATCAGTAACAGTAAGTTAATGCACACACACTTTTGTACATTTCTCTGTGTAACTGCTTATGTCTACTGGAGAGACGAGCAGAGAGCTGCAGTACGTGGGAGCTCTCAGCGCTCTGATTCCATCTGTCAAGTTCCTGAACTGCCGGCCCACTCCAGCCCACCAGGCTAACCCCTCCCCCACACAGCCCTCTGCTCTATACAACACAAGAAGTCATCCCAGAGCCGTTTAAAAGGTCCGCAGGACTACACTACAGCCAGCCTTGCCATTTGATTGGCAGAGGTAAATATCTCAGAGTGGTTGAGATGGGCTGAGTCCTCGTGCACTGCTTCAAAGAGCATTGTGAATGGGAGATACGCTGGGTTGCTTCCCCCGGGTGAACTCCTATTCACTGGGTCTTCTTTTAACAGGGATTTACTGAAGCTGTTTAGACCTTTTGGGTTGTTATTATCTCTCACTACAGACTAGCATTCATTGTCTCTGACGGCATCCTGTTTTGATATGCAGATATATGCTGGCCGGTCAAATTGCTAGTTATGTTTATGTGGAGGTGGACAGCCTTGAGAGGTTTGTGTGTACGTGCGTTTGTGCGTATAGTTTAAATGATTCATCCGGTGTGGGTGTGTATTGTGTTGTGACCTCATCAAGGACAGGAGGGCACCATGGTGGGTCATCTGGGCCCCGCCGCCTGCCAGTCCCTTCCCCTCCTTCCCCCCTCCGCCTCTCCAGTCCGCTCCCTCTGGCCACCGCCTTGTGTGCAGCGTGCTCTGGCGGCTAAAGGGGCTCGTTAAAGGCCATAACTTATCTCACGTTTGAAGCTAATGGGAGGAATACTGGCCGCAGTGAAAAATAAATGACACCCCCTCTCTCCCTGCCCTCCTAACCTGCAGCGTAATACAGCAGCGGTGAGGGTATGCATTACAGATCTGAGGCCTTAGAATTTATCTGTGCTGCACTACGCTGACTGATGCATTTGAAAATAATGTACTGGAGCCGGAGCATAACAGGGACCCCGTAACTAATGGAGAGCTCTCGCCCCGTGGCCGCCACTGTATATCATTCAGCTGTACTACCTCATCAAGCCCCGGCCCTACAAACAGTCCTCTGCAGGCAGACAGGCAGGCAGACAGGCAGGCAGACCAGCAGCTCACTGGCTGCAGCAGCAGAGGACCTGCAATATATCCCCTCCCTCTCCGTCCTTCCTTCTTTCTCTCTTTTTAATTCTCATTCTCTTTCATGATGCCCTCTTACTAATTAATACATAGCCTACCCTCATAATGTTCTGTCGTTGCTCTCTGTGAACGAGGAACCGTATTAACCGTTCAGATTGATGCACCAAAGTCTACTCTGAAAGCCGTCATTGTGTTTCCTTCATAATAACTGAGATGTTTTGAGGCCTAGTTACTGAGTCATTTTCATTTGACCAATCAGATATCTGAGCAGAAGACATACTGTATCTGCGGCATTGAAACAAGTTTCACATTTTTGTCACCTGCACTAGTTCAGTGAAATGCCTTTCTGTTTGCTCTTTCCCGACAATGCGATAATCAACATCAGTAGTACTATAATTTTTTAAAATAAAAAAGTAAAGTAGAACGAAAACACACAAGAAATATAAATAAGAGACCACAAGAAATTAAGTAAGCTATATACAGGGGCGGCAGGTAGCCTAGTGGTTAGAGCGTTGGACTTGTAACCGGAGGGCTGCAAGTTCAAATCCTCGAGCTGACAAGGTAAAAATCTGTCGTTCTGCCCCTGAACAAGGCAGTTAACCCACTGTTCCCCGGGCGCCGAAGACGTGGATGTCGATTAAAGGCAGCCCCCCTCTGATTCAGAGGGGTTGGGTTAAATGCGGAAGACACATTTCGGTTGAAGGCATTTGGTTGTACAACTGACTAATAATGGTGACTTTGACTTTGGGTCAGTTCCAAGGTCAGTGCAAACAACATATTTACAATGTGGAGGGATCCTGGAGTGGTAGGTTTAGATATGTATAGGGGTAAGGTGACTAGGCAACAGGAAATATGATACATGTACAGTGGCAAGGGTTGTTCTCTATAATGGTTGAATATGCAAAAACATTTGAAAGATTGGTGGAGTGGGCCAGATCAGAGTAGATAAACAGGAATATCACTTTTCAAGCATAATATAACTGCTTGATCAGTTATCTTTTAGGCCTCCTATTTCCTCTCACTCGTTTCACCTCCCTTTTCACAGCCTTGTTCATGTTTAGTAGCTGTATCAGACAGTAGCCGCTCACTGCCCTTTTCCTGACAAATCAAGGTAAAGAAGCCCAAATGAATTTCATCCAGCAAGAGGTCAGAGAGACAGACAGAGAGTACATAGCAGTGCCTTTTCCCCAGTAGGCAGTGGGAGATACGATGCTAATAAGATCATAAGAGAAGAGGAGAGGCCGTACCCCGGGACGACCATAAAGAGTTTCAGTATATATTTTAAATGAAAACACCCTGAAAAAATTATGATGTCTGCTTTGAAATGCATTAATAATCAGGAGTGGACTCTTTTGTTCTAGGATATGAAATAGGATTGAAATTCCCAGGTCTTGGGGAGGGCAGGCGTGGGCGAGAGGGGGGTGGTGGTGGGGAGTCGGGGGCCTTAGAGAGAGTTAAAGAAAGGCAGAGGGTGGAATGAGAAGTGTGTTGGTGTGAGCGAGGTTGAGGAGGCCTCTTCCTTCCTGCTCTCTTTCCGTCTGCTTTCCATCCAGGTGCACAGGGCAGGGGGAAGAGAAGACAGGAAGAGGCTCTCATTATTTCTGGTTTCCGTTTTCTCTTAATGAAATGCTCTGGACGGTAGTGGGTGTTTGAACCCTCAGCGTGTTTCCCATGTTCCTCCCTCTGTGATAACGCCTGTTCTCTAACAAAAATGTCTCACTCACTCTTAGGAAGAGAGGAGGAATATAAGGAATATTTTAGCAGTTATGGCCTTAGTTATGGCCTTAGAGCATGATGAAAAAGAAGTGAAAGCTTTGTCTTTCTCTCCCCTTTTATCCTAATTGGAAATTCATAGAATAACTAATGAAATGAAACGTGTAGGAAGTGTGCCGTTTTCCCCCCTTTCTTATATAATACATCAGAACATTTTTGTGTTGTGCTGAGTTTATAATACTTAGTGGAGGAAATCTCTATTATTAAAGTGCAATAAAATTTTAATACTTTGTAATTGGGAAATGCATTGCAGTGGATAATGGAAGACTGTGTGGTGGTCAAGTGCAGTCTCAAGCAGATTCTCTGCCCCTGATGTACTGAGGTCAGACATCAGCATTCCCGCTGCCTAATCTCTCTGTATATATATATATAGGCAACAGCTCTGGGCTGTTTCCATACTGAAGACCCGGCCCACTGTCTACCATAGGGGAAATACCTGTTTGTCATCACAAATACATAATTCACTTAAAGTAATTTTACTAACTCGGCTGTAATCTTGGTAAGGTATTACTAATTAGATTCTCCTTATTGGATTGTTTATTTGGTTTCGGTCCTAATCAATGCCTTTTTATTCACTTTCATTACATTTTGGCACATCTTTAAGTGTTATGATCCAATATCTGTAGGACTAGTACTTTATATGGGGACAGATGGCCTGAGGTCCCTATAGTTGGTTAGTTGGATTGACTGAGTGATTGATGTAAATAACTCTGTGTTTGACTCTGTCTGGACACAGGCCTGGTTCTGTTTCAACCCCACACTGAAACCTCTTCAGCAGCAGCCCAATGGTTGTACTTCAGTTAGTATGGCTCTAAAGCACTCTTCACTGGGCTGGCAACCTGGCACTCTCACTAAGCAAACAGTAAATGGGCTCTGCTCTACTCTTCTCTTCCCTGCCTGAATAGTCCTCTCTCATGGCTGTGTGATCCAGCCAGCCAGGCCCACCTAAAGCGCTGTAATGGCTGTGTGTGAAAAGGGTTTGCTGGGAATGGTTTTAAACGGTGGAGAGCTCTGAAGAGGCCGACGGTTGGACAGATATCACCTAACAGCCTGCCGTTAAAAGGTTGACTGTGCCGCGCTGGAATGGAGGTGTCCTATAGTCGGACCAATTTCAGCTAATCCACCACGCCTGATTGTTTGCTGAAGTGCACATTTGGGGTGGACATTCATTAGCCCCCCACTGGATGTTTATACGATGATTTCCTTTATTTTGGTCTTTTTCAACTGTTTTTTTTTATTTATTTTTTACATGGGCTATCATTTATAATTTCGCTACTGAATCTCATCTACTCTGGCTTAATTTAGACCGTTCTAACAACATCAGAGTGCATATCCTATTTTTTGGGGACGCTTACAAGTAACATGGAGCATCTCAATGTGAAAGCATTATCCAAATTGCAATTGGTAAATGTTGAGCTAGATTTATTTTGGTACCTCATCTGCAACAGCCTCAGTACCCAGACACAGCCTCTGCCCTCCTCCCCCCCGGCCTGTGCTTTGATGTGTGGTTATCAGTGAGCCCCATCGCCTCCGTCCCCCCGCCACCCTCCCAGCCCCTCCATGTCAGCACCTTTTGATGTAGCCTATGTGCACTTCCAAATATAATTTTTAATAAGGAGTCATTATCATTTAGATTTCTTGCTGAATGAGAAGAGTGACCTCTGGTATTTATCTGTTGGGGGGGGTCATGGTGATGATGTGTGTATGGTGCTGTGGTGATGGCAGGCAGACAGATATGGCTCATTGACATTAAGCCAAAATGCTTACTATGTGCATTCTGGGAAGATTAGGTGGAAGCCACTTATATGGGGAGCTGTATACTGTGGCAGTCATTCACATCTCGTTTCTGTCTGGAAATCAGAATGTCATCTCTAGCAGTTCCCTGAGCAAGTCAGTTTGGGTCTAAGCACTCTAGTCTGGATACTAGTAGTTAAATAAATCAGTAGTTATTTAGAATGTACTGTAGATGTAGCTTGTTGGAGATGCGTGTGTGTACGTACGTGTGTAGTGGTGGGGAGACTTATTATGAAGCTCACCTGCCATGAATAATGGCATTACAGAGCAGGTTGGGGGACTGGCCTTGGCTGTGTTGGGCTGTGTACGGCAGGGAGGGTAGCAGCTGCGCCCTCACACACAAGGCTCCTCTAATTTGGCAGAGCTCAACATGGACTCCCTCCACCTCGTTGAAGGAGAGTCTCAAGAACTAATATCATCCTATTTTTATCAGGCAGTGAGCGAGCGGAGAGAAGTCCCAGGGCCCTGACAGGACAAAGAGCCTCTCCACATGCCTCCCTCTTTAATATCTTTCTGTGGACCAGGTCGCAATTAGCATGTTAATGAAGGGATCTGAAACCTCTAAAGATCAAGACAATAGGAGTCCTTTCTGGGCGCCTGAAGATAACAAATAACCTTTAATGGAAATTACCAGATGAAATGTACAGCGTTTATCATGTGAAATGCTCATTTTTAAGAGTAATCTACAAAACGCTGGCGTTAATCTTTTTCTTTATGCTTTTGAGCCCCATGCCTGCCTCTAGCTTATTTTGCTTAATTATATTGAAGACACTTTATGCTTGTCTCTTTTAAAAACGTCTTGCGGTTATCTGCGTATTCTCTCTGCCCTACTTGATGTTGGTGCATGCTGGCTAAGCTGTGAGAGGCTCATTTAGGAGCCCTGGTGCTGCAGCTTTGTCACAGCGGTGAGAGATCAAAGAGACCCCTAATGCTCAGATTCAGGAAGAAGAATACCAAAATCACACTGGTCTCCTGGGCAGGCCTGGTGTTGGTAGCATTGGGTCAAACTCAAGATAATGAGGAGTGTGTTACAGCCCCTTTAAAACCACACAGATTTTCACACATGTACATTATGCAGTGGGAACCTGCTGGACTGTG
Source organism: Brachymystax lenok tsinlingensis (assembly GCA_030435695.1). Taxonomy (NCBI): domain Eukaryota; kingdom Metazoa; phylum Chordata; class Actinopteri; order Salmoniformes; family Salmonidae; genus Brachymystax; species Brachymystax lenok. The sequence continues at coordinate 30,813,823 of CM059819.1, read as the reverse complement.
CTGACCCTGTGTAGGAGTAGAGGGTTAGTATTAGTACAGGTGGTAATATAATAATATTGCCATTTAGCAGACACTTTTATCCAAAGCGACTTAGACATGCATGCGTTTTACATATGGGTGGTCCTGGGAATCGAACCCACCATTTTGGCGTTGCAAGCAGCAACCAACTGAGCTACAGAGCGTCAGATGGGGTTGGGAGAGGCAACACTGCTGGGTTCAATGCACCTGTGTGAAGAAGACACTGGAAGGGCTGTCCTCTACAGAGAACCCCTGATTCACTGTTCAGTCAGACTAGTTAAGCAGAGGCTTCCTGAAAACGCACATGTGTGCATGTGCACACACACACACACACACATCAGCCAGGCCCAGACGATACCCTGCAGCGTCAGCAGCACCCCAGCTCTCTCCGCATGAACTGCCCCAGGCCACAGATCCAGACAGACAGACAAGACAGACAGGCTTAGCCTCTCTATACTCCCCTCCCCTCCCCTATCTCCTCTTCTCCTTCTCACCATCTCCTCTCCTCTCCTCCTCCTCCCCATCTCCTCTCTTCCTCCCCATCTTCTCTCCTCCTCCCCATCTCCTCTCCTCCCCATCTCCTCTCCTCCATCCCCATCTCTTCTCCTCCTCCCCATCTTCTCTCCTCCTCATCTCCTCTCCTCCCAATCTCCTCCCATCTCCTCTCCTCCTCCACATCTCCTCTCCTCTTCCCAATCTCCTCTCCTCCTCCTCCCCATCTCCTCCTCTCCTCCTTCTCCCCATAATTTCTCTTCCTCCCCATCTCCATCTCCTCTCCTCCTCCCTATCTTTCCTCCTCCTCCCTATCTCTCCTCCTCCTCCTCCTCCTCCTCCTCTTCCTCCTCCCCATCTCCTCTCCTGCTCCCAATCTCCTCTCCTCCCCATCTCCTCCTCTCCTCCTTCTCCCCATCATTTCACCTCCTCCCCATCTCCTCTCCTCCTCCTCCCCATCTCCTCTCCTCTCCTCCTCTCCATCTCCTCTATCTCTTTCTGTCTCTTACTACTAGCTCAGTGTTTTCCTCTTTATTCTCTCTGTCAATCCATGCCAGTTGAATGGATTTCTAATATCTGTGCATGGACATGGTTGTGTGAATGACTCTGTGCTTATAGGAAATAACCTTTAACCTTTGGTAACCTTGTTCATATCAATCAGGGTACATAATGTAGTTATTATACAAAATGTACATTGTATGCGTGCGTGAGAGAGGGGTTTGCACACCCATATTTTCCATGGAACTGAATTCTTCAAATATTTTCCCAGTTTAGCGCTGGCAGGTAAGACCTCACATAGATGTCAGGCGAGGTAAAGCAGCCCCTGTAATATTGCTAGGAGGCGGGAATAAAACGGTGTGAATTATCTGTCAAAGCATCAGCCCAGTGAGCTGTGTGGCCAGTTCGTTAAACTGCTGACAGTACCATTAATATTAGTGTGCCTTTAAAACCCCAGCATCAAATCAGAACCACCCAGGGAGATGTGAGGTGGTTCAGCTTTTAGAGGGGAGTGATCTGAATTGTAATGGGCTGTAGGAGGATAGGTGGTGGAGGTCTATAATAAAGTGTCTTTTGTAACGTATTTTCGGAAATGGGAATTATATGGCACTGCTGGCATTATAGAAAGCAAACCTTAGAAAACTGGTGAGATAGACATGTCATGAATGAATGTTTATCATCATGCCAAGCATTAGGCTAAAATGTCCCTGATGCATAACTTATTGCCTAATTATGATTTTGAAGAAAAAACTCCTGGACTTTCCATCACATTTAGACACTGTGTGCATTTGGTAGTTGCCACATAATATTTTTTCTGTGATACAAATTTCCAGAAAATTAAAAGATGATAGCCTCGTAGTGTGCATTTTCTTGTAGTAACCTGCACCAAAAGATAGCTCATTCTTGTTTGCTTTTGCTTTTCATATTCGGTACGAGAACTTACCAGCATACTTTTAGGACATGGAGATTACCAAGATGGTATGCTGCGCGTATACAGAACGAAATGCATTTTTCGTGTGGAAAACAGGACACAAATGTGTTGCTTTGATGTTAGCCATAAAACCTTTTTTTTTTAAGGATGAATACTTTGGATGTACACAGAGTGGTGTGACAGTGGTACAGCGCCCTCACCGTTGCTGTCCAGCAGTGCTAGGGTCCACGCATTTACCATATATCCTCCCACCACTCTGTCTACTAGAGGAGCTTTTATTCTCCTCAGATGGAGAGACGCCTCTTGTTCTCTTTAAGACAGATTTTTAATACTCTTCCTCTCCGACTACATTTGTAGAGAGCAAATGCTTTGATGAAATATGGGACAAACACTATACACATAATGTTTTTCATCTGTAGTAGTATAGCCTTGAAATGGACTCTACAACATATCATTTATCTGATATAGTCCTGTACTTGCTTTTGGACTGTCTAAAAAAATCTGCCCGTTGATTTCAAAATATTTATTCCAACCAGTATCTTGGTGAATTTACATGAAATTAAATAAGTCATGACATCCATTTGATAAGCAACTGAAGAGTATATAATTGGGACATCCAGGGAAAATTAAATCTTAATTATATTCACTGACACTTACCATGCAGTGTCAATTGGCTGGTAATAAAGAACAGGACATGCATTTTATCTGTGTAACATTGTTTGATTACAAATCTGTCTGTTGGGTAACTTGGGTTAATTGAGTTTATGAAATTAGAAGTTTTCTTCATGAATTAAAATGTTTCCTTTCTTACATCTTGGTTCTCAACACTGTCAGTTGTATTGTATAGGTAGCATGGTGTATAGCAGGATTTGATGCATGTATTGTGTTGAGGCAGCTATTGTACTGTGATGTACAGTTTCATCTTCCAAAGCCTATTGAATTGTGACACATTTGCTTCTGGGTGACTGGCCTTGCTTTCGTCTACACTGTGACTCTCAATAGCAGAGGCTAATTTGGCTATGGGAAATGGATTCAAAACTAACCCAGCAACAAGCACCAGTGGAGCTAAGCTTTTCTGGGAAATTGATATGTACTCTATCTTCTGCCACAAAAATGTAATCTTGTACCTGAAATTGGCACATCTCCTTTGAGTCCTCTCTTGATAGTTCGACATGTGAGTGCAAACTGTATTGTATTTTGCGTTTTACTGTAATAGACGACTTTGATGTTCAGTTGCTTCTGGGTACTTTCAATAGGCTTTGTGCTTAAGTTTAGTGCAGCAGACTTCCAATAATATGTAGATGCATCCCTGTTTCATTCCTTCCCTCCTTGAAATAATCACTTATCTAACATGTTCTGACATGGCTTGATTGGCAAAAAGAATTCCTTGCTTTCACCTAACCTACTGTGTGAAATTGGTGATTACCTCAAGGAAAGCTCAATGGATGGAAGGAAAGAAGGAGGTAAACAGATATCAAATCAGGCCTGTGTTTATCTCGTATCAGGTGGAGGAGCGTGAAGCCCAGGGCCAGGAGCTGCAGGACACCATCACAGAGCTGCACCAGGAGATGACCAGGAAGGACCAGGACAAGCTGACACAGCTGCAGGAGCTCCACCAGCTGGGTGAAGCAGGGTGAAGCAGCTCACTGACCAGGTAGGGCTGGGGAACTATTACAAGCCAGACAGGTCTAGTTCAGGACTGGCCAATTCTGTTGGGCAACAGTTGCCCACTTCTGGTCAAGATCAAATAGAACTAGTAAAACAAAATGTTAACCTAATTTAACCACTTTTAATCACATTTTAAACACACTATTGACAAAGTATGCAATTGCTTCATCAGCATAATGAAACCTACATTGGTCTAATCTACAGTGTATGACACAGTTTTACTTGTAACCCACTGGTGTGGTACAGTGAATGATGTGCTGTGTGGTTGTCTTGATGGCAGGTCAGGAGCCCTGTGGAGTCCATAGGCCAGCTGAGACAGGAGGTGGCTGTTAGAGTGGGCGTCAGCAGCGCTACCCTGTCTGGGGACGTGAGTACAGCAGGGAAAGTGGGTTAAAGCACAGTGTTCATGCATATACAGTACATGTACTGTTATATGTTCCACAGGTCATGATCTACTACTTGATCTACGTTTTATATAGGCTGTATAGTCTAACAATGCATCAGTGAACATATAATGAACTTGGATCCACTCTGGGCTTTTCCGGTCTTAAATATTCATCCAAATGTCATTTTTCTGTGCAAACAAATGCATTACTAGGTGATAGAAAATGATAGAAATGTAAGCTAGTCCTATAAAGCTCCAGTTATATTGTGTTCATTTTCTCTATTCTAAGACTCATTAACATTTAATCAGTCATCCTGTTGTTATTAACATTCCTATACAAGCTTACGCATTCACACATAAATCACATTAGACCCTCATTTCCAGATGAATGCGTACGTACATGGTGACTCAGTCTCTCACACGGTCTGTCTGTATGGTCTGTCTGTGTGGTGTCATGGGTTGGAGATCATGATTGCCCTGTAGAGCTGGAGATCTTTGAGACCAGTGCTTGTTGAGAGGGGCTCTAATGATGGCACATGTGGCCTGGGTTCTGATGGCCCCAATGTGGGAGCCAGGGCCAGCCTGAATAGCAGCTCTGTCCCCCTCTCTCCACCTAACTCTTGACGTCTCCACACATCTGGCAGGCAGCCCGGAGACCATGATGGGAGTCAATTAACTCTAATGAATTGTAATATTGTGCAATTTTAATCAGGCAGTAATTCTGTATAATAACCTTATAATTTCTGGATGGGATTGGATCGCAGTTACGTCTGCAGCAGCAGAAGAAGGCAGAGAGTTTAAGTAGGGAACAATGCAGGCCCCTAGAAAGAGGGCTTTTTAGAGTTACTTTTGTTTGCCTTTAATATGGAAATTGTGCGAAAATAATGAGACAACTTCTCCTCATTGCTTATTGAATTTGGGAGGTCAGGCACAATTCTGTGTAATTATGGACATAGCCTCAGAGATGGTAGGTAGATTGGCCTATTAGTCCTGTCTGTGATGATCTTTTTCTCTCTGGTGGATTTTGACCTTCAAATCATCCAAATGTTAGTTAGAACCTTCCTGATTGGTTGAATTGGCTTGTTGATTAGTCAGGCTTCCCTGGTGGGCTCACAGAGCACTGACTGGTATCCTGTTTGGCTGCGTGGGGGTGGAGGAGGAAACAGCCTCATAGCCAGATGGTAGAGAATAGAGGGAACCGTAGAAAACATATGTAAATGAGAGAAATGTTCCTGTCTTGAATTTGATGTTTTAGTGAAACAGCATTGTCTTTGTGTACGAGTGGATGTCTTTAGTGCTGAAACAGAATATTCTAACACTGAAGGAATCTATGGGTCCTGACCCTGTCCTCCATCGTTGCGGCCTTTTCCTCTCTTCTCCTCAGCTCTCATCCCTTTTCCTTCTCCTCTCTTTCCCTCCCTCAATGTGGAGGAAATGCATTGGAAAGGAGAGCCAAAGTCACACAACATTAGTTTGGTAGTGGCTGCCGCTGCAGAAAGCCATTACTCTTCCTTGACAGTATCATAGAGAACGGTGGAGCTGGGTCGCGCCTAGGCCCTCGCTCTCCCTCGCCATGCGCCACTCGCAGGAAATTGCCTCATACTTCAGCGGGCAGGAAGGTGACACGTCGGCGACACCCACGCATGTGTCACTTTCAGGGCCTGGGTGAGAGCGGGCTCCGGGTGCCACAGACAAGCGCTGCCTGGGGAGCAGTAGAGTAGAGCTGCCCAGGGGAGGCTGGCTGAGCTGGGGTCTGGACACGCAGGGAACCACGCTGGATTTAGAGGAGGGCGGAGGAGGGGTAGAACTAGTTATCAATAAATGAGGTCTTAACCTCCCTAACTTTCTTTGACCACTAGTGTTTGACCTGATTGAACCCATCTACTGCACAAAAGGACTGGGTGGAAATGGAGAGTTGTGGCGTTGAGCTAGCCAGTTCTAGAGGGTGTTGCAGTAGATGGGATATTTGCAGCGCCCGCTGTCCACTGTCTCTTATTTGATGAATTTTGACTCCTACAAAGAGGATAGGTAGGTGCCCCACTGGGGGGGACGGAGGGATGCAGCAGGACCCAGGGAAAGTGCTAGGTGGTGGGCTTCTCTGTGTCTGGTTTCAGCCTGCAGTCTGGAGCATAAGGGCTGTTCTGTCCGCTGCCACCCGTATGGGGAGCAGTAATGAAAGGACAGGTTAAGGAGGAGAGTGAAGTGGTCTCGCTCAACAATAAATCCTATGTAGTAGGGGATGCTATGGGACCCCACTCCTAGCACACGGTAGGGGCGTTGAAAAGGGACAGGCGTACGCACACTTACCCAGACACACACACTATGCCTGTTAAGAGCTGTTGTGCCTTGTCTATGAAAGAGATTGAGCTAAGGTTTTGTGGAGCACATTCCCTGAAAAAGGCGAGGATTCTCATTGCTCACTCAATACATTAGGTTCTTTGTGTCATACTTTTGACTAAAATGTTGTTTATGAGTTGATTTGAATATTATTTGAAAATGTAGACATCATTTTAACAAAACTAAAGCCTTTATCAGTTGTGACGTCAGGTGTGGTATACGTACCAGCTGCTGGGTTGGCCGTTGTTTTCAGACGAGACATGTACATTGTGCTGTTTGAGAGGGAATAGAAAGCTTTATGCTGTTCCATCTCCTCCCGACACCACACCCCATCCCTGTGCAGACCTCTCCAGAGGACCAATGTTTATTGCCATTCTAAAGCAGGCTTTGTTGTGATTGTGTGTGCTCTCCGTCCCCTTCTCCTTGTTTCCAGTCTTCTTTCATTTTGTGCAGGGCTGGGGGGATTGCTCTGTGCTGCGGCTCTGTGATTAGAGAGAGGGAGAGGCAGAGTGCTTCTCAGCAGGACTCTGTTTTATATTCATCAAAAGAGCTGCCTTTGATTTGCTCCCTCTGACGTGTGACAGCGGCGCGGCTGCAGCACCACACAGCCGCCGAGGAAATTGTGCACTTATCACCCCTCCCTCCTCCCTCTCCTCCCCTGTTCTCCTCACCCTCCTTTACCAGCGGTACCCACCACCCTACTCCCCACCACTCCCCCCCGCAGCCCAACCTTCGGGGCGCCTGGCCGTCTCATTCATTTCTCTATTGTTGTTAATGTTGCCTCTTTTCACTCAAAAGGCAGACTTTCTCCAAGATTTGCCCTCGCCATCTCTCCCTCTCCTCAGAATAGTTACCCAGAGTAGAGCCTGTGGACTGACGGCCAGCAGAGAGGGAGGGGGAGAAGGGGGAGAAAGAGGGAGAAAGAGAGAGAGCTCTAAGTATGGATGATGGGTGGTGATGAGAAGCTCATCAAGGCTCTGTCTGTCTGAATAGGACAATGTCCATTTCCCTGGAAGGGAAAACAGGCTGTTGTTGATTACAGAACAGTATTGAGTAAATTTTTTCCCCTGTTGATTGCAGTATATGAATGCGACCGTTCAGCCACTGCTGCCTACATAGAATTACAATTCCATTATGGTTGCCTTCTTTGTCTTGCTGACGTCCAGTGGCCACCCTGCTGTACAGACTCCCTCATTATCCAGGGTGGGAATGACATAACATCTGGGTTGGAGAGAAGGCCAGGTAATGTCCTGGGATGGTGGAGGCTCAAAAAGTCCTGTAGCCTGGAGGAGCATCTCTCACACCGTCTCTATGACCTTCAGCTCTGTGTCAGTAGTATCTCAGACGAGGCCTCTGTAGTTTCCTATGTGTTTACACAGGAGCCCACCCTATTACCACCCTCAACTAGCAGATCAGTCAATTCTGCACAGTTTCTGATGGCTCAGACTAAAATCACATACACACGCACACACTCACACACTAGCTCTTCTCTCCAAACACTGCCCCCCTCTGCACCACGCCTGGGCCCGAGCAGGACACACACTCCTGTGTTTGAACAGGGCCCCTCTGTGCCTCAGAGACCAGCCTGGTTATTAACGGTGTCAATTATTAAAGCGATTTCCAACTCTGCAAACAGTGGCAGGGAGAGGCGAGCAGACGCAGGAACGTGTGTGTGTGGACGTGTGTGAGTGTGACATTCATGGGGAGGGAGGGACAGACTGAGGCCATTTGCCTGCTGCTTTGTCCCTGCAGTGGCCCAGCTAACAAGGTCACATAACCCAAGGTTAGCTTGGAGGGAGGGGAACATTGCTTGGGTAATATTTCACCTCCTTGGTTCCACAAGCCTCTTATGCACACCACACACACGCATACTTGCAAACACACTCACTTCCCAGTAACTGGAAATTGAAAGGTGTCCAATTGACGTTGTGCATGTACAGCAGCAGAATGAAATGCAAACTGAAGCAGTGTTCTCTGGCGCTCACTGATCGCTCCTTGCAGTTTGACGATCCCCCATACTTCACGGCTCATGTCGCATTTGATAGTGACTCCGCCATGTTACAGTTCATATACTGTACTATATACACAGGGTTAAATGCATGCCACAATCTCGGGGTCCTCTGGAGAGCGGGATACATAAGTAACATCAAATGACATCAAATGTAATTTTAATTGGCACATGCTTCGTAAACAACAAGTGAAATGCTTACTTATGGGTCCCTCCCAACAATGCAGAATACAATAAAGAATTATTATAATAATAGAAAAAAATGATATGGCTATATGCACAGGGTACCAGTACTGAGTCCATGTGCAGGGGTATGAGGTAATCAAGGTAGGTATGTACATATAGGTAGGGGTAAAGTGACTAGGCAACAGGATAGATAATAGACAGTAGCAGCAGCGTATGTCATGAGTGTGGAAGTGTGAAAGTGTGTGTGTGCTGACAGTGTGCCTGTGTGTACTTGTTATGTGCGAGTGAGTGTGTGTGTATGTGTTGGAGTGTCAGTGTAAGTACAGTGGGGAAAAAAAGTATTTAGTCAGCCACCAATTGTGCAAGTTCTCTCACTTAAAAAGATGAGAGAGGCCTGTAATTTTCATCATAGGTACACTTCAACTATGACAGACAAAATAAGGAAAAAAAATCCAGAAAATCACATTGTAGGATTTTTAATGAATTTATTTGCAAATTATGGTGGAAAATAAGTATTTGGTCACATACAAACAAGCAAGATTTCTGGCTCTCACAGACCTGTAACTTCTTCTTTAAGAGGCTCCTCTGTCCTCCACTCGTTACCTGTATTAATGGCACCTGTTTGAACTTGTTATCAGTATAAAAGACACCTGTCCACAACCTCAAACAGTCACACTCCAAACTCCACTATGGCCAAGACCAAAGAGCTGTCAAAGGACACCAGAAACAAAATTGTAGACCTGCACCAGGTTGGGAAGACTGAATCTACAATAGGTAAGCAGCTTGGTTTGAAGAAATCAACTGTGGGAGCAATTATTAGGAAATGGAAGACATACAAGACCACTGATAATCTTCCTCGATCTGGGGCTCCACGCAAGATCTCACCCGTGGGGTCAAAATGATCACAAGAACGGTGAGCAAAAATCCCAGAACCACACAGGGGACCTAGTGAATGACCTGCAGAGAGCTGGGACCAAAGTAACAAAGCCTACCATCAGTAACACACTACGCCGCCAGGGACTCAAATCCTGCAGTGCCAGACGTGTCCCCCTGCTTAAGCCAGTACATGTTCAGGCCCGTCTAAAGTTTGCTAGAGAGCATTTGGATGATCCAGATGAGGATTGGGAGAATGTCAGATGAAACCAAAATAGAACTTTTTGGTAAAAACTCAACTCGTCGTGTTTGGAGGACAAAGAATGCTGAGTTGCATCCAAAGAACACCATACCTACTGTGAAGCATGAGGGTGGAAACATCATGCTTTGGGGCTGTTTTTCTGCAAAGGGACCAGGACGACTGATCCATGTAAAGGAAAGATAGAATGGGGCCATGTATCGTGAGATTTTGAGTGAAAACCTCCTTCCATCAGCAAGGGCATTGAAGATGAAACGTGGCTGGGTCTTTCAGCATGACAATGATCCCAAACACACCGCCGCAACGAAGGAGTGGCCGTAAGAAGCATTTCAAGGTCCTGGAGTGGCCTAGCCAGTCTCCAGATCTCAACCCCATAGAAAATCTTTGAAAGTCTGTGTTGCCCAGCGACAGCCCCAAAACATCACTGCTCTAGAGGAGATCTGCATGGAGGAATGGGCCAAAATACCAGCAACAGTGTGTGAAAACCTTGTGAAGACTTACAGAAAACATTGCCAACAAAGGGTATATAACAAAGTATTGAGATAAACTTTTGTTATTGACCAAATACTTATTTTCCACCATAATTTGCAAATAAATTCATAAAAAATCCTACAATGTGATTTTCTGGATTTTTTCCCCTCATTTTGTCTGTCATAGTTGAAGTGTACCTATGATGAAAATTACAGGCCTCTCTCATCTTTTTAAGTGAGAGAACTTGCACAATTGGTGGCTGACTAAATACTTTTTTTCCCCACTGTATGTGTGAGTGTGTGGGTAGAACTATTTAGCAGTCTTATGGCTTGGGGTTGGAAGCAGTTCTGGAGCCTTCTGGAGCGTCCCGGTACTGTTTGCAGTGCGGTAGCAGAGAGAACAGTCTATGACTTGGGTGACTTGTGTCTTTGAGAATTTCTAGAGCCTTCCTCTGACACCTCCTGGTATAGATGTCCTGGATGGGTTTGGCTCCAGTGATGTACCCTCTGTAGCGCCTTGTGGTTTGATGCCAAGCAGTTGCCATACCAAGCGGTGATGCAGCTAGTCAAGATGCTCTCAACGGTGCAGCTGTAGAACTTTTTGAGACTATGGGTCAATGCCAAATCTTTTCAGCCTCCTGAGGGAGAAAAGGCGTTGTCGTGCCCTCTTCACAACTATGTTGGTGTGTTTGGACCATGATAGGTCCTTAGTGATGTGGACACCGAGGAACTTGAAGCTCTCGACCCGCTCCACTTCAGCCCCGTTGATGTGAATGAGGGCGTGTCCGTCCCTCCATTTCCTGTTGTCCACGATAAGCTCCTTTGTGTTGCCCACGTAGAGGGAGATGTTGTTGTCCTGGCACCACACTGCCAGGTCTCTGAGCTCCTCCCTATAGGCTGTCTCATCGTCGTTGGTGATCAGACCCACCACCGTCATGTCATTGGCAAACTTGGTTACATTATTTGATCTCCTCTTCTCCTGTGTTGTGTTTGAGTCAAGCCTCGCTCCTGAAAACAAAGCCTGCTGTAGGTCCTTTAGTATTAGTTCTCACATCTTGTTGCTCCGAGGGCCGATGCGGAACAGACAGACAAAGTAGAAGGACTACAAATTAATACAATGGAATATACAGTGTTGGCTTATGATGCCTCACGCATGTAGCGCTTTCCATGTTTAGATAACTACTAGGAGGGATTGTTATTGTCAGGCAGCACAGCTCACAGCTCCAGGGTAAAGGTAGTTGGATGGCAGTTTGAATGGAGTTTGATAGGAGCGTAATGACCGTCTGATGGCCCTCCTGTCTGGGTCACGTCAGGCTGTTCAAGGTGACTGCTCCAGACCCCACTGTCTGTCTCTGCGTCTCTCTGTCTACATGCATGATGATGCATTTGATTCGAACCCATCTCCCTAATGGTCTCTGTGAGCTGCCAGCATTCTACAGAGCACTCAAGAAGCCCTTGTCCCTGTCATTTCAGATGTTCACCTGCCCCACTAAGCATAGGTAGCCATTCGCCTCTCGTTCGCCCGCTGACAGAAAGAAAGAGGGAGATGAGAGTGGTGTAGAGGGAGAGAAAGGGAGTATTAAACCCTGCAACGCTGCACTTTGTGTCAGAGAGGGAACGTCTTTCCTTCTGCTCCACTGTAATCTCTGAAGCCGTGCCATGGTATGTCAGTGTTAAGTTGATACCGAGCTTTGGGCTACTGTGGACCTCTACTTCTGAAGCTCTACTGTAGGGCCTAAACCCCATAATCCAGCTCAAAGGCAGACACTAGGGTTAGTTATGTGTATATGGGCTGGAGATTGACTGGCTCTTTTCTGAGAGGCGTTTTCTCTCTCCTCTTTCCTCCTCTGTTGTTCTCCCATGTTCCTGAGGCTGGCTCTTTGGCCCTGCAGGACCCCCACAAGGCTCTGGGTGATTCCAGCGTTTATCCTTCCGCCCCTCCATGTCTCTCGATGGGGAGAAAGCAGGAAGCGGGAAAAGCAGCAGCTCATCCTCAGGGCTCCACTGTCTGCTGCCACAGAGGCCCTGTGGCCTTCTGCACATTTTGATGGAAACACTGACTGGCTATTTCTGTAGCTGATCTGACAGCAACCATCCTGTCTGGCTCTCTGTAAAATTATGTAGCTTTGTGTAACATATAAAGAGCCATACACAGTGCCTTTTGTTACCTTACAGCCTTATTCTAAAATGGCTTTAAAAAATAATAATCCTCATCAATCTACACACAATACCCCATAATGACAAAGTGAAAACAGGTTTGTAGAAAACGTATAAAAAATAAATTATTTACATAAGTATTCAGACCCTATAAGAATCGAAATTGAGCTCAGGTGCATCCTGTTTCCATTGATCATCCTTGAGATGTTTCTACAACTTGATTGGAGTCTACCTGTGGTAAATTCAATTGATTGGACATGATTTGGAAAGGCACACACCTGTCTATATAAGGTCCCACAGTTGACAGTGCATGTCAGAGAAAAAACCAAGCCATGAGGTCGAAGGAATTGTCCGTAGAGCTCCGAGACAGGATTGTATCGAGGTACAGATCTGGGAAAAGGGTGAAAAAAAAATCTGCAGCATTGAAGGTCCCCAAGAACACAGTGGCCTCCATCATTCTTAAATGGAAGAAGTTTGAAACCACCAAGACTCTTCCTAGAGCTGGCCGCCCGGCAAAACTGAGCAATCGGGGGAGAAGGGCCTTGGTCAGGGAGGTGACCAAGAACCCGATGGTCACTCTGACAGAGCTCCAGAGTTCTTCTGTGGAGATGGGAGAACCTTCCAGAAGGACACCCATCTCTGCAGCACTCCACCAATCAGGCCTTTATGGGAAAGTGGCCAGAAGGAAGCCGCTCCTCAGTAAAAGGCACATGACTGCTTGAAGGAAAGATATTTTATTTGCAAATGTAGGGACTCAGAGTCCTTATCCATCTGCTAGCCCAGCCATTTCCTCTCCACAGCTTCCCTTCCTCCATCTCCTGCTGCACCACCTGTGTCTGTGAGTCTCATCTTCACTATAGGACAGAGCCTCTTATCAGTGTAACTACAGCAAAGCAAATCACGTTGAGAGAGAGATGCTAGTAGTACATTTTGTTTGTTTTCTTTTGAAGGGCATATTGTTTTATTTATAGTGGTTTTCTGTATTATTAAGAGAAGAGTTTGTTGTGAATCGCTGTCGTGTCATTGGTTTATCTTTGTGAGTTTGCTTCGATGTTGTCTGCTCTCTCTCCCTGGCCCTGTGAAGTCAGACTTTTTGATAGGGCTCTTGACACAGCAACACTTGGCAGCAGACTCCCTTTGTTCTCGCAGGGAAAGGTGCCGAAGGCATTCGAAAGCAATAAACAGGAAAAGCTATCAAATTCAATATTTCCCAGCAGATGAAGTTACAGACATGTATTTGTGCACTTGGCATGCAGCGAGATCCCTCCTGGCTCCTGGATATGATACAAAAAAAGTAAACATGCAATATTAGCGTTAAAGTAGGGGAGCATTATCTGGCAGACACCACACCAGGCCTAATCTTATCAGTGACACCAACACATATCAGGTAGGATCTCTTAATTTAGCAGAATTTAACAGATCACGATAAGTCCCTGGGAAGGAAGAAATTCCCTACATGGAAACACCTGTCCCTGCCTTAGAGTGACTTTGGGGGAGCCAGCCAACTGGAAGCAATGATTTGCTGGTGGTCAGCGTTTGTGCTGTCTGCTGGGATTAGCTGAGGGTCTGCTGATCTGGGAGCTGGTCGAGCGTGATGTGGTCACACCTGACTGGGCACTCTGGGCTGAGCTGAGATAGGCTTGGCTAAAATCAACTGGCATAGGATGGGATGGGCTGAGCCAGGCTGGGTTGGGATACACTTGGCTGGGTTGCTTGGCTGCAACTCATTGAGCTCAGGAGCCTGCCAGTGCCTGCTACGTTCAACATCACCAACAGAGTCTCAGACTAGGTGGAGATTTTGAGGTGTGCCTCTTTATAATGGAGATATACTCACTGGTGATAGGAAGAGAAGATAAGCACTATTTAACTGGGCAGTATTGTATGGGGCGAAAATGTATTCATGTGTCACTACAAACTAATGTATTTTTGTGTGTGTGATTATTTACAGATTTGGGTAAATGTGAGGGTTCTGAGTGTGTGTATGTGGTGTGGCGAGTGTGTGTCTGGTTGCGTCCGTCTGAGGGGTCTGGCTGTGGATGTGATTGTGTTTTGATGAGGTCTCAGTGGTGTGCCCCGCTCCGGTCTTGTTGAGATGCTTGGTGCCTTGCATTCCCATCGCTTTCCCAATTTGACAGCTGATGGGATCACAGATGGAATGTGTGCCAGTGTGAATTGCCTGTGATATACATAACAACCTAATTTATCTTCTCCACCTCTCTCTTTCTCTCTTTTCAGCAATTCCTCCCTGCTGCCTGCACACCCCTCTCCCTCCTTCCTACTCCATTCCCTCCTCTCTCTCTCTCTCTCTCTCTCTCTCTCTCTCTCTCTCTCTCTCTCTCTCTCTCTCTCTCTCTCTCTCTCTCTCTCTCTCTCTCTAGCCATTCCCTGAAGGTAGTTTGGCATACCTTTAAGTCTCTATAACCACCCACCACACTGGCCCTGGACCAACTCTTATGTACCCGTGTGGAGAATAGTGGGTTAGCCAGTGTGAGAAGCCAGTAAGAACACATTCTTACACACAGTTCATCATTGCATCAAGCGCGAACCACTGCTTTTAAACAGGGTAAGGCGACCGGAAACATGACTGAATACAAACAGTGTAGCTATTCCCTCCGCAAGGCAATCAAACAAGCTAAGCGTAGAGTCACAATTCAACGGCTCAGACACGAGAGGAATGTGGCAGGGTCTACAGTCAATCACGGACTACAAAAAGAAAACCAGCCCCGTCGCGGACCACGACGTCCTGCTCCCAGACAAACTAAACAACTTCTTTGCTCGCTTTGAGGACAATACAGTGCCACCAACACGGCCCGCTACCAAAACCTGTGGGCTCACCTTCACCACAGCCAATGTGAGTAAAACATTTAAATGTGTTAACCCTCGCAAGGCTGCTTGCCCAGATGGCATCCCTGGCCGTGTCCTCAGAGCATGCGCAGACCAGCTGGCTGGTGTGTTTACGGACATATTCAATCAGTCCCTATCCCAGTCTGCTGTTCCCACATGCTTCAAGAGGGCCACCATTGTTCCTGTTCCCAAGACAACTAAGGTAACTGAGCTAAATGACTAGCACTCACTTCCGTCATCATGAAGTGCTTTGAGAGACTAGTCAAGGATCATATCACCTCCATCCTGCCAGACACCCTGGACCCACTCCAATTTGCTTACCATTCACAGACGACGCAATCGCAATCACACTGCATACTGCCCTAACCCATCTGGACAAGAGGAATACCTATGTAAGAATGCTGTTCATCGACTACAGCTCAGCATTTAACACCATAGTACCCTCCAAGCTCGTCATTAAGCTCAAGACCCTAGGTCTCGACCCAGCCCTGTGCAACTGGGTCCTGGACTTCCTGACGGGCCGGCCCCAGGTGGTGAGGGTAGGAAACAACATCTCCACCCCACTGATCCTCAACACTGGGGCCCCTCAAGAGTGCGGCTTGTCACCAAAATCACTCACAAACTTCTACAGATGCACAATTGAGAGCATCAAGTCGGGCTGTATCACCGCCTGGTACGGCAACTGCTCTGCCCACAACCGTAAGGCTCTCCAGAGGGTAGTGAGGACTGCACAACGCATCACTGGGGTAAACTACCTGCCCTCCAGGACACCTACACCACCCGATGTCACAGGAAGGCCAAAAAGATCATCAAGGACAACAACCACCCGAGCCACTGCCTGTTCACCCCCCTATCATCCAGAAGGCGAGGTCAGTACAGGTGCATCAAAGCTGGGACCGAGAGACTGAAAAACAGCTTCTATCTCAAGGCCATCAGACTGTTAAACAGCCATCACTAACATTGAGTGGCTGCTGCCAACATACTGACTTAAATCTCTAGTCACTTCAAATAATAGGAATTGGATGTAACAAATGTATCACTAGCCACTTTAAACAATTTTGTATATAATGTTTACATATCCGACATTACTCATATCAAATGTATACACTGTACTCTAAACCATCTACTGAATCTTGCCTATGCCGTTCGGCCATCGACTCAAATTTCTGTCCACTTTAATAATTATAATTGGATGAAATAAATGTATCACTAGCCACTTTAAACGATGCTATTTATATAATGTTTACATATCCTACATTACTCATCTCATATGTATATACTGTACTCCATACCATCTACTGCATCTTGCCTACGCCGGTCAGCCATCGCTCATCCATATATTTATATGTACATACTCGTATTCATTCCTTTACTCTTGTGTGTATAAGGTAGTTGTTGTGAATTTGTTAGATGACTTGTTAGATACTACTGCATGGTCGGAACTAGAAGCACAAGCATTTCGCTACACTTGCATTAACATCTGCTAACCATGTGTATGTGACAAATAAAATGTGATTTGATTTGCTCTAAAATGGCTACTGTGTCCAGTGCTAAGCACCAATACACACCACTAATCCCTCTATTTTCTGGTGCCTGCTTCAGAGAGAGAGAAGGGGGAGGTAAATAGAGAGAGCAGGAGAAAGAGAGTAGAGAGAGTGAGAGAAGGGAGAGAGGGAGCAGGTGATTGAGACAAGCCATTGAATCAGACATGGCTCTGTGGTGCAGAACTGTTATATTGGGATTCTTTGTAGACGATCTCCTTTCTCCTGTGGTCAATGTGGGAAGTTTGATTTACTAGGAGAGATTGTTTCATGATGGAGGGTGTTGGAGGGTGTTTTTTTTTAATTAATTGTGGAACAAACAGCTGACTGAAGACGGGACAAAACCAAAATAAAAAAACTGATCATTTTTTAGTAATCTAACAAAAACCGAACTGACCTCAAAAAGCAGTAATCGCTCAGCACTATCAGACAGATCAGTGCAGACGTCTGAGTTGAATCAACAGATCACATCACATATTATAGCACATATTTTACTTCCTGCTTTGCTCCTATGGGTACACTCACAATGGCCGCCAGTCCACCCATTATGCCATCATTGACTTTAATGGGGATTCCCGTTCTATTCATTCTATTTCTATGGCAGCACATGCAGTCAGGAGCGGAGGAGAGGAGAAAATGTGCGTCCCAACTGTGCCATTCAAACGTTAATTACGTTGACCACGTTCATTTGGCTGGCGAATTACCGTTATCCAAAATTCCATGACCATCACAGCCCTAGTGGGAGTGCATGAGTATATGTGTGTACCGTAGACTACAGCGATTTGCATGGGGAGTAATGGATATAAAGTACCTCATAGAGATAGCTCCCCTAATCTGATTCCTCCTGAAGCTGTGGGCTTGCTATGATTTGTTTGGCTGGCCTGGGCTCTGTATGCACATCATGCAGAGTGGGCTTGATTTGCAGCTCTCCAGAATGATCCCACTTGGCATTACAGAGAGAGAGACAGAGATATTTGTATACTAGAAAGTGCCGGGGAGGCTGGTAAAGAAGCACCCTTCAGTCCAGTGGGTGGGGCTGATCCATCTCGCTCTGACTTGTGCACTTTGAGGAGACATTTCTCGTAACGGGCCACTCGCTCATCCTTATCACCAGCAGCCCGCTGGGAACTTTCCAAAACTCTGTCCGATGCACCACAACGGTGACACACGGCCCAGCACTCGCCACGCCACCTCCACGGCACGCCGCTCCTCGCCATTCCAACCCCCCTGATGCATCATTCACCGCCGGGCCATTTACATCCATTTATCTGACTGCGTCAACATGGGCAACGTGTGGGAACAGTTGTGTTTATCTGCTCCTCATATATCATCATACTGTATACTGTGGGGATTTATATCCATCAGTGTCTGTTTTCCAGAGTGTAACTGTTATGCTGTTGTTATTGCTTTGGAAATGCACTCTGTGGTAAGAATTCCCTCAGTCCGGGATGATTTGGAAAAATTAAGGGGGAAAAACCTGAATTGCAAGATAATGTATCAAATGCTTTTTCTGTGATTACATTGTGAGTGTAGCCTGTCCTTATCTAAAAGCTTCTAGAACAAAACAAAAGGAAAATAGTGTGATTCTAGGCTCTTCTAGGCAGTCCTTTATTTCATAAAGTAATCATAAAAATAGGACTCAAGTCAATTACACATATTATCTCCCAGATGAAATGACGGTCCCTTTGCTGGCTATATCTCCAGTCACATTACATAATGTCGATTACATAATGAATGCCACGTATTTTCTCTACCTTATTGACGGGCTTCCAGGCACCTGCTAAACTGCCTGACAACATTCGCATTAATACCACATTTTCTGTATAAAAATTCCTACATTTATTTTTCAGCTTAAAACATGTAGATGGTATTTAAACAATCGAATTATAGGAAGGTCCACTAATCACTGTGTATTGTTCATGCACTGTCAATGCAAATTCAGTGAGGAGAGTGTGGGCTTTAGTATTATGTATGTTGGCATAAACTGCTTTTCCCTGAGCAAACCAATGCTGTTATATTATTCATCAGCCAGACACTGTACCAAATATCCCTGCAGCAAAATGGAGGTGCGGCAGCCGCAGCAGTAGGCAGGCAGGAGACACTTAGTCACATGGACAGAGCAGGAGCAATAGCAGCTCCTCCAATTCAGCTGGGAATTGACTCTGTGTGACAATGGAATTCATTTCCAAAGGCTTGTGTGTGTTTGTGTGTGTGTGTGCGTGCGTGTGTGTGCGTGCGTGTCAGTGTGTGTGTCTGGTGACAGGGCTGTGGTAATGAGGCTCGGCAGCAGCCCGCTTTAGTATTAAAGGCACAACTTCTTTCCTCTACAGGCAGTAAAGCAATGCCGAGACGCAGTGAAATGTTTACAGCGCTGTGGTTGGCTCCTGCAGCCAGGCCGTGGAGGATATTACTGCAGCGCGCCGCTAATCACTCATCCCTGCCTACCAATAAGGACTCTGCCCCCTCCACCGCCACAACAACGCTCCTAAAGCACCGCATCACAAGGACACTTTTAATGCCTTCCCACTACGCTAAGAATGATTAGCCTTATTTAAGTATTTTTCCATTATTCATTATTTGCATCAGGAACCCATAAACACGCCGGGTTCTGATTCAGGCTGTAGCTTTTGACACTGTTGAAGGTTGGCTGAGGTGAGAAGTTTGACTGGAGCTCTGGGAGTCAGAGGAAGGTTCCAGAGGGGTTTAGGAGGGACAGTGGTGTCATAGGGAGGGAGCCAGGAGGTGTGAAACCTGAATAATAAAACAGACTTAACAGAGTTACACAGTCACAGCCCTGCATACATCACCTCAATGACAAAATAGGATTTATTCACCATTCAAGTGGGGAGATTATCTTTGGCACAAGCTATCAACTTGACTTTTTTTTGCAAGAATGCAAGTATGGCTGTTGGGAGTGTAAAGTGGCTTTTAGTTCTTTTTTTCTCCTTTTTATCAGAGCTTGGCTATGCTTGTGGTTGGTGACTCTCCATGTTCGTACGAACCAGTAGTGAGTGCCAGTTTATCCTAAGCCAGTGCAGCTGGTGGGGCCTGATTTGAACTCCATTCTGATTCTGGTGGGGATTGCCGTCACACACAATCATCACATTGGATTAAAAGTTGTTGTGATTTTAAGTACTCAGCTCCCTTGCCAAAATCAATAAAGCGAGTCAATAGCTGGACCCAGCGCTGCGTTCCTGCTTCCCACCACCAAAGCTGTGCTACGCTGCTATGGAAGCCTGCCTTTCCTTCCTTCACAGTCACACCCTACCAAAGACAGGTTCTCAAACCCACTAAGGCCCTATCTCATTTTGACTTTTCATTATCTCTCAGTTGAGTCTATATCAGATCGTTGAGATACGCTGTAGTTTCCTCCATATTTGGGTAAACTTATCATCATTGATAAGAGTTAGATGTTGTATGCCTTGGCCAATGTCCTGTCGTTTTTGTACAATGTAGTTTGATGTACAGTTGAAGTCGGAAGTTTACATACACTTAGGTTGGAGTCATTAAAACTCGTTTTTCAAACACTCCACAAATTTCTTGTTAACAAACTATAGTTTTGGCAAGTCGGTTAGGACATCTACTTTGTGCATGACACAAGTAATTTTTCCAACAATTGTTTAAAGACAGATTATTTCACTTATAATTCACTGTATCACAATTCCAGTGGGTCAGGTGTTTACATACACTAAGTTAAACAGTTTGGAAAATGCCAGAAAATGATGTCATAACTTTAGAAGCTACTGATAGGCTAATTGACATAATTTGAGTCAATTGGAGGTGTACCTGGGGATGTATTTCAAGGCCTACCTTCAAACTCTGCCTCTTTGCTTGACATCATGGGAAAATCAAAAGGAATCAGCCAAGACCTCCACAAATTGTAGACCTCCACAAGTCTGGTTTTCCATGGGAGCAATTTCCAAACGCCTGAAGGTACCACATTCATCTGTACAAACAATAGTACGCATGTATAAACACCATGGGACCACGCAGCCGTCATACCGCTCAGGAAGGAGACGCGTTCTGTCTCCTAGAGATGAACATACTTTGGTGCGAAAAGTGCAAATCAATCTGTCACAACTTCCGCCGAAGTCGGTCCCTCTTGTTCGGGCGGTGTTTGGCGGTCGACGTCACCGGTTTTCTAACCATCACCGCTCCCCTTTTTCGTGTGTCCTTTGGTTTTGTCTTTATTGTATACACCTGTTGTTCATTATCTCCCAATCACGCTCCTGCATATATTCCTTCCTTCCCCTCTTTCCCTTGTGCGTGATTGTCAGTGTTACTTGTATTTTTCCAGTCTGTGTACTGAGGGCTGGTATTTTGTTTCTCATTGTTCCGGGTTGTTTGTTTGCCTGTTATTTTTGGTCGTGTTGGTATTTGCCTCACCAGCGTGTGTTTGTACTGTTGACAGGTGGCTTTATTAAATTACCTTCACACGCATCTCAACCTCCTGCGCC
Organism: Brachymystax lenok tsinlingensis; assembly: GCA_030435695.1. NCBI lineage: Eukaryota > Metazoa > Chordata > Actinopteri > Salmoniformes > Salmonidae > Brachymystax > Brachymystax lenok. Next base: position 30,792,699 of record CM059819.1, on the reverse strand, counting down.
TGACTCCTTTCCACTACGGAACCACAGCCTTTGACACAATCCCAGAACAACAGCAAAGGACCTTGTGAAGATGCTGGAGGAAAGCGGTACAAAAGTATCTATATCCACAGTAAAACGAGTCCTATATCGACGTCAATCAGGAAGTTAAAGTTTGGTCGCAAATGGGTCTTCCAAATGGACAATGACCCCAAGCATACATGCAAAGTTGTGGCAAAATGGCTTAAGGACAACAAAGTCAAGGTATTGGAGTGGCCATCACAATGCCCTGATCTCAATCCTATTGAAAATATTTGGGCAGAAATGAAAAAGCGTGTGTGAGCAGGGAGGACTACAAACCTGACTCAGTTACACCAGCTCTGTCAGGAGGAACTGGGAAGCTTGTGGAAGGCTACCCGAAACGCTTGAAACGTTTGACCCAAGTTAAACAATTTAAAGGCAATGCTACCAAATACTATTTGAGTGTATGTAAACTTCTGACCCACTGGGAATGTGATGAAAGAAATAAAAGCTGAAATAAATCCTTCTCTCTACTATTATTCTGACATTTCACATTCTTAAAATAAAGTGGTGATCCTAACTGACCTAAGACAGAGAATATTTACTAGGATTAAATGTCAGGAATTGTGAAAAACTGAGTTTAAATGTATTTGGCTAAGGTGTATGTAAACTTCCGACTTCAACTGTATGTAGGCTATTCTGTGTTCTGTTAAGTCCAATAGCCTAAGAACTCTTTGCTTCTACAAAAGACAATACCACCGCATTATTATTATCTTAAGAAGAGATTGCCGTGGCGCTGCTAAGGCAGCCATGGCTGATCGCTAACATACATTTTTGTACATTTATTGATTTCTAAGTGTTATTTGAATTGTCATTTGTCCATCAGATTTAGTTTTTTTATTTGCTTATTTAGAAATGGTTACACTTCGTCGTCTTGACAAAGTTTTAAGTCAGTTGTTACGAAAGTGGGTACTACACAGTGTTTGTGGAGAGGAGTGTTTGTAATGTATGTAATAAAGTTTGTAATGTATGTAATAATATTATACTAAAATTACTAAAATTAGTACTGCTACTACTATTGTACTGTTACAATACTGTAGGTGTGAGTACTGAAAACAATTTTGTTGGTGTTTTTAGTTTTGTGTGTTTGAAGCTTCTTGGCTAGGCCTTCTTGGCTAGGCCTTCTTGGCTAGGCCTTCTTGGCTAGGCCTTCTTGGCTAGGCCTTCTTGGCTAGGCCTTCTTGGCTTACTTTTTTCATATCAAGAAGTGATTCTGGTAATTGTAACAATACAGTTATTGTCCTGTACTGATATAATACAATACAGTGTAGGAGTTTAACAGAATGTTAATTAGTTTATGTTTTTAAACCTCTGGGCCAGGCCGAACGAGAACAAGTTGTTGACTTTTTCTCATTAAAGAATGGATAAAAAGAAAAACACATTTCACCTCAAACTATGCCTCTTCCAAGGAATGAGCAAAAAATGGATGCCTTACAGGCCCAGTCTTGAAAGGTGTCGCACATTTCATTTCCCCTTCTTGACAACATTTATTTTATCCTGCCACACCAGATGAGGTGCAGGAGATGAATCTAAGCAGAGATGAGTGTTTTGTACCTATCAGTACTATATGTTTTATTTATGTTTATATGTTTTAAAACTCTTAACCACTAATCGAGAAACTTTTTAATTGCAATCCAAGGAGAGTGGTGATTGTTTCAGCTGGAGATAACCTGCTGGTGTGCTTCTGTTTCAGCTGGAGATAACCTGCTGGTGTGCTTCTGTTTCAGCTGGAAATAACCTGCTGGTGTGCTTCTGTTTCAGCTGGAGATAACCTGCTGGTGTGCTTCTGTTTCAGCTGGAGATAACCTGCGGGTGTGCTTCTGTTTCAGCTGGAGATAACCTGCTGGTGTGCTTATGTTTCAGCTGGAGATAACCTGCTGGTGTGCTTCTGTTTCAGCTGGAGATAACCTGCTGGTGTGCTTCTGTTTCAGCTGGAGATAACCTGCTGGTGTGCTTCTGTTTCAGCTGGAGATAACCTGCTGGTGTGCTTCTGTTTCAGCTGGAGATAACCTGCTGGTGTGCTTCTGTTTCAGCTGGAGATAACCTGCTGGTGTGCTTCTGTTTCAGCTGGAGATAACCTGCTGGTGTGCTTCTGAAAAGATGGCTTTTTTTAGATGATCTCCAATCGCTGTTTTTAGATGATCCAACACTAGCAAGGTGCTCTTTTTGTTTGTCGCGTGCGTGCGTGCGTACGTACGTACATGGCTCTGTGTGTGTGTGTCTCTGTGTGTGTGTGTCTCTGTGTGTGTATGTGTGTGTATGTGTGTGTGTGTGTGTCTCTATATGTGTGTCCTCGTAGCTGCGTCTGTTTTGGTGTGTGGGTGGTGGGTGATAACAGTGTTTACAACTAGGTGTAGGGAGCATTCTGTGAACAAACAGCATGATTCGATTCTGGGAAAACACATGTATTAGTGAGTGCTCACTTCAGCGTGCTGAGGACGTGGGTGGTGGAGCTGCAGAGGACACAATCACGTGTTGTTGACCATGATTTCATTGTGTTCTTGTTGTTGGTTTCTTTGCTTTTTAAATAGCTTTTACATTTTTAAGTAGTAGTCTCAAATCCTCCTAACAGTGGGCTCTCAAAGTGAAGGCCTACTTGACTTACGCTTCTGGCATACCCTCTGGCCTTGCGTGCGCACACACACACACACATTCATAGTGGAGATGAGGATGAGGGGAAAAGAAATAAGCTGCAGCACTGCATAAGACAGGTGTCACCGTGTCCTCTTCGCCGGCCATAAAAGTTAATTAAAGAAAATGAATTTTTATTATGCTGTGCTGCTGGAACACGGCTGCTGCTTAATAATAGCCTCTCCTGGAGCTGCTGTCAAGAGGAGCACCACAGCAGAATAATGGCACTGTGTGTGTGTGTGTGTGTGTGTGTGTGTGTGTGTGTGTGTGTGTGTGTGTGTGTGTGTGTGTGTGTGTGTGTGTTGGGAGGAATGTTTTGTTACATTACAGTGATGATATTCTATTGTACATAGTCCTTCTATTCCTACAAAGACCATTCAATATTTCCTTGTTTTATTTGTGAAGACGTTGAGCCACACCTAATGACATCTGAGGACTTGGATTTCGGAGGACTTGGATTTCCGAGGCTTCGGATTTCACCTACCTTAGTCTTGTGATCCCACCATGGCTCGATAAAGACCTGACCCTCTAGAAAGTCATCTCCCCATGTGGCAAGAGAATACCTCAGAATACTGCAGTGCACTGGGTGTCTACATAGAGTCAGGCTATGTGGAATATATCAGGGTTTATATAGTAGTCATTATTTGTATTCTGTTCCTGCCACTGCTTTAATGGTATTTGTTTAGCTCTGCTCTGAGAGTATTTTGGGAATCTCAGTGGGGAGTTTGGGTTTTAGGAGGATTGGGTGATTTGGATCAATGTGGCTCATTTTTCTACTCGCATACAGCGATGCCCTCTTTTTTTGGCACATTTGAAAGAGAAACGTGGGCATATCAAACACTCACACAAGTGCGCGCACCTAAGAATGCACTCACTCACACACACACAAACAAGAAAACAAACACATGCACACTAACAAACACACTCTGTACATTAGGATATACAGTACCTAGCAACTCTACCTTTTTTCCAGCTTTAGCATTATATCCATACAGTATAATACATTTAGGGAATGCTATTTAAGAGCCTACATACAGCACAGTATGGAGTGGTGGATTCGATCTCTAGGTTTATGTCTAAGTTCAGCTTTAATTACCAGAACGACTCAGCAGTAAATTAAGTGGCGGAGGATGAGCTGAGAAAGGGAGGGAGGGGGGCGGAGGAGAAGAGAAGGGAAGGGGGAGGATGTGGGGAGGGGAGCAGTGCGGCAGTAAAGGATGCATTAAGCAATTAAAGTTAGGGCGCAAAAGAATGAAGTGATGCAATGAGTTTTGCAGTAATTGCCTTCGCTACGACTGGTGATCACAGGGGAGCAGGGCAGAGGGGGGGGACGGCAACAATATTCTGTACGTCAGTATTTTCTACTGAAAGTCCTTCATACTCACTCACTATCAAGGGCATACTATACACACGTGATACACGCTTATGCATTGCATACATATAAACACCCACACGCACACACACACACACATTCTAAATTGCACAGGTCCAAAGCAGAAGGATAATAATAGTATGCTTGGCTTTACATTTGCGTTGATTAATTCATATGTGCAATCATACTCTCTCTCTCTCTCTGTCTCTCTCTCTTTCACCACCACAGAAACATATAGAGACACCACCATCTGCACACATATGCGTGTATAATTATGTATGCATCAATATTTGATAAAGAACACATGAGTTAGCACCCTGCAGTATTTGTGATCTTGAATGGTGGGATTATGTTAACAGTGCTCACACAAGCTCATCTATGATTTATCTGGTGCCAGAGCCCAAGCCGGCACTTTTTCACTCTTTAAAGAATTTGTGTCGCCTGTCTGTGGGAGATAAGACAGTGGAAATACTTGGGATGGGACGGAGGACAGGAAAGCAGGGGAAGAGAGAGCGAGGACTGGACAGAGACAGTGCCGATGGAACGAGAGGTGTTACCTTTTGTTTGTGACTGGGGTGAGTGTGGGGTGTGTGCCGAGCCCTCCTTCCCCCTATCTCTCTCTCTCCCCATCTCTCTCTCCTCTGTGTTTTAGAGGGACGTCTGGCTCCCGCTAGCCGATCCCTGCAGGTCCTGATAAATGCTAATTTATGCTGCCTCTGCTGGCACAAAGCAGGGCTGGGAGGGGCCCTGTCCCCTGATTACCAGCAGAGAGAGAGGGGGGAGGTGGGGGAAGGGGTGACGTGGACAGACACCTCATTTAATTTAATACATTGGAGCATGCAGTGGCGGGGAGCGCCAGAGAAGGAGGGAGATAATCAAGAGCCCTGGCCCTTATAAATGTGCGCTGAGATGACACAGAAGAGATTGGATTTGGAAACGAGGAGCATAGAAGTGCAAAGCCGAGCGGAACACGATTGATTGATTCTATTCAAGTGATCACACCCGCTGATAAGGAATCTTTTTCTTTTTATAAGTAGGAAAGAAAATCTGATGAGTTTTTTTTTTCAAATTTAATGCAGTGATTGCGAATTAAGTGTTTTCATAGCTCGGCCTATCTCTTATTCAGTGATGTTCCCTCACTAAATGTGCATCATAAATTCCTGTTTCATTTAGAAGAATCTGCTTTAAAAAAAACTACAAACAGCAGCAATATGGTTGCCAACACGTCCAAACATTCCAAACTCAATTCCATAATTTTTAAACTGCTTCTGTAGGTATTTTGGGCCCAGACTTCACAGAGATAGATAATATCTAAGTCTCCCAGTGGCTCCAGTTCAGTAATGCAGCTCTGTGAAGTAAAGTGATACCTGGAAACCCCCCTGGTTCTCTGAAGACCTGCTCTGGCCATCCCTGAGCTGGTGCCGGTGCACCTCTCGAGGCTCTACTCTCTCTCTCTCTGCTGAAGGTTGAAATGCCGTCCGCGCTGTGACGAATGGCAGGAAATCGGGAGGCGGCCATGACTGGCAGATTATGAGATCCCTCTGTCTACATGACTTAGCTTCTTAATCGTTAAACATGATTAAAGCAAACAAACGCAGCATTATTAGATTAGTCAGAAGGACATGGAGTCTTTGGCACTGATTATCTGTTCCTTTTTAATGAAATGCTGCTCGGAATTAACATTGCTTTGGCTAATTTGATTTAGCACTGCCCCAAGAAATGCCAGACAGCTCTGATTCAACTGCAGACTGTTTGAGATCCTTGTCAGGAGCTTAAGACCAAACAGCTCTGCAAGACCAACATTTCCAGCGTTTTAGAAAGTTCAAGAGGCTGATTGAGTTACAGGCGCTGTATTCTAAATGACAGAAGGCTTCGGATGAGCTAGTCAGAGATAGTAGAGATGGGATAGAGAAACTAGAGGGGGGGTAGAGGAAGTAGATATGGGGGACAGGACGTAGAGATGGGATATACAGTTGAAGTCGGAAGTTTACATACACTTAGGTTGGAGTCATTAAAACTCGTTTTTCAAACACAAACTATAGTTTTGGCAACTACTTTGTGCATGACACAAGTCATTTTTCCAACAATTGTTTACAGACAGATTATTTCACTTATAGTTCACTGTATTACAATTCCAGTGGGTCAGTTTACATACACTAAGTTGACTGTGCCTTTAAACAGCTTGGAAAATTCCAGAAAATATGTCATGGCTTTAGAAGCTTCTGATAGGCTAATTGACATCATTTGAGTCAATTGGAGGTGTACCTGTAGATGTATTTCAAGGCCTACCTGCAAACTCAGTGCCTGTTTGCTTGACATCATGGGAAAATCAAAAGGAATCAGCCAAGACATCAGAAAAAAATTTGTAGACCTCCACATGTCTGGTTCATCCTTGGGAGCAATTTCCAAACAAGTATAAACACCATGGGACCACGCAGCCGTCATACCGCTCAGGAAGGAGACGCGTTCTGTCTCCTAGAGATGAAAGTACTTTGGTGCGAAAGTGCAAATCAATCCCAGAACAACAGCAAAGGACCTTGTGAAGATGCTGGAGGAAACAGGTACAAAAGTATATATATCCACAGTAAAACGAGTCTTATATCGACATAACCTGAAAGGCCGCTCCGCAAGAAAGAAGCCACTGCTCCAATATCGCCATAAAAAAAGCCAGACTACGGTTTGCAACTGCACATGGGGACAAAGATCTTACTTTTTGGTCTGACAAAAATGTCCTCTGGTCTGACAAAAATAGAACTGTTTGGCCATAATGACCATCGTTATGTTTGGAGGAAAAAGGGGGAGGCTTGCAAGCCGAAGAACACCATCCCAATCGTGAAGCACGGGGGTGGCAGCATAATGTTGTGGGGGTGCTTTGCTGCAAGAGGGACTGGTGCACTTCACAAAATAGATGGCATCATGAGGTAGGAAAATTATGTGGATATATTGAAGCAACATCTCAAGACATCAGTCAGGAAGTTAAAGCTTGGTCGCAAATGGGTCTTCCAAATGGACAATGACCCCAAGCATACTTCTAAAGTTGTGGCAAAATGGCTTAAGGACAACAAAGTCAAGGTATTGGAGTGGCCATCACAAAGCCCTGGCCTCAATCCTATAGAAATGTTGTAGGCAGAACTGAAAATGTGTGTGCGAGCAAGGAGGCCTACAAACCTGACTCAGTTACACCAGCTCTGTCAGGAGGAATGGGCCAAAATTCACCCAACTTGGAGGCTTGTGGAAGGCTACCCGAAACGCTTGACCCAAGTTAAACAATTTAAAGGCACTGCTACCAAATACGAATTGAGTGTATGTAAACTTCTCACCCACTGGGAATGTGATGAAAGAAATAAAAGCTGAAATAAATCCTTCTCTACTATTATTCTGACATTTCACATTCTTAAAGTAAAGTGGTGATCCTAACTGACCTAAGACAGGGAATTTTTACTCTGATTAAATGTCAGGAATTGTGAAAAACTGAGTTAAAATGTAGTTGGCTAAGGTGTATGTAAACTTCTGACTTCAACTGTAGAACCTAGAGATGGGGTGGAGAAACTATAGATAGGGTAGAGAAACTAGAGATAGGGTAGAGAAACTAGAGATAGGGTAGAGAAACTAGAGATGGGGTGGAGAAACTAGAGATAGGGTAGAGAAACTAGAGATAGGGTAGAGAAACTAGAGATAGGGTAGAGAAACTAGAGATGGGGTAGAGAAACTAGAGATAGGGTAGAGAAACTAGAGATGGGGTGGAGAAACTAGAGATAGGGTAGAGAAACTAGAGATAGGGTAGAGAAACTAGAGATGGGGTAGAGAAACTAGAGATGGGGTAGAGAAACTAGAGATAGGGTAGAGAAACTAGAGATAGGGTAGAGAAACTAGAGATAGGGTAGAGAAACTAGAGATGGGGTAGAGAAACTAGAGATAGGGTAGAGAAACTAGAGATAGGGTAGAGAAACTAGAGATAGGGTAGAGAAACTAGAGATAGGGTGGAGAAACTAGAGATAGGGTAGAGAAACTAGAGATAGGGTAGAGAAACTAGAGATAGGGTAGAGAAACTAAAGATAGGGTAGAGAAACTAGAGATGGGGTGGAGAAACTAGAGATAGGGTAGAGAAACTAGAGATGGGGTGGAGAAACTAGAGATGGGGTGGAGAAACTAGAGATGGGGTAGAGAAACTGGAGATGGGGTAGAGAAACTAGAGATGGGGTAGAGAAACTAGAGATGGGGTAGAGAAACTAGAGATGGGGTAGAGAAACTAGAGATGGGGTAGAGAAACTAGAGATGGGGTAGAGAAACTAGAGATGGGGTAGAGAAACTAGAGATGGGGTGGAGAAACTAGAGATGGGGTAGAGAAACTATAGATGGGGTAGAGAAACTAGAGATGGGGTAGAGAAACTAGAGATGGGATAGATTTGGTTAAAATGAGAGAGTTAGTAGACATGAGTTAGTGTACCTGTGGCAGGAAGGATAAAGAAACTGAAACAGCAGGGAATCAGCTCAGCAAATCCAATGTATGTAATTTGGATGTGTGTGTGTGTTTATGTTGTTGTGTATATGCGTGTGTGTGCATAATGCTAATCTGCAGTCCAGCAGAAGAGGAGCTCTGAGGTCCTGCTGGTGTGTAATTGGCAGCGGGTGCTGCATTGTTATTCAGAATAATCCTGTCAGCATAATCCTCCTTTGTGGGATTCATTAATTGCATTTAACATTGTATGCAATCTATCTGATTCAGGGCCTGCCTTTGAGCCAGCCTCAGCCCCTCTTCCCACATAAAGCCTCTGTCACTTCAAAGGCTAAAGGGACTGGCCGAAGCGTGTTTTCAGATTTTTTATTTAAATTTACAGTGCTTTTTATCTGTGAGTTTTAAAGCAGTATGGCCACATTGTGTCTGTGGTAAAATGAATTGAACAGGCAGGCAGCCTCTCGGTCGGAGCATCTGCTGCAGATATTTGTGTCTGAGGAGGGATGTAGTGTTTTAATGGCCTGGTATACACACACGTGGCAGATCAGTTTCTATTCCACTCCGCTCACAATAGAGGAAGTAAAAACACTTTTTACAGAAACCCTTTCCCGGCTCTTGCATTCTATTTGGATAAAGCGTGTTTCTACTCGGGTTCCTGCTCCTCCAGTATATTCCTCTGTATTGTGGAGAGAGAACCACTCAGGCAGCCGAGTCTAGCCCAGCGTGGGATAGAAACACTGTTCTCTCACACAGCCCTGCTTCTGAATTACCCTCCTGCACACTACAGACTTTTTTATTTTCCTGAATGAAACTTTAAGAAATCCATTTATGGCGGCCTTTGCAGCCTTAGCTGTCAGACACACGGACGCTTAAAACCAGAGGTCAGCCCCAGACTTGTTTAATAGCTACTCAGAGCACCTAAGCGAGTGTGTGTCTGCCCCGACTCACAATAAATACTCACTGGATGGGCCCAGGTTTACTTTTCCCCACCGGGCCCTTTAAAGGGACACCTCTTACTTTCTGGCCCATCTTCTTCCTCCCCTCTCCCTCCCCAGTGAGCCTCTACCCAGGTCGGATGGAAAAGTCTTGGGGAAAGTGAAGACTATAATAGCTACCTCTTTCTGTTGGGGTCTGCCGTTGGTTTATATTGGTCAGTATTTGGTTGGGGATCCTTAGTTTGTCTGTCCATCCTGTATAGAGGAGCATCAGCAACTCTCCTCTCTGTGGACATGACAGCTTCTGGAGACAGAGATGGAGCCCAGTTCACATTCCCATGAATACTTTTATAAATGTACTATTGTCCTGCATGTATTACTACCCAAGTGGAGAATGATGAGCAGTACTGTGGACTCCTCACCCAGGCGACCCCCAGAGAGAAAGGCAGGGAGAATAAGAAGGAGGGACTGGGAGACTGGGAGAGATCGAGAGAAAGATTATCGAAGGAGTGAGGGTAGTGAGAGAGACAGATAGAGGGAGAGAAAGGGAGAGGCGGAGAGGCGGAGAGGGGTCGTCAGAGAGTGACGCAGAGGAATGAGATGTTTAGAGACAGAGAGAGGGGAGACAGAGAGGACTGAGATAGATAGAGGCAGAGGTGGGGGGGAGTAAAGAGCTCTCCCCTCCACCTGTGAGCTGAGGCAGTAAAGGGCCTCTCTCAGGCAGAGCAGCCCCATCACTCTCTGCCAGACGAGGGGCTTGTTCTATGTAGAGTGCCACTAGGGACCGCTGGGCTGCGGCTATAAACTTAATGAAGTTTGACTGAACTCATCAGGTTCTGAGAGCTAGAATCTCAGAGACTAGGAAACCAGATGCGAGGGGGACCTGAAATTTTTGTTGGAAGAGGATCACTTAGAGGTCATTACTGTGGTACAGGATGTGTCTATGGATGGGGGAAGGGACAGGGGCGGCCCATCTACTTTACCCCCAGCCAAACCCCACCCATGACCCTGATGGCACACACACACCTGGGGCATCAGGTAGCCTAGCGTTTAAGAGCGTTGGGCCAGTAACCGAAAGATCACTGGTTTGAATCCCCAAGCCGACTAGGTGATCTGTCTATGTGCCCTTGAGTAAGGCACTTAACCCTTAACCCCCCCGTAAAACAACACGTTTCAGTGCACCTATCTGGTGTATGTGACAATAAAACAAATATATATTTTTTTTTTTTCACACACTTGCGATTCCACTCTTCCCAGCTCTACCCAGATGAGACAGAGATGCTGATGGAGAACCTGAGAAATACATTTTAACTAGCCTATGGCCTTTTGTCAATTAGATTTCCTCATCTCCTGCGTCCTCTCTCCTCCATCCTCTCTCGCCTCTGAGGAGAGTCGGTGAGGAAAGTGAACGTGGATTGAAATGCGTTGTGTGAAATGTGTGAAATGAGATGGTCCTTCTCCACTCATGTGTCAATAGGCAAATTATGCCTGTGTTCTGTGTAGCGAATGTCACACAGACATGCATGTGAGATTATTGATATGAGTATTCGTCTGGTTTGTTCCCGTGTGTCTGTTTCTCATCTATGCTTTAATTCAGTTCTTTGAGGCATATCCGTCTCTCTCTTTTTTCTTCTCTTTCCCCCATCTCTGCCTTGTGGCAGGAGGGAACTTGCCATGCATTTCACGTCCAACTCAGAGTGTGTTGCTATGGTGGTTGCTAGGGATTTAGCCTAGAGTGACGTGAAAAGTCTGAATATTAAAGGTGTCCTTCTGATGCTGTGCTGTTTGAAGCTGTGAGGAATGAGCAATCACCTCTGAGAGACAATTTTATCTCTCTCTTTGGAATATCAGGATTGACTGGGTGGACTGCATAAAAAAGCACTATGCCACAGGAAGAAAAAGAGAAACAACACACTGACTGCCTTTTCAGTAAGATTGGTTGTTCATTCATTTCCTAATTTCCACATGTCTATGCATCTCTAACATCACGCTGCTCATACTAAACAGTGTGTACCATCTCATCTGTGTGAAGCAGCCAGTTGTCTATAAATGACCAAGGACAGCAGATTCTCCATGTTCTTGTAAAATAGCAGAGGTCCTAATGTGCTTTCCTCACATCTCTAATGCACTGAGTCTCTGAAGGCGACGGCCCGTGATTGTGTGCTTGCTGGGAGAATGTCCTTGGTAGTTGGAGGTTAGGATATAATTGAGGATGTAGAAGTGTAGGCTGAGAACCGGGTGGGGTGGGTGGTGGGGCGGGTGGTGGGGTGCATTGTAAACAGGGTTAAAGGCTCTCAGCATTAGCTAACTAGGCTCCACACTGTAGACGCTAATGTGGAGGCAGACGTCTCCGGCATGGAGAGCAGATCAGGTGTCCCCATCACGATCCCCGCCAGCTTTCATGAACTCAACTTAACTTTGTCTTCACAATGAAGGAATGCTCATAAAATACATGTTTCCTGGTTACTCATGGTCTGACTGGAGTATGGGTTTTCCAGCACCAGGCAGTACTCTCTGTCTCTGTTTAACTGTCCTCTTTCTCACTGGCTGTCCAAACCTCACTGTCTTTCTGTCTCTCTCTCTCTCTCTCTCTCTCTCTCTCTCTCTCTCTGTCTGTCTGTCTCTCTCTCTCTCTCTCTCTCTCTCTCTCTCTCTCTCTCTGTCTCTCTCTCTCTCTCGCTGTCTGTCTCTCTCTCTCTCTCTCTCTCTCTCTGTCTGTCCCTCTTTCTGTCTGTCATGTACTACTGAGTGTCTGTCAGTCCTGATACGGAAGGACTGGTGTTATTATTTAGCAATAAGGCCCGAGGGGGTGTGGTATATGGCCAGTATACCATGGCTAAGGGCTGTTCTTACGCACAACGCAACGTGGAGTGCCTGGATACAGCCCTTAGCCGTGGTATATTGGCCATATACCACAAAACGCAAAGGTGCCTTATTGCTATTATAAACTGGTTACCAACGTAATTAGAGCAGTAAAAATAGTTTGTTGTCATTCCTGTGGTATACGGTCTGATATACCACGACTTTCAGCATTCAGGGATCGAACCACCCAATTTATAATGATAATTAAATGTCACACTGAATTCACAACAACCATATTCTGTTAATTATTTTCCAGGGGAGTACTACTGACCAGACAGGATCCAGTCCAGTCCCACATCTTACAGAACAGAGGAGCAGAGAACTGCTGAAGACTGAGGTAGTCACACCCATCAAGTCAATAGCTACTGTCATGTAGCAATAATCACCCATTTTCTATTTCCCAGTGTCCCCCAAACATGACCAAAATGCAATGTACACAATGAAGTAATCTAGTCCTTCCATTGTACTGATGTTGTCCAATAACCTGTTGATTGGAAACCAGACCCTTAACTATTGATGAATTACTAGTAATGTTATTGTGGTGCGTGCCATGGTGTCTCTATGATTGTGTGTGTGTTTGAGTATGTGTCTCTGAGATTGTGTGTGTAGCTGTGTGTGACTGCATGGGGTCCAGGCTTATTTAGCAGGCAGATCAATAGCAGGCTAAATGGTAATGACCAGTCCCCAACTCAGAGCTCAAAGCCTGGGGAGAGAAGGACCTGCCCTACCCTGTCCGTCGCCCTCCACCTTCCTCCGTCCCTCCATCCCACCCTCCCAGTCTGCAGCCACAGCAGCCGTCACACAACCTCAGGCAGCCTAGTTAGCCCTGGAAAAAAAGAGCTAGAACCCACAATCAATAGCGTTAGTCTTGTCTGCCTAATTGCTCATTGGTTGACATTGGCGCCAGGCTATATGTAAGTGCATGTTCTCTGAGTGATCGTCTGGCTTTGCCTCTCTCTATCCCACCTCACGCCTAGTGTTGGGTTCACACTCTGCCCCTCTCTCCTCTCCTTTCCTCGCCTCTGTTCACTCACGTTCGGGATGGGAAAACCTGACCCTTTGGGCTGGCTGCACCCCAGTTATCACTTCAAGACGCAACCATCCAGAGGCTCCGGCGAGATGTGCTGCTCTCCCACCAGGCCCGCGACTCCCAGTCTGCTCAGGTAAATATCCAGCTAGGATTAATGACCAGCACCAAGATTAGCCAGTCATTTGCAGCGCCAGCTATTCCAATCAGCGGCAGGAAATCAGATGGCTCGTTTTGGCATTCTGAACAGTTTATTATGTGATCCTACGCAGACGTATATGGCCAGGAAGCCGGCTGTGGAGAGGGCACTATTGATTGGTTTCATTGTGAATTACGTGAATAGATAAATGCGTGAGAGTGCATATATATAACGTTATTACTCATTCAGGTCCAAATGGAAAATATTAAAGATTTCTGCTTGAATAAATATGAAATATGTCTCTATCAGCACCGTCTAACTAGGGCATCCGCAGCGTTGGTTATTTGACATGATAATTAGGAAAGCGTGTTTCTCTTTCCCTCTGATGTGATGGTAGTGGTCCTCTGTCTGGGATTTAAATGTGCTATTGATCAGTGTGAGGCTCGGGAGCTCAAATCAAAACAGTGCTGCAGCCCCCGCGCACTTGCATACATTTCTACCTTTTGTTTTTACTTCTTGTTAAAACAAATATTTAAACTTCACCCCCAAAAAAAAAAATATATACTGTTATCTGTTATCCGCTTAACATACGGAGCGCATTTGCCTTCCTACTCTCTGTTTTTCTCCAGTTGTAGTGTGCTAATGTCATGATTTAAATGAAGTATTGATCAGTTTAGGAGGGGAGAATAGAGAGAGGGAGCGATTGTGAGGGAAAGAAAGCAGGAGCAGGGTTATCGGCGTGGATCGCACACAGAAAGAGAGAGCTAAAGGGATGAGCCAGGTTTTTGGTGGGGTTCTGTGGAAACGATTCCCATATCAATGCTACTTTCTAATTGAGGAATAAGCAGCAGTCACCTCATCAGGCTTTCCAAGAGGGAGATAGGTGGAGGCAGCCATGATGCTTTTCAACAGAGAAAGAAGTGGAGAAACGCCCGCGCGGGTCCTGTTCTGGGTGGATTATCTCTCAGCCTGTATGCAGATGTTTGATTAATGGGTCGTCATGGGACTCGTCTGGGACTCCATCTTGTCTGTTTTCCTTTCCTCCTCCTCTCGCTGAGCTACCACCATCACACACACAGAAACAAGACTCTGTCTCTGACCAACTGGACCAGTACCTCCATGGGTCTTTCCTTTCCCTCCTCGCTCTCGCTCTATCCCACTCTCCCTACTTTCCCTCCTGCCTCCCTCCCTTCTCCCTCTCTCTCTCATATGATTTAGCAGGTGACTGTGTTGTGTTAATTAGAGGTAGTTTATTAGAGTTAGTGCTGTGTTGGCGTGCTGGGCCAGCCCACTGGCCAGCCTTCTGCTGGTGTCAGACCGGGGTCAGTAGGATCCCTCACTGGTCCAGTAGTTTGTTTGGTTACATGTTGATGGTAAAAACACTAGACACAAAAAAGGGTTAAAAAAGAGTTATTCGGCTGTCCCCATAGGAAAACCCTTTTTGGGTTCAGGTAGAACCCTTTGTGGAAAAGGTTCTTCATGGAACTGAAAAGGGTTCTACCTGGAACCAAAAGGGTTCTTCAAAGGGTTCTCCTATGGGGACAGCCGAAAAACCATTTTAGGTTGTAGATAGCACCTTTTTTTCTAAGACTGTATGGTTTCTCAGGAATCCTGTCCTGTGATTATTACAATGATTTCAAATGTTGTTTTTAGTTGTTATGCTGTTATAAGTTCTACATTCTATGATGAATTCTACTCTTGCTCGTGTTATAATGATCGTTTCCTTTTTCTTCATTTAATGACACTTAACTGCGTATGAGTAACATTGTGATATTTATATGTAAACATACATGTAGTCTGTTATCGTGTGTGTTGACACTTTCATTGACACAAACGTCCGCTTCTACGAGATTATACCGTTGAAATTGAAAAGGTAGTTGATTAGTTAAGATCAAACATTCAGATTAGTTCCATGGTGATTATTCCGCACTTTATTGACCCATCATTGACCCGTTGTTATTGTTCAGAATAAGAACTGGACAATCTCTCACCATCAGTACTCGTTTTGGGTTCGAACAATGTATAAATGGCAACCATTTCAATACGGTAGGTTGTATTCGTCAGATTTTTTGCGCTTATTTAGTTCAGCCAGGCGCTTTCTTACTCAGAGGCAGGCGGTTTGAGGCGGATCTCAGGGCTGGTGTTGGGAGAGCAGTCCTGGGACTCAGGGTGTCTGGGCTTGGGCAGCTGGTGGTTCTGATCTGGGATCCATGAGGTAGCCCTGTCTCAGACAGACAGGCAGGCAGGCAGAGCCAAGAGGAAAGGAGAGGAGAGGCTCTTTGTACTGGATTGATTTTCTCCTCCTCTGCCGCCCTGCCTTCTTTTGTGGTTCAATAGCTGGATGTCCATGGGCAGAGGATCTCTCAGCTGCAGACGGAGCTACAGGAGAGCCAACTGGAGCTCCAGAGGGGACACAGCTGAAGAGAGTAGCAGCAGAGGGACCTGCAGACCCAGACACAGCAGGCAGAGAAGCTCCACACTCAGGTAGAGAACTCACCGCCAGGCCCAGGCTTCTCAGGCCTCCTCTCCCTGTTAGCTCTCGTTCAGCCTTGATGCTTTGTGTCTACAGTTCTTTGAATATGTGTGTTGGGTGTCCGTTCGCTAGTGCACGGTCAAGAACCAACCAATTGACCCCCAGAAATCGAATCCAAATGTGTTTGAAAAATGTAGACTAACTCATCATGCAGGTCGTGCCCACTTTTTTGTGTCTTTATCATTTACATGTATTTTGTATAGAAAGCATCATAAGCATATGTTGCCGAATGTAAAGTAGCCTGGTATTCATATTGATGGGTTGTAATTAGCTAAACTGTGAAAGTGCGTCATCTTATAGAGGAGCTTATCTGTTGACCATAAAATAACTCATCCTTTAGAAACGTGAAGATGTCTCACTTTCTAGCAAAACTATATAGTCAGGGTACATAGGCCTAGGTTAGATCTGCACAATGATCCAATAGCAGCATAATGGGCAATACTCCTCCATGTTGATGGAGAGGCACAACATCCTGTCCTATGGACCAAAGTGCCATAGCGGGACAGCCCTATTTTGGTTCCATTAGTACAGTTGTGCTATCTGATGTTGGGTCGTGGCTTGGGAACATGTGCTGAGCAGCTGGCCATGGCCCTGTCTGTGTCTGTGTCTGCCTCTGGCCCAGACCACCTCTCTACAGTCTAACTGGCAGAGGCTAGGAAACATGAGTCAGAGCAGGATGACTATGTTGTTTACTACATAGAACTGGGGGGGTGAGGAGCCTGTCTTTCAACAACAGACAGACACAGACAGACAGGTAGATAGACTTGGACACAATAAGGCAGACCAGACAGACATGTAGAAAACTAGACATCCATAAATATACAGTAGTTAGATACCTTTTCATATATTTTTTACACCTTTTTCGCCCCGATTTCATGGTATCCAATTGGTAGTTACAGTCTTGTCCCATCGCTGCAACTTCCGTACGGACTCGGGAGAGGCGAAGGTCGAAAGCCGCGCGTCCTCTGAAACACAACCGAGCCAAGCCGCACTGCTTCTCCTGGAGAAAACTGCAAACCAATCAGATTCAGAGCTAATGCTGGCTGTCAGCGCCTGTGTCACCTGTCACTAGGTCTCTAGGCAGACTCTCTGCCTTGAGCTGGAGGGATCCACAGCAGCGATCTGCTCTACATGCCTGATGGGAGATCTCATTCACAATTGTCACTCTATCAATGACTGCACCATTCCCTGAGCACTCTGCCTTTATCTCCCCCTTCTATCTATCTAGAATAAAATAAACAAGTACGTTTATTTTCCTTCATAGCATAACTATATTCTGTAGCCTCCTGTAACTGTACAGTCATGGCTAGAGCTGATGGCTACATCAGATATGTCCAATTAATGCATGCTGTGTATTTATGCATTAAGATCCAAGTGCTCTGGACACCAATTGGGCATAATGCTAAAGTCACTACCAGCCTATTACACGGGAGGCAGATGGTTCGAGTCTCTGATATTTATTATAATCCAAGGGGCAGGCAAGAGAATGGTCGTGGACAGGCAAAAGATCATAACAAGGTCAGAGTCCAGGAGGTACAGAGTGGCAGGCAGGCTCGGGGTCAGGGCAGGCAGTATGGTCAGCCAGGCGGGTTCAGAGTCAAGGCAGGCAAGGGTCAAAACCGGGAGGACTAGCAACAACAAAAAAAGGAAAAAGCAGGAGCACGGAGTAACACGCTGGTTGACTTGACAAAACCACACTGCACAGACAGACAGAAAACACAGGTATAAATACCCAGGGGATAACGGGGAAGATGGGTGACACCTGGAGGGGGTGGAGACAAGCGCAAGGACAGGTGAAACAGGTCAGGGTGTGACAAACAATTTGGATAACTAAAAGACAGATTAGAGTGTTTTCATTGTCTTCTCTTTATGGCAATAGTCATTTGCTTTCCAAACTATGTTTTCCCGCAATTGTATTTTGAAGTATTGCAATATGCCTGGCTGGGCTTCTCTACTTTTCACTGACAGTCTCAACTCAAGAGTCATCTATTTGGAATTTAACATGCGTTGCCCAAATTGCGGGTACTTCCGACTGTATACAATACGATTTAAAGAATCGAATGATCCCCTGTGGCCAAATTGTGCTTTCAGGTGTATTAGACCATTTATTTCTGTATAGACAGGAGTAGGCTAATTAGGCTATATAATGACACTAACAATTTACTTCCGCCACAAATTAGTTCACTCTTGCAGTTTCTACAGAAGCTTTGGTACCAGCAGTGTTACTGTAAGAAATAATGAAATGCTGTATTGAATAGAAATGGAATAGTGTGGATACATATTTACCGTATTCCAGTGTTTGTTCAGAGACAAGTAGACCTTGTTTATGCTGCAGTACTGTAGTATTCCTCCCTCTCTGACATCCCGTCTCTTTTGTCCCCCTAGCTGGCTGAGGTCAAAGGGCGTCTTGTGCAGGTGGAGGGAGAAAATGAGGCGCTCATGGGATATAAGCTGGAGCAGGGAGCCGAGGTCAGACCGGGTGCCTGTCAGGGTTCACAGTGACTGAAGTCCACCGCTAACACAATACACACACTCTAGCGGAAACACTTTCATAACCCAAAGTCCATCATCAGCAACAATACACGCTGATTCACACCCGGATTCATATTGTCCTCCGTAACAAAAATCTCTCCACAGACTCCATCTCTGTTGACAATGGAGACCTTGATGCTCACATTCATAGTACTGTATACTCTGGAGTCTATTATAATGTCTGTAAGATGTTGTTTATTACCATTGAGAGTCTGCTCATATCTGTGCCTACATAATGTGAGTGTGGAAATGTGTGCGTGTGTACATGCGGTTGTTGTGCATGCTTGTATACAAGTTTGTGTCTTTCCATGGTCTCTTCTTCTCAGAGACCCACTCCTTCTCCATTAACCTGGGCAGCCAGACAGACAGCGATTCCCACTCATTAAACTGTGCTCTCCCCTGCGACTAGGGGATATGGATGAGTTAAACATAGACATGGCTCAAGGGCTGGGTGGATATGGGCTCTGTTAGTGCTGGGAATGAGGATGTTTAATGAGAGGGAAATGAGAGCCGCTCTTACCTGATTGCCATGGATTCCCCTCCAGTATTAGTGAGGGGTCACAATGAGACGGGCCAGTGGGAGAAGATGGAGTTGTGACCTAATGTTGCACTAACCTTGGAGTGTGTGTGTGTGTGTGTGTGTGTGTGTGTGTGTGTGTGTGTGTGTGTGTGTGTGTGTGTGTGTGTGTGTGTGTGTGTGTGTGTGTGTGTGTGTGTGTGTGTGTGTGTGTGTGTGTGTGTGTGTGTGTGTGTGTGGGGGGGGGGACAGAGACCCGTGCCCAGCTCACGGAGTGCCAGGACAGGCTACAGGAAGCCAGGAGGAGGGTGAGACCACCATGCTATAAACCATCAACCCAGCTGTACAGATAGAAACATACAGACACACAGGCACTACCACTCTGTAAGATAATGTCATGTTGACCTGACTGTTATGCTCAATGAGTCTACTTCAGTTCTAGCCTTACCATCTCACCCACAGTGAGATACTTGATGTCAGTGCTTATTGGGTGTACTGGATTACTCATAGAGTACATTGCCATTGTAAAGGCAGCTACGCTCATGTTGAAGAAGCTCGAATTGTGTTTGCTGTGGCTCAGAACCTTGTTCAAAAGCCTCCCACTGATCCAGCCTCTCCATGTGAGATGGTGGAAGTCCGGCACATTTCCTCTAATGCTCAGCATACAGCCAGAGCCTTTATCTGAACACAATTAGTCATTTTCCCGGGCCTCTGCACTCTGCACGCTCCCCCACTGTAATTTCTCTGCATTTCCCAGTAACCTTTAGTAGTGGGATTTGAGTCCACCGTGAGCCCCAGCTCCTCTGCCCAGGCATCCATTACAGCTCTCCAGGACAGCAGCATTAATACACCTGATGCCATGCCAGCCGTGCTACGCACATGGAAATGAAGCTGCTGCTTTATTCCTATTCACAGGAGGCTATGGAAGAAACTACTATGTGTGTGTGTGTGTGTGTGTGTTATTTGTCTGCTCTCTCTCCATGTCACCTTTGTTGATTTTGTCTCTCTTGTCTCCGGCTCTGTGCTCTCTGCTTTAAGGACGCATATATCCTATCTTCAGTCACTGCTTAATCCCAGCAGTCCTGGCTCAGGAACAAATTACTGCTCCCAAACATCAGAGAAGTAAAGAGCAGGGAGGGAGAGAGAGAGACGCCTCAATGAGACGATCCTCAGGGAGACAGAGGGGTCCAGCACATGTATGTGGAAGTGCACATGCCCACAACCCTGTCTCAGACATCATTTTTTTTTAACTCCATCCACTGCTTTTGTTCATCCTCATTTTCCATTATGGACTCTGTGTACAGCCAGAGAACCAGAATGTTTCAGAATGGACTTTTCCATGTTAGGATTAATCACTTTACTCAATGCCCTCTCTATCTACCAACGTCTATCTCACTTCTATCTCCTTTATGAGCTCAAACTGCATGTTTTTAACCCCCTTTTCTTCCCTCTCCCCTCTCTCTCTTCCTCCCTCTCTCCCCATCTCTCCAGGGTGAGGTGCAGACCCAGAAGTTCCAGGCCAAGGTGTGCAGTCTGAAGAGTCAGCAGGTACGCAGGTACCCATGTGACAGACCCAATCCTAACCCTTTCCCCCTTGATTCCTCACATCCTACCCATACCCCATCCCTACCACACCCTGCTGTTACCATCCCTACCACACCCTGTTATTACCAGCCCTACCACACCCTGCTGTTACCATTCCTACCTCACCCTGTTGTTACCATCCCTACCACACCCTGCTGTTACCAGCCCTACCACACCCTGCTGTTACCATCCCTACCACACCCTGTTGTTACCAGCAATACCACACCCTGCTGTTACCATTCCTACCTCATCCTGCTGTTACCAGCCCTACCACACCCTGTTGTTACCGGCCCTACCTCATTCCGCTGTTACCATCCCTACCACACCCTGTTGTTACCAGCCCTACCACACCCTGTTGTTACCAGTCCTATCACACCCTGCTGTTACTATCCCTACCACACCCTGTTGTTACCAGTCCTACCACACCCTGTTGTTACCATCCCTAACTCACCCTGCTGTTACCGTCTCTACCTCACCCTGTTGTTACCATCCCTACCACACCCTGCTGTTACCAGCCCAACCACACCCTGCTGTTACCAGCCCTACCTCACCCTGTTGTTACCAGCCCTACCTCACCCTGTTGTTACCATCCCTACCACACCCTGTTGTTACCATCCCTACCTCACCCTGTTGTTACCAGCCCTACCACACCCTGTTGTTACCAGCCCTACCACACCCTGTTGTTACCATCCCTACCACACCCTGTTGTTACCATCCCTACCTCACCCTGTTGTTACCAGCCCTACCACACCCTGTTGTTACCAGCCCTACCACACCCTGTTGTTACCAGCCCTACCTCACCCTGTTGTTACTATCCTTACCTCACCCTGTTGTTACCATCCCTACCTCACCCTGCTGTTACCATCCCTACCTCACCCTGCTGTTACCTGCCCTACCTCACTCTGTTGTTACCAGCCCTACCACACCCTGTTGTTACCAGCCCTACCACACCCTGCTGTTACCATCCCTACCACACCCTGCGGTTACCATCCCTACCACACCCTGTTGTTACCAGCCCTACCACACCCTGCTGTTACCATCCCTACCACACCCTGTTGTTACCAGCCCTACCACACCGTGCTGTTACCATCCCTACCACACCCTGCGGTTACCATCCCTACCACACCCTGTTGTTACCAGCCCTACCACACCCTGCTGTTACCATCCCTACCACACCCTGCGGTTACCATCACTACCTCACCCTGTTGTTACCATCCCTACCTCACCCTGCTGTTACCAGCCCTACCTCACTCTGTTATTACCAGCCCTACCACACCCTGTTGTTACCAGCCCTACCACACCCTGTTGTTACCATCCCTACCACACCCTGCGGTTACCATCCCTACCACACCCTGCGGTTACCATCCCTACCTCACCCTGCTGTTACCAGCCCTACCACACCCTGTTGTTACCATCCCTACCACACGCTGCTTTTACCTTTTGTGTTGCCTTTTTCCATTCTCACTGTTTCTGAACAAAACAGTCATTTATTGAGGATTTTTGTCTTATGAAACATGTATTTTCTTATATAACATTAATACCTTATGAACCATGTCTTTGTTTGATATCTCTCTCACACTATGTGTTGTCTATCACAGACACACATCCCCAGCTCAGCTTGTTTCAGACTCCATGCGGCTTGTCATGTATTTCACAGACTGTGAAACATGAAGGATCAGCTGCCATTTAGGACCTATCTGTCTGTCTGTCTCCGTCTCACACACACACAGTGTGCACGCACCTACACACAACACACACACACACTCTCTGTTGGCGCTGTCCAGTCCTGTGGAGATGACAGTAGCGTGGAGTCTGAGTGAGCGAGCCCCTTCCTCAGCCCGGCTGTCCTGGGGGTTAATTAACACTCCTCCCCCAGACCCCACCAGCCCCATCCTGCTCCACCAGCCCCATCCTGCTCCACCAGCCCCATCCTGCTCCACCAGCTCCATCCTGCCCCACCAGCCCCATCCTGCTCCACCAGCCCCATCCTGCTCCACCAGCCCAATCCTGCTCCACCAGCCCCATCCTGCTCCACCAGCCCCATCTTGCTCCACCAGCCCCATCCTGCCCCACCAGCCCCATCTTGCTCCACCAGCCCCATCTTGCTCCACTAGCTCCATCCTGCCCCAGCAGCCCCATCCTGCTCCACCAGCCCCATCTTGCTCCACTAGCTCAGTCCTGCCCCAGCAGCCCCATCCTGCCCCAGCAGCTCCGTCCTGCTCCAGCAGCTCCAGGTGTAAATAATTGGGAGTTGTGCGAGCCCAAATGGTCTCCTCCGTAACTGGGCTGATTGCTGGACCTTCCTGCTGTCATCACGCGGGCCCCACCCAGGTTAGATGACTGTTAGGGCCAGGCGGACAGCGAATGATTGCTAATAAAACATTTGATTGAGAGAAGAACAGAGTGAGAACCATAAACATCCTGGATTCTGCCCTTTAATTTTGCCTTCTCCAGAGAATTGGTTTTGCTGTGCCGCAGAGCGACTCACACACAAGCAGTTAGTTGTCTGCCCTAGGACTGGAATTGAATTTAGTGTGTGTGCTTGTGCGTGTGTACGAGTGTACGAGCACATGTGCATGTGGGTGCAGGTGTAATGTGGTGTGTGTATTTTATACTTTCCTATTTTATAGAAATGAGCCAGGGTTTTTGTAGATGTGAAATCTCCCGTCCCTATAGGTGCAGCAGTGCTGCTACAGATAAGGAGAGAAAACAATCATTTCATACTGCAGGGGGAAAATTACCATAGAGTTACCAAGATGTCCACTGCAGAGCCCTCTGCAATCTCCCCTGCTCTTTGTGTTACATGTTTGTGAGGCAGGTCTGTAGTGATGAGCTATTGTACAGGCTAGTGTTTCGCTACTGTGTTTGACTACAGGATGTGGCTATTCTACTGTAATTTATCAGCATGTTGTGGGCTCTTTATGTTAGAGATATTGTACGGTGGTTGTTGACAGTGTCTTGGTAGTGCACATACTGTACGGCTGGTATCGCTGGCTGGATGCTGTTGCTGAGTGAAACTGAGAGGCTGTTATGCTTACTGGAATGTACTTCTACTACAGTATTCTGTATGGATGCATGGGACTGATGGGTGTTGTTGGTATGTGTTGCCAGTGTGTTGGACAAATGTGCATTCCTGGTGTGTGTTTAAGGTGTTCTATGATTCCTGGTGTGTGTTTAAGGTGCTCTATGATTCCTGGGGTGTGTTATATAGCTTGATACAGTATAAGACCACTATGTTTAATGCTGGTGTATGTTGGTTCTGTGCAGGGTGTATAAAATGCATAATGGGTGTGTTGGGGTAGTTGAGTGTCTTTGGGGGTTATATACCATCAGTGTGGTGGGGTGTTGGTGTGGTGGGGTATAACACCAGTGTATTGGGGTGTGTGGGGTGTATGCTGTAATAACCATGTATTGGGGTGTGGGGCTGGGGTATGATGAAAGGGTAGAAGCATATATCAGACTCCAGCCCAGGCAGAAGTAATAAAAGGCCAACCATGTTGGAGCTCCTCTGCTTCTGGGAACAGCGCTGCTTTTTACTGCCGCTCTGACAGCAAGATAAAGTGCTCATCCAATTAGAAAAATATTTGGTCACCTACCTACCAATGGAGCTTGGGCTTGTGTTTTTCAAGCCATTTGATCCGGAATCCTTGCTATTTTTATTCTATGTTACCATTGTGCATATACATTTTATTGCACGGCCATGGAATGTTAATGAACCATTTACCATGTAGTAATGTGATGAATGTTGTCTGTCTCAGTGTGGTTTCTAATGATGGGTGGGGCTGGAGGCAGTGCTACAATAGTGTAGGTCTGTGTATAGTATGGTGGTGTGTGGGTTTACATTCTGTTAGGTTTTTGTGTTGGTGTCGGCTATGTTTGGGCTGAGAGGATTTTAGTCTCTGTCATTTGTCCATTTCCTGTACAGGGCTCTGTACATGTATACTAGTGCTAGTCGCCTTCTCTGCTTAAGAATACTGCTGTATTTTTTCCAGAGTGCATTAAAATTAAATTCTCTCTTGTTGTAAAAAGAGGCACACGTTAAAAATAATTGGATGTGGGAGAGAACAAAGGGCTGCCTCTCGTTCCCTCCCTGCACACCCCAGCTAGGCGTTAATACCATGCCAGCCGCATTGTTCTGCCGTCTGCAGCCATCCCCCCAGCCAGACACTCAGCGCTGGAGAAGTCACTTTTAATGTCTGATAATCAAGGTGAATTTTCAAAAAGCTGCCATTTTCAAACGATGGTGTATATATTACATGGAGATGGGATTTGAGGAGGGGAGAGGCTCTGCTGGGAGAGAAGGCAGAGCCTCGGCCATGCACAGTGGAAGAGAGACACCTAATGGCCACGGCATGGACTGCAGGCAGGTTGTGCTCTGCTGGCAATCAATGGAGGAAGGCGGTTGTCAGTTCACTGTCAGTCATGTGTTGTTGTGCTGTGTAATTTGCTTTGTCTGTGGTAGAGTGTATGTGTTCCACAAGTTCAGGTTGAACAATAGATTTCAGCGATTCCTATTTTCTCAAGGAGCCATTCACTAGGAATGTCCTTGTGTCCTCCAAACATTCACTTACATTTGACTCATATACAGACAGAGTATATAGAGATATATTATTAAAGATAGTATGTCCACGTATATGTGTTTATCTTCTCTTCTCAGTAATTGTGGTGGAGCGTTGCAGGGGAGACTGAGGCAGCTGAGAGAGGAGTAGGGGGGCTCCATTTCTCCGGCGTGGTGCAGGGGCTCATCTCCCCCCGCCCCTCTCCCTTCTTTCTTCCCCACGCCGCTCTAAGGTAGGATTATTTCTCCTCCGCTCTGCCGCACCATATATCCCAGGTCCGCAGTTCCCCCTCGCCGCTGTCATTTTTCACGGCGTGTTTTCGCGCGGGTGCAGCATTGCGTGTTTGCACTGTGCCTATGTAATATGTTAAGGAGGTGAATATATGCAGCGTGTAGAATGTAATAAGTGTACATTTATTTTCTGCGGTGGTGATTTACTGGTGTTTCCGGGGCTTGGGAAAAAGAGGGCAGCAGTGTATCTTAATGAACATGACTGCTGCGTTTGCACTCACCTCCAAGGCTTTTTTACACACTGGAGACACAATATTATCCAGTTGATAGAGAGGGTTTGGATGTTTTTTATGTTGTGTATAAATGAAATGCCCCCATTCCAGCATAGTGTTTGTTTTGTTTACAGATGGTGATGTTCGGTGTTGGCTTGGTTAAATACCAGTCTAATGGCACCTTGTCTGGCAGTGATGCAGAGTTCAGTATATTAAGGGTAGCTGTGGGGCTCGGACCCTGCCATTCTGATTGCCTATCCTGGTCCACCTGTGTTCCTACACCGCCTATAGAGCCCCCTGTGTCTTTTAACCTGCACACACACACACACACACACACACACACACACACACACACACACACACACACACACACACACACACACACACACACACACACACACACACACACACACACACACACACACACACACACACACACACACACACACACACACACACACACACACACACACACACAATCCCCCTCCCATCTCCAGTCCTGTCCCCCTGAGTGAGATCTGATGGAGCCATGCAAAGAGGTTTAAAATAAAAATACAAACACACATGGTTGATGGAAGCCTGAAATGGACATTATACTCTGAGGGGAAGTAGATCTAATCCCATGAAACAGTAGGCTTTAAATGTATTCTGTGCTCGGAGCCTTGTGGCGCGAACCTCCCTCTGTGAGACCACCACTGAATAGAAGAAAAAAAATCAAATCAAACAAGGTTTTTTCAGAAGTAAATGCTAGCGTAGAAGCTTTTGGTCCAGTGTGTCTGATGCTGTTCATTGATTAGCTCAGCTATGTGGGTTTGTTTTAACATTTCTGGCCTCAAAAGACTGACTTAATGCACCCCTGAAGAAAAAAGATGGAGGCAGCCTCCTCTCTGCTCTTTCATGAGGACAACGTCTTAGACGTGTCACGCTCTTTCAGTGTGTGCGGTGTGCGTGTGCACGTGAGTGTGCGCGCGTGCAAAAGCCTCTTCTTGTACACTGTCAATGGGACACTATTGTTGGTGGCAGAGCTCTATGCGTCTCCCATTCTCCTAGTAGTATGTAGATTTCATATGTGAATTATCCTCCTCATCTCTTCCCCTTTCTCCCATTGGTCTTCGTGAAGTGGGAAGATTCTCCATTGTTAATGTGCTCCTTTCTCTCTCCTTTTCTATGCTGGTCTCAGAACAGTTTCTTCTCTCTGAGTAGACTATGTACAACATTGTATTCTGATATTTGGTTTCTATAGGCTTCTTTTCTCATACTGGCTTTGTATTGGTGTTTGTTTGTATTTTAGTGGTGTGCGGGAGTGTTTGTCTCGTGGTCGTCGTGGGTTTCTGTGGTTTAGCAGAGACACTGTGTGTGTGACAGTTGAGATAGACGTGGACCCATGACACAAAGCACTACAGTCAACGTGTACATCAGAGTGACCTTCCGGACCAGGCTGGAGTTTACATAAGAGCTTTTTCTCCTGGAAGTACAGAAGCTATTAGATGTAATCGCGATGTTGTTGTCTTTTATATTTCCTATCTGCTAGAGTTCATTGATAGTTTGATAATGCAGGGGTTCACTGAGTGCAAGAACTCTAACCATATGATAAGATATTGGCAACGTGTTTGAAGGCTGGTGGTTTTATTTGGTACATGAGTGTGTTATTTGTTCCTGGCACTGGTAGCAGACAGTTATTTTTCATTGCTTGGTTAGAGGGCATGCTTCCAAAGTGTTGTTCTCAGCTGTAGTGGAGTAACGAATGGGGAATGAGGAGAGGACTGGGGCCGGGGGCTCTCTGATGGAGGGAGGAGTGTGGAGAGATGAAGATAGGGAGCGTTGTTTTGCCAGGCCAGTGTGGCAGAGCTGGTGTGTCTGGCCCTGTGCCAGCCTGGGCAGTGTGCCCACGGGGAGGCAGTGTGTAGCCAGCGCTGTGCCACAGACAGAGAGGCAGGAGACAGAGGGAGAGTCTGGTAAGTGGACTAACTGACTG
This sequence comes from Brachymystax lenok tsinlingensis, assembly GCA_030435695.1. NCBI lineage: Eukaryota > Metazoa > Chordata > Actinopteri > Salmoniformes > Salmonidae > Brachymystax > Brachymystax lenok. Next base: position 30,765,018 of record CM059819.1, on the reverse strand, counting down.
TCAGAGGAGTCTGGGTTGAAGTGACACTCCCCCCTGGGGTGTGATGAGTGGGCAGGACCACCGTGAGAGAGAGAGAGTCTCCCATATCTATTGGGTGAAATACCATAGTGTGCCATCACAGCAGCAAGATTTGTGGCCTGTTGCCACTAGAAAAGACTAACCAGTGCAGAATTATTTTGGAACTTTTGTGTAATGTTTACTGTTCATTTTTGCATTGTTTATTTCACTTTGGTTTATTATCTATTTCACTTGCTTTGGCAATGTAAACATATTTTTCCCATGCCATTAAAGCCCTTAAATTGAATTGAATTGAGAGAGAAATGGCTGATGTTGGATAGTGCCATGTCATTCAGTGCCTTAGCGACTCCATGTTCATCATTGCCTATTTATTGTCTGTGCATCTCCAATGCATGGAACACATGCAGACTGTAGTGGACAATGGGGATTTCGAGCAATTAATGCTATTTATGCAGTCTTTATAGTCTCAAATAATAATGCTGCTAGCCTGTTTAGAGCTTGTTGTTTTTCATTCACTCAGTTGTTTCTCCTTTCTCGCTGTGTCAATGCTTGAATAAACAGATGCTTCATGGGTAAAATGCTATCTCCCTGGTATGTGTGCATTTAAATAGTGTTTGCTTTTCAAACCCCTATACCTCCTTTCCCTCTCTCCGTTTCCCTCTCCCCCTCTCCGCTCCTCTTTGTATCCTTAAAATATTCTGCACATCCCGCAGCAGTTCCGCATCGCAAATATCCCTAATATAATCTATGTGTCTGAATACTAATTTATACCGTCAGGATAAAATAAATAGTCTACAGTTAATTATGGGGAGTCGGCTCCTGGCTTGGCCCAATGATTTATGAAGTGCGCGTAGGCATTCTGCTACACATTTTTCTTAATTTATTTGAATCTGTCTTTCAATACATTTTCCTGGAAATGTCTTAATGATGTCAGAGGTGTGTGTTAATGACCCTGGCTCAGGGAGCAGTGCTCTGGGGTGGGGGGGTCCAGCCTAACAAGGGCGCTTTCAGGCACCCCCCCTTCACCCCTCCCTCCCACCTCCCCTCTCCACACACAACATCGGTTTCATTTGCAGCCTTGGTGTCTGTCTGTCTGTCTGTCTGTGTGGTTGCCTGTGCGTCCATCTGTCTTTCTGTCTGTATGCCTTGCTGTCCGTCTGTCTCTGTGTGTCTGTCTGTTTCTCCTATCAGCATTTCTCCTATCTTTGCCCTCGTTACTGTGTGTCCATGTGTTCCCTATGTGAGCAGTAAGATACAGTAACGTAGCAGTAAGGTTCTGGGTAATCCATACCTCTGTGTGGTCAGAGCTGTTAGGCAGGCCAGGGGCTGGGGCTGGGTGGTTGGTGATGCTGGGCATGGTCCACCAGGGGAGAGAGAGCCCCCAGCTCCCTCCCAGACAGCTAAACACTTCACATGATTAGATGCATTTTCTCCATCCTTTCTTCTCCTCTCAAATTAAAACCGCTGCCTCCTCTACTTGTTATGCGCTGTCGACCTCCGGCAATTAGCGCGGAGCGTGCCCGACGTGATGCTCTGAGAGCCCTGGTAGGGAGCGGGCAGCAGGCCGGCAGGCACTGAGCCTCCGCCCTAACCGTGTCCGTCCGTCTGCCAGCCTCCCTGACAGACAGAGGCAGCACACAGCTCGTCAGAGCAGGGCCCCATTAGGGACATCCACACATCTCTCTGCATCAGGATGCTCTCATTTACCTCCTCCAGATCCTACCATTCATCTCCTCTGAAAAAAAAAAGATCTCACATTAAGCGGCCAAGCATGGCTGGCTGCAATGGCTATCCTGAAAGAGGAAAAATAATGATTTAATTTCTTCTCCTTTTTGTCTCAGTGGCCTACTCACTTTGTTCATACACACATCATTACACACAGAGGCCTCGTTTTCATCTCGCGGCCAGGCAGGCTGAGACTGAGATCAGGGCTCTAAGTTAGCCATGCGGCCGCAACCAGGCCATCGCTGCAGATCAATACCTGTGGTCAGGACGGAGCACGCCGTGCTTTGCTGTGCTACGCCTCCTAAATAGGCCCTGCAGGTCCCACCATAAAACACCTCACAGGCCAGCCTGGCGGACCCATAAATCCACACAGTTTTTTTGCTTTCTATTGGAGCGAGCCAAGAGTAGCAGGGCTGGGTTAGGATGGGGTGGTCCATGAACTGAGGTCTAGAGGTTATGGAGTATGACACACGGGTGGTTCCAGATGTTAATCTGTATCCTTAGAGACCTATAATCAATAAGCATTGGCCAGGGAAAGGACAGTTTGGGGTTTGTGTTGTGTCTTTGGAAGATACACATGCATTCCTTGATTTGGGCCAGAACAAGCACACTTGTTTAGTTCTTGTGTTGGGATCGCTAGTCTGGAGTGTTTTACTGTGGACTGGGTTATAGGGCTGGATGGTGCTAGTATGCTGGGCCACAGCAGGGCTGGATTGTGCTAGTATGCTGGGCTACAGCAGGGCTGGATTGTGCTAGTATGCTGGGCCACAGCCGGGCTGGATTGTGCTAGTATGCTGGGCCACAGCAGGGCTGGATTGTGCTAGTATGCTGGGCTACAGCAGGGCTGGATTGTGCTAGTATGCTGGGCCACAGCCGGGCTGGATTGTGCTAGTATGCTGGGCCACAGCAGGGCTGGATTGTGCTAGTATGCTGGGCTACAGCAGGGCTGGAGTGGGTAAGATGTGTTCCAGATGAGCGCCTGGGGACTTGCCAGAGACCGAGAGAGACAGAAGGCTGATTCTCCTCATCTCTCTCCTTCAACCCCCCCAGGCTGTGTGTGTGTGTGAGTGCCTCTGTCTCTGTTGGCCTGCTCCATGCATTAACCAAACAGATAGCCACCAACTTTAATTACCTTTGCTTCCACTTACTCACCCCTGATGCCCTCAAACCCCATCCACCGTTCTTGTCTCCCTCGCTTGTGCAAATGAAAGAGGAATAGGGGAGAGAAAGAAGAGAAGCGTAATTATGTATTTTAGTGGAGTGCGGCAGAATGCCTTTTGCCAAATGACTCTAATTCCAAATAGTTAACAAGATTTTTCTTTTTAATAGAGCCGAATCCGTGTGACAGCAAATAGCTTTCCCATTTGCAGCCCTTAATGGCTTTTCATACTTTGCACTTCCAATAAGCAGTAAACTCGGGAAATTAATATTGCACGCTGTGTTATGATGCAAATGGGAGCGAGATAGGAGAGCGGTACCTTCATGCAGAAAGCTCTGATTAGATCCATAATTGCTTCAGTGGGATGAAAGCATTTCTCCCGTTCGTTTGAATTTGTTTTTATATATATATGTATATTTTAAGCCTCGCCATTCGCTCCGGCGTGTCGGAATCGACAGAATTGTTTTGTTATGTTGTTTTGTGTTTTTAAATCAATGCTAATCAGTGGTAATTGTGGTTGGAAGATAAACACTCCTCCACAAAGTCTTTGTCTATATGGAAGATTGTTTATGTGACCTTTCACTGTAATCACTATGTATTGGTGTGTGCTGTGTTCAGATCTGTAGAATATGGTTTAAGTTCCTAAAGGTAGATTCTGTCCTTGGAGGGTCCAACTAAAACACCTCTATTTCATCTGATCATACTGTAAATGGACATTTAGCTGCTTTATGGGTCACCCAGTGTCACGACTTCCGCCGAAGTCGGTCCCTCTCCTTGTTCGGGCGGCGGTTGGCGGTCGACGTCACCGGTCTTCTAGCCATCGCCAATCCATTTTTTATTTTTCCATTTGTTTTGTCTTTGTCTTACACATCTGGTTTCAATCCCCCAATGACTTGTTCATTATTTAACCCTCTGTTCCCCCATGTTTTTTTGTGAGGGATTGTTTGTATGTTAATACGGTCCGTTATTTGTGGGCTCGATATATTTGAGTTGTATTTTGTGATTTTCTGAGTAAATACGTTTTTTACTCATATCTGCTGTCCTGCGCCTGACTCCTATACACCAGCTACACACAGGATCTATTACACCCAGTTACAATGTGTTTGAACCAACCAGCCACTTAATTCCAGGAAAACACACGAGGCGCAATCTAGATATATTTGTGCAAGGTGTTTCATAATTTACATCTGATCCAAGTCATTTAGTTTCCAATTCCATTTTACACATGCTCAAATATTAACCCTGGTCTCTGCATAAGGTATTGACATCCACAGGGTTGTCATGTTAATGGAACATATACATTCATTATATGGCTTGACACTGATCAAAAATTCAACTCCTAACGGCACCCTTAGGCAGCTGGCTCTCATCCTTGCTCTTTCACAAGCTACTTTAATCTGTCTCTGTCATATTCAAGATCTCTCCCTCCTCAACCCTGTTGACTCACTGCATATCGCTGTAGCAGGCTGTCCTGTACCGCAGACGTATGTGTTTGTCTGTTCATGAGCGTATACATTCCACCTGACCATATTGTCTGATTTACTGCATTCCCAGCCCAGCTATGGTATAACACTGTCATATGCTTTAAATGCAGATTATTCCACAGATTATTCCACAGCACAGCGGCCTGCCCCGGTGCCTGACTCTTGCCAGCCCACAGAGCCTGTCTTTGGGGAGAGAAGAGCAGAGCGTCCTGCCTGCTTGGAGCCCCAGCCCCAGACATACAGCCACCCTGACCTTTGGACAGAAATAGCTAATAAATGGGCCTCCGATTGCTGCCAGCTATTGAGGTTAAGTGTCCTTTGGTCTGCGGGGCTTCAATGTAGAGCTGTGCAGCCGAGGCTGGCTGGGTCACGTGACCAACGCGCACGCCCACACACACGCACATCTGATTCCCTCTCGCCGTCCGCGTCGTCATGGCAACCCTTCATTTATTTTTCAGAGCGTTCCTGTTTCACCTGTCACTTCGATAATTGCCACTGAATTTTCCAGCGTATCAGGGAAAAAATGATGATGATGATAAGAATATGACGATATTTATGAGCCAAACGACTGACAGACAAGTGTAGAGAGATGAAGAAATGTAGAAAGGTTTCATTAGGATAGAATATTAATGTAGGGACAGGGCTTTTTTGGGACTGATAAGCTTGTTCCCTTTTGTCTCACGGGCTTTAGCTCATTGCCTGTGTAACTGGCAGTGGAGTCTGAATTTCAATTGTTTTAATTGGGTCACCCTCTCCTCCGTGTCGCCTCTCTGGTGAGCATCTCTCTGCTCAATCAGTTCTACAAGACTGTTTCACTAGCCGAAACATCCTAAACATCCTGTTACCCTCACAACTATTGATGTTATGCTTTTAGAAGTATTGATAAGACCAGCAAACGTAATGTCCTTTGTCACGGTGCTGTGTTCCTTATTGGCCTTAGAGAGAGAGAGAGAGAGAGAGAGAGAGAGAGAGAGAGAGAGAGAGAGAGAGAGAGAGAGAGAGAGAGAGAGAGAGAGAGAGAGAGAGAGAGCTGGTCTCATTCTCACTGTATAGCTTGAAATTGACAGCAAGCTGTGAAAGCCAGCTACTGAAGTGAATAAGAATGATGCATTTCTTTAATTGGCTGTGGTAGCATTTGTTTACTGATATCAGGTTATTGACAAGATGTTGGATATGTTCTATGTGCATAATTAGTGTTGTGTGTAGGAGGTTTTCTATGTGGTGATATTAGTGCGCTTGTTATGTTAGGTGCATTGAGTGCATTCTAGACTTGGTCGATATGTGTCATATTATCACGTCCTGCTGTTTTGAATGATTCTCATAATGAACTAGCATATAAAACATATTTTCTCATCAAAGTGTTCCAGACCTTATTTGAGATTTTAAAGTCAATATCTACTTTAAAAATCTTGTAACTCAAAGGGAGTCTGTGTTTATAACGATAACAAATGCCCTATCCTGTCGGGGTATTTTAGAATTAGGACATAAAAACTTGAAATTATTCTTGCTTGCTTTGCTTGATAAAACAACGACACGAAAGCAAGCGTCCATGTTGGATTTATATGTGTGCTTTGGGAGAATGTCAGTGGAATTAATTGATTTGCCCATATTTGTCAGAAAAGAGTAAGCGCCTAACCCCAGCTTGCATTATTAAAGCTAATACCACAGTGGTTTCGGCAAGTCCTCTGCCGTGAATCAAAGTCTGACATGGACTGATGATGTATGGATATATTATTCTGAGCGTTGCATGGGGCTCTGAGCAGGGCTCGCCCCCCATCCCATCCTGCATCAGCAGCCCCACCCCATCCCCCTGGAGGGCACCTGTGTTTTCAAAGTAAAGACCACTTAGAGAATAGCCCGGGGCATCTGCATACTGGAGTGCCCTGGGTTTCACATTAGAAGCCTGTGTCCAGGTCCGCAACATAAACACTCTCAGCAGGCCCTGTCTCCCCCTCCGCCCCGGATACCCCAAATACCTCAAAGACAGGGAGGGGGAAACGGCTCACACAGACAGGCCACAATATGGAATAGATCGTCTTCAGGGACGTGACCATGTTAATGACCACTCTCTGAGAACCTCCTCAGCTCAATCCTGCAGTTAAGCTTGCATAGACAATATGGAGAAAATGCCTAGATTTCATCAGCAATTAAATTGTCATTACATATTTAAAAAGCATTCAAGATCTTTTCTCTAGAGAATGAGGAGATATTCAATCCAATTCAAAGCATTGTGACTTTTACCTGCCTAGCTTAGCACAGTAACCCCTTCTTACTTATGTAGCCTGTCCCAGCAGACAAACACCCAGCACGTCTCAGAACACTGACGGCAGCATGTCTGCTAACAAATACACTACTTAATGAGCTTCATCTAGTGTAAATTGAAAAGCACTTGTGGAAATAATGAACACCTAAACACTGAGAGGATGGGTGAGGGGCGGAGGGAGAAGAAGATGGGGGGCCCTTTTTGACATGTGGCATCAAAGACAGCATAGACTAAACTGGGCGTATGAGAAGGAGCTGGGACTGTGCAGTGTACAGGGTGCACCCACCCAGGGCCGCTGAGACTGAGATGCAGGACTGACATCTTGGGGGTGAACAGCAGACACAACAGGCAGTTAACATCTCCCCCATGGGTGAGGCCTCGGCAGAGGGTGAGACGGGGTTAACGATCAGACGTCTCGTTCAATCCCCCCGGTGGAGTAAATGGGTTTTGATCAGGCGCCAGGAAGGAGCACAATAAGCTGCTTTCATAGGCAGGCTTTACCATTTGTCAAGACGAACAGTTTTAATATTTTAAAAAACAATCCTATTACCGAACAAAAATAGAGCAAGGATTTCGGGAAACCTGCAATATAAATGTTTAATGGCGGTTTCTGCGTACAGCCTTTGTATCTGCATATATAGCTTGGTTGGTTGTAGAGGGAAAAACAAGGAGTATTGCTTCACTGCTCCTTTGTGCGGATGCAAGCAGAGAGAGACAGAATTGGATGGCTGGGGAGGACATTAGAATCTCTTTACTGCCTTTCTCATTTCTGTATCTCCCCGTCTGCTGAGATGGAGGTGTGAGGAATAGCATCATTAAGGTAATGTGCCTGGGAAGGCAATGAGTTGAGATCTAACGTGGGCAGGTTCCTCGGCTCAGCCACGAGAAGCTTTAAATGCCCAATCTACAGTGACCTTTACCGCAGAGAGAGGAGAGAGCTTTGGAACACACACAAACACACACATAGCCCACCAGACATATTGAACAACACATATAATGTACACATTTAACATATAGATTATTGTGTTAAATGGCTTCTAAATGATGACTGTTTTATTTGTTTGGAGATAAAGATCCGTCCAGTGTGTATATGAGTGTGTAATTGGAGGTTTGTGTCTGTCTGGGATCAGTTAGTCTGGAGTATTGCCTCCACAGCGTCACCAAACTCCAGCTTGTCTGTCAGCTGAGATGCAGAGCGGAGCCCTTTCATGTCACCGGCGTTCTCCCTGACAGAGTGGCAGAATGAGGGCAATTATAAATCACTTAGTGAGTGTGTGTTCCAGTATCAGATGGACCGCTGGACCAGACCAGCAGCACAGAGGTTCCGGTATGCCTCTGTTGCTGTAACCCTCTTCCATCAGCAGCACCACCGCCAGGGAGGAGACCATGAGGAGGGTTTAGTCAACCCCTGTCTTAGTGTCCAAGCACAGCCAAGCCAATCATTCCTCAGCCCCCACCCCTTCGCCCCCCCGTCCTGCAGCTAGAGTCAACAGCCATCCTTTAACATGCTCGTTCTCTTTTAATGTGTTGTTTCACTGTGTTTGTAGGCAATCAGGAATGACCAGGGGTTCTTTTATTGTTTGGTCGTCCAATGTGTGTTTTGTTTGGGCTGAGGACTTGGTGATGAATTTCACATTTTCCTGGGCGGTTGACCAATGAGTGGAGTGGGTCTAGGGGAGCGTGGCCGGTGGTGTTGTTCTTTAATAAGTCTAGAGGTGAGGGGAACACACCATGTGATCAGTCATCCTGTCAGGATGCTCGACTCTGATTAGCCCAGTAGTCTGGCTGACATATCTGACCTGCCACACTCCACGATGTCAAACGACTGACTCCGGTTCACCTAATGACTATTTTTAAGTTAGCCAAAAAGTAATCTTTTGTGACCTATCGTGAATCAAGTTTGTTTATCGGATTCTTCTCTTACGAAAAGCCGAAAAACATTCATCTCTTTGTTGTGGCATTTTCAGAGTTCTCAGTAGATAAGGTCACAGACATACTAAAATACAGATCATTAAAATATATCACCTCCATGATTTCACTGGCCCGTCTGATTAGCTCTGGGAACCCTTTTGGTTCACCTTTGTTTCACCTGTCCTACAGAGGCAGCATTTTATCAGTCCTAATTGCTCCAGGCCCCCTGGCCTTGAAGCCTCTCTATAGCTCCCCCACTACCCCCATGTCCCTATGTCCCCTGCTCCCCCTGTCCTGTCAGGTGTGTGTCTGAGGCAGCCTTGTGCTGTTGGTGGCACTCTCCCCTTTGGGCCTCAGTCAGAGACTTCAGAATAGATCTTTATTTACAGCACAGAACTTGGAAACAGCTGGTCAATCCATTTAGCCTAAGGCCACTGATTTGTTCGTATTTACTACAACACCCAAAGAAAAGCCGGGTATTTTCCCCTCTCTCTTTCCTATTGATCCGGCGCTTAGAAAATCTGCTCTGCTGTCTAAACACTATTGATCCCTCCCTCTCGACGGCAGGCTCGCCGCACCAGTGTATAAAGGGACTGGATGAATTGAAATTTCATTTCCGACAACTTGTTCCTGTTATTTCTACCCATTTTTTGAGGGTGGGGAACATGCGCTGGCGAGTCGATAGGCGGTTGGCAGAGGGAGGAGCAGTGGGCCGAGGCTCGCTATGTCATACCAGACCGCACCGTAGTGTACAGCCATGGACAGGCCAGCCACACACACAGGCCCCAGCCAGGAATTAATTCCTCATTGAATAAGTTCTCAGTGATCATTATGGGCTATTAGGGCCTGCCGTAGGCCAGCCTGCCCGGCTCTCTCTCAGGTCTCTCAGGCCTGTCAGCAGCCAGCTGAATGGAGAGTCACAGCTACATCACAGAGCCAGCCAACACCCACAGAGAGAGCTGGACCTCAACATCCAGACCTCTCAATCACATGGATCGTATGGAGTTTTATAGCCAAATGAAGAGTGTTGTGAGGAACTACCCAACATGTTCTCTACTCACCATAAATGATTCATCTAGTCTGATGAGCTGCTTGTTGTCAAGCCTTTAGTTTAGCAGGATGCTGTTGGCTATGGTTTCGACCAGGATGTGTGACCATACCTTACCTCCCTTGAGCAAAAGTTGTCTGTACAGTGTGTGTGTGCGATTGACATTATTCTCCTTTCTATGTCCTCTAGCTGCAGGACAGGAGAGCTGAGGTGCATAGGCTCCAGAGGTCATTGGCTGAGCTACATGGGTGAGAGATGGAGTGGGAGAGAGAGGCATCCGCCCTGCAGGGCCAGCTGGGCCGAGCCAGAGAGGAGCTCCACAGCGCCATCCTCAGGGTGAGCCCCGAACTGCATCCTGCCCCTCCGCAGCGATCCCCATTGTGTTCCACTCAGACGATTAGCACTGAGATATAGTGGTACATAAAAGGGGAGGCCCTGTTTAATTAACATAAATATTCATATAATGACCGTGAAGCCATCCCACATTCCATTTCAGGCTCTTAGTGTTAATACATATTTTAATACATTATCATTACCACCATCATAATTCTTATTATGGTAACTGTAATTATTCGATTTATGACAGAATTATTATTTTATTCCCTGCTGCCATTTCCTCCCCGTAAAACCACATTTTCCCTTGTGTATGGCGCTCTCGGTCTCCCCCTCAAAAATATTGAACGGGCTGATAAAGATAAAAACACAAACACCCAGCCTGTATGCTCCCGAGCCTGTAAAACACTCAATCTGAATTGCATATCCGCCTGGTGACCAGGCTTGTCATAAGCCGTATTAAGACAAATGGTCACACGGTTTGACATAAATTGGAAAATGACATTTGGAAAGCGGCCGCTGCTGTGGAAATTAGAGATATTAAAATTATAAATCAGTGTCTGGATGTGCAAGGGGGTGTTGAGGAGAGGCTGAATGTTCTCTTGCCTCTCTCTCTCTCTCTCTCTCTCTCTCTCTCTCTCTCTCTCTCTCTCTCTCTGTGTCTGTCTGTGTCTCTCTCGCGTCACATTCTTTCTCTGGGGACAGCAGAGGGGGCCTGGTCCTACAGGGACAGGGGCCTGTAAAGAGGGCTCCTCTCTGGCCCAGCGACCCTCTCTGTCTCTGCTCCGTAGGGACAAACCCTCCCTGTCATTTAGCAGTGAATATTGTCTGTGCTGGCGTAGTGTCCTGTCAGCTGATTTAGCAGCTCTCACGCCGTAACCTGCTAATGGATCATTTCAGAGGTGTGATATGCATAATGCAAAGATATCCGCTGACACCTTTAAAAACAGACACTTCCCTCTCCCATGTGTGCCTCACCTCTGCCCTCCGGGTGTGTGCGTGTGCGTGTGTGTGGGGGCATTTCTCTACAGGCACAGCAGCAGAAGGAAGAGCTGTTTGGTGAGCTGCAGAGGGAGGTGGACAGACTGAAGAACGAGAGACAGGAGATGCGAAAAAAGGTAATTGAGTGCTCTGTCTATTGACAGCATCAGTAACACCCGCAGATGCGCACACACACACACACACACACACACACACACACACACACACACACACACACACACACACACACACACACACACACACACACACACACACACACACACACACACACACACACACACACACACAGAGCTTACAAGGAAGGCATTTCACTGTACTTGTGCATGTGACATTAAAACGTAAAACTTGAAAAACACGCACATTGTCTATGACAACCTTCCTTTGCTCAATGAAGAACAGTAACCCCACTCATATAAACACACGTGTATACAGTCCAGTGCCTTCAACTGCTCAAACGTGTGATTCTTCATACTGCCCTGCTGAACTGCTCATCCCTTCCTTTCATTGAGTTCAAAGAGAGCCTCCACAAAAGACTGGGACTGCTGTGGGGCGACGTGCCTTGACACAGCCGACCCTAAGCTATTGCTGCTTTAAGATGAGGCGCAACTGTGCTACCTTCAAGGCGTGGGTTAAAGCCTCTTTTCATCCCAAGTGCAGGGAGAAGACATTACCTATTTGTGTCCTTGGGGGAGGAATGTTGCATTCAGATACAGGGCATTTGTGTTGAGAGAGAAGAGGTCAATAGTGATGTCATCCTCCTTGGATCTGAAAAAAGAGAGGTCACCTCTATAAGAGCAATCCCACCCAGACTGTGGGTTCATGTGCCATTCTCTGCCCTCTGACTCTGAAGATGTTCACACTCAGATTGAACTATCACTTTTCTGAAGTTTTCATTTCCGTCAGGCAAGTCTTTCCTTGCTCAATATCTGCTGTTTACCATAAAGCACTCTCTAAGGCCTCCACTCAGTACGGCTTCATTTCCCTAACTGCCAGAGTTCCAGTACAGCTGAATGTCACCTCCCTGCCAGGGGCCACTGTTAATAAAGCCCGGGAGCCCCAGGGGTCTGAGGTACCTGCGTCAGGCTCTCCTGTCCCGGTAGTCAGGTCTATCACTGTCGCTTCCCACTCTTCTCCTCTACACACACCCTCGCCCCTGCCATCCCTCGCCCTGCCCTCCCCTCGCCCCCGCCCTCCCTCGCTCTCGCTCCCTCGTTCCCTGCATTACCGCTCCCAAACTGCCCAGCCACAGCACCCCTTCAATATTTCAGCACTTTTTTACTCCTGCCCGTAAGTTTTTGCTGTTCTCTCTTAATATTTAAATATTTAAAGAGGTTTTCCTGAAGAGGTCAAAGAAAGAAAGGAGAGGCACTTTGTTTTATTAAGTTTTCAGATGCTTCTCACTCCAGGTCTAGAGAGGAGAGAGAGGGGGGTAGGGGGGGTGCAACCACTCAGTAGGACTAGATAGCAGAGTTAGTTATTCATCTGGACTGGCCTAGACCTGTTGTTGATTGTCAGGAGACTTAGAACTATTGAGAATGTGAATGCTATTAAAGTCCCAGTACAGTCAAAATTCTGTTTTTTTGTATCATATTGTGCAACAGTTGATGAAATGAACACTGTAAATGTGTGAAAAACCATAAATGTGATCATTGTTATTTCCTGATTCTGGTTGGAAATACAATCTACACAATACCTTCTAATCAGCAGGTTTTGCAGGGTGGAGTTTTGGCTTTCCTGGTGAAATCACCAGGTGGTAAATAAGTGAATAGGTCAATAACAAGGAGTTCCAAACCTCTCTGCCAATAACAGCACGCTTTTGATAATGATATAAAACGGCTGCATTGGGCCTTTAATAATGTGTTTGTTATAACATCCCACTCTATCTCTTCACCCTTTGTGTACTTAACAAGTTGTGTGTGTTTCTCCTCAGCTTTGTGGTAGCGAAGAGGAGCTGAAGAGGCTGAGAGACCAGCAGCATCAGCTCAAGGACAAGGTCTGTGGCTCTGGGCTCTGGCTGACACCTTTGTGCTCTCAGGAACAGGATGACACACAATGCTGCTTAACAAGGCCTCTCCTCTCACGCTGCTGTGTTGTGAGGGGCCTGACCGACTGACACAGCGTGGGCATCTTCTAAAGCCTGCTCTCAACCCTTCAACTTCACATTCGCCTCTTAAACAGTGGGAGCCGACGTGTAATGAGGCTTTTGGTCGGCCCTTAAAGGCCAAAGAGTGGGTCAGGAGCGTTCCCGGGGATTGGTGTGGTGTGTGTGTGTCTGCGTGTATACACATGTCTACTGGGCATGGCCTTGGCAGCCCACACTAATGAGGGCTCAGACAGGCCCAGTCCCAGTCAATAGAGGGAGGTAGAGGGTGAAAGTGGGACAGAGCAGAGGGAAGACCTGGGACAGAGCAGAGGGAAGACCTGGGACAGAGCAGAGGGAAGACCTGGGACAGAGCAGAGAGAAGATCTGGGACAGAGCAGAGGGAAGACCTGGGACAGAGCAGAGGGAAGACCTGGGACAGAGCAGAGGGAAGACCTGGGACAGAGCAGAGGGAAGACCTGGGACAGAGCAGAGGGAAGACCTGGGACAGAGCAGAGGGAAGACCTGGGTCAGAGGGAGTGATAATCTGTAGACGGAGAGAGCGAGGGAACAAGAGAGAAATAGAAAAGGGTCAGACGGGCGTTTTAGGTGAGTAACCTCGGACGAGTGTTGAGCGCTGGGCCTGCGTGTTTTTACAGCACGGCCTCACTGTGCTCTGGGACCGCAATAAACCACGGCCTTCAAAGCACAGCCAAGCTCCACTAACTGCTGAGTGCTTCTCTGGTGGTTGGACAAGATTACTCTCAAAACAAAGTGCAGACAGGTTGATTGATAGAAGGGTCTGCGGAGGTGCGCGCCGCAGTGTTTATTCACACCGTGCTAACACTCGTTTGTTTCATTCGCATGGACCTTTATGTGCTGATCCTGTTACTGTGTGAGTTTGTCAGTTCATAAAGAATAGTCCTGCTCTTTAACTGGGTTTTAGTGGAAACTCACTAGGGCTGGTCTAGACGTGTTGTTTTAACATCCTGGGAACTAGCTGTGACAGGAGGGACAGTCTGCTCTGTGCCACAGCAGACACCGTGATGACGAGCGTCGGACGTGTGTACATGAGTGTCTGTACTATGTCCTTGACTGTTAACGTGTGTGTCCTTAGTGTGTGTAAGTTGTGTTTCTAGATGTCTCCTGACTGATATGAATGACTGAAGATGTCTATTTGGTGATATAACTGACTGTGACTGTGTCTCTATGTGCAGGTGAGGGAGAGCGATGTGCAGGCTGTGTGGCTGCAGAGCCAGGCAGACGTGGTGGGTCGCAAGCTGTGGGAGGAGAGTGCCCAGCGGGACAGGGAGCTGTGGGAGTGGAGGGACCGCTACCATGCTGCCTCAGAGGGACTGAGGCTGAGGGAGGCTGGGCTTGAGGAGGTGCAGAGAGCCAGGGACACGGCCCTCAGAAGCCTGAGACTACAGGAGGAGAAGACCCACAGTCTGGGGGCCCAGAGGCAGGAGCTGCAGCACAGCCTGAAGGGTCTGCAGGACAGGTGAGGGGCTGGGGCTGGGGAGGTACAGGGAGCAGGGTTGAGGGTGTGGGGGGGGTCGAGGGATGGGTAGGAAGAAGAGGGGAGAGGTGGAAGGGAGTCTAGGCCTGGGGAGGAGTGGGAGTTGGAAGGCTTCTAGGAGCTGTGGGGGTCTGAGGGAGGGAGCAGGGTTGGTAACGGTGGTGTGGCTGCAGTGTGTGGGTAGTGAGGACCTGGTCAGGCTCCATCACATCAGGTCACTGGGGTCTAATTAAGCTGAGCTCCACATTAGGCTGCAATCTGCAGACATGTACAGGAAATTAGATTTGTTTCCCACTCCTCGCTTTCAAGTGCACCGCCGTGTTAAAATGCATATGACCCCGTGGTTTTAATTACATTTTTGTGCTTAGCAGGCAGGTAAATGACGCTCCTTAATGGGCTCTGTGGAAAATGAGCCTCACAGAGAGGGGAAAGGATATATATTTTCTTTACTGATGTGTTTCTTTCTTGTCATTTTATTGTTTCTTGTGATAAAAAGGACATTATAACTCAGTTAACTACCACTGTTAGGAATAACTCCTGTAGGTCAACTGAAAGTCACTCATTCTCACAATCAGAATGTTCTATGTGGAACTAAGGCGCCTCTGTTTCAGAGTGAGGCCTGTGCTCATTGGAAGGCACAAAGCTCTGTGAAAGCATGTGTGGTGAACCGCAGACTGACCTTGTGGCTCTCTGTCTGCTCATACTCCCGTGTCTGTCTGTCTGCGTTGGGGTTAGTCACTCTTTAGATACCCCAGTCTACAACCAGCCATCTCCTCCCCAGCCCACTCACCCATTCCACATGTTTCCGGTATCAGTGTTGTTGTTAATTGCCTCATCCCAGTCTGCCTCTCTCTGTCTCTCATGCGTATGATTACTCACAACAAAATAACACTATCAATATAGCTGTGTGTTTTCATTACCAATGTGTGGAGTCTCATCATATTTTAACAGATTTGGGCAGCAAAAATAGAGAGAGAAAGCTGCTTTAACAATAATTATGTGTAATCCACAACAATTCCACAGAAGCTCAAAAACAGCAGCAGAAATTGTATAAATTCTGTATAAATTCTCAAATTTGCAGTGGAATGGAGGGATGTAGCTAGCAGACAAACTCATTTCCCTAAAACAGGAAAATAATTATTGCTTATCTAGGGCATGTTTTTTGTCCAAATGGGAAACTAACTGGACAGAACGTCTATATATATATTGTGTTCTTTTCTAATGTACAATTGTGAGTGTTGCCACCATTAAAGGGTTTAAAGGGTTTTTACCTATTTATGTGTTATTATGTGTGTCTATAGGATGGCACTAAAACCATCACGCTCTTTGTCATTGATTTTCCTGTATCCCTGTAAGACTGAACATAGAGAACAACAGTAAATAACGTTTGATTTGAACCTTTTGCTTCTTGCTGATTGCAAATAATGCCAGTGATTTGAACAGGAAAGTGCTTTCCACATAGCTATTACTGTACAATCAGCATGTTCTCTGTCCTGTCCTTGATGTGTTGTTCCGTTCCCTCCTGTCCCGCAGCTTGCCCAGAAGGAGCAGGTGGTCGTGGCTCTCAGAGTGTTCCGTTCCCTCCTGTCCCGCAGCTTGCCCAGAAGGAGCAGGTGGTCGTGGCTCTCAGAGTGTTCCGTTCCCTCCTGTCCCGCAGCTTGCCCAGAAGGAACAGATGGTCGTGGCTCTCAGTGTGAAGCTGCAGGACCATGAAGAAGACGCCCGTGTTCTCCGCCAACAGCTGCTCTCCTCCCAAGATGCACTGCAGCAAGTTACTGCCGAGCTGAGGTCATGTAAAAGAGAGAGGGAGAAGCAGGTAAGAAAATGAGTTTCATTTGACCCATTAAGAGCCATGTGTTGACATGTTTATGACAATGGAATGACCTTTCACGTGTCACTTGTTACAGGATAGCCAGTGTGTGGAGACAGAGGAGAGACTGGCTGAGATCAGAGCTGGTCCAACTACAGCAGCAGTATACCACCTGCTATGCCCAGGTACTTGAACCTTGATAGAAAGTCACTAGTACATACTATGCTAAAATAGTCTATAGGTTTATCCATATACTGTCTCTTTTATTAGCCTCTCTTCTGTTAGACCCATACTATTTCTCTGTCTGTGTGTAGCTGGACCAGGAGGAGGCTGGGGTGGGCAGGCTGAGGGAAGAGCTGCATGAGGTGGGGGAACAGGGACAGACTGGCCTCTCAGGTGACAGAGAACCAGGACCTGAGCCATGACCTGGACCTGCTCACTGAGAAACACAAGGCTGCACAGCACGAGGTACTGGCCTTAACATCACTCAACATCTCTCCTCCATCTGTCTCCTCTCCCTCGTCTAACCAACCCTTGTTTTGATGCCCCTTAGCTGGTCAGCTCACAAACAGGCAATCAGAAATGCCATGGCCTTGTATCAGGATGTTTCATAATGGATGTCGAATACAAAATGTCTTTATCCAGGAACACCTGAAATCAGCTCAGGATGAGGTGAGGCCTGAGATCTAACGCGTCTCATTTTAATTAGTCAACAAGGACAAGGACGTGGTTGTACAGACCTGCCTAGTCTCTACAGCCATCAAAGATGAGTCCTAGTGCTGCCGGTATATGGAGAGGCTAGTTCAACTCAAATCCAGCAGAATTCCCAGGGGCACAGACCCCCCCTCTCTGTATATCGCTGAGGAGATGGCTCAAGGACATGGTGACCTTGTTAGTGTCCAGCCAGCCCTGTACCATGGGACTCAGAAAAGACGCCTGACTGTGTCCCATGAACCCTCTGTGTTATTTCAGAGTTTTCTTCTTGAAGGAGAACTTGTGGAGGACCTGTCAATGGCCGTACGCTGTGTTGGGCTGGTTTATTTATTCCTCTCTCTCTGACTGGTCAGATATTTGTTTGCCAGAGTGTCCTTGTGTTATAAATGGGACAGGCCTGTCACTTCAATGCTGAGAGGATGTTTTGACTTCCTTGAAAGATGTTTATTTATTTAATTTTGGGTTGGAGGGGAGTGGTGAATAATGCATTGGGAACCTGCTACATGTACTGGTTTTATCATTAGCATGCAGCCCAAGTTATCTGCAGAATACTTATGAGTGAAATGTTTGTTATTTATTTATTTATGTTGCCCTCTCAATTATTCATTTGTTTATTTATTCATGGCAGAACTAACTGCAATTGGAAAATTCATTTTTGCTGAAGGGCACATGCCCCCCCCCCCCCCCCCTACATAAAGGGAAGGGGGGACATCAGGCTTGTTAGTAATTGCTTTACTTGGCGTTTCCTGAGACTCACAGGGAGATGTCATTTAATCTGAGCAGACGGGTGAAGAGAGGGACTGAGGGAGAGAGAGAAAGAGAGAGAGATGGGATGGGTCGGGTTGAGAGGTGGGGAGGGGATGGAAGAGGAGGGGAGGAGAGGGGGATGAGTTTATCACTCTTTTAGCCTACTGCCTCCGAAACATGCTGCTGGAGGGGGCTGGAGGGGGCGATGGTTAGGGGGGGGAAACAGGGTAATATCCACATATATTACAGGGAATCAGATTCCACTTCTCCAGACAACAAGCTACAGGTCTGACTACAGGCAGAATAGAGGAGAACACAGTGGTTTTGTGGTTGTCTCTTGTTGTCTCCATGCTCCCCTGCCTTCTCTTCTTGTCTGCTCACAGCACTGTTTTCTTTAATTATATGGACTGGGAATTTGTTCAATTTCACACTTGCGCCCACACATGCAGCAATTGTTTCCTGATAAGGGATAATGTTTTACTGAACATTAAATGATATGTATGTTGTGTGTGTCTCTCTGTCTGTCTGTCTGTCTGTCTGTGTGTGTGTGTGTGTGCGCGCGCACGCGCGCGTGTGTGTGTGTGTGTGTCTGTCTGTCTGTCTGTGTGTCTGTGTGTGTGTGTGTGTGTCTATGTGTGTGTGCTCTTGATGCTGTGCACTTTGTGTCTATGTAATCGTGTATGCATGCGTGTGTGTGTGTGTGTAGCTGTTAGTGCAGGCTCAGCAGGAGCATACCACATCCTTAGTGAGACTCATGTTTTTTATTCAACATTGTTTACAGTAGCTACTGGAATGATGATCTTTAGAATGATGGGTGCCAGGCCTATTATATAGCTGCATAAACTATACAATATGTATACACACACCATAATCTATATAAACTATACAATATGTATACACACATCATAATCTATATAAACTATACAATATGAATACACACACCATAATCTATATAAACTATACAATATGTATACACACACCAGAATCTATATAAACTATACAATATGTATACACACACCATAATCTATATAAACTATACAATATGTATACAAACATCATAATCTATATAAACTATACAATATGTATACACACATCATAATCTATATAAACTATACAATATGTATACACACACCATAATCTATATAAACTATACAATATGTATACAAACATCATAATCTATATAAACTATACAATATGTATACACACACCATAAAAAAACGAGTCCTATATCGATATAACCTGAAAGGCCGCTCAGCAAGGAAGAAGCCACTGCTTTGTCCCCATGTGCACTGCAACTGTACATGGGGACAAAGATCGTACTTTTTGGAGAAATGTCCTCTGGTCTGATGAAACAAAACTAGAACTGTTTGGCCATAATGACCATCGCTTCGTTTGGAGAAAAAAGGGGGAGGCTTGTAAGCTGAAGAACACCATCCCAACCGTGAAGCACGGGGGTGGCAGCATCATGTTGTGGGAGTGCTTTGCTGCAGGAGGGACTGGTAAACTTCACAAAATAGATGGCATCATGAGGAAAGAAAATTATGTGGATATATTGGAGCAACATCTCAAGAAATCAGTCAGGAAGTTAAAGCTTGGTCGCAAATGGGTCTTCCAAATGTACATACAGTATGTCTAACCCTCTCATCCCTCCTATTGCAGCATGTCTAACCCTCTCATCCCTCCTATTACAGTATGTCTAACCCTCTCAGCCCTCCTATTACAGTATGTCTAACCCTCTCATCCCTCCTATTACAGTATGTCTAACCGTCTCATCCCTCCTATTACAGTATGTCTAACCCTCTCATCCCTCCTATTACAGTATGTCTAACCCTCTCATCCATCCTATTACAGTATGTCTAACCCTTTCATCCCTCCTATTACAGTATGTCTAACCCTCTCATCCCTCCTATTACAGTATGTCTAACCCTCTCATCCCTCCTATTACAGTATGTCTAACCCTCTCATCCCTCCTATTACAGCATGTCTAACCTTCTCATCCCTCCTATTACAGCATGTCTAACCCTTTCATCCCTCCTATTACAGTATGTCTAACCCTCTCATCCCTCCTATTACAGCATGTCTAACCTTCTCATCCCTCCTATTACAGTATGTCTAACCCGTCTTATCCCTCCTATTACAGTATATCTAACCCTCTCATCCCTCCTATTACAGTATGTCTAACCCTCTCATCCCTCCTATTACAGTATGTCTAACCCTCTCAGCCCTCCTATTACAGTATGTCTAACCCTCTTATCCCTCCTATTACAGTATGTTTACCCGTCTTATCCCTCCTATTACAGTATGTCTAAGCCTCTCATCCCTCCTATTACAGTATGTTTAACCGTCTTATCCCTCCTATTACAGTATGTCTAACCCTCTTATCCCTCCTATTACAGCATGTTTAACCGTCTTATCCCTCCTATTACAGTATGTCTAACCCTCTCATCCCTCCTATTACAGTATGTTTAACCGTCTTATCCCTCCTATTACAGTATGTCTAACCCTCTCATCCCTCCTATTACAGTATGTTTAACCGTCTTATCCCTCCTATTACAGTATGTCTAACCGTCTTATCCCTCCTATTACAGTATGTCTAACCCTCTTATCCCTCCTATTACAGTATGTTTACCCGTCTTATCCCTCCTATTACAGTATGTTTAACCGTCTTATCCCTCCTATTACAGTATGTCTAACCCTCTCATCCCTCCTATTACAGTATGTTTAACCGTCTTATCCCTCCTATTACAGTATGTCTAACCGTCTTATCCCTCCTATTACAGCATGTCTAACCCTCTCATCCCTCCTATTACAGTATGTTTAACCGTCTTATCCCTCCTATTACAGTATGTCTAACCGTCTTATCCCTCCTATTACAGTATGTCTAACCGTCTTATCCCTCCTATTACAGCATGTCTAACCCTCTCATCCCTCCTATCACAGTATGTTTACCCGTCTCATCGCTCCTATTACAGTATGTTTACCCGTCTTATCCCTCCTATTACAGTATGTATACTATTAGTACTGTGCATTGCAATCAAACTGTGTGTCCAAATGAAGGCCGTATAGGGTTGCAAAATATCGTTAACTTTCCCAAAACTCCCAGGTTTTAAAGAAATGCAGTTTGTAGAGTTACACGCTTGATGTAATCATAGCGAGCTAGGAATATGGGACCAAATATTCAACGTTTGACTACTTTAATGCACATATTATTTGTCCCAATACTTTTGGTTCCTTAAAATGGGGGGACTAAAAAGTACTGTAATTTCTAAACAGTTCACCCGATATGGATGCAAATCCACAAGTGCTGGTGTACAGAGCCAAAACAGCTAAAATGTCACTGTCCCAGTCCTTATGGAGGTCACTGTTTACACAGACTATGAGAACTGGCCCATGGTGTGGCTGTGTTGTGTGGCTGTGTTGTGTGCAGTAATGCGTGCTGTTGAGGAGAAGCAGCAGAAACAAAGGAGTGGGCAGTCAGCGATCCCTCTGTCTTTCTCTCCACACCATCAACAAACACACAGCACATTACACAGCTGCGGAATTCCAATTAGTATCATTTCATTAGAAGTGGGCAGCCTCTTGGCACAGTTCCTTCATTTATTTGAATCTTGCTTATGCACCTTGATTGTTTCACAATATAGATTTATTTTAATTAGTTAAGATTGATTAAATTGCATTGATTCTGTATCCTTATTCAAATGAAATCCCCATCCCTCCTCCTCCCCTTGCTATGTTATTTTTCATCATTAATGGTACAGTCTGGGACTAGGGCTGGGGGTAATAGTGACAGCTTTGACCATTTTGTAATCAAGGCAAAGTTTATCGTTATTTATTGCCTATGCTGTCACGTTGTGACGTGAAAGGCGTTTTTTTTAGTTTGTGGACCTGTGTGATCAATTAAGTTTGGTGACAGAGCTCCTGCTGCATGTCTGCCTGCCAGTCTGTTCTGCCACAGTCACAAGATAAGATAGTCTGACTGTTCTTTTGTCTTTAGCAGAGAGTTCAGCCTCTGTCCACTCTACAGACAGACAGACAGTGTGTGTGTGTGTGTGTGTGTGTGTGTGTGTGTGTGTGTGTGTGTGTGTGTGTGTGTGTGTGTGTGTGTGTGTGTGTGTGTGTGTGTGTGTGTGTGTGTGTGTGTGTGTGTGTGTGTGTGTGTGTGTGTGTGTGTGTGTGTGTGTGTGTGTGTGTGTGTGTGTGTGTGTGTGTGTGTGTGTGTGTGTGTGTGTCAAAGCGGCTACAGACACCATGGTTAACATCAACGCCTCCTTCCCAACCCAGAGCTCTTTTAATTTTGATTGATGACTCCGTTTATCTTCTGCATAACAACCCTCCACCCCCATCTCCCCCACTGTCCGTTTTCCCAGCTCCCGCTGCCTTCCACACACACCCAGTAAGAAAATTATATTAGAAACAAAATGAGATTTGAAATGTTATGTCTGACAAGCAACTTGATGAAAGGGTTTTATTGCAGGGCCTGATCCATGGAAATGTTATGCTAATAATACTGCTGGCCAAGCGATCTAGTTGGAAATTAATCAGTGGTTGAGCAGCGAAAGAGAGAGAGAGGGGGAGAGAGAGAGGGAGAGAGGCTGCTCTATAAACACCCTTCCCCCCTTCCCTCACCACCCCTCTCTCCCTCTCTAGCTCTGAATCTCATCAAAAATAGCCATGGGGTGTTGTCTGTGTGATGAGGTTGGGAGAGAAATAGGGAGTTAGAAAATTACACTGCAGCTTAGCACTGATTGATGCAGTAATGTATGCAGCAGGCCAGGCAGGCAGGCAGGCAGGCAGTATTATGGATTAGAGCCCCCCCACCCCTCTTTCTCTCTCTCTCCCCACATCAGTCCCCCTATCTATGTCTGTCCTACTATTATTATAATTATTATATTTATCCTCTTCATCTGTCCTCTTTTCTCTGCATGTTTCTTTACCTCCATATTTGTGTGTGTCTACACGGTTTGTGATGTCACAGACTGCCTCAGTCCATCCTCTCATTTCCTTCCTCCCTCCATTCCTGGGAGACATCAATGCACTGGAGTCACTAATGGAGTCATTAACAGATTTAACTCATTTAAAAGAACACAATTAGTGCTGGGGTCTTAATGATGTTTGTAAGTTAAATGCAAACTAATCGTGTTTCTCTCTTCCTCTCTCTCTCTCCTCTTCAAATCAAATCAAATTTATTTATAAAGCCCCCCTTACATCAGCTGATGTCACAGAGTGCTGTACAGAAACCCAGCCTAAAACCCCAAACAGCAAGCAATGCAGGTGTAAAAGCACGGTGGCTAGGAAAAACTCCCTAGAAGGCCAAAACCTAGGAAGAAACCTAGAGAGGAACCAGGCTGTGAGGGGTGGCCAGTCCTCTTCTGGCTGTGCCGGGTGCAGATTATAACAGAACATGGACAAGATTTTAAAATGTTCATAAAACAGGCAGAACAGTTGTAACTGGAGAAGCAGCACGGCCAGGTGGACTCGGGACATCCGGGTAGGCCTTGAGGAATGGTCCTAATGCTCAGGTCCTCCGAGAGAGAGAGAGAGAGAGAGAGAGAAGAAGAAAAAAAGAAAGAGAGAGATAATTAGAGCGAGCATACTTAAATTCGCACAGGACACCAGATAAGAGAAGAAATACTCCAGATATAACAGACGGACCCTAGCACCCCCGACACATAAACTACTGCAGCATAAATACTGGGGGTGAGACAGGAGGGGCTCTTCCTCTTACTCCTGGCTTAGAAGTCAGTAAGAACGAAGGAGTAGATGAATCACAGAAGTGTTTTGTGGGTGTGGGTGCGTGTCTCACAGCCATGTTACAAGTCTGTGGGATTTATTATTTTTACCCTGAGAGCCATCTGTTACACTGCTCCTTATTTTTGTAATGCATCATCAGCCAGGGGGAAAACTAATATTATCCCGTCTGGGATATTGTACTCTGGAGTGTAATAATGCAATGTAGAGCTGGTGTCATTAAAGTGCCACCGTGGAGCTGCAGGGAGAGGAAGGAAGGCTGAAGGAGTGTACACACACACGCACACACACGCACACACGCATATACGCATATACACACACAGGGGCGGCAGGTAGCCTAGGAGGGGCGGCAGGTAGCCTAGTGGTTAGAGCGTTGGACTTGTAACCGGAGGGTTGCAAGTTCGAATCCCCGAGCTGACAAGGTAAAAATCTGTCGTTCTGCCCCTGAACAAGGCAGTTAACCCCACTGTTCCCCCGGGCGCCGGTGTGGAATGTCGATTCAGATTCTCTCTGATTCAGAGGGGTTGGGTTAAATGCGGAAGACACATTTCGGTTGAAGGCATTTGGTTGTACAACTGACTAATAATGGTGACTTTGATACACACAAACATACACACTCCCTCACTGACACTCCCCTCTGTCTCCAGCGGGACAACCAGCAGGGGGCAGTGTGTGTTCTGCGTGGGGAGCTGCAGCGGTGGCAGATGGAGGCCTGGGCTCAGCAGGAGAGCAGGGAGGAGGAGGTGTCGGGCCTGAGGGCTGAGCTACAGGAGACCCAGGGCAGGCTGCAGCAGTGTAGAGGAACCATGGAGCACCTCCGCTCTGACCTGGTGCACGCCCAGAGACAGACCAGGCAGGAGGAGGTGGGAGGAGTGAGAGGAGTACAGTACACAGAAAGACAGGCCGTGGATTTCTCTTCACTTTAATAAGCAGTGAAGTACACTCAGTACTGTGCCTGTTGTAGGTTGATGTAAGCCATTATACAGGCATATTGAAGTAGACTACAGTGTTCTGAGAATGTGTGTCATATTGAAGTAGACTACAGTGTTCTGAGAATGTGTCCCCCCCCAGGCATCTGATAGGGAGAGCCGTCTGCGGGGCCAGGAGGCAGAGTTGTCCAGGCTGAGGGCTGAGCTGCAGGAGGCTGGGAGCAGAGCAGTCCCTGACCCAGTCCATGGAGCTGTACAGGGTCAAGTACCAGGTCTGCCTCACCAAGATCTCCCAGCAGGACAGCACTCTACAGGCCCAGGACGAGGACCTGAAGGAAGCCAGGTCTTAGGTCAGCTCCCATGCAATCCTCACCCTGCAGGAAAACAAAGACCTGATACTGGAGCTTTTTCTAGTATTTCAAGAGCTTCTATCTGCTAGAAGTTCTGTCTGCTAGAAGTTCTGTCTGCTAGAGGTTCTGTCTGCTAGAAGATGATTCTAAGATTCTATTTGCTGTTAAAGTTACTTACAAACCTTCATTGGTTTGAACGGTGTCAGCTATTTTTATCTAGTATTTTTTTGTTACTATATAGGTAGAGAACATTGAACAGAACAAGGCTGTCAATAACTCCATTTAGACAAAAATAGAACCAGATAGAACCTTCTAGCTCTCCATTTCTCTGCTGCTTATACCCTTGCTGCCAGGAGTTGTTCTTGCATACATCACTAGGCCTGATTTATGAGTGTTAATAGCATGCCTTTTTTATGTATATGTGCGTTTGTGTGCCTGTCTGTGTGTCCCTGTGTGTCTGTGTCCCAGGTGGTGGAGCGGGATGAGCATGTGCTGCGTCTGTGTGCCCAGGCAGTTGTGTTGTAGGGGGAGCTGAAGGCCCACAGTGTCCAGCTGGAGATTGGGGATGACGCCCTGAGTGCCCTAAGCCAGCACCTCCGGAAACCCAGAGAGACCTGGAGTCCAGCCGCAAACATAGCCAGGAGTGTGAGATGGTCATCAGTACTATGAGAGACAGCACCGCCGCACTGAGACGACAGGTCGGACAGACAGTCAGTCAGACCAGTTAGGCCAGTCAGTCAGTCAGGCCGAGCCTCATCCACAGGGATGTAGCTTCCCAATGACAGACTCGTCCACAGACACAGACAAACCCGGTCACGCTGTGCTGATCACTCCCTTTCCACTACAAACATAGATGAATCTACTAGTCCACTCAGTGGTTTCTCCCTACACAGTCAGGCCCACTCATCCTGCTCACTACCCCTGCTACCTGGAACAGTGACAGTCATGCGGCGAAGTCAAACCCAGTCAAGTAGTACTGTAGTATACCCAACTGGCCTCTCAGGTAGTACTGTAGTATACCCAACTGGCCTCTCAGGTAGTACTGTAGTATACCCAACTGGCCTCTCAGGTAGTACTGTAGTATACCCAACTGGCCTCTCAGGTAGTACTGTAGTATACCCAACTGGCCTCTCAGGTAGTACTGTAGTATATCCAACTGGCCTCTCAGGTAGTATTGTAGTATACCCAACTGGCCTCTCAGGTAGTACTGTAGTATACCCAACTGGCCTCTCAGGTGAGTGAAGCTACATGCAGGTCAGTTGTCAGGTAAGGCTCCATCTCTGCTCCTGATCTGTAAACGGGTGGAGTCAGACAGGGTACAACACAACACACTGGGATTTGGAGGCCTGGGGACCTCTGTAAGTGTTTTCACTGATTCCTATTGATTGGCGTCATGGCTCCCATACAGGAGGAAACACAATGAGAAAACACAGGCAGTGTGAGCTCCCTGGACAGCACAGAGTAGAGCACAGCACAGAGCACAGCCGTTAATGGCTGGCAGGAGGGAACAGAGAGGAGGGGAAGACTGGATTACATGGGCAGAGCAGTGGAGAGGAAGGATTGATGTTTGGACTTGTTTGGGTGTGTGTGGTTGTGTGCATGCATGTGTGTGTGAGACACGGGTGGTTGACAGCTCCATGCGCGGAAGAAGCAAAGTGGAAAATCATGCTGGGGATGCGATATGTGGCTGAAATAATGGCGGCCGTGCCCAGTGGAGCTCAGCGTTTATGTGGTGGGGAGGTGGCTGGAGATCCAGTGGGGCGCTTACCTCCTTCTGTGAGCCCACAATGGAGGCGCCGTTCCCATCACCTCCAGCTCTTACCCTCCCCTCTCCACTGTATACCCCCCAACCACCACCTGGGTCCCTAACAACACCCCCTCCCACACAGCAGAGCTCCATTGGCAACACAGAGGCTCTCAATCACACACACACACACACAGTATTGATCTCTCCCGTCCTCAGCTGGGTCCTTAGAGCACACAGCGCGACACACCACCCGCTCGGTTCAGACTTTTAAGTGATCACTTCCTGCCAAGTTATTTTTTCACACCAGTGTTTCTTTACCTCTTTCCCAAGTTTACATTTATTGTCTAGAAACTGGGGTGTGTGTATGTCTGTGTGAGAGAGGGAGGTAGAGAGAGTCTGATTTCATTTAATGAGCCGGTCGCTCTGAGTCTGCTGTTAGACATCAATACAACTAGCTGATTTCACCACCTCTCACTCCATCTTCATCCTGCCTGTAATGGCCCCTGGCTTTATGAACAGGCTGTCTGGAAAACATAGACAACAAACAACAACAGTGTGTAATGAGAGGAACACCGTATTCAGATAGATATATTATCCTCATAAACTTAGAGGCCATTTGGGAGTGTAATCCTGACAAACCACCGAAACCCAATAGGACATTTTGACTGTGTGTGTGTGTGTGTCTGTGTGTGTGTGCCTCAGACAGACCGACTCATCTGTGAGAATCAGAATGTGCTCCAGTCACGAGCCATCAGGCCCAGAACAGCGTGCAGACGGGGGAGACTGAGGGGAAACGTTCTGTTTGCCTGTCTCTGTTTCATTAGTGTGAACTCATCCAGCACCTCAGCCCCAAACTTACAGTCTCATAGTGGCCCCCAGCCTGCCTCACCCACAGTTAGACAGGAGGACCCCATGCAGTCTGCCCTTCAACCATAGTCTCACAGAGCTCCAACCAGTCCCTTCTGTCTCTACCTCTCAACACTCAACTTCACAACACAGGAAGGAAATGGGAGGAGAGACCTACAGTGTTTCTGTACCGGTCTGTCAACAGATATATCTGTGCACTGTTTGTTCCTGTGTGCCTCTCTCGGGTGGAGGAACAGGAGGAGAGTGTGGTGAAGAGCCAAGCTGATTTCTCTGTCTACAGAGCCACTCACATCCACTCTGACTCAGACTACGACTCGCAGCTCCGCCGCATCCAGGAACTACAACAGGTACAGTAGGGCAGAGTCCTGCTAACACAACCAGTCACTGTGGCCTGTGAAATCACAGTGACCAGAGAAAGTCATTGTCTTTAAAACTTCACTCATCAACTATAGTTAGAAGTTTGGTCCTACTGTATGTTCAGTAAGTTCACTGTAGTTCTGTGTATTCCAACCCTGGCTTTAAACTGACCCTAGACAGGAAGTCAGAGCAGCCATCGCCAGACAGACCCTGACCCGCTCCAAACAAGGTCCATAACGGCCGCGGTGACTAATTGTTTGTTATGTCAGCGTGCGTGTGCCCGTTTGCCTTTAATGGAGTGTAGTGGGGCGATCCATCAGGCTGTCAAGCAGGCCCAGTGTCAGCTGGAGTGGCTGGCGTGTCAGAGGAGCGCCCGCGCTGCGCTGACGTGATTTACTGCCCTGCTCCCAACGCACGCAGCCGCCCCGCCACCGCTCCCCGCTCCACTCCGACTCAGCCCAGATTGATTACCCAGCCCGGCTGGCCCACGATGCCCGCCATCTTCTGGCAACCTTTTAGCTGCGTTTTATAGATGGTTAGAGAACCTCGTTTGACTATTTATACATCTGTAAGTGGCCATGAAATCTAGATTTGTCTTGACGGGTGTCAGCGTCAGGAGGTAGTGAAACCAGAGCCTGGTGACAACTCGTTATTTGAATGGTCTGAGATGAAGGGGGAAGATGGCAGGATCTTCCCTCCGCAACATGGCTGAATTATACTTTGTTTTATTTTCACTTAATGTTTACGTACATATTTCACTCAAAGCTGCTGGCTTGTATTTTCTCTACCACGTTTGATAGGGTCTGAGAGCAGTGGGGAGATGGCTGACACACATGCACACACACTCTACCGGAGGAAGAGTGACAGTGACATGTTGACCTGTCAGCTGCCTGCGCTCACACACACACACACACACAAGATATCTTAGGTGAATGTGTCATGGCAGCCACACAGTGCAGTTGGCTGGTTAATTGAATAGTTAAAACATCAGTAGGTCTGTGCAGATTGCATCTGACACCTGTCAGATAGGTGCTCCCCTAACACAGGACACTTCCTCCACACACTGATACTCATGCCATCATGGTGGAAATGCCAAATTAGGGGCAGGCGCTTCACTGAACGCGCTAGAGCAGGTGTGGAGATGTCCTGGGGGGTGGAGGAGGGGGGAGGCATTGCTATTCTGTGTCTCTCAGGTGAGGATGTGGAAAGCCCTGGGCTTCAGTCCTCCCCTTCCCCTCAGGCATAGTCATTGGTGTGTGACAGGTGTGTGTCGTGTGTATGTGTGTCTAGGCATTCTCCCAGGCCGTGGAGCAGTGTGCCCAGGGCAGCCAGGACCTCAGTGTGTGCCAGTCGGAGGTTCGTCAGCTGAGAGAGGAGGTGTCCAGACTCAACCCGGCTCAAAGACAACACTGTGGCAGGTGTGGAGGGCATGACACAACTCAACTAATAACTTTCTGTTTACGATAGAATACATACATGGTTTATTTTCTACTGCATAGTGTGGGTGTATTTGTCTGTGCCTGCTTGTGTGTGTGTGTGTGTGTGTGTGTGTGTGTGTGTGTGTGTGTGTGTGTGTGTGTGTGTGTGTGTGTGTGTGTGTGTGTGTGTGTGTGTGTGTGTGTGTGTGTGTGTGTGTGTGTGTGTGTGTGTGTGTCCATGTGTTGTGTGCTGCAGAGGTGCTGCGGCTGCAAGAGGCTGGGAGGCAGCTCCAGGCAGAGGCCATGATGGAGGGCCAGCGCAGGCTGGAGGAGGTGGGAGCTCAAGAGCAGAGGGCTGCCAGGCTGGAGCAGGACCTGCAGGCCGCCCACAGCCAGTGTGCCAAGAGACAGCAGGTACACACAGCGGCACGAGGCACAGGCCCCCTCACCTCCAACAAACCTGGAGGATAGTATAGAAAGAGCTTACATACACCTACTCACTCAGAACTTCAGGAAGTGTAAAACACGTACACATAAATAGAACACTCTGGATAAGAGGATACACACACAGGAGTAAACACTATCGTTCAAAAGTTAATGGACAAAGAAGCAACTTCTTTGTCCATTAAAATAACATAAAATTGATCAGAAAAACAGTGTAGACATTGTTAATGTTGTAAATTACTATTGTAGTTGAAAATGGCAGATTTTTTTAAGGAATATCTACATAGGCGTACAGAGGCACATTATCAGCAACCATCACTCCTGTGTTCCAATGGCACGTTGTGTTAGCTAATCCAAGTTTATCATTTTAAAAGGCTAATTGATCATTAGAAAATCCTTTTGCAAGTATGTTAGCGCAGCTGAAAACTGTTGTTCTGATTAAAGAAGCAATACAACTGGCCTTCTTTAGACTAGTTGAGTATCTGGAGCATCAAGATTTGTGGGTTCGATTACAGGCTCAAAATGGCCAGAAACAAAGCACTTTCTTCTGAAACTCGTCAGTCTATTCTTGTTCTGAGAAATTAAGGCTATTCCATGCAAGAAATTGCCAAGAAACGGAAGATCTCGTACAACACTGTGTACTACTCCCTTCACAGAACAGCGCAAACTGTCTCTAACCAGAATAGAAAGATGAGTGGGAGGCCCCGGTGCACAACTGAGCAAGAGGACAAGTGCATTAGAGTGTCTAGTTTGAGAAACAGACGCCTAACAAGTCCTCAACTGGCAGCTTCATTAAATAGTACCCGCAAAACACAAGTCTCAACAGTGAAGAGGCGACCCAGGGATGCTGGCCTTCTAAGCAGAGTTGCAAAGAAAAAGCTCAGACTGGCCAATAAAAATAAAAGATTAAGATGGGCCAAAGAACACAGACACCCGACAGAGATATGGCATTTTCTTTGCAACTCTGCCTAGAAGGCCAGCATTCCGGGGTTGCCTCTTCACTGTTGACGTTGAAACTGGTGTTTCTAAGTGACCCCAAACATTTGAACGGTAGTGTATGTTCAAACACACATACACTCACACTTTGACTGAGCCTTCCTTCTTTTCCCTCCCAGGCGGTGCAGAAGCGGGATAACCTCCTGAGGCGTTCGGAGGCTGACCTGCTGGAGGCCCAGGAGACTCTGAGGAGTCGGGATGTGGAGGTGGAGCGGCAGGCGGCTGCAGCCAGGGGCCTGGAGGCTGACGTCCAGAGGGCCAGGAGGGAAGGACAGCAGAGAGAGGCAGAGTGTGGCTCTCTCAGGTCCCAGCTGATGACCCTCCGGGAGGAACTAAAGGAGGCCCAGGGATGCTGCAGGGACACGGGTAGGAGGATTACACAGTCCTGGGGGGTGGGCTGGGAGACTGGTGTCTATAAAGCTGGACTCATGTGTAGTCAGGTACATTTGTAGCTCTCTCTCTCTCTCTCCCTATTTCTCTGTCTCTCTTTGTCTGTCTGTTTGTCTCTCTCTCTCCTTCCCCCTTCCTTGATGGAGAATAGGTTCCAAAAACAGTTAAAAGCAGAAGAGGCATGAGGAAGAAGGAATGAGAGTGATGCTGATGGAAGGAGGGAAGGGGAGGAAGAGGAAAGTGACATGGTTGTAGTGGCGGCAGCAGCAGTGCAGCCTCTAGGGCTGACTTTAATGAGCAGTCTGAGACGGTCACCTGTTTACGTCCTGCCTGCCCCAGAAGCCTCAGCAGCTAGCCAGCAATGAAACAGCCCATCAATTCACAGCCTGGGGCCTTTTGTCTGACACACACACTCACTCACACTCACACATGCATACTAACATATGCATATGCACTCAGAGGGACCATAACAATAAGAAACAACGGAACATGCATGAATGCAGAAGGAGGGCAAATCAACACACAAGATAACAGATAAGATATGTAATATAATAGCGTTGTTGATAGTAAATTATCAAAATATGTTATGTGTCTATGTTTGTGTCTGTGTCTCAGCCCAGGAGCTGGCTCGTCAGGGGGAGAAGCTGTTGCTGGTGGAGGGGGGGCAGCGTCGGGCACAGGAACACCTGGCAGAGCGGGTGGCAGAGGTGGTGAGGGCAGAGCAGGCCCAGAGGAAGCTACAGGCAGAGCTACGCACCTTAAAGGAGAGACTCCGCACCACAGAACATGAGCTGCAGGGCTACAGGTACTCTACAGGGCTTTGGGTTCCCTAAAGCACTCTGTCTTTCTCTATCTGACTCCAAGTAGAGGTCTGCGCATGACTGATTTATTCATGCCATTCCCACCCGCACCCACAGCTTTTCATACCCCACCTACCCGCTCCCGCTGGCTTTCTGTCCGACTCCCACCCGCTCCTGCAAGAACTGGTCCCGAACCCAACCGCAGTCCCGCAATGTTATTTTAGGCGTATGTGATGCAGCTAGCTTACTAGCCATGGTCCTAGCAATTTTGTGCTCTATTGTCAATATCAGAATGTCCAAAAATAACCTAAGAAATAGGTTAAATTACCAGAGATCCTAACATTCTCTATTATATTAGGCTATCAGTATTACTGGGCTATATCAGCCAATAGGCTAGACTTAGTTTGAAGAGAGCAGAGTTGGAGAGAGAGCGGACACTTTCACTTTCTATTGAGCTACGTTTAATAGCCTACCTTTTAGGATCTGGACGATTTTCAGACGGTGACTTAATAATATGGGTGATTCATATTTATTACTAGGCAGTGTAGTAAACTATAGCCTAATTATATTTAGGAAGCTAATTTCCTTGGAAAAAGACCTGCCTCGTGCTTCTCCACCCATGCATAGGCTATAGCCTACTCTATTAAATTGAGACCAAACGCGCACCTGATCTCACACGCCCAACTAGGAGAGGTATGGCTGACTCAATGATCTCTGTCGTGACCTGCAGCCCTCTACCACCAAGCACACAGCATGACTTCATGAACCCTGTCTTTAACCCCAATCCTTTACATTTCACTGAGCCATTAGTTCAACAGTGACTTGAGTATTTACTGATTGCCATGAGTCTGTAAAACTTATTCCCATTCAGATCCAAACGGAACCTTTTGGTCAGTAAGGCCACAGTGTCTTTATGACTCAGACAAGCCTCTCAAACAATCACTCTAAATAATGTGAAAAAAACACCCATCTGATGTTAAATATGTTTAAAAACCCACTTTGCCTGACACACTCTCAATCTTGTCTGTATCTTAGTGGCTGAGAGAAAGAGAGAAAAGTGTTTTGGCTTTGTGACCCTTGGCACGATGCCTCCCCCCCTCTCCCCCTCCTCCCCCCTGTCCATGTGGGCTGTGTGAGCCGGCCGCTCGATAGGTGGATCATTCCAGGTCGGGGCCCTCTTGTGAAATCAGATGTTTAACTGGCCAGGAGAAGAGGGATGGGAGCGTCTTAACCAGCACCTTGCCAAAGGTCTCCTGTTCAGTCAGCTGTCCTGCCGCTTGGAGTGGCGCCCGCCGCCTGCCAATAGGCATTAGGGAGGATTTAGTAATTAAGTGATAGGCTGAGGACTAAATTGCGTGTTTGTGGGCTGGCGAGCCACCCAGAGGTCCCCACAGCCATGCAGATAGGGGATTCTAATTGCCAGGGATATTGATCAGCCTGGCGAGGGGGGGATGCAGGGGATTCACGAGCCATCGATTTGCTGTTACTGCGGCCGCCTTGTCAATGGGAGAGGGAGGTGAGCACTGAGAAGGCTCTGGGCTTTTTCCCCACACTCCCCCCCACACACACACACTCTCAAACACTCACTCACTTCTGGAAGGGCTTTACCCCTCAACACCCGCCCACCTCCTCTCTATATCTCTCGTTCTCTCTTTTTCTTAGACTGTCTAAAGGTGTTGCTTCTCGGATGGGTATTGGCAGAGAGGAAGGGCAGCTCCTTGGTAGAGCATGTCCCTAGGGAGCGCCACCTTCACACTCTGCTCTACGTACATTATAAGTTCTTCCTTCACACTCTGCTGGTGTGTTCCTCGTCACCCTCACAAACGCGTGGTGTGTCTCTCCCTGGACAGGCGAGGGCTTTGACGCTTGGCTGTGGTCTGAGTTAATGTCTCAGGGTGAGTGGGCGCTGAACTGGGCCGCTCTCTGGGATTTGATTAGCTGCTTCACCTGGCGGTAAACAGGCCATGGCCACCCCTCACACAGACAGCTCTGATCCCATCACTCACGCCCCGGCGCCCCATTAGCCCAACGCTCGCCCCACTACACCATGCCACACCGCAAAGCGTCGCACAGCCAGAATTAGTGCAACGTCCTCTCATTAAATGTTCAGGCTTGCCTCCTCAGATTAAATCTGGCAGACACAAACACACACGCATTACTCTCAAATGATCACGTTTCTCGCATTACATCACAAGATAAATTAAATTCCCTTTGATTTTGAAAATGTGAACAAGAGTGAAAACGAAGTTTACAGCATGTGGGGGGTAGCTATGGCAGAGAGGTGTCAAACATGCCAGTTTGAAAGTAGTGGTTGTTTAAAGACTGGGAGCCCCTGACTGACGGTGTGTCTGTGGCCGTGTGTGTGTATCAGGACCCAGGTGGAGAGTCTGAAGAAGGAGGCAGGGAAGAGCAGGCAGGCCCAGCTCAGTGTTCAGCAAGAGGCCAACACACACCAGCAGAGGGCTCAGCAGCTGGAGGCAGATCTGACCAACACCAAGGACATACTCAAGACTCTACAGCAGCAGGTACGATCTAACATTATCACATACAGCAAACTAACCAACCAACAAGTTCCAACAAACAGTGTCCTGAAACGACAACACCTCCTCTACCCAAAGTAATTTAGGGCCTGTTACACTAGAGCAGGTATTCCCAGTATGTGCAATGCCGTCGGGGTTACACCCCCCCAAAAAAACATTTTCAAACAGCCCATTTATATTTTCCAACGGGGCTATACATTTGGGTGAGGTTTTTTTCTCGCCTGAGTAGCCTCGTTTCAC
This sequence comes from Brachymystax lenok tsinlingensis, assembly GCA_030435695.1. NCBI lineage: Eukaryota > Metazoa > Chordata > Actinopteri > Salmoniformes > Salmonidae > Brachymystax > Brachymystax lenok. The sequence continues at coordinate 30,730,379 of CM059819.1, read as the reverse complement.
TTCCAAAAATGTAATTACTAGTGTTCAGCGAAATAACAACACAATGTCAAATACAGGTAGCCTAGTCAAATAATTAACATCCAATCACATTAACCGTTACTCTCTCGTGGGAATTCCACTAACAGTCCGTATGGAGCCAAACATAGCTGCTGCTCATGTTGGTATCTGCACTGATGGCGCAAAAGCCATGACAGGGAGACATAGTGGAGTGGTACGCGTGCAAGCAGTTCGTCCCGACGCCACTTGGGTACACTGCAGCATCCACCGAGAGGCTCTTGCTGCCAAGGGAATGCCTGACAGCTTGAAAGACGTTTTGGACACTACAGTGAAAATGGTTAACCTTGTTAAAGCAAGGCCCCTGAACTCTCGTGTATTTTCTGCACTATGCAATGATATGGGCAGCGACCATGTAACGCTTTTACAACATACAGAAGTGCGCTGGTTATCAAGGGGCAAGAGACGAGCTTAAAGTTTTTCTTTACTGACCATAATTTTCACTTGTCTGACCGCTTGCATGATGATGAGTTTCTCACACGGCTGGCCTATCTGGGTGACGTTTTTTCTCGCCTGAATGATCTGAACCTAGGATTACAGGGACTCTCCGCAACTATATTCAATGTGCAGGACAAAATTGAGGCTATGATTAAGAAGTTGGAGCTCTTCTCTGTCTGCATTAACAAGGACAACACACAGGTCTTTCCATCATTGTATGATTTTTTGTGTGCAAATGAACTCAAGCTTACGGACAATGTCAAATGTGATATAGTGAAACACCTGAGTGAGTTGGGTGCGCAATTTCGTAGGTACTTTTCCCGAAATGGATGACACAAACAGCTCGATTCGTTATCCCTTTCATGCCCTTCCTCCAGTCCACTTACCGATATCTGAACAAGAGAGCCTCATCGAGGTTGCAACAAGCGGTTCTGTGAAAATTAAATTTAATCAGAAGCCACTGTCAGATTTCTGGATTGGGCTGCGCTCAGAGTATCCTGCCTTAAGACACTGATGCCCTTTGCAACCACGTGCCTATGTGAGAGTGGATTCTCGGCCCTCACTAGCATGAAAACTAAATACAGGCACAGACTGTTTGTGGAAAATTATTTAAGACTGAGACTCCAATACAACCCAACATTGCACAGTTATGTGCATCCTTTCAAGCACACCCTTCTCATTAACCTGTGGTGAGTTATTCACAATTTTCAATTAACAAATAAGATTTTATATGAAAAACTAAGGTTTTATTTGTAAGATGGTTAAATAAAGAGCAAAATGTATTATATTAATTGTGCCCTGGTCCTATAAGAGCTCTTTGTCACTTCACATGAGCCAGGTTGTGACAAAAACTCACACTCACTCTTATGTTTAATAAATGTATTGTATAGTGTGTGTGTGTGTGTGGCAGGCTTACAATGATGGCAAAAAACAACATTTGAGAGTGAGCTGACCCTGGTGCTAGAGGGGGTACGGCAGCTGGAGGTTGAATGTTTGAAGGGGTACGGGACTATAAAAAGTTTGGGAACCACTGCACTAGAGGAACAGTCTTTTAACGCCACTTCGATACCAAAGTGAATTAGTCGTAGCAGGTTAGGAGACTGAGGTTAAGGTTAGGAAAATGGTTAGGTTTAGGGAAAATGCTCTCCTAACCTGCTACGAAAATCACTTTGTATCGAAGTGGTGTGAAAAGAGGGTGTCCCATTACACTAGATCAATATATTGATTTGGGATAGCTAATGATCCAGTAGCCTTGCACTTGATTTTTCCTACTAGCAGTGACTTTGCTGAGAACTTCTTTATTGAGATTTTTTTAGTTTTAAATTTTTTAAATAATTTCATACAAATTATTATTTATTAAAAAAAGTATTATTTATTAAAAAAAAATTGATCTTGTCTCATCGCTGCAACTCCCCAACGGGCTCGGGATACGAAGGTCGAGTCATACGTCTTCCGAAACATGACCCGCCAAACCGCGCTTCCTAACATCCGCCCGCTTAACCCGGAAGCCAGCTGCACCAATGTGTCGGGGGAAACACTGTCCACCTGACGACCAGAGGTTAGCCTGCAGGCGCCCGGCCCGCCACAAGGATTCGCTAGAGCGCGTTGAGCCAAGTAAAGCCCTGCCGGCCAAACCTTCCCCTAACCTGGACATCAATTGTGTGCCGCCTTATGGGACTACCGATCACGGGCAGTTGTGATACAGCCCTTAGACCGCTGCGCCCCTCGGGAGGCCCTTATTAATTTTTTTTAAAGGAACTTCTTGTTATGTTAGTCATTGCATATCTTAGAGCTATTTATAACTTGTCAGAAATGTCCAGATCAACTAGCCCATGTCAGCTAAATTTTTTGGTGACTCAAATATGGCATGAATACACATTAGACATGGCAAAATGTATATAATTGCAAGAAAATATGCTTTAAAACTGCAAAATGGTAATGTGTAGAATTGAAGGAAATAAGCTTTGTCACACCCTGATCTGTTTCACCTGTCCTCATTATTGTCTCCACCCCCTCCAGGTCTCCCCAGTGGATTTATCCCTGTGTTTCCTGTCTCTCTGTGCCAGTTCGTCTTGTATGTCCAAGCCTACCAGCGGTTTTCCCGGTTTCCTGCTTTGCCCTTTTCTCCTTTTGCTAGTCCTCCCGGTTCTGACCCTTGCTTGTTTTCTGGACTCCATGCCCGCCTGCCTGACCATTCTGCCTGCCCTGACCTCGAGCCTGCCTGCCCTTCGGTACCTCCTGAACTCTGAACTGTTTTGACCTTTTGCCTGTCCACGACCATTCTCTTGCCTACTCCCTTTGGATGTATTCAACATCTTAAACTCCAACCATCTTGTGTCTGCACCTGGGTCTCGCCTTGTGTCATGATACTTTAAACCTGCAAAGTTCTCTCCACCAACGAGGAGTGTGAACAGTTTGTGTCATGAACAGTGCTTGTGCCCGTAGATATAGGCGTGTGGTGCGGGCTGGATGTTCCCAATGCTGGAAGGGGGGCCCCGAGTGAAAACATTTGGGAACCCCTGTGCTAAATTACTAAAATGTAAATGTAGCCTAACCTCAGAATATTGCCTGTAAATGTGTGACTGTGGTTGTCTCTCTGTGCTCCAGCTGCAGGAGCAGGCTGATGCCAGCCGGGCACTGCGGGCAGAGCTGTCCCAGGAGCAGGCAAGGCAGCAGGAGCTGCAGGAGAGGAACCAGGGGGCCAGGGAGAGAGAGCCCCGGCTGGGGTCAGAGAGAAACCAGCTCAGAACCAGCCTGGAAGCAGCTCACAGCCAGGTAGAGTCAAACGCTATAATGAATCAATAAGGCACCTCGGGGGTTTGTGGTTTATGGCCAGTATACCAGGGCTAAGGTCTGTTCTTATGCACGGCGCAACGCAACGCAGAATGCCTGGATACAGCCCTTAGTCGTGGCATATTGGCCATGAACCACAAACCCCTGAGGTGCCTTATTGCTATTATAAACTGGTTACCAAAGTGTTTTGCTATACCCGTGGTATACGGTCTGATATACCAGACAATCACCATTCAGGCTCGAACCAACCAGTTTATAATAATGTATATAAAGCTAGCAGTCAACTAGACATGCGCAGTCAACAGCTCAACCAGATGCTTTCACACACATACTAATGTATCCAAAAACTAGCGTTCAACTAGAAATATGCAGTCAATAAATTCACACAAATTGCTAATGCATGTCACACTCACACAACATATGTTAATCATACTGTAGTGTTTGTCTGTTGATTTATTACTAAAGGCAATTTCCCAACACAAATAATTAGTGTCAGTGAGCGTCATGAATTAAACCTTTTCTTGCTGACAGTTAAATGTTTCAAAAGGCATTTTTGGGCTTTACAGGATGTTGTTTTTCCATTCATCAGGAGAGCATCTTCTCCTCACATAGTGTCTGACTGAAGCCTGGCTACACTCATCTACAATCCACTCAGATTCCCCCTCCAGCCATGCTCGCAAATTGAATTAGTTTCCATCTCTGAATTTGTGTTTCAAAAATAGTAATTATTTTTTAACCCCAAAAGAAGCAAGAGAAATGAGTCAGATCTGCACACGTCATGAATTTAGTGAAATAATAGTTTTCCACCAGCAAAGGGATACAAGCCTGAAGCGCGACAATTTACCAACTGTTCAGCTGCTAGGAAATTTAATTGAAGCACATAATTCATATCTTTAGAAAGTTAAATCAATCTGATCAAAAAGTTTCCCACTCAATTAAGGCCTGAAATTAATCTCCTTAATCCCAATTTAAAATCTGTCATGCATATAAGTGCAGATCTCTCATCTATCTGCCCATCCATGTGACTTAATCCTGGAACAGAGAGCTAAGATGGCGCTGTGATTGTCAGATTTAGTCCCATCTATCTTTGAGCCTGATAAACACACAGTGGCACACACACCTGATGGGAGCTCTGATAGGGGTGTGTCTCCTGTCTGTCCTACAGCTGAGGGAGCGGGAGAGGACTGTGGGGTGTCTGCAAGAGCGTGTGGTAGAGCTGCAGAGCACCACCCAGAGGCTGCAAGAGGAACAGACAGCTTGCCAGGCTCAGCTGCAGCAGTGCAGGAGGGAGCTGGAGAGCAGGGAGGGCCAGAGCCAAAGCCACAGCCAAGAGGTCAGAGGTCACAGTCACATACTGTCCATATGTTGAGTGTTTTTTGTGTGTAGTTTGGGGGCCATGTTCCATGTGTGTGTTCTCCTCTCCAGATGAGTGTCCTGAAGGAGACGGTGTCCAGGCTGAGGGAATGTGTAGAAGAGGCCCAGGCCAGCAGCAGGCAGGGGACCAGGGACACAGCAGCAGCACAACACAGCCTCAGAGAGCTGAGACTGGAGCTGGCCTCCACCCAGGCTTCTCATAAAGAGAGCATGGAGCTGGTGGGTGCCCTGCTTACACACTGGTACTATGTCAGGCATGTATTGAAAATGCTGATGTTAAAACAATGACATTAACTCTCAACTTGTTTCAGGTTAATGACTGTGGAGGAAATAATGTGTAGTGGGACTAACAATGTATATTTTGTGTGGATGTTTGTTTTGTGGTGTGTGGCTGTGTGTGTGGTGGTACTGGTCAGCTGGCTGAGCAGAGTGGTGAGGCGGCAGGTCTACGTAGTGAGCTGTCCCGCCTGCAGCAGAGGAGCTCCCAGCTGTCAAAGGAGAGAGGGGGCCAGGAGGAGAGGACCAGGCAGCTGGCTGCAGAGCTCCACGCACTGCCAGCAGACAGTCACTGGACAAGGTGAGAGAGAAGGATCTACACATCAACATTTCCATTCATCCTCATGGCAATTAACCAATAACCATTCATTTCATTGTCAATAACCACTGATCTGGTTCTAGAGCTTACACTGCCAACAGCCAACCATTAGGTCATGGACCAGATAGCCTCACATTAAATCCTAGACTGTTACAGCCAGTAGCCAACCACTACACCATCACATGATTAGAAGTGTGATGGCTCAATCTTACACCCTTAGAATGCCTGGTCATTAGTGTGGAGCACACAGCCCCTCTGAAGTAGAGACTTAACCTCCACAGGTCGCGCTGTACACTAATTGACCACTACAGGCGAGAGCAGGTTCTGTTGTAGAGAAAAGAGGTGTGACTTGTAGCAGTGCCCTTTCTGTGTGTGCGGGGCTGTATTCCTAAAGCTGATTGGATAATGAGACCTCTCTCCCAGACTTCCACAGAGTCTGCATGTACAAACACACACACACACACACACACACACACACACACACAGAAAGAGTTTGCAAAGACACAAACATTTAAACACACAGTTTTGCTTAGAGGAACTGCCTCACATAATAGCCAAAATATAAATCACAGTTTAACTGAGGATACTCTAAGGCCTCATACAGTACAGAAATGTAGTAACAGGTTTTCAAGTGAAAATGTCTAAGAGGCCTTATGGTTCAAATATTCTAACCAATGTGTTTGTATTGTGACAAATCCAAAGCACTTTGTTTGTGTACACAGGCACATAAGAGCTGTGTGTGCTTGCTCTGCAGTGCCAAACCTCTCTACAATGTGTTTGTGTGTGTTTAGCCTAGGGCACATCTCTGTGGCTCATCGCTGTGGTCTCACATCATCCTCCTTAAGTGCTGTCAATGTTGCATGGTAACAGCGGCGCTCTGCCCTCTTAATTGGTTTAGGAAGAGCATCCTTGTCATTTTGCGGTCAGCAAACTCCGCCAGAGAAAATGAAGTGTGAGTTGCCCCCTCCCCGCGCAACCCGTCCCACAACAAAATAATGATTGTGTGTGTGTGTGTGTGTGTCTGTTTTTACTTTCCACTTTTAGAAATAATTGCTGGTTGCTCGGTGGGATCAGAGGAAGGGTATAATGATTGTCTCTGGCCGTGTGGTATGGCTGGGTTCTGGGGTGGGAAGACACTGGGCTGGGGGAGAGCAACTCATTTCACACACCTAAACGTGTGTGTGAATGTGTTAACATTAGTGTGTTTGTACAGCATGTAACCTGTTTATGGTGTCTATGTGCTTTATGTCTATCTACATACTGTACGTATGTGTAGCTTAGATGGTGTGTGTGTGTGTGTGTGTGTGTGTGTGTGTGTGTGTGTGTGTGTGTGTGTGTGTGTGTGTGTGTGTGTGTGTGTGTGTGTGTGTGTGTGTGTGTGTGTGTGTGTGTGTGTGTGTGTGTGTGTGTGTGTGTGTGTGTGTGTGTGTGTGTGTGTGTGTGTGTGTGTGTGTGTGTGTGTGTGTGTGTGCGCGCGCGCACGGTTGTCCTTTTGCGCAGATTAGCAGGTGAACACAGCAAGAGGATGATCAGACTGGGGTTGCTGTTCTGTCACACAGGGGTTAGGGGGAATACAGAGCTGCAGTACTGCAGTTTGGAGCCTCCAGTCAGGCTCACCCCCTCCCCACACACACACCACTTTAATTGCCTTTGCTGCTTTCATTACATGTATTGCCTCTCCTCTGCATTGCGTGCTCCCTGGGCTTGTGGAAAGGTCATTGTGGTGGGGATGTGAACACTGCACAGCCTCTGTGTGTCCCAGCCAAGCAGGCAGAGGATAGGGCGGGGGATGTGGCTAGGGAGGACTGGTTACTGCTGATCTTCACATTGTTCCTATAAAGAAAAACATGTATTTTATGTTGACCAGTGACCAGTTCTTTGATGTAGTGGCTCAACATGTACATGCATATTAGCATACGCGAGCCTTGTTAAGAGTGATTTAGAGTCAGATGAATGTGACTATGACAGGAAAGTGTTACTAGAAGGAGATGTTTATGGAGGAGTCCACTACAATGTAATGAACTAATGAACTATCGTTTCCCAGTTTCCTACCTGGGCAGGGTTATGGGAAAGCCTCATGAATATACATTGCATGTTGCTGTGACTCATTGTTCATCATTTATTTAAAATGTCCATCAGTCTTCAGAAATGAGAACAAAAAAATGATATTAGAAAATGCCAATACAGGTATCACCCCTCTCCCACCTAGACTCGGCCCTGTGAGGGCAGGCTGGCAGAGCTGAGTGCCCAGCTGAGGAGGTCTCAGCGCTGGGGCCAGGAGCATCCGGTAGCCCTGGAGGAGGTGGTGGTGCTGATGAAGGTGGAGATGGCTTCTCTCAGGGAGCACTACCATCCCAAGGTGGCCTAGGTCAGACACACACTTACACAATGGATTCTGAGGACATTCTGGTAGGGTTTATGACTAAGGATAGGTTTTGCTGACCATGTGACTTGATCAGGAAAACTCCGGACCCTTATTATAGCCGGTAGCCTTACTGCCTAACTGTGTAACTAGGCCCAAAGTTTTCCTGATCAATTGATGTGCTCATGAAAACCTCTTGGCTCTAGTTATGACACATATCCTCACACTGCACTGGCACAGAAAGGCCAAACAGCATCGTTAGTAATCCCCTCTCAATGGAAAATGAGCTGTATAGACATTAGGATGTGCAGAAAGGGTTTGTTCATGTGTCTCTGTTCAGGTGGATGCCTTACACTCACAGCTCGATTCCATGGAGCACAAGTACAGCACAGCAGCTAATGAGGTAGTGAACCCTTAAAACCTCCAGATATGTCAGATAGACTCTCATTACCTCCTCTCTCTCTCCCCCCATCTCTCTGTCTCAGGTGGAGGTGTTGCGCCAGTCTCTGGGTAACGCTCGTTCAGACAGTTCTCTTCTACACAGGGAGAGTGAACTGGTGGTAACCAACGTCAACCAGTGGGTGAAGGAGCAGAAGTAAGAGCATACCAAACTCCACACACACACTGATGCCCAGTCACGTTCTACACTACATTCACTAAGCTGCATTAACCCTGTCTTAACCCTGTCGACAGGCAAGGCAATGAAGAACTGAACTTCAAGATCAAAGACCAGAGCAAAAAGATCATCCATCTCACTGCAGAGGAGTAAGAGCTCTTCCACACACATCCAACCTACCCTGTTGTTGATCGACTCACATTGTTTATTTATTTTATTCACAGGAGACATGATAGTGATAAATGGTGCTATGCTTAAGCAATAAGGCCTGAGGGGGTGTGGTATCTTGCCAATATACCATGGCCAAGAGCTGTTATTAAGCACAACGCAATGCGGAGTGCCTGGATACAGCCCTTTGCCGTGGTATATTGGCCATATACCACAAACCCCAGAGGTGCCTTATTGCTATTATAAACTGGTTACCAATGTAATTAGAGCAGTACAAATACATGTTTTGTCATACCCGTGGTATATGGTCTGTTTATAAACTGGGTGGTTCGAGCCCTGAATGCTGATTAGCTGACAGCCGTGGAATATCAGACCGTATACCACGAGTATGACAAAACATGTACTTTTACTGCTCTAATTACATGGTAACCAGTTTATAATCGCAATAAGGCACCTCGTTGCGTCGTGCCTAAGAGCAGCCCTTAGCCGTGGTATTTTGGCCATATATCACACCCCCTCTGACCTTTTTTCTTAAATATACCACGGCTGTCAGCCAATCAGCATTCAAGGCTCAAACCACCCAGTTTTTAATTATGATTAGGTCCCCATGTTTAGAGCACTGGTTATCAAGTGTACAGGAGTTAGATGGCTTTAGAGTAGATGGAGCAGGGAACATGATATATTTGTGAAATAAGTATAAATGGAGCCACCCAGGAGTTGTGACCCGGTTTATTAACTGTGTGTCCAGTCACCTGCAGGAGAGTGGAGAGTCTGTTGGAGGAGATGAAGAGGCTGAAGGCTGAGCTGGATGAGAGCAGGATTGAAGCCGAGAGGTTCAGGGTACGTACCATACACAGTTACACACACTGGATAACACTGTCAGACCTCAACACATTTACAACCCTGATATACTGTAATATAACACCACCAATTGAAGAGCATTGTTCCTTTCTATTGAGTAATGTCACTTGTTTTTGTGTCAGGCCTCTCAAGCCAGTATGAGTGACGGCTCCAGCGCAGAGCCCTGGCCAGACTTCCCGTCCATCTGCTCCACATAGTGAGTACTGTACTACTAGCACTGACCTGAGACACACTTTATCAGTGGGCTTGGCTTTAGTCCATCCCCTGGCAACTTCCCAGTTCTCCAGGAACAAGAAGCAGCAGGCCCATACGAGGCTAATGACTACATGTCCTCTAACTCCTCACTAGTTTCTTTGCTGGGGCTCTAGAGACAGCTTCAGTGACACAGCAGTGACTTCCCGGACCGAGTGAATTCCTCTCTGTGTGTTTCTAGAGTAGAGCTGAGACATGGGTCAATAGCAACAATCACCAACACATCTCAGTATCGGTTAAGAGCGGGAGCCCGTCTGTAACTCATAAGAGCTATTGGCAGCCATGTTGATTTCTGTTGTTCTGGGATTAGCATCTGTGTTTCTGGGGGCTAATGGTCCGTGTCGTCCGGCTGTGAAATCAGTGGCCTGAGAGCCTCTGAGAAGCCTGCAGATTGGTGTTTCAAATCCCCACCCCCCAGCCCAGCCTGTCTCAGCCACTCTCTCCATCTCCCAGAGTAGAACAGTTTCGCTGTTCCGAGTTCCCCCTCCGCACCCTGGGTGACCCCCACTGCAGTCTCCTCACGCCAGGGCCCAGACGCCACCGGCACTTCCTGCCCCACAGGACCACTGCGGCTTGTTAACACCGAAGATACATTTGTGCAGTCAGGCGGGAAATCCTAGGAGGTGGCTATGGACGGTGGTAATCAAAGGCTTGGTGCTCTGACACTAAGGACTGTAGGAGGGTTTAGAGATGACCTCTAGTTTAGCCTCCTATCAGGTCCGATCATCCCACCTAACAGAGACAGCAGGCAGACAGACAGACAGACAGACAGGTGGATAGGCAGACAGACAGATGGACAGACAGGTAGACAGACAGACAGAGCCATCCAAGGACACAGTCTCCTCTCCTCTGGGCCAGACAGATCTTAGTCATGTCTGTTTTCAGAAACCAGTCTAGACACTCACAGACATCACGCATTGCCATGGTACCGACTATATCTTTTTAAAATTGAACTTGCATTTTATATGTGATGCTGAGAAAAGGTGATTTATTGGTGAAATTGTGTTCCATATGGTTGTTTGACAGTTGAAGCGTTCTCATTTTGCGCTGCCTATACCTCCTCGCTTTAAAGTAAGCCAGTCCTGTGCTCACTGGCATTTTCCTGTAATGCGTTCCCGTCTGATTTCCTCCTAAATTGAAATGTGGTAAAGTTAGGGCTGATTGGAGGGATTACCTTTGGTGAGATAGAGGGAGGGAGAGAGGAAGAGACTCGGCTGGTTGTGTGAACCCAATCAGAGCCCTGTGTTGACTGTGCTGATTAGAGGCTTGTAGTGAGTGGGATCCATTCTATCCCATCATTCCCTGTGTTTGCTCTGATAACGGAACCTCAACACTGGCCCTAACCTCATCCTCATGCTGTCACTTACAGCACGCCACGCTGAGCTCTCTCAAACGTCTTACACAAGGTGGGTAATGTACCAAAAGACCCTTTAGAACTTTAAACCTGCTTTAAAAGAACAGTTAGCATACATGTCACTTGTTGGCTGAGTGTGTTAAAAAACATTTAAAAAGTTGCAATATGTATATGAGGAGCACTGAGGCATTGGATGGACATTGCTCTGGAGAGAGTACTGTAAGTGTGTGTGCGTGCGTGCTGCCTGGCCTGATACCAATGGAGGGCAGATGCAAACTCAGCCCATAAAGGCCCACTGGATGACTGCGACTTCACTCAGCTAATGCTCCAGGACATCCAGGAAGTCTATAGGGAGCTGGGAGAACACAGAGGAGCTCTAAAAGCAGCCGGGGAGAGGGGGAGAGAGAGAGAGAGAGAGAGAGAGAGAGAGAGAGAGAGAGTAAATACAAATAAATAGATAAATAAGTGAATGGCATGAGAGGAGCAGAGAGAACAGTTGTCCATTCTCACGCACGCACCGCGTTTGTTTATTTATGGCGTCTGAGGGCCTGAGCAGGGCTGATGGGAGGAGGAGTGTGCTGGGGGAGGACACTGGGCCTCTCCTTCCTTATGCATGCCTGGCTCTGCTCCCCAGCTTTCATTGAGTGTCATTACTAGGGCTTTCAGCGCTAGAGCCAAGCTGAGACCTGACATCCACTCCATAGATATGTGTGCATATAGATGGACTGGTGATCCCTCTTATCCACCACTGAGGAGGGAGAATTAGGCCAGGGAGAGGAGAGTAGAGGGGGATGCAGCCATATCTGACTTTAATGGCCAGGATATAGCTATTACTTAAATGAAGGACAGTATTCATGCCTGATTTGTTGTCATGAATATGTCATACGGGTCGGGTTATCCACATTTAAAGTGTTTGTACACTGGTGATTGTAAGGGCCATGTCCACTGCAGTGTGTTGTAGATTAGGATGACTAGGAGTTTTAGTGCATATCGACAGTTACATATCAGGATATTCTTTTTTACAATATATCGTATAGTTTTGACAATTACGCAATATAATTTGTGCGGTAGTTAGCTGTACCTGCACCAAAACACCAGTATTTTTCCTTCATCAAACAAATTCTGCACTTTTATTTCCATGACTGATCAAAACTCATTTTCTCATGACTCTTGTCACTGCACCAGACATATGGTGAGCAATACGTTTGGAACATCAAATCGCAATAAAATCACAAATACTGAATTGCAATATGTATATAGAGAATCGTGAGAATCGCAGTACATATCGTATCGGCACCTAAGTATCACAATAATATCGTATGGTGAGATGCCGGGCAATTCCCAGCCCTAATGGCCAGTAGCAAAAATAAAGGCATGCAGCTGATGTGAGATGCGCATTTCCTTCTACGCATGGTGTTCATTATCAATCTCCCTTTCCAGTTCACTTCCTGTTAGGTCTGCTGATTGATGGCTTGTGCTGTTTATTTAGATATCAGCGAATGAAATATTCATGTCGTACGCTTTCCCAAGCAGAAGTTATCTAAGATGCAGCGTAAATGGTACTTGGGATTAGATTTTCACAGCAGATTGCTGTTATTACAGGAGAAGAAGGTGAAAAGAGACGGTGTGAGCAGTCGTTTTCCTGGGAGGCAATCTATTTCTCTTCCACTCAGAGCACCGGAGCGCTGGACCAGGCTCTTAATGCGCGGGACAGAAAGTGCTTTGGTCTGCAACCTTTCACACCTTCACCTCCCCTTTATGTGATTGAATAGTTAATAACTTTGACTTTCCTTTGAAAAGCCTGTGACGTGGCTCCTACTGAACGGCCTGTTGTCTGGCTGACACACCTGCCCATTGCTCTCTCTCTCTCTCTCTCTCCGTCTTTCTGACTGCCTGCATGCCTGACTGCCTGACTACATGTCTACTTGGCCCAGATGCCAGATTGTCTGATAGCCCACCTCTCTCTTCCACAAGCCCTCTCACTTTCAAGCCTGTCCCTCACCTGAATTACCACCTAGCTTATCTGTCTGCTTTAAAGGAGCCTGTACATTATCAGAATTTTGATAAATGGGTTTGGATTGCTTACTCTTCTTCCTTCCTCCCTCCCTCAAGACACTTGCACGCACGCACGCACGCACGCACACACACACACACACACACACACACACACACACACACACACACACACACACACACACACACACACACACACACACACACACACGGAGCTCATTAGCGCACCCCGTGCTCACAGCTCCAGCAGAATGTGACCCTGCCTAATTGTGCGCCACGCTCATTTGTTCTCCCTGCATGATGTGGCGATTGCTTATTTATTCTCCTCAGGGCTCCTCTCTCACATTAAAATTATTGACTTATTTCATTCACTGCACATTTGCCAAGCTTTATTTGATAAGCTCATTTCCCTTGGTGCCCAAAATCCCCCGTTCCCATGTTTAAAAGTTCTAATGTTCCCAATGGAGATTATTATTCATACTTGTGATTGTTTCTTCGCCTAATTATCTGTGTTGGAATAATTTTGCATCTGTGAGCCTGTTTATCCCGGCGGAATGAAACGGCACAAAAGGGCACACATTAACGATGCGGCTGGAATAGCCGAGGAGCCAGTTGTGTACACAAAGCTGGCAGACGCGGTCAACAAGAAGCTTAACAGGGATTGGGACATCATGGAAGGTTTACCAAAATAAGCAGACTGAATTTGCATTTGGTTAGAGCGTTGTTAACAAACAGAGCCTTCAACATTTGGTCCATCAGGTAATGAGACAGGCTGTTTTGAAGTGGATATATGCAGCCAGGTGGAGCTAAACTAGTTGTAGTCAATAGAGGTCATGGTTCAGGTGGGTAGTGCAGATCCACTCCACTCTGACCCATTGACCACCATCAGCCCTCTCCTCCCCTACAGTGGGGAGACCCTCCCTGCCCCAGACCAAGAGGAGAGTTCCAGAGAGACTCAGCCAGTACCAGAGCAGAGACAAGCTAGCAGCAGAAGACCTGTTCAGTAGTGTACCGGTAGGTTAATACACTGAAATGGATATGAACTCACCAACAGAGGACACAGACGGATAGTATTAGGTAGGGGAATGATTGACAGTATTTCTGCAGTGGGAGGTGAATGATACCTCTCGAGTCATGTATTAACAGTAATTCTCTGGATAATATTCATGATGACAAATATGCAAAGTTAAGGTCTATGGTGATGCCAACATACCAATAGTAACACTGAGCTCTGAGGATGACTATTGACGGCATCTTATTTGAATAATCTGTTTCTGTCTGCCTCTGCTGTGCTCTGTCTCAGATCTGCTCTGACTGCGAGATGAGCCTTGAGTGGTCAGGGAGGCAACCTGTGGAGGAGGAAAGCTCTGGCCGCTAACCTGTATCTGCGCTAGCTCCAGGCTCAGTCTGTGCCTGCCTGGCAGGGAGGGGGCCATGTTTGCTGCTGAGGTGGCCAGAAGAGTGGCCCTTAGGACCCTGGAGCGCAGACCCATGCCATGTGGCCACCACCGCTGGAGCAGACCCGCCCTACACATCTCAGGGAGGGACACTAGTGGGTGCTAGTATGAACCAGTGAGAAGGAAAGTACAGGTAGTTATGAATCAAGAGAATACAGCACACAAATATTTGATTTTGTAGCTTGATAGATATCAATAAATTATTGTATTATATTTAAGATTATTTAATGACAATACTAAACTTGAATAATTAAATTTCTTTGGTATTTTCAGTTTAAAAAAAAATCTAAATCTTATCTTTGTGGCACAATATGTTCTCTTTCCTGTGTTCTTGATGACTTAATGTGATTTTGTGGCTCTACTACCTTTGCCTTACAATTTATTGAGAAATCACCTCAGTACCTAGATTGTAATGTACAACTTTATGTATGAATGTACAGAAAATCTGTTGTGAATAAGTAGACAATCATAATGTATAACTGGGCTGAAAGAGTAATGGTAAGAGATTAGAATCTTACCTGTACAGTATCTGGGTCGTTCCACCAATGCCTTTTTAGAAGTGTAACTTGTGATTTCACAAAATGTTGACATTTTGTCCTAAAGAGCACATGTTCAACTTCATAAAAAACACATTGCCATCCCAAGAGGTTAAATTTAAAAAATGACTATAGTTAGTGCCTATTAAGTGCCAAATAAAGTAACAGGGTTGATCGTTTCAAGGTTGACGATCTCGTCTTAAATCAGCCATAAATCCCCTCGTGACAGGGGGAATGGAAGCTTGTTGTGTGCAACAGGGAGTGGCAATTGAATGCAAGCTAATCTAATTGCTAAAACATTTATAGCCTGTTTATCGATGGGTAACAGGGTTATTCGTGTTATGCTTGACCAAACAAGTTTTTACACTATGATTTAACTATTTGATGTTTCTTTTGAAAAACACATTTAAATGAATAGTTTCACCATATTAAAACTAGAGGGTTGACCTTAAAATGAGGGACAGATGTAAATTAATCACTTATCAAATGAAATAAATATAATCTTCAGAAATGACTTAAAATAACTAGGGATTTACAATGATGGAGAAATGTTTGGATAAAGTGGGTTGAAGTTTTCCTAGAAGTGACACAGGGTTGGCGGAGGGACATATCAAAATGCTAAATTTAGCAAGCCTTTATTCATATTAGAAATCTGATTGATTGAATTCTCCATGCGGTCTATATTAAAGGGCACTTCATTGAATAGAACAGGCTTTTAAAATATTGGTGCACAATTTCTACTTAATATCAAAAGGCACTCTTTTCGTGGAACGATCCATCTGGCGAATGTTTGTATCTATCCATTCAGGGTTTTGAGTTACATTTGTATAGAAACCTACAAAGAAAGAATTAGAAAAGTGTCCAGCCTTTTATTGTGGTATGAGAAATAGTCCTGCTTATTTCTATGTGGTTGTCAAATGATGAATTGATCAAAGTCATAAAAATGTATTGGGGGGGGGGATTTCATGATTTCAATCACCTAGAGCAATACGTCCTTGAGTTCATGTAAATCCTAATGAATTGTGTAGGCAGAGAAGTCTTTGTGGCCAAATAAAAGTCTGGTAAAGGCATCTAAACCCATAACAAGTGCCCCTTTGTTCTAGCACTACTCTATTCATCATGAGTTGGCTGTGTGAATCCAGGCATTGCTGCAGCTTTGAGAGCAACTCAGAGTTCCATGCCCGCCAGCTTTCAATCACTGGGGATGTCAGAGCTTGACAGTAGAAAGTATTTTTTCTGACTAGAAGAAAATAAGAGCCCTAAGCAATAGTAGATGAGCTGTTAGTAAGCACACAGTCCACTGGGAGAGAGACAGCATGGCAGCATACTATACATAGTGCAGTGGTGAAGAATAAAACATGTGAAACAGGCAATACTAGCAGGACTGGAGATTACATATTCATTTATTGATAGAGGTCAGTGGTTGTATTTTAACATAACGTTATATACATATATAAACAAAAATAAATTAAACAATTACATTTTATCGATCTAGTTTAAACAAAAGCTAAATGTAATGCTATTGTTTGCAGATATTCAAGATATCCAAACTATAGCCCCCCCCCAATTACAGTAATAAACCATGCCCATCGTTGTAATGATCCACACCAGCATGCAGGGCGAACTTTAGAGGAGCTGTGTTCACAGGGAAGGTATGTGTCCTAAAGAGGCCCTAGTCAGTCGATGGGATCCAGCAGTGGCTGTTGTTCACTGGCAGCCTGCTAGGATTAATCCCAGCCTTACAGGAAGACACCATCTTTTTGGTCAGATCAATAGGCAACATTCTCTCCAGCACAGCAGTCAATAACCAACACTTAAGGTGTCTGAGGAAACTAAAGAATGCCAATAATTGTTATTAATGCCTAGGATTTCTCCAAGTACTGCATTTATAGGGTAATTCCAGTGTAACAGACATTCAACCAACATCACACACACACAACACCAATGCCCTCCGGAGACGTATTGTATACATTTTAAAAAACCTATACACAATACAAAGATGGAAAAAAAATCTACAAAATGGAAGTGCATCCTTTTTTCAAATAAGTATAGTGTTTGTAAGCTGATTATAAATGGTATTGCTCTTTTGAGTCCGATACTATAATGGTACTGAGTAGTGAGCTACTGCACCATGCTCTGGGTAAAACCTTGGCCCGTTCAGGGCTTATGGAGAAGTTGGTCACACTGAAATCCAATAATTTGCCCAAGGTGCTAGATTATTCAGTATGCCTGATGTGCCTTTGGTATATTAAGCAATACGGCCTGAGGAGGTGTGGTATATATAAGCAATAAGGCACAAGGGGGTGTGGTATATGGCCAATATACCACGGCTAAGGGGTGTTCTTATTCACAACGCAATGAGGAGTGCCTGGATACAGCCCTGGGTGGTTCGATACAGAAACTGGGCGGTCCGAGCCCTGAATGCTGATTGGCTGACAGCTGTGGTATATCAGATCGTATACCATGGGAATGACAAAACATATATTTTTACTGCTCTAATTACGTTGGTAACCTGTTTATGATAGCAATAAGGGACCTCGGGGGTTTGTGGTATATGGCCAATATACCACGGCAAAGGGGCTGTGTCCAGGCACTCCGCAATGTGTCATGCGTTTGAACAGCCCTTAGCCATGGTATATTGGCCATATACCACACCCCCCATGCCTAATTTCATAATTATACCACAAACCCAGAGGTGCCTTATTGCTGTTGTAAACCGGTTAACAACATAAATATAACAGTTAACAAGTAGTTTTGCGTTATACCCGTGGTATATTGTCTGATATACGCACAGCTGGAATGCTGTTTCAGCCAATCAGCATCCAGGACCCAAACTACCCGGTTTATAATGGAATTTAATAAAATGTTGAACATTGTGTGTGTGTCTTTAATAGCAGGTGTTATTCCGGCCACGTGCTGAGGGATGGATTTGTGTTGATTGTGGAGTGTTATGAAACATGATGACAGACATTAAAGAAATAGCACATTTTAATGCCTTTCTCCTTGCCTCCAAGATCAAGAGGATTTTTTTCTGAGAGCCAAAGAAAGGCATTGATTATTTTGTCTGATTGCTCAAGGATCATAATTATACCTCTGCCGCTTTGAAGCTGCTCTGTCAGGAAGATAAAAAAAATAGAATTCTAGTCATTGCCTGCCATATGAATAAGATCGCAGGAAAACGGATGTTTTAAAATATGTAAATATGACCTTTCTCCCATTAACCCTACCTCCTGAAGTCCGTTTTTCATCTACTGTCTTAAGATTCCAGGAAGTAACAAAGAATACAACTTCAAAATTGACTTTACCTACTCCAGCATGGACGTGGGCTGTCCTGTATGGATTTTTGAATTCCATCCAATTGTGTTAATTCATTCTGAAAGCACACGGTCAGAGTTCACAGGTTTTAAATGTAAGCCATCGTCATTTCACAATGCCTAAATACATACTGTAAGTAGGTGTTACAAGGACAAGATCTCCCATTGGGTGTGCTGCAGCAGAAAGTGTAGGACCGCTTCAGGGAGAGGGGCCCTTGGAATTGCTTTTATTTCACTCAAGCACCACCACTCCACACAACAGCAGTGGAAAGTGAAGGACAGTGTGTGTGGAGAGAGAGAGAGAGAGAGAGAGAGAGAGAGAGAGAGAGAGAGAGAGAGAGAGAGAGAGAGAGAGAGAGAGAGAGAGAGAGAGAGAGAGAGAGAGAGAGAGAGAGAGAGAGAGAGAGAGAGAGAGAGAGCTCAACTTAAGTTTCCACTGGGCCTGCTGGGCTCCTAATGCAGCCTTGTATGTAATTGTGTCCCAGAAGGCTGTTCATTATCGTGGCTGAGTGAGGCAACAAAACGGGTGGAAAGGAAATAAATGCCTCGCTCCACTCTGTGCCCTCCGCTCTGTCCCAGCGCCATTATGGGATTGGAGTTAATTAAAAGAACAGTTGATGCCACTGTTTTCCTCATCAATCTCACTTGTGCTCTTATTACGTTTGTAATGACAGTGGGGCTTGTCCTGGTCTGCCACACAGCAGGGGAGAGGAGGGGGAAGAGAGGGGGTACGAGGTATGAGGGACAGATATTTCAGCAAATCTCTCAGCGGTCAACAACTAATACACAACATGATTCTTCTTCCTTTAATTCTCCCATTGAGGATGTAGATGTGGGGTGGGTGTAGATACTGCTGCGCTGTGAGAGGACGACAGCCCTCTTCTTCATTCAGGGGTGTTGAGGCTGAGGACCAGTCAGAGAGGTGTGGCTTTACCCCCTAATCTTGCAACTCCCATCTCACTCACCTTGGAGGCCATTTTAGTTCCTTTCATCATTACACAGACGATTCCCTGGAAAACTCTGGAAATTTCTGTGGCATGGTGTTGCTGGACCTCCAGAAAGCCTTTGATACAGCAGACCACCAGATTCTACTCTACAAGCTCATGGCCCTAGGTTTTAACAGCATGGCAGTAGAGTGGCTCAAGTCGTATCTTTCAGGAAGGTATCAGAGGGTTGATGTCAATGGCACTTTTGTCTATAGCCAGGTTAATCAGCTGTTGAGTTCCACAAGGGAGTGTTTTAGGGCCCCTCTTCCTGTTATATATCAACTACATGAAATCATCTTGTTCCTGTCAGCTTTTTTTGTATGCAAACAATTCAGCTATTTTGGTCTCACACAAAGACAAGAGTATGGTAGCGACTAGGGAGCCAGCTTTTGCAGAACTGGAGGGTATCGGTAACTAGCTGTCGGATAACAAATTGTCTATTAATTTGGGGAAAACTGAGTCAATTTTATTGGCTTTAGATTAGGCTAGGTAGACCACCACACTTCAGAGTCATGGTTGGTGACACAGCGGTTACAGCCAAGAACTGTGTTAGGTACTTAGGCTGTGAACTGGAAAGGTTTTTGACCAAGGAGGGCAATGGACAGAACGCTATTACCAAAGTGAACCAGAAAGTCACATTTCTTGCCAGAAAAGCCACATTTATGGATAAGGGTACCTTGAAAATACTTTCAACAGCATTAGTGCAGCCTCACTATGATTATGCTTGTACTACTGGTACAGTAGCTCCCCAAAGGTCATTAAGAACAAACTGCAAACTGCACAGTATAAAATGGTAGGGGTGATACTGAATCTACTGAAGCCCTTGTTCTCAGGTTGGCGCTTCTCAACTCAGAGAACTCCAGTGGCTAACAGTTGATAAAAGGGAATTGTTGGTATTGACTCACAAAATCCTGTATGGCACAGTCCCCCGGTATCTAAAAAGCTATTTTACTTCAGTAAGGGACTCACACTCTAATGCCATGAGGCAGTGCCACAGACTTTGTGCCATATTTTTTACTTTTGTTTATTTGGTAAACATTTAACTCTATTTCTTGAACTGTATTGTTGGTTAAAGGCTTGTAAGTAAGCATTTCACAGTAAGGTCTACACCTGTTGAATTCGGCGTATGTGACAAATAAAATGTGATGTTGTTTTAAGAGCTGTACTGGGGAAACACGTTTTTATATATAAGGCATTGGTAGAGTGGAACAAAATCCCAGCTGCGATAAAAACAGTTTCTGACAGTCATAGGTTCAAACACCCCTGCAGGGCTTGGTTAATAATGTAAACCACCCTGCTCAACACAGAGGGATTTTCTATGCGTATATATTAGCTTTTTTTGTCTACACTGAGTGTACAAAACATTAGGAACACCTGCTCTTTCCATGAAATAGCCCGACCAGGTGAATCCAGGTGAAAGCTATGATCCCTTATTGATGTCACTTGTTAAATCCACTTCAATCAATGTAGATGAAGGGGAGGAGACAGGTTAAAGAAATGGATTGTATTTATGTGCCTTTGAACGGGGTATGGTAGTAGTTGTTGTGATTGAATAGAATTTTGGGGTATACAGTATGTCTTTTGCCAGGTGTTAAATGTTTATGTATTTTGGCAAATTGGCAAATCTAATTCAAAAAAGGTGACTGCAGACACACAAGGACTATTTCAAAATGTAAGCCTATAGCCCAGATTTGTCTCATTAAAGTCCATTATAGCCACCCTCTCCTTCGTTAGCCTACTCTCAATCAAGCAGACTTGGGGAATTGAGAGGTTGAAGGAAATATTCACAATCATCTGCATTTGCATAAGGGTTACTGGGAGAGAGAACTAAATTGACCAAGTAGAAATTTAAATTCAAGAGGGAGGCTCCCTCCACACAGCACAGGGGAATAGGCAGCAAGTTGTTGCACACCACTCAAGAAGGAATAATTCACAACAAAGCATCTATTTTTCATCTAGTCCTCCAAATGGTTGCCAAGCAGAATGTAAGTTTTCTACTAGAAAACAAAGACATCAAGACGTCACCAGAAACACAATGACGACACTGGCACATCATTAAGGCTGTTTGTTTCATTCTGGGTATGACCTCAGAGGATTTACATATGGCTTCAGACTCAAGAGAGATGTGAGACACATCTACATAGCTCCTCTCTTTATCTCTAACACTCAAAATCTCACAGCTGAGAAAATCCAAAGCACTGGAATCATTCATGTAGAGCTGTTGCTGCATTGTGGGAGGAATTCAGACCCGAGTTACGTGCACGTAAATGGAACTTATTTCCCTTTTTATGCACTCGCTCTCTCACGTATTCTGACCTTGGGGAAACGCATGTGCCAGCTAAGTATTTGTTTGGGGTGTCAGAGGTGTGTCTACTCCACCAGTAGCAGTGCGTGGGTAAAATCACCGGGGAAGCCAAGCCAGGGTAAAAAAAGCATATTATAACCTGTGTTGTGATAATTGTGTTGTTTGCTCTATAACCTGCTTGTTCATATGCCTTGCCACCGTGATACATAGGCCTAAGGCTGAGACAATAAGAAGACACAGTGGCAGAATGAATTCAACCACACCTTTGTTTCATCACAAAACCGGAGAGCAACATCTGTCCGGTGAAGTCCACAGAACATATTGCATGACCTACAGCGTGGTCAAGCAAGTTAATGTTTCCAACATTTTCAGACTACTAAACAACTATTGATTTAGAACCATAGAGAGCTGTTTCCACTACTATTCCAGCACCATTTCAACATCAAATCAAATCAAATCTTATTGGTCACATGATTAGCAGATGTTATTGCGAGTGTAGCGAAAAGCTTATGCTTCTAGACCCAACAGTGCAGCAGTATCCAACAGGTAATATCTAACAATTCCACAACAAAACCTAATATCTAACAAATTCCACAACAAAACCTAATACACACGATCTAGTAAAAGGATGGGATAAGAATATATAAGTATCAAATATATGGATTAGCAATGACAGAGCGGCTAAGATGCAATAGATAGTAAGTAATAGATAGTGAAGGATACAGGATACAGTAAATACATATGAGAGGAGTAATGCGAGATATGTAAACATTCTTAAAGTGGCATTATTAAAGTGACTAGTGTTCCATTTATTAAAAAGGCCAATGGTATCAAGTCTGTAGGTAGGCAGCCGCCTCTCTGGTAGTGGGGGCTGGTCAACAATCACCTATGCTTAGTCAAATACAGTGACAACTAAAAAAATACCAAAAATGATTTAGTCCAATTAACGTAAGCTAAATATGATGTGGCTGTCCATGGTACTGATGTGTGTGTGTGTGTAAATTATATATTTTTTTACTCACCCTACTTAGAGAAATGCCAATGCCATCCTCCTCTTTCAGGCTGCCTAAGCTGTTGTCCTACCTAGGCTACCTGGCTAAAATGCTTGCTCGCTAGCCTAGATTCCTTTCATGGGCAACGATGCGCCGTGTCCAGCTAGTTAACATTAGCCTAATGTTACTACATCTAGCTGCATGTTTAACTTCCATCCTCTCAGGCAAGGAGCAAATGTATGAATTTATGGTTGGATCAGAATCACCGTTATAATTATTGGCCTGTACAGAGAATTAAGCTTTAAAAAAATCCTAGCTCCATCCATGCCTAATTTAGAAAAGGGACAATTTTAGCTAGCTAGCTAGCCACTGGAGGACAACGACACAAGGAGATGGAACAATTCAAGCTTTGTTAATGACTTTTGGCTTCTAATGTGATGTGATTGGTGTGAAGCCAAATCAAAACTGGCTTCCGTTAAGACTTTTTTGGGTGCGCCAGAACCATTCACAGCTGAGCTCACTCAGTTTAGCTCAACGCTGATTAACTATTATTTTATTTACAAAAATATCAAGAGGCCAAATGCTCGCTGGCTTCCCTTGCATTCAATGCTACGATTGGCATGTCATACTCTTTTTTTTGAATACTTTTACCCCTTTTTCGTGGTATCCAAATTGGTAGTTACAGTCACTCGGAAGAGGCGAAGGTCAAGAGCCATCTCCTCTGAAACACGACCCAACCAAGCCGTACTGCTTGTTGACACAATGCCCACTTAACCCGGATGTGTCGGAAGAAACACCGTACACCTGGCGACCGTGTCAGCGTGCATGTGCCTGGCCCACCACAGGAGTCGCTAGAGCGCAATGGGACAAGGAAATCCCTGCCGGCCAAACCTCCCCATAGGTCTCCCGGTCGAGGCCGGCTGCGACAGAGCCTGGACTCGAACCAGGATCTCTAGTGGCACAGCTAGCAACGGCGATGCAGTGCCTTAGATCACTGCGCCACTCGGGAGGCCCTGTCATACTCTTTTTGACCAGACAGCATAGATGGGATACACATACATAGATAGAGGGGCTCTGTTTTGTTCGCTTGGATGATTTCTCCAGTGAGATACATTCAGCCTCTTGTGAATTGAATGAATTTTATGAAACACAGATACAAAAGATAAAATATTAGGTATATATTTTTTCCTTGGTCATTTTCTTTTGACACCACTGAGTGTCTAGAGATATGCCGTTTTCTGACCTTGACTTAATTCTCTCATTTTAAATACAATTAGAAATTGTTTTAGATCATTTTTCATTCTGATCGCTGGAGATTAATGTCATGGACGCAAAGTGAAAAGCATATCAACATGACAATCATTCCCGCCCCTTTCCTTTCCACAGTGAAGTATAAAATGCTGTGACCTTATGCATCATTTTTATTGTATGACATTTGAAGAAACTTGGAGATGCAAGCCAAATGGGTAGGCCTGGAGCATGTGATGATGATGCAAGCATTGTGCAATGACAGTTACACCATATTTAACCTTTGGGCACTCTCGAATGTGTTAATTATATGCCCTGACTTTCTCAGTATCCTACTATTCATGTATATTAGCCTCTATCAGTATTGACTGTCAGTAATAACCACACATATTTAACTGCCAATTTGGTAGGAATAATACTGTGAAATTGTAGAAATTATGATAATGCCCTTTTAGTGTTGAAAAGGCCGCCTGAAATGTCTGCATGTTTTGGCTTGCCTGGTGACATCCCCAGGCGATCAATTAGATCAAATAGACTAATAAAAAGAGTTCCAAACCTCTCTGCCAATAACAGCTAGTTTTCCCCTCCCCACTCCCAGACAGTCCTAGCAAAGTTCTTGCTTGGGAAATTGCTCTTTGCTAAGAAGCTATTTTAGTTTCTTTTTTACCATTTTAATTTAAAACAATTACAGTAAGGTACTTAATTGTTACCCAGAAATTATTTGATACTGAGATAAAAAATGCTGCATTGAAACAGATGCATGGTGCAATACTTGGCGTGTCATCACACAGTTCCATGGTCAGTGTGGGCAATAGGCCAGGGTATACTGTTCTCCCTATTATAATTATATGTACATTAATATTCCAACATTACCATGGGTTGAAGAACTGAATGTGGCCATTTTCAGAATGAATCCAACCACTGTTTAATTTTTTTTGGTGCTCCATAGGCTACAATCTACTGTTGTGCTGATCAAATTCAAATTAAAAAGGTACACAGTATTTAAAGGTATTGTTTTATATAAATGAAAAGAAAAACAAATGGAAGATAAACTCCCTGATCAAATTGGTAGGCCCCCCAGTGGGTGTGTTTTCTGGGATTTAATAAAAATGTATTCAGTGCGTGGATGGGAGCCACACCCGCAAAACTCGTTACGCACATGCAATAGGGTAAGTCTGAATACCAAATACTGAGAAGTGCTTAAATCAAAATGCATAAAAAGGCATATATTTCCTATGTCTGAATTGAACCTGTGCTGGGGTTTAATTGGGAATTCAGTGGTTGGAGAGTTATGCCAAGATTAGGGATAGGGCTCGATTCAATCCGTATTGCGGAAGTTCAGCCCCATAGGGCAATTGAAATTTAAAGGCAATGTTCCTACGTTTGCGCAGACTGCATTCACGGTATACGCTGCATATGTCGGCTCAATTGGAAATTACCTTTACATTTTACCTTTAAATTGCGCTATAGCACTGAACTTACGCAATACGGATTGAATTAAAGCTAAGGTTAGGGTCGTGGTTAGGGTTACACCGGTATGTGGGCATCAACTAGGGTTAGGGTTGAGGCTAGGGTTATGGTTGAACCTGGAAGCTAAGCTATGGTTAGGGTCAGGGTTGGAGCTAGGGTTAGGGTTGAGCTAGCGTTCAAACATAAGGCTTGGGACAACACTAGCCCAATCCCTAATCCTAGCTCAACACAACCCTAACCCTAGCTACAAGTCCACATAACGGTTAAACCCTAACCCTAGCCTCAACCACAACCCTAGCTTCAAGTCCACATCACGGTTCAACCCTAGCTTCGACCACAACCCTAACCCTAGCTTCAAGTCTACATAACGGTTCAACCCTAACCCTAGCCTCAACCACAACCCTAGCTTCAAGTCCACATCACGGTTCAACCCTAGCTTCGACTACAACCCTAACCCTAGCTTCAAGTCTACATAACGGTTCAACCCTAACCCTAGCCTCAACCACAACCCTAGCTTCAAGTCCACATCACGGTTCAACCCTAGCTTCGACCACAACCCTAACCCTAGCTTCAAGTCTACATAACGGTTCAACCCTAACCCTAGCCTCAACCACAACCCTAGCTTCAAGTCCACATCACGGTTCAACCCTAGCTTCGACCACAACACTAACCCTAGCTTCAAGTCCACATCACGGTTCAAACCTAACCCTAGCCTCAACCACAACCCTATAGGAAGGAAAATCGGTCATCCCCATCATGAAAATTCCTGAAATGTCCATCCCTAACTATAACATTTTCCGACAAGATAGAACTGCCAAAGGGCGCGGAGTTGCAATCTACTGCAGAGATAGCCTGCAGAGTTCTGTCATACTATCCAGGTCTGTGCCGAAACAATTCGAGCTTTTACTTTTAAAAATCCACTTTTCCAGAAACAAGTCTCTCACCGTTGATGCTTATTATAGACCCCCCTCAGCTCCCAGCTGTGCACTGGACACCATATGTGAATTGATTGCCCCCCATCTATCGTCAGAGTTCGCACTGTTAGGTGACCTAAACTGGGACGTGCTTAACACCCCGGCCGTCCTACAATCTAAGCGAGATTCTCTCAATCTCACAAAAATGATCAAGGAACCTACCAGGTACAACCCTAAATCCGTAACCATGGGCACCCTCCGCGGTCAAACAACCACCCCTCATAACTGTAAAACACTCCCTAAAACACTTCAGCGAGCAGGCCTTTCTAATCGAACTGGCCCGGGTATCCTGGAAGGATATTGACCTCATCCCGTCAGTAGAGGATGCCTGGTTG
Source organism: Brachymystax lenok tsinlingensis (assembly GCA_030435695.1). NCBI lineage: Eukaryota > Metazoa > Chordata > Actinopteri > Salmoniformes > Salmonidae > Brachymystax > Brachymystax lenok. Next base: position 30,703,882 of record CM059819.1, on the reverse strand, counting down.
CTCTTTAAAAGTGCTTTCCTCACCATCTTAAATAAACATGCCCCATTCAAAAAATGTAGAACTAAGAACAGATATAGCCCTTGGTTCACCCCAGACTTGACTGCCCTTGACCAGCACAAAAACAGAGTTCAGTAGTGTGTCAAATCGGAGGGCCTGTTGTCCGAACCTCTGGCAGTCTCTATGGGGGTGCCACAGAGTTGAATTCTTGGGCGGACTCTTTTCTCTGTATACATCAGTGATGTCGCTCTTGCTGCTGGTGATTCTCTGATCCACCTCTACGCAGACGACACCATTCTGTATACATCTGGCCCTTCTTTGGACACTGTGCTAAAAACCTACAAATGAGCTTCAATGCCATACAACACTCCTTCCATGGCCTCCAACTGCTTTTAAATGCTAGTAAAACTAAGTGCATGCTCTTCAACCGATTGCTGCCCGCACCCTCCCGCCCCACTAGCATCACTACTCTGGACGGTTCTGACTTAGAATATGTGGACAACTACAAATACCTAGGTGTCTGGTTAGACTGTAAACTCTCCTTCCAGAATCACATTAAGCATCTCCAATCCAAAATTAAATCTAGAATCGGCTTCCTATTTCGCAACAAAGCCTCCTTTGTTGCGAAATAGCCTATTTCCTATTTCTAAACAAAGCTGCCAAACATACCCTCGTAAAACTGACTATCCTACCGATCCTTGACTTCGGTGATGTCATTTACAAAATAGCCTCCAACACTCTACTCAGAAAACTGGATGTAGTCTATCACCAGTGCCATCCATTTTGTCACCAAAGCCCCATATACTACCCACCACTGCGACCTGTATGCTCTCGTTGGCTGGCCCCCACTACATATTCGTCGCCAAACCCACTGGCTCCAAGTCATCTATAAGCCTTTGCTAGGTAAAGCCCCGCCTTATCTCAGCTCACTGGTCACCATAGCAACACCCACCCGTAGTACGCGCTCCAGCAGGTATATTTCACTGGTCATCCCCAAAGTCAACACTTCCTTTGGCCGCCTTTCCTTCCAGTTCTCTGCTGCCAATGACTGGAACGAATTGCAAAAATCACTGAAGCTGGAGTCTTATATCTCCCTCTAACTTTAAGCATCAGCTGTCAGAGCAGCCTAACAATCACTGTACCTGTACACAGCCAATCTGTAAATAGCACACCCAACTACCTCATCCCCATATTGTTTTTCTATTGTGTTATTGACTGTACGTTTGTTTATGTGGAACTCGGTGTTGTTGTTTTTGTTGCACTGCCTTGCTTTATCTTGGCCAGGTCGCAGCTGTAAATGAGAACTTGTTCTCAACTGGTCTACCTGGTTAAATAAAAAAATATAATAATAACAACTAACCCCTAACCCTAGCTTCAAGTCCCAATCACAGTTCAACTCTTACCCTAGCCTCAACCACAACCCTATTTATATTCAAGTCCACATCAAGGTTCAACCCTAACATCAACCACATCCCTAGCTTTAAGTCCAAACCATGGTTAAATCCTAACCCTAGCTGCCTGCAACCCTAACTTTGGCATAACCATAACCTTGGTTTATCATACTTTTATCATACTTTTCTTTTTGGACCCGTAACGTGCTGAAGCTCAGCATGGCACTCTCTTTAACAAGGTGCAGGAGTCTGGCTCTGGGTAGCCCAGCTCAATTTAAACACTGCATATCTGAAGGGAAAGGGGATAGCTAGTCAGTTGCACAACTGAATGCACTTAACCCAACCCCTCTGAATCAGAGAGGTTCGGTGGGCTGCCTTAATCGACGTCCACAGAGCAGTTGTCTGGGGTTAACTGCTTTGCTCAAGGGCAGAACGGCAGATTTTTCCACCATGCCGGCTCGGGGATTCTAACTAGTGACCTTTCGGTTACTGGCCCAACACTTAACCGACAGGCTACCTACCTGTGTTTGTGTGAGGGGGATGCACTGATTTATTTTGTTTTATCTCACAGGTTTACTCATCTAAGCGCAAGTTGTGTTCACTCGCTCCTATATCAATAGAACGTCACCGCAGTTTTATCTTGTCAGAGCTAGGTGTTGAGCACCTGGGCCATTTCTACTTTACTACACAGTGAAATCAGTCATCATGACCTTTGCACTTCACCCCTATGGTCAAACATGAGAAAAAAGCACAAAATACCACATAAATCCATGCTAGCTGGCTGGGAGAAACATTTAGAATAAAGTAAAAAGTTCACTGCTTTGTTTGGCCAAGGAGGGTCATCCATCATAATTATAATTAAAAAGTGTCACCTCACCTTTCTGCCAGATCAGTGGCTGATTAAATATTCTCTGGCTGCAGCCAATAATTGAATTGTGTGTGTATGTGCGAGCATGTGTGTGTAAAACCCAAGGGCTGCTGGGAAAAGCAAAATTAATTACGCACAGGTCTGGCGCCACTAATGAGTGGGCCAAGATTAGCTGCATATTTATTCACATTGGGTTGTTGGGCAAGGTTCACCATTCTCTGGCACAAAAGCTGTTGGAACTGTAGTCACTACTAGTCAGACATTAGCAGGTTATATACATGAAAACCTATCCACCTGTCAATCATTAGAAGGTGATTAGTATTTTACCTGTATGTAAAACTACATAAACATGGATTATTTAATTTGAGCTATAAACGCAGATCTTCCGTGATACGGATTGAATCCAGCCCTTCAAGCATTGATCATTAGCTCAGATATGAGGTTTAGGGGGATGGATTCAATCTGTAATCGCTGAAGTTACGCGGTATAGCATGATTGAAATGTAGGGCTGGATTCAATCCGTAGCACCGAAGATTAGCGTTGTAGCGCGGTAGAAATGTTAAGATAATTTTCGATTGAGCAGACATGCAGTCTCCGTGGATACATTTCCTTTAAATTTCAAATCACGCCATAACGCTGATCTTCGGCGCTACAGATTGATTCCGGCCATTAAAGGCAATGCTCCCCGTGTTCACGGAGAATGCATTCACAGTAAACGCTGCATGTCGGCTCAATCTGAAATTACCTTTACATTTCAATTGCGCTTTACCACAGAATTTCCGCAATACGGATTGAATCGAGCCCTTACGCTCTGACTGAGATAGTGTTTACTTTGTTTTACCTGTGGTGAGGGAATCAAGGACACAAACCAACAGAGTAAAAAATAAGACCATTTATTTTCAGTTCCCAAACTGTAGTCAAGTTAAAAATTATATTTGCAAACCAGAGCCTAATTTCACATCACAAAACAGAATCACTGACCACCAACAAGACAAGATACTGGTCTGTACAAAACTATACAAAGTCAATCTAATACATAGAGAATGAATGACTTCAGAATCAAGTCCACCGCTTGGAACTTGCTGAACCACCTTGCTAAACCTGACTACTCAAGTGCAGGACATATCAGTCTGGTGAAGAGACATGATGTAAGACAGGGTTTCCTAGGACTACACAACTGAATCAAATAACCAACTAATCATTAAGCTTTGATTATTTGAAATCAGCTGTGTAGTGCTAGGGCAAAAACCAAAACGTGCACCCGGGACCGAGTTTGGGAAACCCTGATCTAAGAGACGTGCCACAGTTACACACACACACACACATATATATATATATCAACTCCAACCATGGGCCCTGCAAAATACATTTCTGGGATCATTCACCCACTTGACTTGGAGAGGGGAATCTCAAGATAAAATTGGTGGGCATTTTCAACACAAGGACCATGAGAGGCTGAAGCCGTCATGAGTTTCATCCAGGTTCTGACATTCATGTGTAAACGGAGAGAAGCTGAGGAATATTACAGTGCTGTGGAGGGCTAATGGGGTTAGGAAAAGCTCAATTGCTAAAGCTTGTCCTCCAAACAGTTTGCATGAAGGGTGTTGTTAAGGTAGCTCCAGATATAAGGTCTGAGCCACTCATGCCACAAGCACAGTTTGGATAATGCTTCAGTCAGTGAAGGGGCACTTCACCATGGCACGGGCCATTTGCTACACACGGCATACAAAAGAATACAGAGGTCAGCCAGTTGTACAATGTGAAAATGATCTCTTGAAGGAGATTTAAGAGGGACATGATGAAATTGAAAAATAACAACAACAAAAATCTGGCAGAATTCATGGGCACACGACACAGTACTACTTCTGCCTCCTCTCTCTACTCACACTGAATGACATACAGCCCAATGAAAACACTACGGGATCAGACTAGTTTGGACCAGCTGCGCACTTATGACTGACAGCACAATGCAGCACTACTTAAACACTAGTGACGGGGGGGTAAGCCAGTATTTTTCCTTCCATTTCTTGTTCTCCATCTTCTTTTGTATTCAGAACTTTTATGTCCATGATCAAAACTTGTTTCTCATATATCTCTCTCTTGTCCCTCTGCAGCAGATATATGGTGAGCAGTATGTTCTGAACATTGACTCACAATAAAATCACAGTATCGAATCGCAATACATATCATATCGGCACCAAAGTATCATGCTAATAGCGTATCGTGAGGTCCCTGGCAATTCCCAGCCTCACTGAACATAGTTTATATTGATTGGGAGAGACTACCATCAAGAAAACAGCCTCTTGTAGGATACAGTAGGAGATGGAACAACTAAACGTTTCCTACTTGGACACTGTAGACAGTGAAGGATTATGATAAAGGCTTTGACAGATTTAAGGTATATCAAATACCCTTTAAAGACAATACCTTTTCAATTATGTTTCATCATTGTGTTTTTTTCTCTTTTTTTCTCTTACTATCACAGAAATAGAAAATACTGCATTCAAACAGCCGTATACTGTATCTCTCTGCACGTAAAAATGGAGGGACGCTATGTGTATTTGCTGACAGAAAAGGTCTGTTATGGGAGCCTCATGCCTTATACAAGTTCTACCTCTGCTGGCCTCTGTCTGAACTGCAGCTGGTTCCGGACAATAGGAGGGGACAGTGTTCCAAGCCCTCTCAGAAAAGCTCATCCAGTAATGGTATGGTACACATACAAGTGATATTTAGTGGTGAGTTCAAGTGTTTAAGTTTTAACAGAGAAGATCTAGAGCCCAAAACGAGCTGGGGTGCGCTTTGGGGTCATGGGTGCCTCCTCCTTCCTTCCCGGGGTGCAGATTTTCACAGCCCTATCGAGACAAAATAATAAACAATTTGCAATGACAGAAGAGAATAAATAAAAAAACTTGCCATGTCAAACACAATGGGACAGGCTAGCAGGGGGGGACAGGCTAGCAGGGGGGATAAGCGGACGCCGCTGACAGCAAAATCTATCATCTTTAATTACAGCAGCGCGACACTCTGACACTACCCAGCATTCCCTCCTCAGTCCTCATACACACCAGCAGCAGCAATTACAGCCATCGGGTCATAACCCAGTCCTTCCCTTCATCCCTCAGTTCTGCCCCCCCTCCTCTGTCCACCCCACCTCACACCTAGCTAAAGTCACATTTGACAAATTACAACAATGTCCTCAGGCCTTCAAAATGTATTAATTTATTAAATTAAACTTTAATTTAACAAGGTGATTTCTAGAGGTTAAGAAAGTCTTTCACCTTTATTTTCCTATGTCTTTCACACACACACACACGTCCTGAGAGGCCTGCTGGTAGGATATGAGGAAGTGAGGAGGACAGCCTGGCTGAGATTAAAGCCAAATCCTAACTAATGTGCCTCCCTTTACATAATCTTCAGTAAAAAGCAGAGTTTGGAAGCAGGATGGATCCTTCTAGGTCTAGTAGACAGACATATTGTTGTAAAGTGCTTTAAGAGCTCTCTGTCTGAGGGCCACTCTTCTTTCCACACACAGGTGTTTGGTGAAGACAGCACCCTCATTCCTACCACCACTTTCACATACAACGACAGAACACTTCTCACAGCTCTGCATTTACATTGAATAAAAGCTCCCATAAAAATCACTGACTTAAAGCTTTGAGCCCACTTATCTGAGTAAGGGTGGGGGGTAGCTGAATGACAGACAGGAACCAGATCGAAATGTGTAGAAGTGTTTCATGGGGCCCCGGTACGGTGAAGGGATGCTTGTGTTCACAGGCAGAGGCGGACACAAGCAGCTGAGAGCCCACGAGAGCCGGCCATGTTTATTATCGTAATTCTGAGGCGCTCACTCTCTATTCCTTAATCCTCTGCGTTTTAATGTGATTATTTTGGAGACTGTCTGACAGACACTCTTATTGTTAATTAATCAGCAGATTTATTGCTATATCAAAGTGTTATTTTTTTCCTCCCAAACCCATTTCTCTTTTGTGAGCCTTATGGAATGGGTGCAAAATAAAAAAGTGTCCTTTCTAATTTGAAATGAACGCTGGCTCCTTTCTCCCCTCTGCTGTGGCACCATTTAAATTGCAGCAGTAATGGGGGTCAGCCAGGAGTCAATATTATTTCTTTTTGTCTCGTCTGGAGGGACTGGAGGTGAGAAAAGCTCATCATGGAAAGTGAGAGAGGTAGAAAAGACAGAGAGGATAAGAGAGAAGGAGAGGCAGAGAGAATTAGAGAGAGATGGGTAGAGAAGCAGCTAAATTAACCCGTTTCTACGACTCGGAAGGGGCCCATTCTGGAAAACTAACATTTCCCCATTGACCCCCATTGTAAAAGAGCAAACTTCACCGTTGATTTTTTGTTAAACAGAAATAACAAAACATGCAGAAAAGCTGCTATGTTGTTCAATGTACATGTAACCAGGTCAAAAATCCGACCTACGGTTCACAATGTTCCCACGTAGGGGAATAGCCTGCGAGAAGAGCCCTGTGACTTCAGGCTATTCGGTGTGGGAGAGTGGGAAATGCGGTGTCCAAGTAGGCTACACGTAGCTATGTGTGTAGAAAACATTTAAATCACAGGTAAGACATTTAACTTGTTTAGTACAGTGAGTTTGTAACTCCACTCACTACTTGTAGCTGTATAGTGTGTTGTTGGTCTTGGCTAGCTTAATGTTCTGGTTGGTAGCAAGCTAGCACTCACATGGCTAACGTTAGCGTCGTCATGAAAAGGGGCATGAGGGAAGCCTTTCAATATTACGTTTTTCTAAGTAGCGGGAACGCTTGGCAATGTTGAAAAGTCATCTATAGACATGTACTTTTATTAAATCTAGCTTTGTAAGAAAGTTGCGTTTGAAAAAGGTCAAGATCTGGCTGTGAGCCAATTGGGTAACCAAGGTAACCACAGGTCGTTTTCCCCATAGGCAGGTGGGGCCGCGGCGGTCTACTTAATAGCGACTGGGACGGTTGTCAGAGTGAAACCTCTCTGTGAAGAATAGATGAAAGTAGATGAGTGTATACCTGACGCTGCTCACGTTACTCTTCCTGTCCTGATCCTCTCTCCTGCTCCTCAGTTGCTGCTCCGCCAGAGACATCTCCTCCTCCATGTTAGTGATCTCCTCCTTGGCCCGCCGCCGGTTCTCCTGCACAGAGAGAGAGAGGAACAGAGGGGTGAGAGGAGAGAAAAGGACAGAGGGAGGAGGAATAAACCATGAGACGTAGGGAGGAAGTAAGGGCCGAGTATCAAGAGCTTACCATCCTGCTCTTCCCTGCCTGTTTGACGCTGTAGAACATGGGCCCCAGCTCAGCCAGCCACTCCCCATCCACCGCAGTCACACACTGCATGTACTCCTACAGGAGGGACATCAAACAACACAGGTTACAACACATTATAACACAGTAACAGAGCTAGAAGGCTAATATATGTAGAACATCATCTCTGAACAGTCCAGATCATAGCGTAGCTGTGTGGAGGTTGGGTCTGTTACCTTGGTGGTCATGACCAGCTCGTGGTAGGTGATGTAGTCTGGGGTGTAGCCCATGCCAAACAGAGAGCTGGTGGGGTGGAGGTGGCACGGCATGCCTGTCCTCACGTTCACATACTCCCCTATGCCCTTCAGCTTGGCTGCCTGGTGGAAGTAGGCAGCACAGATACACTTCCTGATGATGTCCCAGTCTGAGCCACAGGACACCAGGTTCATCCTCTGCTGCACCATGATGTCTTTGAGCTGGGAGCGCACCTCGCGCACCTAAAACACCCACACACAGAGACACGTTAGCTACCGGAGAACCAACACCAGAGGACATTCAATACACATTGCTCAATGTGTGAATATTGTGATGCAAAGTGGGAATCAAGTGCATTTCGATCCTAAGACTGGGAGCCTGGTCAGACAGGGTAATGGACAGGGGCGTTGTCTGACCTTGCGCATGGCCTTGGTGTGGATGAAGTGTTCGTTGCACCAGATGCTGGAGTAGTTGTTGTTCTTCCACTGCAGGTAGACGTTCAGGTAGGTCAGGTGGTCACTCTCTGGGACCGAGAACTTCTCCCTCACCTGGTCACTCTCCTCCTCACGACCCTGGAAAGGTCGGGACACAGAGGAAATACAGGGGTCACACAGCTGTCCAGTGTGTAATGTGAATTTTTCTTAACAGTAAGATAAACAAACATTAGCAACACATGAATTGGTTGGCGATCTCAATTGCATCTACCTTAGGCCTGTAGAAGATGGCCGGCACAGACAGCATGGAGACGATGATGAGGATGTCAGCACTGCAGCCCATGTCACATGATACGATCAGCATCTTGGACAGAGCCGGGTCCAGAGGGAACTCCACCATCAGCCTCCCAGTGGGCGTCAGGGCACCTGAGGGGGACACAAATAACTTACACACTTCCTGTCTACAGACAGAGGAGACGGGGAACACAATACAGGTGACGCGAGAGCGAGAGATGGACAGATAAAGTGCTGACATAGGTGGATGGTTATAAAAAAAATATTTAAATCTAACTTTGCCAGCTCTGATTTAAATGATTACATGACAGACTATAAAGGAGCTTAGAGGGAAAGTGCAGAGGCAGAACAGGCTGTATTGGCCAGGTAAACCTGAATTCAGAGATAATCTGCTGTTAACACCACACAGGCAAACGGCAAAAGTCCTCCACAGACACCAAATCCCATAATCCTCAGGGATCTGGCTCAGATGAGACAGAGATGAGACTCAGCCAGTCAAATCTAACAGAGGATAAAGCACTATGCAATTACTCCACTACCTACACCACAGTGCTACCTAGCTCTGTACTTTATGGTGTGCAGTACATGTACATACCATTACAGCAACCTATTGACTAGTTTCATCATCCAAGTCTCTCCTCGCAGCACATGAAGTAGTTATTGTTAATCTGTTGGCTGTATTGCTGGTGGGGAACACATACTTATCCCAACCTATTTTAATCTTGTTTTCTGAGATAAATTATTATATTTGATCAGTTTGTACATTTAGTGGCCTAATCTTGAGTGATGTGATCCAGGCCAGGCCAGGGCAGAGACCCACCTGTGTTGTCCAGGGCCCCCAGGATCCACAGCTGGTACATGGAGTTGAGCATGTTGTCCTCAGGCGGGGGGTCCATGAAGTGGAAGAGAAGCAGGTCCTGGACCCCCAGGGACTTGAGCAGCAGCACCACGTTGGCCAGGTTGGTCCGCTGGATCTCTGGGATGGTGGTGGTCAACATCTCATTCTTGAAGGCGCTCTGGGTGTAAAGCCTGGATGGACAGAGGAGAGAAGGAGAGATGGAGTGAGAGCGACACCGACAGGGGGAAGGTTATTGAATAATCTAGCAGACACATTTTTTCTAAACGCACAAATGCTCCATAGAGTGACAGGACTGGAGATGCTGTCTTCACCACCTGGTTAAACCCGCTCTGCATGGCACTGATATGATTTCACACAGTGCTCTAACCCTGTAACAATGGCATCGTGATTGAGAAGCCCCCGTTTCCATGAAAGCTGAACGCTCCCCAACTGACATTTAGAGAAGGGCAAAGAGACAGGCCTACTACACATAATAAACATTTAACCAAGCTGCTTATGAGGCATTTACTATCCAAACTATTTAGAGCCGCTCCCATTGCTGCTTCAGACTGATAGGTCTGGCCTAACAAAGCATCTCTCCACCAATTCAGTTAGTGGCTAATCCCTCTGAAGTGTGTGCATTATGAGGGAATGATCCGTGTTTGTTTACGCCGGGTTGTGTGAATGTCCTCTGGGCTGGAGATGTGCGGTGTGTGTGTTGGGTGCAGTCAGAGCTAAGAGGTGCTTTGAGTAGCAGATTCTCCACACAAGTCGAGTCACCGAGCATGGCGCGCACACACACACACACGTCACTTCCCACCCCTCCAAACGCCTAGGCCCCACCCACTCTAAAGCTCCACTCCCAAATTGATTCTTCACAGATCTGAGAGTGTGTGTGTGTGTGGGGGGGCTTTTATAAAAATTCCCAGCTGATTTACAAGGCAAAACAATCACGTGTCTGGTGTGTGTCACCATCTCCCTCAACTTGGGGAAGTATGACAGATAGGAGAAAGGTCATGTGCAATCTCAGAGAGAACAGGCTTTTGTGTCACATTCTCCCTGCTGTAAACAGAGTTAAACTGCGTGAAATCCTGGGGAGATTAGGATTCTCCCTCCCTCTCTCCCTCCCAGCCTCTGATGGATTTGAAAGCAGCCCGGCCGGCTTGCAGATCAGAGGCCTGGACAGCCCATCTGTCCAGGCCTCTGGACCGGCGGTGGCATTACACATAACACAATCGCGCTTCAGATAGACACCCGTTTCAGCACGGCTCACCATACAAAAGGATGCTAATGTTGTTAGCTGGTTTTCGACCTTTTTGGTGGATAGGAGCGGTTGGAATGAGACAGCAGGCAGAGTGAGGAGAATTGTGTAATTCAGCCTGTTTATTCCCGTATCTAGGCCCAGATAGACATGAAAGGGGGAAGATATGGCTGATCTAATATTTAGTTCCAGACTGCTTCAGTCAGATGTAGAGGAGTATTGAAGTATCTTTCTAGAAGACAGGACACTCTTGACATGTGAATACTCCCTTCCTGCTAGCCCTGACTGGAACTCTCAAACATCACACCAAGGTGACACCTTCAAATAACTGCCTTTCATTACGGCTCCATACTTCTCTACCACAACTGGAGGACAAAGGCAGCCCTCTGGAAACTGAGGAAGGAGGGAGGACTGAGACTGCGTGAGTGTGCGTGAGTGAGTAAGTGTGCGCTTTGTGTGTGTGTGTGTAGACAGTGACTTACCTGTAGCACTGGCCCGGGCCTGTACGTCCTGCTCTGCCCGCACGCTGGTTGGCGTTAGCCTGGCTGATGGGGTACACCTGCAGGGCATCCATGCCAATGCGAGGGTTGAACACCTGTCAAAGAGAACACATCAGCAACAAACACAGAAATACTATCCTAACATCGTTTGTCTTATTTCATTCGATAGTCTGGGGAAGAAAGTGAGGGTGACAGGGTACCTTGAGCTTGCAGTATCCAGCATCCACAACAAACATGATACCATCCACAGTCAGGGAGGTCTCGGCGATGTTGGTGGCAACGATGCACTTCCTCACACCATCTGGAGCCTGGCGGTTAGAGAACACAACCAAGACATTAGCTACACGTCACTTTACCAGTAAGAAGGACGTGTTCCTTTTTGTGTAATATACAGTGCTTTCGGAAAGTATTCAAACCCCTTGATTTTTTTCCACTTTGTTACGTTACAGCTGTATTCTAAAATTGATTAAATTGCTGTTTCCCCCTCATCAATCTACACACAATACCCCATAATGACAAAGCAAAAACAGGTTTTTAGAAGAAAAAAAATGTTATACATAAGTTCTCAGACCCTTTCCTCAGTACTTTGTTGAAGCACCTTTGGCAGCGATTACAGCCTCCAGTCTTCTTGGGTATGAAGATACAAGCTTGGCACACCTCTTTTGGGGGAGTTTCCTCCATTCTTCTCTGCAAATCCTGTCAAACTCTGTCAGTTTGGATGGGGATGGTCGCTGTACAGCTATTTTCAGGTCAATCCAGATATGTTAGATCGGGTTCAAGTCCGGGATCTGGCTTGGCCACTCAAGGACATTCAAAAACTTGTCTCGAAGCCACTCCTGCATTGTCTTGGCTGTGCGTTTAGGATCGTTTTCCTGTTTGACGGTGTACCTTCGTTCACCGCCCCCAGTCTCAGGTCCTGAGCGCTCTGGTGCAGGTTTTCAGCAAGTATCTCTCTGTACTTTGCTCCGTTCATCTTTGCCTCGATCCTGACTAGTCTCCCAATCACTGCCGCTGAAAAATATCCCCACAGCATGATGCTGCCACCACCATGCTTCAACGTAAGGATGGTGCCAGGTTTCCTCCAGACGTGACACTTGGCATTCAGGCCAGGGTTCAATCTTGGTTTCATCAGACCAAAGAATATTTTTGTTTTTTTTACTGTTTTCCCTTTGTCATTATGGGGTATTATGTGTAGATTGATGAGGGAAAAAAATGTTTTAATCAAATTTTAGAATAAAGCTGTAACCATTCCGACTACCTAATAGCAAGTATGCTTGTGTACAAAAGATACTGCAGTATGTTAAGATTTCCAACTGTACATGTTAGTGTAACAGTAACTGGGTGTTTTTGGTTACCTTCTGGAAGATCTTGGCCTGGAGGTCAGAGGGCAGCTGGGAGTAGATGGGCAGTACAGTCAGAGGAGGGGCACTCTCCAGATCCTCCAGACGCTCCACGATCTGGTCTGACGTCACCTCGATGTCCTCCTGACCAGGCATGAAGATGAGGATGTCTCCCCCCATACCACTGAGGTGGATCTGTAGGGCCTGCTTCACTGCTGCCTCCACATAGTCTTCCTGGGGAGTCTGCACTCAGATAACCCACAACACTGTTAGAATACACAACAACCACACACTACCTTGGTACAAGTAACAGTAGTCTTACTCCATGACTAAACCGGCCCTGCGGCTGTGTCTATTGTGCGCGGGATCATTTTCTCTATCCCCACCACGCGCGATCATGACACGCAGATTAAAATACCAAAACCAACTGTGAATCAATTATATTAATTTCGGGGGGGGAAGGTCAAAACACATGAAACATTCATGGACATTTAGCTAGATAGCTGTTGCTCCAGGGATGTTATTTTACCTGACATGCAAATGGTCCTCTCTTTAGCTGGTTCTTTGTAAAATTTGACAAATGTGTGTGTTTCTCTACTACGACGATTCATCCACAGAAAAAAGTGAAACCAAGTTAGTTCTTAGTTATCTTTGATTAATCTCTCCTTGTTAGTCTTTAAAAGCACCCACATGGGTTTGTATCTTTGTGAAAACCAATAAGGAGATGGAAGAGGCGGGACATGCATTGCATCGAGCATCTTAAATAGAACAAAGTAGCGTGGATGAAATGACTGAAAAACATGCATGTGTACATTTATTTTGCATCCCTCGCGCACGAAATGTGGCCGGTCTAGTCAGGGTGTAAATCATCATACAAATTAAACGGCTGTGTTTGACTCCCTGTAAAAAAAAATGGATATAATAATGAATGGATTTTGAATGGAGAGTTGGACAAAATACCTTGCTGAATAAGATGTCTACAGGGAATGTTCTTCCTGGAATGTGGAATATGGGAACGTTGCCGAAAAATGCAGCAAATTTGTCAGAGTCCATGGTGGCTGACGTGACTATCAGCTTTAGGTCAGAACGCCTCGATACAACCTGGAAGAAAAGGACAGAGAGAGAGAGACAGAGAGAGAGTTCTACTACTGCTTACAAGACAACCAAAGCCTCTGAATAAAAAATATGCACGCAAAAGAATCACAAACATCCAGGGAGTTGTAAAAGTGTCTCTCTGGTCTGGCTGTCTAAGCCACTGCCCCTGGAACACATGTATCACTGGAAGTATGGGATTGAATCCGGCCCACTACTCTTTCAGCACTCTCCATCCTACCTTTCTCCTCTATAGCACTCTAGCCGATAAACATACAAAAGACTCGAAAAGAAAAAGTGTCTCCCTGACCTCTCGTAGCAGGCCGAACAGCACGTCTGTGTTGAGGGAGCGTTCGTGGGCCTCGTCCATGATTACAGCACTGTAGTGGTCCAGATCTGACTCCCTGAGAGACTCTCTCAGCAGGATACCGTCTGTCATGTACTTTATCACAGTCTTCTCCGACGTACAGTCCTCAAAACGGATCGCATAACCCACCTGCAAAGCAAAAAAAACAAATGGTTTAGTAGTGAACTACATATATTTACATTCCACATATGAATTACGACCTTCAAACGACAGTGCTACGGGTCAACCAAAGAAACGAGCTGGCGAGGAGAGTTCCATTACAAGTTGTAGAATGGAAGCGGTGTACAATCTCTGAATCACCACTAGATAGCAGTGTTGGACAACATATGAATACAAACTCCATAAGGAGAAAACCAAGACAGCACCATGACTCAACATCAATTGACAGATGACCTCTATACACAGTGAACATTGACATCTGGGGGGGGGGAAAAACACTTATTCTGCTCTGGAGTACTTCCGTTCCTCTATAAACAAATTAATTGCAGTTCATAAACTCTTGCCAGGTCTGTTACACTGGGTTAACTGATAAGACTAGTTATCCACTGCTTTGACTGATCCATAGATCAGTGTTTCTAAGATCTAGTTAATGTTTGTCTAGTGGCTCCTCCATAAGCCAGCTGAATGCTCACCTCCTCTCCCAGGTTGCTGCCCAGCTCCTCGCTGACTCTCTTGGCCACGCTCATGGCTGCCACTCTGCGGGGCTGGGTGCAGCCCACCATGCCGTAGCTGGTGTAGCCGTCCTCATGAAGGTACTGGGTCAGCTGGGTGGTCTTCCCACTGCCTGTCTCTCCCACCACGATCACAATGCTGTTGTCCCTGGAGAGGATCACATCACAACCAATAACATTAGAATCCTGATAGGACTTTCAACCTTACAAAACTGTGGGAACATGAATAACGGCTTACAAAAACAGATCTGGAAGTGTATTTGTCAATGATTTACAAATGCTGTCTAACATTACCTAAGTCACATTTGATGTGGTCATTCTCTAACCAAAGGTAAATCACATATGAACATTCTAACTTCACAGCCCCCAACTCCACCATTCATTGGCATACATGTCTTATCCTACCCCCTGAATGAAAGCCTGCATCTGGGGTAAGGCCGGGGGTGATAAGTGGTCCCAGGACAGCCAGGCCAGGTCCAGTAGAGTAGCTACCTGATGATGTTGAGCAGCTGCTGCCTCACAGCAAAGATGGGCAGATACTGCCTCTGCTCCAGCAGGGTCTTCTTCTTAGCAAACTCACTACTGGCCTCACTCTTATCTTTCATGTGGTCTGCAAACTTCTGATCTGTTCTGGAGGGAAGAAGGAGAGGAGGGAATTAATGAGGTTGTTCTTGTCACATGTTCTTGTCACAACAGATGTTTAATAAACATTCAGAATGGAAACATTAGTAAAAGGCTTGTTACCTGTAGTCCACCTTGCCATCCTCGCCCACTGGCTTGCCCCCAGAGCTATCCCCGTCCTCGGTCTTCTTGATGCCCATAATGTCACCCAGCTTGGTGCCTGCCAGCTCCCAGTGTTTCTGTTGAGCCTGGAGAAACAATCAAAAATAAGTCAGATATTCAGCCAGTAACCATACCATCAAGTACTGTATAGCTGTTTTAAACATTGCTTCCCCTCCACTCAGCCTACCTTCTTGCGTTCCTTCTGCTCGCGGTGCTTGCGGACCAGCTGGCTGCCCTTGCGGGAGATGATGGCCATGTCAGAGGTGGCGTCTTTAACAGGGATGACAGGCTCCGGCTACAGCACAGAGACATCAGCAACAGTACGCATTCAGTAAACAGCAACTCTGATAGTAAGTCTACTAGTTATTACTCAACCAGTTCCAAATACTTATCAGCAGACTCTCACAATCACTCAACAGCTCTCCGCCAATGGCTCAGACCTTAAAACTATATACACTCCCCAAAATATTTGGAAAGTGAAGGGGAAAATAATATTTGTCTCAATACTACAGCATTTTGGATTTGAGATCAAATGTTTATACGAGGCGACAGAACGTCACCATATTTTCATAAGTATTCAGACGCTTTCCTAAGAACCTCAAAATTGAGCTCAGGTGCATCCTGTTTCCATTGATCATCCTTGAGATGTTTCTACAACTTGAAGTCCACCTGTGGTAAATTAAATTGATTGGACATGATTTATAAAAAGGCACACACCTGTCTATATACGGTCCCACAGTTGACAGTGCCTGTCAGAGCAAAAAGATTTGGAGAAGGGTACCACAAAATGTCTGCAGCATTGAAGGTCCCCAGGAGCACAGTGGAAGTTGGAACCACCAAGACTCTTCCAAGAGCAGGATACCTGGCCAAACTGAACAATCGGGGGAGAAGGGCCTTGGTCAGGGAGGTGACTAAGAACCCAATAGTCACTCTGACAGAGCTCCAGAGTTCCTCTGTGGAGATGGGATAACCTTCCAGAAGGACAAACATCTCTGTTACGCTCCACCAAATCAGGTCTTTATTGTAAAGTGGCCAGACGGAAGCCACTCAGTAAAAGGCACATGACAGGACTCTCAGACCATGAGAAACACGATTTTTTGGTCTGATGAAAACAAGATTGATATCTTTGGCCTGACTGCCAAGCGTCACGTATGGAGGAAACCTGGCACCATCCCTATGGAGACGCATGGTGGTGGCAGCATCATGCTGTGGGGATGTTTTTCAGCGGCAGGGACTGGGAGACTAATCAGGATCGAGGGAAAGATGAACAGAGCAAAGTACAGAGAGATACTTGATGAAAACCTGCTCCAGAGCGCTCAGGACCTGAGACTGGGGTGAAGGTTCCACCTTCCAACAGGACAACGACCGTAAGCACACAGCCAAGACAACGCAGGAGTGGCTTTGGGACGCGTTTCCGAATGTCCTTGAGTGGCCCAGCCAGAGCCCGGAGTTGAACCCAATCTAACATCTCTGGAGAGACCTGAAAAAAGCTGTGCAGCGATGCTCCACATCCAACCTGACAGAGCTTGAGAGGATCTGCAGATAAGAACGGGAGAAACTCCCCAAATACAGGTGTGCCAAGCGTGTAGCGTCATACCCAAGAAGACTTGAGGCTGTAATTGCTGCCAAAGGTGCTTCAACAAAGTACTGAGTAAAGGGTCTGAATATTTATGTAAATGTGATTTCATTTATTATTTGGAATAAATTTGGAATAAAAAAAACTGTTTTTGCTTTGTCATTATGGGCTATTGTGTGTAGATTGTGGGGAAATGATTAAATCCATTTTAGAATAAGGCTGTAACATAACAAAATGTTGAAAAAGTCAAGGGGTCTGAATACTTTCCGAATGCACTGTATATTTGGCCTTGTGTTGCAGGTTATTGTCCTGCTGAAAGGTGAATTTGTCTCCCAGTGTCAGGTGGAAAGCAGACAACCAGGTTTTGCGCTAGGATTTTGGCTGCGCTTAGCTCAATTCCTTTTCTTTTTATCCAAAAAAAACTCCATATTCCTCACCAATGACCCATAACATGATGCAGCCACCACCATGCTTGAAAATATGAAGAGTGCTACACCGTGATGTGTTGTGTTGAATTTTCCCCAAACATTTCTTTGCCACATTTTATGCAGTTTTACTTTAGTGCCTTACTGCAAACAGGATGCATGTTTTGGAATATTTTTTTATTGTGTACAGACTTCCTGCTTTTCGCTCTGTAGTTACTCCACAATACTAACTTAATTGACAATGTTGTTGATCCATCCTCAGTGTTCTCCTATCATAGCCATTGAACTCTGTAACTGTTTTAAAGTTACCATAGGCCTCATGGTGAAATCCCTGAGTGGTTTCCTTCCTCACCGGCAAATGAGTGAAGAAGGATGCCTGTATCTTGGTAGTGACTGGATGTATTGATATGCCATACAAAGTGTAATTAATAGCTTCACCTTGCTCAAAGGGATATTCAATGTCTTTTTTGTTCTTTTTTTACCAGTCTACCAATAGGTGCCCTGCTTTGCAAGGCATTGGAAACCCTCCCTGGTCTTTGTGGTTGAATCTGTGTTTGAAATTCACTGCTCGACTAAGTGACCTTACCCAGATAATTGTGTGAGGTACAGAGGTTCATAAAAAGATCCTGTAGAACACTACTATTGCACACAGTGAGTGAGTCCATGCAACTTATTAAGCACATTTTTACTCCTGAACTTATTTAGGCTTGCTATAACAAAGGGGTTGAATACTTATTGACTCAAGACATTTCAGATTTGTATTTTTAATTAATTTGTAAACATTTCTAAAAAGATAATTCCACTTTTACATTATGGGGTATTATTGTGTGTAGGCCAGTGACCCAAAATCTCAGTTTAATACATTTTTTTATTCAAGGTGCAACAACAAAATGTGTAAAACGTAAAGGGGTGTGAATACTTTCTGAATACACTGTATTTGAACAAATTCATTAATAATGTATTCAATTCTGTGAAAGTTTAGTATTTCGTCCCATATTCCTAGCAAGCAATGACTACATTAACTTGTTAGGGAGCGGCAGCTGCGGGGTCGGTTTTGGAGAGTTGTGCGTGCCCAAAGTAAAATTTTCTGAGCCACTCAGGCTCAGAAAATAGGATATGCACATAATTAGTACTATTGGATAGGAAACACTGAGGTTTCCAAAAGTGTTAACATTTTGTCTGTGAGTGTAACAGAACTCATTTGGCAGGCAAAAAACCAGAGACAATTCCATCCGGAAATGTCATTCTGGTGGCTTATGGCTCACTTTGAGACAGTGCCTTTAGAAAAGTCTTTATACCAGGACACTGAATGTAGTACCTATTGCTTCCACTGGATGTCAGCAGTGTATAGGTAAAGTTTAATGGCAATCGGAACCAATGTCTTCAATAGGTAGAGGTTTTAGTAAGGGAGCTATTTTTCAGTTGCACGCTTTTAGGCGCATCGCTTGGCTGAGCGGTCCACTTTATTTGACTTATATAACGTTTAGGTGACCATCCAAGTGAAAGATGATCACTTTTATTCATAAAAGATAAGCTAAGGATGCATTTTAATTGTTTTTTGTTTTGTTGAGGGAAAGTTTATAGGTATAGTTGAACGCAGCTGGCCACGTTGGATTTTCTGAACACAAGGTGCCAACCAAACGGAGATTTAAGGATATAATAAATTACTTTTTCTAACCAAATACCCATGGATTGTCTTCGTTGGACACTTAGGAAGCCCTCTGCAGAAGTTCTACAAAAGGTAAGGAACAGGTTTTCCCTGTGAAATGCATTTTCTATCGACCGCGCTGGCTAAAGATTTCATGGTTATGGAAAATATTGAAGGTGCTACCCTCAAACAATCAAATGTAGTGCTTTCACCGTAAAGCCTTTTTGAAATCCGACAACGCTGTGATATTGCCAGAGCTTTTGATGAGAATGTAACACTTGTATATTGGTGCATGTTTAGTAATTCAACTTTTGGATTTTGCCTTGCATTTCACCTGGTAGTGTCTGGAGTGGGGCGCTAGCGCCCCAAATCACCTTGCTGCTCCCTAAGAAGTTAAGCTTTTGAGCCTAGAAACTTGTTGGATGCATGTGCAGTTTGTTTTGGTTGTGTTTCAGATTATGTTGTGCCCAATAGAAATGAATGGTAAATTCTGTCATTTTGGAGTCACTTTCATTGTAAATAAGAATAGAATATGTTTCTGAACACTTCTACTTTAATGTGGATGCTAGCATGATTTCAGATAATCGTGAATAATGATGAGTGAGAAAGTTCGAAGAATAAAAATCATACCCCCAAAAAATTCTACCCTCCTGTTATTGCTAAAGGACATAAAACACAAAGCACATTTAACTTCTTTAGGAAAGCGGCCCTAATGTTGGAAACAAACATCATTATGCTGTCACCTAGTCACATTTATTTATTTTCCTAGCTATTTTACAGAATATTTTACATCCAGCAGGTTTTTAAAGGACCAAAGAGAGTGGTCTGCTTTGTGTTTCCATTTTTGCCATGGAAAAAAATATTGCGACACTGGTATCGTCAGAGCCCTAGTGTCACCTCACAAAACATTTGATCTCAAATCCAAAATGCTGGAGTATAGAGCCAAATTAAAAGTTTTAGCTTCTCTGTCCAAATAAATAGGTAGGGGAGTGTTGGTAATTTCATTGGCCCATAACGTGCTGTAATGATGTATTTACCTGCTTGGTGAAGACTATCCTCCCGTCCAGGAAGGGAGGGACCAGGTTGTGTACCAGCAGGTGAACCTTGGCAGCGTTGTCCTCCTCAAAGTCATCATCCACCTCCAGCCTCTGGACCACTCCACTGGTCAGCATACGGTTAGTCTCCCAGCGCTCATTATCCTGGCAGGCGGAACACAACACGCATCGTTAAACACAGTCAAACACACACACACACAATTTAAATCCATGGATGGTATTAACGATAACTAAACGGGCTACATACACCCAGGGCTGGAGGTGGTCATAGGGTAGGAACACAATGCCATACCTCATTGATCTGTCGTCTCTGGGCAGAGATGCGTTTCTGTGTCTGCTTCTGCAGGATCTGCTCTCTTTTCTTCACATAATCCTCAGAGGTGGAGGTCAGTGGGTTGTGGAACTCATCATAGCCTTCGTCCATCATGTACCAGTCTCTGTCCGCTTGCTGCAACACCACAGGGTAATAGTCAATACATAGAAATGTGCATTTATGAATGTTGGGAAAGCTATTAAATTTGTGTTACTGCCAAGACTCCACATGTCCACTCACCTTCTGGTCCTCCTCCCACTGCTGCTTCTCTTCATCATTATCAAAGGCGATGCCATCCTCTCCTTCATTCTTACCTAGGGCACAGAGACACAATCCAGAAACATCAGCAAGCTTTATCAGAGCATTAATAAGAGCTCAAACGTGACTGGGGGAAGAGGGAGAGGGGAAGGAGGAGGGGCTTACCTTTCCCACGGGACAAACGAGGAGTGGAGCCTAAGTGCTTCCTGTCATTGGCCCATTCGTTGTACTTGTATGATGGGGTGGGAAGGGGCGTGTCATCAGGATACCGGCCTCTGACTGACCTGGGAACAGAAACAAGAAAAGTTCATTTAAAAGCTGAAAATAACATTTCTAATAGCCACTGAAAAGGAGTCTTTTAATAGTACTATAAAACCCAGTTAAATTAACATACGAGTGTTGAGCTGCAGTTGCTTACTTGTCCTTCCTCTCGCTCTCCCGTCCAGAGCGGGGGCTGCGCTCCGACCGTTCAGACTTGTCAGAATCCTTGTGTGAAGGGGCAGGAGAGGGAGATTCCCAGTGGGAACGGCGTGAGTTGGCCAAGCCGCTGTCATCCTCATCCCAGCTGGTGCGCGAGGGAGTGCCATCTGAGTCAAAGGGTATGAGGAATGGAAAGAGAGAGAGTCGTTTGTGTATTGTAAGCATGACCTAAGGACCTTAAAGAACCGCCTGTCCGGGGGCGTGGCAGGGTTACTGACCCTTGGGGCGTGTCTGGGGCGTTGGAGGCTCCTCTCTCTTGCTCCCCCGGCTGATGCGTTCGGAGGACCAGCCTTCTCTCTGTGAGCGCTCACTCCTCTCACTGTGGTCTCCACGCTCCGACCGGCTGCTGCCGCCGCCGCGGCTGTGACTGCGCTCATCTGCCATCAAAACAGTTAGTCATTACTTCAGTCACAAATACACAACAGATAGAAAAGATTGCTATTGCCAGAATATTAACATTGTGCATGCAGATTTACAAATTTCTTGCTCACCTCTTTCACCCCTTCGATCTCTGTCTGTATCTCTGATCCTCTCTCTATCCTTCTCCCTCTCTCTGTTCTTGTCTTCTTTGGAGGAGGCGTACATTCCATGCTCACGCCGGTCTTTCTCCCTCTGCTGGTGTTTGCGACGGAACTCTTCACTGACCCCTCCAGGGTTAGAGGGTGTCTCTGAGCCAGTCACACGGTACTTCCTGCTGCTTTATTAAACATAGAATAAAGTGTCATTAAGACAACACTGCATGCATGACATGATCTCTTGATAGGGAGAGTTTGTGCCAGTTATGCCAGTACGAAAAGAGGCTACAGTAACTCAAACCAAATCACCTCTCTTTTTTACCACCTTGGTCCTCCTCGTCTTTGTCTTCTTCATCAGACCCAGAATCACTTTTCCCTTCCTCCCAGTCCTTGTAGGAGGATACCTTGGATTTCTTGTTATTCCTGTCATCACTGTCAGCCTCAGCCTGCTCCTTGCCCTCACGCTCCTTTCTCTTTTGAGCTGCCAGCAGATCCAGGCCCAGGAGAGAGGTGCGTGGAGTGGGTGCACGAAAGACATGAGGCTCTACTGCTGCACTCTTCTTCTTCACAATCAGCCCGCCGACCTGAGCAGTGGGGTCACGGCCCTCCAGTCGATGCAGTGACGTATCATCCTCCATGGTCTCAAACTGTCTGGATTGGATACCACATTTTTGGGGAGATTAGCCAACTACTCATTCTGTAACGTTAAGGATGTGAGATAATTTAGACCGAAACACTTAATCAAAGGCACTTTGCATACGGAAATTTGAACGACTTGAGAGATTAATACATTAAACTAATCGATCAAAAGTATAACATCGCTTGAATTATTCAAGGAATGTATTTTAGATTTCTACAGTAGCTAGCTACGTAGCTATTTAGTCAGTACTGTAGCTACACTAGCTACTTAAATTATATTTATTGCTACTACATCTAACGCCAATGGCAATGAACGACCAGCAGAAACTATTATAATTTAGTGACAGACGTGACTTCAAATAAAACACGTTAAAGTATATAACGTTACCTAGCTTGCTAACTGGATATCGCTCAGCCAATGAATTAAACAGCGAGCTAACTATTACGTTACAAAAAAAGGAAATCAAACTAATAGGTACGACTATAACTTACACCCGATATTAAACTACAGTTGTAAGATCCCATTTAATAAAACCCGGGCTTGCTTACCTTTAACAAAAGGTGGTGAGTCTATCAAGACGCTTACACTAGCTAGCTAGTATTTTTTTACGAGCTAGCTAAACCTGCCACATGTATTTATTGTAAATCAAAAAACGATCTTCAATAACATTAACAACCCGAGTTATTTGGAAAATAACATTCATGTAAGTACGAAAACTGTGCCACCCACTTGAAAAGATTCAAACCATTAGCTATTATCTTTTGTAAATTATGCGTTTTTTGTTTACAAAGACAGAAGCCGCCATTGCTATCCCACAATTCCACTGGATATTCCTAAAAAAAAACTTTATAAAAATTATGTACCAGAACACTGGACAATCTACTTTCTTCTTTGTGTGGCTTTTTCCGACAGACTAGTTGCATATTGCTGCGTTTAGCAGGTTGGAGTGCGAATTGCACATTTTGGTCACCAAAAAAAGGGAAAATGAGAATAACCCTGCACCTATACACTTGAATCGTACTACACTGGCTTTGATGCTTGTCGGATGTGGCAAGGCTTGCAAACTATTACAGAGTACAAAGGGAAGCACAACTGCGAGCTGCCCAGTGACACGAGCCTACCAGACGCTTCGAGGCAAGTAACACTGAAACATGCATGAGAGCATCAGCTGTTCTGGACGGCTGTGTGATCGCGCTCTCCGTAGCCAATGTGAGTAAGACCTTTAAACAGGTCAACATTCACAAGCCCACAGGGCCAGACGGATTACCAGGATGTGTACTCCGAGCATGCTCTGACCAACTGGCAAGTGTCTTCACTGACATTTTCAACCTCTCCCTGACTGAGTCTGTAATACCAACATGTTTCAAGCAGACCACCATAGTCCCTGTGCCCAAGAACACTAAGGCTTTATTTTATGTTTTTAACCTTTATTTAACTATGCAAGTATGTTAGGAACAAATTCTTATTTACAATTAAGGGTTATCAAAAAAGGCAAAAAGGCATCCTGTGCGGACAGGGGCTAGGATTAAAAATAAATAAAGAAAATATAAATATAGGACAAAACACACATCACGACAAGAGAGACAACACTACATAAAGAGAGACCTAAAACAACAACATAGCAAGGCAGCAACACATGACAACACAACATGGTAGCAGCACAAAACATGGTACAAACATTATTGGGCACAGACAACAGCACAAAGGGAAAGAAGGTAGAGACAACAATACATCACGCAAAGCAGCCACGACTGTCAGTAAGAGTGTCCATGTTTGAGTCTTTGAATGAAGAGATTGAGATAAAACTGTCCAGTTTGAGTGTTTGTTGCAGCTTGTTCCAGTCGCTAGTTGCAGCAAACTGAAAAGAGGTGCGACCCAGGGTTGTGTGTGCTTTGGGGACCTTTAACAGAATGTGACTGGCAGAACAGGTGTTGTATGTGGAGGATGAAGGCTGTAGTAGATATCTCAGATAGACAACGACGAGACGGCCTACAGAGAGGAGGTGAGGGCCCTCGGAGTGTGGTGTCAGGAAAATAACCTCTCACTCAATGTCAACAAAACAAAGGAGATGATCGTGGACTTCAGGAAACAGGAGAGGGAGCACCCCCCTATCCACATCGAGGGGACAGTAGTGGAGAAGGTGGAAAGTTTTAAGTTCCTCGGCGTACACATCACGGACAAACTGAATTGGTCCACCCACACAGACAGCGTGGTGAAGAAGGCGCAACAGCGCCTCTTCAACCTCAGGAGGCTGAAGAAATTCGGCTTGTCACCAAAATCACTCACAAACTTTTACAGATGCACAATCGAGAGCATCCTGTCGGGCTGTATCACCGCCTGGTACGGCAACTGCTCCGCCCACAACCGTAAGGCTCTCCAGAGGGTAGTGAGGACTGCACAGCGCATCACCGGGTAAACTACCTGCCCTCCAGGACACCTACACCACCCGATGTCACAGAAAGGCCAAAAGATCATCAAGGACAACAACCACCCGAGCCACTGCCTGTTCACCCCGCTATCATCCAGAAGGCGAGGTCAGTACAGGTGCATCAAAGCTGGGACCGAGAGACTAAAAACAGCTTCTACCTCAAGGCCATCAGAATGTTAAACAGCCATCACTAACATTGAGTGGCTGCTGCCAACATACTGACTTAAATCTCTAGCCACTTTAAACATAGGAATTGGATGTAACAAATGTATCACTAGCCACTTTAAACAATTTTGTATATAATGTTTACGTATCCGACATACTCATATCAAATGTATACACTGTACTCTAAACCATCTACTGTATCTTGCCTATGCCGCTCGGCCATTGACCCAAATCTCTAGCCACTTTAATAATTATAATTGGATGAAATAATGTATCACTAGCCACTTTAAACAATGCCATTTATATAATGTTTACATATCCTACATTACTCATCTCATATATATGTGTATATACTGTACTCCATACCATCTACTGCATCTTGCCTATGCCGGTCAGCCATCGCTCATACATATATTTATATGTACATACTCGTATTCATTCCTTTACTCTTGTGTGTATAAAGTAGTTGTTGTGAATTTGTTAGATTACTTGTTAGATACTACTGCATGGTCGGAACTAGAAGCACAAGCATTTCGCTACACTCGCATTAACATCTGCTAACCATGTGTATGTGACAAATAAAATTTGATTTGATAGAGCGAAGTGAGGTCTAAGGGGGTTTTATAAATTAGCATCAACCAGTGGGTCTTGTGACGGGTATACAGAGATGACCATTTCACAGAGGCGTATAGAGTGTAGTGATGTGTCCTATAAGGAGCATTGGTGGCAAATCTGATGGCCGAATGGTAAAGCACATCTAGCCGCTCAAGAGCACCCTTACCTGCCGATCTATAAATTATGTCTCTGTAATCTAGCAAGGGTAGGATGGTAATCTGAATCAGGGTTAGTTTGGCAGCTGGGGTGAAAGAGGAGCGATTACGATAGAGGAAACCAAGCCTAGATGTAGCTTTAGCCTGCAGCTTTGATATGTGCTGAGAGAAGGACAGTGTACCATCTAGCATTACTCCCAAGTACTTGTATGAGGTGACTACCTCAAGCTCTAAACCCTCAGAGGAATTAATCACACCTGTGGGGAGAGGGGCATTCTTCTTACCAAACCACATGACCTTTGTTTCGGAGGTGTTCAGAACAAGATTAAGGGTAGAGAAAAATTGTTGGTCACTGAGAAAGCTTGTAGAGCATTTAACAAAAAATCCGGGGAGGGGCCAGCTGAGTATAAGTATAAAGGTCAGTTTGGAACATTTTATTTTAATGTCAGAATAATAGTAGAAAGAATTATTATTTCAGCTTTTATTTCTTTCATCACATTCCCAGTGGGTCAGAAGTTTACATACACTCAATTAGTATTTGGCAGCATTGCCTTTAAATTGTTTAACATGGGTCAAACGTTTTGGGTAGCCTTCCACAAGCTTCCCACAATAAGTTGTGTGAATTTTGGCCCATTCCTCCTGACCGAGCTGGTGTAACTGAGTCAGGTTTGTAGGCCTCCTTGCTCGCACACGCTTTTTCAGTTACGCTCACAAATTTTCTATAGGATTGAAGTCAGGGCTTTGTGATGGCCACTCCAATACCTTGACTTTGTTGTCCTTAAGGCATTTTCCACAACTTTGGAAGTATGATTGGGGTCATTGTCCATTTGGAAGACCCATTTGCGACCAAGCTTTAACTTCCTGACTGATGGATGTCTTGAGATTTTGCTTCAATATATCCACATAATTTTCCTACCTCATGATGCCATCTATTTTGTGAAGTGCACCAGTCCCTCCTGCAGCAAAGCACACCCACAACATGATGATGCCACACCCGTACTTCACAGTTGGGATGGTGTTCTTCAGCTTGCAAGCCTCGCCCTTTTCCCTCCAAACATAACGATGGTCATTAAGGCCAAACAGTTCTATTTTTGTTTCATCAGACCCGGAGGAAAAGTACGATTTCTGTCCCCATGTGCAGTTGCAAACCGTAGTCTTGCTTTTTTATGCCGGTTTTGCAGCAGTGACTTCTTCCTTGCTGAGCAGCCTTTCAGGTTATGTCAATATAGGACTCGTTTTGCTGTAGATATAGATACTTTTGTACCTGTTTCCTTCAGCATCTTCACAAGGGCCTTTGCTGTTGTTCTGGGATTGATTTGCACTTTTCGCACCAAAGTACGTTCATCTCTAGAAGACAGAACGCATCTCCTTCCTGAGCGGTATGACGGCTGCGTGGTCCCATGGTGTTTATACTTGCGTACAATTGTTTGTGCAGATGAACGTGGTACCTTCAGGCGTTTGGAAATTGCTCCCATGGATGAACCAGACTTGTGGGCTACAATTTTCTTTCTGAGGTCTTGGCTGATTTCTTTTGATTTTCCCATGATGTCAAGCTAACTGAGTTTGAAGGTAGGCCTTGAAATACATCCACAGGTACACCTCCAGTTGACTACAATTATGTCAATTAGCCTATCAGAAGCTTCTAAAGCCATGACATACTTATTGGGAATTTTCCAAACTGTTTAAAGGCACAGTCAACTTAGTGTATGTAAACTTCTGACCCACTGGAATTGTGATACAGTGAATTATAAGTGAAATAATCTGTCTGTATACAATTGTTGGAAAAATGACTTGTGTCATGCACAAAGTAGATGTCCTAACCGACTTGCCAAAACTATAGTTTGTTAACAAGAAATGTGTGGAGTGGTTGAAAAATGAGTTTTAATGACTACAACCTAAGGGTATGTAAACTTCTGACTTCAACTGTATGTTGTTGATGTAAATTGAGAAGAGCGTGGCGCCTAGGATTGAGCCTTGGGGTACTCCCTTGGTGACAGGCAGTGGCTGAGATAGCAGATTTTCTGACTTTATACACTGCACTCTTTGAGAGAGGTAGTTAGCAAACCAGGCCAAACACCCCTCAGAGACCAGATTGCATACCAGAGAGAATACTATAGACATCAAGAAAGCCAGTCAGTTAATTATTAACAATTTTTTCCAAAACTTTTGATAAACAGGGCAAAATAGAAATAGGCCTATAACAGTTAGGATCAACTTGATCTCCCCCTTTAAATAAAGGACAAACGTGGCTGCCTTCCAAGCAATGGGAACCTCCCCAGAAAGGAGAGACAGGTTAAAAAGGTTGGAGTAACCTTAAAGAAGAAAGGGTCTAAACCATCTGACCCAGATGTGTTTTTGTGGTCAAGTTTCAGGAGCTCCTTTAGCTTGCTCATTAAAGTTTTTTAGCAAGCGTCTATGACAAATCAGGACAGGTTGTTTCAATGAGCAGCCATTACGAACACAGGCTGTAAAACAGTGATCACTAAGGTCATTACAGAAAACACCAGACTGATACCTGATAACATCAAGGAGAATA
The DNA here is from genome assembly GCA_030435695.1 of Brachymystax lenok tsinlingensis. Lineage (NCBI taxonomy): Eukaryota > Metazoa > Chordata > Actinopteri > Salmoniformes > Salmonidae > Brachymystax > Brachymystax lenok. The sequence goes on along the minus strand of CM059819.1, from coordinate 30,675,733 downwards.
GCCTTTTCTGGGTGTTTGGAGTCATAACTTGTGGGATTGGCAATAATCTGAGAAAGATTTAGGGAGTCCCATTGCTTTAGGACTTGGTTGGGTGGTTTAAGAATGTACCAGTTTAGGTCACCTAGCAGGACAAATTCAGACTTAGTGTAAGGGGCCAGGAGAGAGCTTAGGGCAGGTAGGGTACAGGCCGGTGCTGATGGAAGACGATAGCACCCAGCAACAGTCAACAAAGAGCTATTTGAAAATGTAATGCTTAAAACCAGCAAATCAAATTGTTTGGGGACAGACTTGTTGGAGACAACCGAGCACTGAAGGTGATCCTTGGTAAAGATTGCCACTCCCCCACCTTTGGAAGATCTCTTCCTTAACCACGTCTCAGTAATGACCAACACATCTGTATTGGAGATGTTAACCCACACTTTCAATTGATCCATTTTAGGTAATAGCTTTTAGTGTTAACGTGCAGAAAGGTAACGTGCCTAAATGACTACCGATCCGTAGCACTCACATCTGTAGCCATGAAGTGTTTTGAAAGGCTGGTCATGGCTCACATCAACACCATTATCCCAGAAACCCTAGACCCACTCCAATTTGCATACCGCCCCCAACAGATCCACAGATGATGCCATTTCTACTGCACTCAACACTGCCCTTTCCCACCTGGACAAAAGGAACACCTATGGGAGAATGCTCTTCATTGACTACAGCTCAGCGTTCAACACCATAGTGCCCTCAAAGCTCATCACTAAGCTAAGGAACCTGGGACTAAACACCTCCCTCTGCAACTGGATCCTGGACTTCCTGACAGGCCGGCCCCAGGTGGTAAGGGTACGTAACAACACATCCGCCACGCTGATCCTCAACACAGGGGCCCATCAGGGGTGCATGTTCAGTCCCCTCCTGTACTCCCTGTTCACTCATGACTGCATGCCCAGGCACGACTCCAACACCATCATCAAGTTTGCCGATGACACAACAGTGGTAGGCCTGATCACTGACAATGATGAGACAGCCTATAGGGAGGAGGTCAGAGACCTGGCCGTGTTGTGCCAAGACAACAACCTCTGTCTCAACGTGATTAAGACGAAGGAGATGATTGTGGACTACAGGAAAAGGAGGACCGAGCACGCCCCCATTCTCATTGATGGGGGTGTAGTGGAGCAGGTTGAGAGCTTCAAGTTCCTTGGTGTCCACATCACCAACAAACTATCATGGTCCAAACACACTAAGACAGTCGTGAAGAGGGCACGACAAATCCTATTCCTCTCAGGAGACTGAAAAGATTTGGCATTGGTTCTCAGATCCTCAAAAGGTTCTACAGCTGCACCATCGAGAGCATCCTGACTGGTTGCATCACAGCCTGGTATGGCAACTGCTCGGCCTCCAACCGCAAGGCACTACAGAGGGTAGTGCGTACAGCCCAGTATATCACTGGGGCCAAGCTTCCTGCCATCCAGGACCTCTATATACCAGGCGGTGTCAGAGGAAGGCCCTTAAATTGTCAAAGACTCCAGACACCCTTGTCATAGACTGTTCTCTCTACTACCGCACGGCAAGCAGTACCGGAGCGCCAAGTCTAGATCCAAAAGGTTTCTTAACAGCTTCAACCCCCAAGCCATAAGACTCCTGAACAGTTAATCATAGGGCTACCCAGACCCTTCTTTTACGTTGCTGCTACTCTCTGTTTATTATCTATGCATAATCACTTTAACTCTACCTACATGTACATATTACCTCAATTTCCTTGACTATCCAGGGCCCCCGCAAATTGGCTCTGTTCCAGTACCCCCTGTAAATAGCCTCGCTAGTGTTATGTTACTGCTGCTGTTTAATTATTTGTTACTTTTATTTTCAATTTAACACTTATTTTTCTTAAAACTTCTTAACGCACTGTTGGTTAAGGGCTTGTAAGTAAGCATTTCACTGTAAGGTCTACACCTGTTGTATATTTGGCGTGATTGCCAACAAGGGTTTTGCCACCAAGTACTAAGTCATGTTTTGCAGAGGGGTCAAAACTTATTTCCCTCATTAAAATGCAAATCAATTTATAACATTTTTCACATGTTTTTCTGGATTTTGTTGTTGTTATTCTGTCTCTCACTGTTCAAATAAACCTAACATTAAAATTATAGACTGATCATTTCTTTGTCAGTGGGCAAACGTACAAAATCAGCAGGGGGGATCAAATACTTTTTTCCCCTCACTGTAAATGGTTGATTTAGGTGATCTTACTGGCAGCAATATCCAAGCCTGTGAAGCCCTTTTTGTGCAAAGCAATGATGACGGCACGTGTTTCCTTGCAGGTAACCATGGTTGGTAGAGGAAGAACAATGATTCCAAGGACCACCCTCCTTTTGACGCTTCCAGTCTGTTATTCGAACTCAATCAGCATGACAGAGTGATCTCCAGCCTTGTCCTCGTCAACACTCACACCTGTGTTAACGAGAGAATCACTGACATGATGTCAGCTGGTCCTTTTGTGGCAGGGCTGAAATGCAGTGGAAATGTTTTTTTGGGGGTTCAGTTCATTTTCATGGCAAAGAGGGACTTTGCAATTAATTGCAATTCATCTGATCACTCTTCATGACATTCTGGAGTATATGAAAATTGCCATCATACAAACTGATGCAGCAGACTTTGTGAAAATTAATATTTGTGTCATTCTCAAAACATTTGGCCACTACTGTACACTCAAAGCTACCCCATTGATCACCCCTTTTAGCTGCGTAGATCAAAGCACACACAGGTTGAGCCCAAACCGCATGACTCGAATCGCCCGCTTCCTCTGGGAGGAATCCACTTTCCAAAAATCTCACTCCTACTGGTCCAAAATCATCTCTGGTAGAATTCTCAAGGTGAACGTTGGAAGACTCTACCACATCTGTCACCGCAGGTAGGCCCACTACATCCTGGACTGCAAAGGAGGCTGCTCCTAATATTGGCCGGACAGGGAAAATGGAATGGCATCAAACACATGGAAACCATTGCACTTATTCTGCTCCAGCCATTACCACGAGCCTGTTCTCCCCAATTAAGGTGCCACCAACCTCCTGTGCTGGCTCAACATCAGAGCTCACCGCTGCTTACTGACTCCATTTCGAGGTTCTCAAGAAAGCATGAAGACCTATAAGTAAGACTACTTTGTAATTTGGTTTGTAATTTGGAGATGTAGGTATGTACACCTCGAACGAAAGTGTATACTAAGGAGACGAATCTCTGATCTTAGCAGCGCCATTCTTATGCTTTCACACCCTCACACTTCTCCCAGCTGTCTATTGACCTACCCAGATCCCCGACAATTTACTTCTGTGCAGGGCAGGATTATATAGGCAGGAACTACATAAATACTGTATACTGCATTAAATAAATGATGATTCAACTGCAGAATTAGTTTATCATTCCCCAACCATAGCTATTAAATGGAATGAAAAATCATAATATACTGCTTTCAAAATATTCATTTGAGATAAAACTCAATGACAGTAATTGAGGTTACATAGTGGATATCAGAATGAGCTGATCCGTCAGTAGAAAATGACAGTAACAAATATTTCCTTACAGTATTTATGAGTACACCTCTCATCGTAACAAAAATAGTACACAGAGAACAATGAAAAGCATATCATAAATGCATATAGCTTATAAAATAGCAACATGTCAAATAATCTTATGAAAATGATAGCACATAATTCAGCCTTTTACTTTGCATGACAAGGGTAATGTCAGACTCAACAAGAATTATCATTTCAATGGGACTGGTCTTTGAAGTATAATTAATTTGAAAGTGTCCAAATGGAATATGTTGGTTATCATATGTACAAATCAGTATTATAAAGTCTTGGGCAGGTTATTTTCAGGTGCTCCACAAGTTGTGAATAGCAACATTTATAGGAAACACAATGACTGAAATATTAAATATATTGTTGACATACACCAATTAAAATTGGTAGTGCAATTGAATATCCACATATGCGTTCAAGTACTGCTGTTTATCCACAATTCCCAGATAAAGATTTACACTTAAAAATGGCACAGTGCACAACACTACAACAAACAGGCAGTTAACACAATACGAATGTAAAACAGTGTTTTATGCTTTCAAGAGTACAATTTTAGTCCAATCATTAGAATTCAACAACACTCACTACATAGGGCAGCATTTTTTAATTGCTAATGGATGTGCATAGGAAGAGACAAACATATATCCTGCACAATGTGTGTAATGCAACAGGATTAATCCAAATAAATCCAGGTTATAATATATATATAATACACGTAATTATGTCATACTTAATTTGTTTTTTAAAGCATAGTATCACCAAATAAATGCTTAGCGTAAAAGTAACTAGAAAAGGGGGAGTTGGGGATAAGTACATTTCACTTTTAAATAATAACAATTTAATTGATCAATACATCAAGAGAATATACATGGCGTGCAGCCTTTGTAATGCAAAAGAGAGAGATTGCGAGAACGAGGCCTACTCAATCAGTCGATGCATGCATGCAACGCAATGAATAGCTGAACATAAATTATGTACTTTAACTATGAGGCATACTGTTCAATCAAGTCATTGATTCAAATCAATGAGGATTTAAGTTTGAAATGACAAATTGCATGACAATCTATTCTCAAGCAAACTGATGCGTTAGAATGCTTTGTTTCTAGCTTTTCCTATGTTATTCAGTCACAAGATATGAAATACTGGGCAGCAGTCTGAGGAGAATTAAGACTCACGAGGAGTATGCAACTCAACCTAAACTAAAAAACATGCTAATCAGATTTCTCAGTGTAAGAAAAGCATTGTTTCTTATAGATGTGACCCCATAACCTGTGTTGCTCTGCTACAGACAAATATATTTCTACTTCCTAGAGCATATAGATGGTGGGGTTAGCCACTAAACATGTCTGAACAAACAGAGAGAAATACAGAGACCTCCAAAAGTATTGGGACAGCAAAGTCACATGTTTTTGTTGTTTTGAAATGATAATGACAATGAGGTTCAAATGTAGACTTTTTATACAAAGTCTCCCCCCCCATTTTAAGGGACTAAAAGTATTGAGACAAATGTGTTGGATGCATTTGCTGTTTGTTTTGGTTGTGTTTCAGATACTTTTGTGCCCATGGTAGCATCCATTAATGTGGATGCTGTCATGACTACAGATAATCCTGAATGAATTGTGAATAATGATGAGAAAGTTAGACGCACAAATATATCGCCCCCCAAAATGCTAACCTCACGTTATTGTTATGGTGAGAGGTTAGCATGTCTTGGGGGTCAAATATGTATTTCTCACTCATTACTCACGATTCAATGAGAATTATCCGTAATCATGGTAACATCCACATTAATGTTGAAGTGTTTAGAAACATATTATATTCTTATTTACAATAAAAGTAACTCCAAAATTGCACAATAATACACTAGATAACATTCATCCCTATTGGGTACAAAATAATCTGATACACAACCAAAACAAACAAACGCATCCAACAAATGTGTAGAATCACAACCTTGATGTAGTCATTGCGTGCTATGAATATGGGACCAAATACTTAACTTTTTACAACTTTAATACACATAAGTGAATTTGTCCCATTTGGTCTCCTAAAGTGGGGGGGGGACTATGTACAAAAAGTGCCGTAATTTCTAAATGGTTCACCCGATATGGATGAAAATACACTGACAGTCTGCACTTTAACCACATACTCATTGTATCATTTGAAATCTAAAGTGCTGGAGTACAGAGCCAAAACAACAAAATAAATGACTGTCACAATAATTTTGGAGCTCACTGTAATAAGTAATAAGTATAATAAGTATCAAAAGGCAGAGTGAGTAAACAATATGAATAGATTAGAAAACAATTTAAAGAGTGAGGACAGAAAGTTCCAGATGCATCTCGCCCCACAGCCTGTTGGATGAGGTGTAGAAAAGAAAGCCGAGGGGCAAGGGGATTGTTTTATCCTTTTCCTCCAAGGTGAGGGCACTGTGAGTTGAGTGGGACGTGGAGCACACCTCTGAAAAGTTGTCTGCGTTCAATGCAAAGGAGGGGGGGTCAAACATGTCAAGGCCTCCAGACAGAAAGAATGAGAAGCGACGACAGCGTCAGGGCTCAGGAAGACTTGCGCTCTAGCATGTAGTATCGATACATGATACCCACAACAACTGCAGCTATGGCAGGTATCAACCATGTGGTCCACGAGCTAGAGAAAGATGGAAAGAGCACTTAGACATTCAGCCAGGGAACAAAAACCACTCAGCGAAGAATGATTAGGAGACAGAATACTTAGTCAATGCAAATGGAATAATCAAATTCTTATCACTTATGACTGACCTCGAGCCATCTCCTGAAGTTGTAATGAATTCTTCCTGTGGGAGAGTTTTTGTTGTTGTTGATAAAACAAAGTTCAAGAGTTAGCATTAGTGAAATGGGTGTTAAATTATAAAACATTTTTTACAGAACATTTACTTGAATACTTTACCTTTGCGCCACCCTTCTTCCGGTCATCCTAAAAGACAGGGTGAAATAATAATTTACACACTTTTACGATCAGAATAAATCATGCCATAGATTATTTTTTGTTCCATCATTAATCGAAAACTATGTTTCAAATGAATTTGCAATGATTGAGAGTTCAACAGTTGAGAGAAAGCAATCTCTGTACCATATGGAGCTCCCCAATGTAGTATTGGATGAGCATCTCTCTGGCATCTGTAGAGTGCCCAACATCCTCAAAGCTCTCTGTGGCATCTGCACCTGCCTGCTCCACCAGAACCTCCTCTCCTCCTGGATGCTGGAAACACAGAAACAAGTGGTAGACTTAGTTTCATCATGATCTGTCACTACCGACAGTTGTAATGTAATCACAGACTACAGGATTACAGTATGATGTCCTACATGACATGGATGGCTGGCTTATGTCGACTTAAATGTAAATATGATGAATGTGTTAAATAAAGCTCTGAACTCTTAATTCTCTGATATCCTTAAATTATTATGTATTGGCATATTATAGGGATAGATTGCTTCATTATAAAAATGGTTAAAGCTCCAATGTTAACTTTTTGTTGGCAGGCTCACTCTTTGAATGTAAACAAATCTTACAGTGTGGCGTTACTTCACAAATACAGCTTTGATAATAACACATGAAAGAGGTCATGCCAAAGATACTTGTAACTAACCCCTTTAATCTTAACCTGAAATCCAGAACCTGTACTCTGTACCATTAGCAAAGATTGTTTAGCATGACATGGAGTGGAATGATAGCTAAACAGACTGGTACCCCATGCTACTTTCATCTGTGGTCATGCTGTGCCATTAGCGTTGGATTTCGACTTATTTTCCCATTATACCTTTAATAGATGGTGGGTTGCGCAACTTTAGGCAACTGATCTCTTGTAACCTGCCCTAGCTAGTTTTGTAACTTTTGCCATGTGGACTAAAGTCCCCACTGTGGTAGTTATAGCTACATTAAGAGGACCAGGCAAGGATGAACTACCTAGCGAACAATTAGGAGTGGTCGTGACAAAATGTTACAAAATTATTTTTGGCCAATTAAGCTAGCTCAAACCTAGCAAACTAGTTACGTTAGCTAGCAAACGTTACGCTAGGTAAGTTCCATAATAATGCATCTCCAGTCCGGGGGCAACATTACACCATCTCTGTTAGTATTATTGGGAATATGCAGGTAGACACAGATCGCATACACATTTAAGTTAGCCACATTAACTAGCTAGTTAAACTGGCAAAACACACACTAGCCAAAATAGCAAATGCTATTGCTAGCAAGCTGCCTCCCTCAGCCTGTGTTGACTGAGCGTTGGATAACTAACGTTCGGATATGGTAGCTAGCTAGAAAGACCCAGACCTTCACACATGTGCATTGTTACTTAGCTAGTTAGTTATCTATCTAGCTAGACATTTGGTTGGCTTTGGATAATACATTAATTTGAAACCAGGTAACGGAGACCAATATTCTAGCTAACGTTAGCTAGTAGTGTCGTAGCTAATGCTAGTCAGCTAACGTTAGCAACTGTGGTATTTTGATCTTACCTCCTCCAAGAAACTGGTGATGTTATACACTTTATCGTGAATAATAAGCCACGCGTCCCTGCCCATATTATGAGCTTTTATTTCTTCCAATGTGTAGTACTTCACATCGCTGTCTGCTGTCTCTTCTGCGGCGTGATTCACATCCCCCATGCTGTTAGCAGCACCATTTGTGTTGATCATGTTATCGTTCATTTCCTCGCCCATTATCTGTTTTAACACTCTTTGCCTAGCTAGCTAAGTCCCTCAGTTACACTTTGATTATCCAACGTTGAATCGTATTCTGTAGAGTTTATGAGACAGCATCAAGGCTCGTGTATCCAATGTGGACTGCCTTAGCAATGCATAAGCCCGAGTTTCGTAGGAAAATACACATCAAGCCACAGTTTCCCCTTTGCAACCGGCATATCGTTACATCAGCAGACATGCCGAAAGGACCAATGATTTCATTCCGGTGTCATCTTCCAATGAACATGTATTGACTTTTAGACAAGTAACCAATGAAAGGCAACATTGTAGAATTGTAACCAATAACAGGTGACCTTTAGATGATCATGAGACCTCGTCATTTAGCATGTCCATGGAATAATTAGATCAAGTATTTTACATTACTCACACATCAAATCAGTTTTATTTCTCCTTTGATTTGACCCCCAATGCTGTGAAATGTTAGTGGATTTGGATTTGGCTAATGATCAGTGCAATTCCATCCTGCATATCATCTTTGTCAGTAGTGTTGTTTTTGAGTAGGTTCCACTTCCAACCTCACCCACTGAAGTGATGTCGAATGTACACGGAACAAAAATATAAATGCAACATGAAACAATTTCTAAGATTTTACTGAGTTACAGTTCATATAAGGAAATCAGTCAATGGAAATACATTCATTAGTCCCTAATCTATGGATTTCACATGACTGGGAATACATACAGTATGCATCTGTTGGTCACAGATACCTTTAAAAAACTACAAAAATAAAGGTAGCGGTGTTGATCAGAAATCCTTCACATACACTTAATCAGGCTGTTGATTGTGGCCTGTGGAATGTTGTCCCACTCCTCTTCAATGGCTGTGCGAAGTTGCTGGATATTGGCGGAAACTGGAACCGGCTGTCATATACGTCGATCCAGAGCAACTCAAACAGGCTCAATGGGTGACATGTCTGGTGAGTATACAGGCCATAGAAGAACTGGGACATTTTCAGGTTCCAGGAATTGTGTACAGATCCTTGTGAAATTGGGCCGTCCATTATCATGCTGAAACATGAGGTGATTACGGCGGATGAATGGCATGACAATGGTGAGGACGACAAGCACGCAGATGAACTTCCCTGAGACGGTTTCTGACAGTTTTTGCAGAAATTCTGTGCAAACTCACAGTTTCATCAGCTGTCTGGGTGGCTGATCTCAGACGATCCTGCAGGTGAAGAAGCCGGATGTGGAGGTCCTGGGCTGGTGTGGTTACACGTAGTCTGCGGTTGTGAGGCCGATTGGACGTACTGCCAAATGCTCTAAAACGACGTTGGAGGCTTATGTTAGAGAAATGAACATTCAATTCTCTAGCAACAGCTCTGGTGGACGTTCCTGTAGTCAGCATGCTAATTGCACGCTCCCTCAAAACTTGAGACATCTGTGGCATTGTGTTGTATGACAAAACTGCACATGGATTATCTTGGCAAAGGAGAAATGCTTACTAACATGGATGTAAACAAATTTGTGCCCAACATTTTTGTGCTGATGGAAAATGTATGGGATCTTTTATTTCAGCTCATGAAAAAAATTTGTATATATATTTTTATTGAACCTTTATTTAACTAGGCAAGTCAGTTAAGAACAAATTCTTATTTACAATGACGGCCTATGGGACCAACACTTTACATGCGTTTATATTTTTGTTCAGTGTAGTATGTTTCTCTGCATCCAGTGATAAGGAGGCAGTGGGAGGCTACATGTACAACATTGACATGCTGGTTAAGGGGGGCACTGACAGGAGTGTAGCAGAGTTTTTATCAGGCCTGACTGATAACATACACAGAGATGTCATGCATTACTGTCATCGCATCACCAATGTAGACAACATCTGGCAAACATTGCTCTGAGTTTGAACTAATAACAGCTGATAATGTAGTAACCTGAATAGGAATTTATAAAACGTAATGTAATTTTAAAGAATTTTAAATACTTCCACTTATACCATGCATTTCATCCTATAAATATATTGTAGCAATACTTGCTATATGAGCCACGTTACAATTTCCACTTAGTCGGTTAAACCTATTTGTGTGATGCGTAAAATGTTTGCCTTTCACACCAGTGACCCAGGTTCGCTTCCCTGCCATTCACTACATTGGTGTCAGAAGTGGGATGGCGTCATGAGGCCATCGGAATGCATGGGCAAACGTGTGAAGGGACTTGAAAGAAAGTCATGGGGTCATGCCTTCCTGTTCGAAAGGAGGCAGTGTAGCAATCCATGTTATATGAGCCACGTTACAATTCTCACCAAGTGGGTTAACCCTATTGGCACGATTGGTAGGGTGTTTGCCTTCCACACCAGTGACCCAGGTTTGCTTCCCTGCTCTGCTGTTTGATACAATGCAACATGTGTGATCTTCACATTCTACACAAGATGGCAGTAAGTTAATACCCTTTGGCACCTGTGTCTAAACTAAAGACCAAACACCTTGAACTTTTGGATTTATTTTGCTTCATTCACAGAGGTCCTTCTTGGGTCATCATTGCACTATTCAATATGTGTACAGATGTGGGATCTTAATTTTAGCTAGTTTGCTACAGGAGGAAAATAATCCTGCAGCAAAAGGAAATGTAAATTATTATGTGGATTACAATTAATTGTATTTTTTTGTAGGGGTTGATACATTTTTAATTATGGCAAATCAAGTCTGACATTTTAAAGTTGGAATTACAACCTTTTTAAACCTTGAATACACCACAAGTTTGCATTTCCTGCTGTACAGGAAAATGCTCAGCAACAAAAGAGTGATCAAATTAAGATCCTACATCTGTATGGCATGATATGAAGAAGTGTGTAAGAATGGCGGTGCCAAACCATACATACAGAATATCAACCAATAACAGAAACAGGTGTCAGTCTCATCAACCTCTTATATGAAAGAACTCCCCTGAAAATATCTACTCTAATGTTGAGTAAAATTGGAGGACATTCTTTCAATCCTTCAAATGCACTTATTTCAAAATAACACGTTCACCTAATCTCCAGCAGATAGGCTGTTTGCATCTACAACCAGGGAATATCTTTGGGGAGGGGTCTGAGTTATCTCTCGAGCTGTAGCCACATCCCAGGGGGCCCCGTGTTAGACACCTCGATAACAGAAGGAACATTGGTGGGAGTGGAGCGACAGCAGAGTGAGCAACATTTGGAGCCAGCCAGCAGCGGAGCAGTGTGTCATTAATACCCCTGTCTTGTCCTCGCCCTCACAGACTAATTGCTCTCACTAGGGGGAAACAAGGCATTCCGGTGTCACCAAAGGCCACACTCCCTGTGACATAATCTGTGCAATTAGGCCTGCCCTCAGGCAGGTAGATACTGGTCTAGAGGCTGACTGGCTGCCAGCAGAATCATGATAAGGCATTTCATATTCTTCTAGAGTTCCCGCTCCCCTTGGGATTTGTGTATGGGAGACTGCACTTCATCTGACCTATCTTTCCATCAAGTATATTTTCATAGCTTAAAAATCCCCCTGTGTTATGACTATACAGTACATAAATGTACTGGTTCAAATTCAGTCCACCCCTAGTCAACCACCACCTTTTTACTAAGTTCAACAAACTAGATGATGATATGAACCTCTGACATCTGGCATTTCCACTGTGATCTTCACATTGGTGAGCAGAGTGCAGATGAGACCTGTGATATCTGTGTTATTGGACTTCTGCTGGCAGGCCTTTATTCTTAGTGACCCTATTATGAGCAACAGCACCACAGATAAATTGTATGAAGCTAGTGTTTTGCTGCCCATATTCAGAGGGGTCACAGGGCACAGACCACGTTCTCCTTATTTTCAGCCTGTCACAGACAGGTCAGAAAACTCTATTCTACACATACACACAGTCTCAGTCATGGTGCACTTATTTCTAAATAACACATTAACCTAATCCCCAGCAGATAGGCTATTTGCTATCATGTTGAACCAAGGACAGTTGTTCATGTAACTCCCATGAATTGCCATTGAGAATGAAAGTAATGGATTAAGTAAGCCCGATTTATAAAGGCATTAGTGTGACAATTCAAGTAGCTACTTCTCTGTTCTTACAAATGAATTAACAATATTACTTTCACCTTTACATAACTTTGAGGAGAGATTCTTACATCAAGTGAAGTCATAGCTGTTGTCTCAATTCCTTAATTTTCACATCCAATACCGAATGACCTTGGGGGAGGATGGTGGCACATTAACACAAAAAGTAATGTGGTCACTGGCCACCCACCCATATTCATTGTACTCTTAAACGGTCATTCCATGGCACAATACAAAGACACACTGAATAATGCCTTCCTCCCTCCAGGCACTTCCCTGATGAGAGGAGCGGGTGGTTATTGAAATAAAAGCTTTGCCGCCTACAGTCCCAACAAGAGCACTCATGGAGAGTGTGCCCATGCCCGGCAAACCACAGATGGCACAGATCAACAGTCACTAATTCATCAATCATAATCAGGTGTGGCACAAACATGAAACACGATGACCACTCCACAGAATGTGACAAGTAGACAAAGAGAAACGATGACAAAAGAGCAGGTGGACATGGACATAACTCCAGCTACATGGAGTTGACCTGTTAACTGGAAGGCTGGATACCAGAGGAGTAATTTTTCTGTGCATAAATCTGTACATTGTTGTCTCAGTTTTACTTCAGTTCTTACAACCGACTGTCACCATAAAGAGGTTGAGAGAGAGCCATATGATCACATCACACATTGTGGAACCTACAGTACATATCGGTAGGCCAATATGCATGAACACTAGATGGCACTACAAGGTCAAGCTGATGCTGCCAACTTACTCCTCAATTGTTCCATTTTCTGTGAAGAGGATGAACTGAAAAGGAATAAAACACAAAATTCACATGGTTGATTTGATTCACACATCCAGATTCATTATTCCTATTTATAATATATTCAACAAAGGAACACCACTCAGCATGTCCAAGGGGCACGGTAAGTGAACACAGTGGGTGGTGTCACACATGATGGGAGATACATTAAACACCAAACCAAAACAGCAATAACAAACAAAGACTATCATGATGGATAATTGGGGGAAACATTCGCATGAAAAGTTTTTCGATGCCACTAGAAATCCTCTTTGCCATCTAATAACAAAATTGCTATGTGCCCCATTGACAGTAGCCTATTCCTTAAAGCAGGTCATTTGATGACAACATTCTATCTGTTACCTCCTTTATCTTGCCTTTCCATGGATTTACACTATGCACATAACAGATTCTTTGGACCAGACAGATGGTGGTGTTTATACACAGAAAATTGGACAGCGATTTCCCTGCTCTGTTTCTCTCTGTGTCTATCTGCCATGTGGAGTGGGCATTTAGATAATTTATTCTGGTCAGACTGACTGGGACTTAAGAGCAACAACAGTTGCATCCACGGCCCTTGCATTATCTTCCATTTGGTTAAACAGCTGTCGACACTGTCAATCATTGCATTATATCTCAACACAACCTGTTGTACGACAAAAACTTATTTGAAGTATAGTACTGTAATCAATGTGTGTATTTATAGAGGAACAATATACAGTATCTAGACTGGAGCGATGATGCCCCATATATTGCCCCTGAGACAGACATACTTGATACTTGTGACAGGTTTTCAAAGTCAACACTGCAAAGAAGAAAAAAAGTACAATTCCCCTAGCTATGAGACATGTTCAATAACCACATGCTGCATAAAGGAAGTGTCTGTCAACCTGACATCAATTGTACGGTAAGGCAAAAGATTGGTCTGAATAAACATTTATGTGGAAAAGGCAGTAGGAAAGTTGCAGAAGCAGCTCTAATACTAAAATATAAATACTTGATTTTTGTATACCAGCATTAAACTTTCTTACTGACTCAACTATTTAAGGCGCACTTGGCCACAGACCATTTTGTCGGCTACATTTATTCTCTGGGTTGTGGCAAAGGCAATGGGCAGGCAGTAATGTTATTGGAGATCGCAGTGCAGACTGTAGTACTATATATTTGTGGCCCTGTTGGGAGCAGATGAAGACATCAGTCCCCATGGCTGAGGCAGCTGTCAGATCCATCACAGCCACTCCTCAAGGAGAGCCTTGGCTGCCAATGCAAAACATAACAATGACCATGGTGACTGACAGTCTCCGTACTATGTCAAATCCTCACCGGCCTGGAATGACCTTTTTGGCTATAAATGGAGTATTCAATATATGAATAATATGTCTAGCTGATCTGAATCTAGCTGTATTCAATACCCAGATCCAGATGAAAATGAATTTTGGGACTACGATCAACAGATTGGACTAAAGCATGTCGATACATGTGCCCGTCAAACAAACACCCGACGCATATGTTGGTATTAGTAACACTGACAGTTCAGTCCTTTTAGTATTTCCACATCAGTGTTATCGACTATGACAGGCAGTGAGTGGTTAGAGACAATCAACTCTTCCTGGTAAATTACACACCTTTATCAAGGCCTTCTGTTGCTTTCGCTATTAATCAATTCTCTCAGACTGTAATTTATCTATAAAAACATTCTAGCAGTATGTGATGCTATTCCTTCTATATCATAGAGATACAGACTTAGAACTACTGCTTTTTCCAATACTTCCATTCAGAGAAGAACGAATGAGTGATTCATCCCACTTCATTTGAGTGGCCAAAGGACCTTCAGGGTGAAAATCAAGTTTTACACTCATGTCAGATGCACACAAGATATTTCAAGGAGAGGAACTCAAATAGCAGCCCTTGTTTGAAAGGTCCACTAACACATTTCTATGCTGTACATGGAGCTAACATTTAATCAAACTGAGTAAAAGGATGGAAACACAGCATGCATACTCTCTAGCATTGGAGACTGGTGTGAGGAGCTTTAGGATGGGCTCATTGTAATGGCTGGAATTGAATCAATGGAACAGAGTCAAGCATGTGGTTTCCATGTGTTTGATACCGTTCCAATTGTTCCATTCCAGCCATTACAATGAGCCCATCCTATTACAGCCCCTTCCGGCAGCCGTCACTGCTCTCTAGCCCAATATTTTGCCCAAATCCAAGCCTGAGCCCATATCAGATGTGGTCAATTAAAAATAGGTAATTGTACAGTGTCAATTTGACAGTCTTTGTCTCATATGATGGTGATACTTTGGTGAATTGTCAGATTGGAAAGGAAGTTTCCTAAGGACTATTATTATATTCTATTCTCAAATGACTGAAAACTTTTATAGTCTGGCTATGACTGCAGCTGAAAATATGTATTGTATAACTTTTGTGGGATAATGAGGATCCTGCTCTACTTTTCACTGGATAAATTAGATCAATTCCTTACTTATTTAAGAGGTAGCCCAGAGCTATTTCTGCCAAGGCAGACCCATGGCTGAATAACTGCATAACTGCATAACTACCAATGTAATTGCATTGTGAAAAATAATTTTTAATTACAGATGTCAAAACTTTGTTTCATAGCTTGTTTGACATTTTTTCAAAACTTTATTTTCAACAGTATTTGGATTGATTCATATTGAATTAAAATCCTCCAGAAGGGCACACAATATGGAGATGTCAATATTTCAGTAAGCAGATTCATGGAGAGGTTTCAGAAATGCAATATGCGGTGTGCTAATAATACAAAGAACATTCTTACCAGTCTACCTCAGTGGTGTGATGCCATGTCCTCAGGGTCTGCTGGTAGGCCAAGTAAAGTGTTCCCAGTTCTAAAGCTTGACAGATCTACCTTGATGTCAGCATATCAATGAAAATGCACTCTGCCATGGGAACATAGACACAGAGGGAGGAGATAAAATAACAAAAACAAACCTCCAAACACTCATGAGATGAAACCAATTGTTTCGAGAGCTGTAACGGAACTATCCTGAAGTGCTTCCTTCCTATCAAGAATTCCCTCAGAAGATCTGATTAATTCAGCGTGTAAATAACAGCTAAGTAATTAGCACAGTCATAGTCTCTGGCGATGAGCTGAGCCATAGACAGACCTGTGACTGTTTACCTATTCATTGGGATTGGAGGGATTGATGTTGTACCCAGTCACTCACCTAGTCAATCACTGTTACAACGTGAGAGCACGACTAATGAGAGTTATCTCTGTCAGTTCAGCAAAGCCCAGCACAGCTTCAGCATCAAATCATCTGCTGAATCCATTAAGCTACTATACACAACTTGCCCAAAAATTGCTGGAGGGACTGATATTCTGATTTAGATAATACTAATTTGATGCTCAGATGTAGATATGATGATGATGTATGATAATGGTTCAAATCTCCTGGTAGGGTTGCTATAGTCCCACAGTTATTGGATATCACTTTGATGGGCCTTTACTGCATCCAGAGGTCCTCTATAACCGTTCGCCTGAAGAGGACTTCACTTTAGTTTTATTGAGCCATAAAAGAAAATCAATGTCTTCAATCTACAGTTGAAGTCGGATGTTTACATACACCTTAGCCAAATACATTTAAACTCAGTTTTTCACAATTCCTGACATTTAATACTAGTAAAAATTCCCTGTCTTAGGTCAGTTAGGATCACCAAATTATTTTAAGAATGTGAAATGTCGGAATAATAGTAGAGAGAATTATTTATTTCAGCTTTTATTTCTTTGTATCACATTCCCAGTGGGCCCGAAGTTTACATATACTCAATTAGTATTTGGTATCATTAAATTGTTTAACTTGGGTCAAACTTTAGGGTAGCCTTCCTTTGTTGTCCTGAATTTCGGCCCATTCCTCCTGGCAAAGCGGCAGGGTAGCCTAGTGGTTAGAGTGTTGGACTAGTAACCCAAAGGTTGCAAGTTCAATTCCCTGAGTGGTTGTTCTGCCCCTGAACAGGCAGTTAACACACTGTTCCTAGGCTGTCATTGAAAATAAGAATTTGTTCTTAACTGACTTGCCTAGTTAAAAAAAGAGCTGGTGTAACTGAGTCAGGTTTGTAGGCCTCCTTACCTGCACATGCTTTTTCAGTTCTGCCCACACATTTTCTACAGGACTGAGGTCAGGGCTTTGTGATGGCCACTCGAATACCTTGACTTTGTTGTCCTTAAGCCATTTTGCCACAACTTTGGAAGTATGCTTGCGGTCATTGTCCATTTGGAAGACCCATTTGCAACCAAGCTTTAACTTCCTGACTGATGTCTTGAGATGTTGCTTCAATATATCCACATAATTTTCCTACCTCATGATGCCATCTATTTTGTGAAGTGCACCAGTCCCTCCTGCAGCCAAGCACCCCCACAACATGATGCTGCCACCCTCGTGCTTCACGATTGGGATGGTGTTCTTCGGCTTGCAAGCCTCCCCTTTTTTCCTCCAAGCATAACGATGGTCATTAAGGCCAAACAGTTATATTTTTGTTTCATCAGACCGGAGGACATTTCTCCAAAAAGTACAATCTTTGTCCCCATGTGCAGTTACAAACCGTCGTCTAGCTTTTTTATGGCGGTTTTGGATCAGTGGCTTCTTCCTTGCTGTGCGGACCTTTCAGGTTAAGCCAATATAGGACTCGTTTTACTGTGGATATAGATACTTTTGTACCTGTTCCTTCAGTGTCTTCACAAGGTCCTTTGCTGTTGTTCTGGGATTGATTTGCACTTTTCGCACCAAAGTATGTTTATCTCTAGGAGACAGAATGTGTCTACTTCCTAAGCGGTATGACGGCTGCGTTGTCGCATGGTGTTTATACTTGTCTACTATTGTTTGTACAGATGAACATGGTACCTTCAGGCGTTTGGAAATTGCTCCCAAGGATGAACCTGACTTGTGGAGGTCTACTATTTATTTCTGAGGTCTGCTGATTTCTTTAGATTTTCCCATGATGTCAAGCAAAGAGGCACTGAGTTTGAAGGTAGGCCTTGAAATACATCCACAGGTACACCACCAATTGACTCAAATGATGTCAATTAGCCTAGCAGACGCTTCTAAAGCCATGACATAATCTTCTGGAATTTCTCAAGCTGTTTAAAGGCACAGTCAACTTTGTGTATGTAAACTTCTGACCCACTGGAATTGTGATACAGGGAATTATACGTTAAATAATCTGTCTGTAAACAATTGTTGGAAAAATTACTTGTGTCATGCACAGAGTAGATGTCCTAACCGACTTTCCAAACCATAGTTTGTTAACAAGAAATTTGTGGAGTGGTTGAAAAACTAGTTTTAATGACTCCAACCTAAGTGTATGTAAACCTCCGACTTCAACTGTATATATAACTCGATAAGACCACCTTGACGTATAGTCCATTAAAAAGTATCAGCTGAAGGGCCTGTAAGGATGATCACAGGAGGGTAACCCTGAGTGGTGTGGGAGCCGTCCCATGAAATAGATCTCACTACAGTAAGAGCATTATGTTCAGGCTCTGCTGCTTTATCTGCTCTTCCTTTGCCCATTTCAGAAGCAGTGAAATGGCTATAGTTTTAATCTGCCAGCCTCTGCACTGCTTTGATGGTGCTCCCCTTCACATCCCATAATAAGCTGAGGCTGCACCGTGCTAAATAGCACAGCAGGTGCTCAGGGAGGAATCATCATCAGGATGTGTGGGGTTGCTTAAGAATTACTCCTAAAGTAAATCCATGTTACTGGAAGCTGCTACTTTCTTATCTGCTTAATCAAAATGTTACACTTACTTACAGTATACCCAGGGCTTGATTTAATCTTTCAACACTGTGCAATGTTACTCAGTACTGCATGCAACCATATGCAATTAATTAACATTAGCCCAATACTGGGACAAAACTAGCACGCCACTGTTCAATAAAACTGAATAGGTTGAATTCAGAAGTGGTGACACACTTCATATCCATGTATACTAGCTGGAGGAAAAATGTATCTGTAAATGGTTGTTCTTTGTTGAGTACATCCAAACTTTCCCTGACAAAATAGCCCCTCGCTGTATAGCTGAGTGCCCGTGTGTCATTCCATAAAATCACAGAGACTCAACCACACTGTCTGACAAGCCGGCACCTCCTACCCTGCCGTCAGCAGCCTGAACGTCTTTATGACACAAGGCGCTATAAGCATGCAGCTGTGCTCTCCTCCACAGCTCTGACAGACAACAGGCTCATGCCACAGCCGTGTGAAGCTTATCAAAGAGGAAATTAGAGGGGGAGGATGGTGTTTGCATGAGCTGTCCCTGCTAACTAAACTGATGTTTTTAATTGCAATGTTTCTGACACCTCTCTTTGTGAACATATAGAACAAGCACAAAAGGGCAGGCAGAGGTTATGTCTGGCTGCGTTTAGACAGGCAGCCCAATTCTGATATTTTCTTTCACTAATTGGTCTTTGAAAACGCCCCGAAAAAGATCTGATGTCAAACAGATCTATTAGTGAAAAAAGATCACAATTGGTCTGCCTGTCTAAATGCAGCCTTTGTAGACTGAGAGGGTAATGGAATAAAGAGTCTAGACTGATGGGTCGAAGCAGAAAAACGTGAAGTTGATCGATTCCTGTAGAGGGAAGAGCAAATTTTGTGTATATCACAAACCACGTTTCCGTCCAGTTTTTATGCGAGTAGTCATACCGTATAAAAAAAAATCACAACAGCTGTGATGGAAACAGGAAGTTTCTGTACATTTTAAAAATGTGCACGGTGATGAGCTTGATGCTCCTTTGCAATAAATGTTGATTGTATTATTCTGGCGACATGATGATCGATGCTTGACAAAAAAGAAATTCTCGCACTTATCCATAATAATTTCATCATGTACTATAGACGAACCTACCAACAGAGCCTACCTGCACTGTATCTGCGAGCTGTTGGCTAGAGCGCATCTGCCAAGACCAGACTAGGCATATTTACTATTTAACGTAGTTGAAAATGTGATGGAAACAGACTGAACATTATATTTTTTATATGGTACATGAAAATGTAGGCGAAAAATAACATTTTGTGTGCACTACGTCATCACATACAGATTTTTATCTGCAACAAGTAAGTTTAGTGGAAACACCACTGGTGGGAAAATGTGCATATTTTCTTTATGAAATTTCACGTGAAAATCTGTTGCCAATTGGATGGAGACCTAGCTAGTCCTCTCTCCACTGGGATACTCTGCCTCAAACCCTATTACAGGGGATGAGTCACTGGCTACCGGTGCTCTTCCATGCCGTCCTTGGGAGGGGTGCGTCACTTGAGTGGGTTGAGTTACTGACGTGATCTTCCTGTCCGGGTTGGCGCCCCCCCCCTTGGGTTTGTGCCGTGTGTCTCCCGACCCCTCCTGTCTCAGCCTCCAGTATTTATGCTGCAATAGTTTGTGTCAGGGGGCTAGGGTCAGTCGGTTATATCTGGAGTATTTCTCCTGTCTTATCCGGTGTCCTGTGTGTATTTAAGTATGCTCTCTTTAATTCTCTCTTTCTCTCAGAGGACCTGAGGCCTAGGACCATACCTCAGGACTACCTGGCCTGATGACACCTTGCTGTCCCCAGTCCACCTGGTCGTGCTGCTGCTCCAGTTTCAACTGTTCTGCCTGTGGCTATGGAACCCTGACCTGTTCACCGGATGTGCTACCCTGTCCCAGACCTGCTGTTTTCAACTCTATAGAGAGACAGCAGGAGTGGTAGAGATACTCTGAATGATCGGCTATGAAAAACCAACTGACATTTACTCCTGAGGTGCTGACCTGTTGCACCCTCTACAACACTGTGATTATTATTATTTGACCTTTCTGGTCATCTATGAACATTTGAACATCTTGGCCATGTTCTGTTATAATCTCCATCCGGCACAGCCAGAAGAGGACTGGTTACCCCTCATAGCCTGGTTCCTCTCTAGGTTTCTTCCTAGGTTCCAACCTTTCTAGGGGAGTTTTTCCTAGCCACCGTGCTTCTACACCTGCATTGCTTGCTGTTTGGGGTTTTAGGCTGGGTTTCTGTACAGCACTTTGCGACATCAGCTGATGTAAGAAGGGCTTTATAAATAAATTTGAATGATTGATGAGTGAGGCTGTAATAGGATCTTGCAGACATGATAATGTCTGAAAAACAGGAGAAAAACAGGAGAAAAAAAAAAAAAAAAAGAACCTTTAATCCACATAATTGCCATTATTTTATTCATGGTCTTAATTGTTCATTCAAGATATTTGGAGAGATATGAAAGGGTGACATAAATAGTATGGCCTTCACAGCAGAGCACAACTACAGAAGTTTAACGTCTAGATTTCTGATTCCAAAATAGTGCCAATTAAATGAATACATCAGTGGGTAGTGCGCAGTTATTCTGACTTGGTCAAGTCCACCTTTATTTTGACAAGAAAAAGCTTGCCAGATTAGCACTCTCTCTGTCAGTGAATTCAAATGTTTAATCATGTGTTGGCATGTTTATGTGTCTCATGTCAAGTAAGTAGCTGCAGGCTTAAAGAAACATTAAATCATATAATTTGCATATCAACCAAAATAAAAGCATGTTGATAGAAAAATGTGTGTCTCATGTACAGTGCCTATAGAAATTCTACACCCCTTTGGACTTTTTTCAGATTTTGTGGGATTGAAATAGATTTTTAAAAAATTGTTAGGAAGTAAAATTTGGCTTAACAAATCACGTGAAATAATATGGGTTGACATGATTTTTGAATGACTACCCCTTCCTCTGTCCCCCATACATACAAAGGGCAGTGATTGGTAGATGGGTAACAATAAAAAATGACATTGAATATATCTTTAAGCATGGTCAAGATAATAATTATGCTGTGTGTGATCTATTAAACCACCCAGACACATCAGACGCAGTCGTCGTTCTGAACTGACGGCATGACAAGAAGGAAACTGCTTAGGGATGTCAACATGAGGCCATTAGTGATTTTAAAACAGCTACAGAGTTCAATTGCTGTGATAGGAGAAAACGGAGGGTGGACCAACAACATTGTAGTGACTCCACAATAAATGACAGAGTGAAAGACTCCACAAAAGAGTGAAAAGAAGAATACAAACATACAGAATACAAATACAAAACATGCATATGTCTGCAACAAAGCACTAAAGTAATACTGCAAAAAAACACAGCAAAGGAATACACTTTATGGCCTAAATGCAAAGCCTTATGTTTGGGGCAAATCCAGCACAGCACATCACTGAGTAACTGCCTCCTTATTTTCAAGTATGGTGGTGGCTGCACCATGGTATGGAAATGCTTGACATCGGCAAAGACTGGGGAGTTTTTCAAGATGAAAATAAATGGAATGGAGCTAAGCAAAGGCAAAATCCTAGAGGAACACCTGCTTCAGTCTGCTTTACAGACACTGGGAGAGGAATTCACCTTTAAGCAGGACAATAATCTATAATACAAAGTCAAATCTACACTGGAGTTGCTTACCAAAAAGACAGTGATTGTACCTCCTGAGTGGCCCAGTTACAGTTTTGACTTAAAATCCGCTTGAAAATCCATGACAAGACTAGAAATGGTTGTCTACCCATGATCCCCAACACCTTGACAGAGATTAAAGAATTTGAAAAATTACAAAAAAATTGAAAATATTGCACAATACAGGTGTGCAAAGCTCGTCTGATACTTACCGAAGAAGACTCACAGCTGCAATCGCTGCCAAAGGGGTTTCTAACATGTATTGACTTGACTTAGTGTGTTATTTTTAATTAATCTTTTTTTTTTAAATGTTGGAATATTTCTTCCACAGAGTATTTTGTGTACATAGTTGACAAAAAACGACAATGAAATCCATTGTAATCATACATTGTAACACAATACAATTTGAAGAAATCCAAGGGGGTGTAGACTTTCTATAGGCACTGTATGCAAAAATGGAGGTTTAAATAATACAGCTGCATATTCGTATTAGCCAACGCGGTGGTATATCCTACACATATACCTCGCAATACAATCTCTAAAAACAGCTGAGCAAAATGTATACAATGTGCTCTGTAATAAGTTGACCAGTTTGACTCCTAAACCAGGAGTTCTCAAATGTCATGTTGGATGCATTAGAATATAAGGTATGGAGAATGATAGTCTGCAGAACTATAGAAAAAGCAGTTGGGATTTAATGTTTGAGTTTCAGATACTAAATGTTCAGTGAATGTAAATCAATCAATCAATCAATCAAATTTATTTATAAAGCCCCCCTTACATCAGCTGATGTCACAGAGTGCTGTACAGAAACCCAGCATAAAACCCCAAACAGCAAGCAATGCAGGTGTAAAAGCACGGTGGCTAGGAAAAACTCCCTAGAAAGGCCAAAACCTAGGAAGAAACCTAGAGAGGAACCAGGCTGTGAGGGGTGGCCAGTCCTCTTCTGGCTGTGCCGGGTGCAGATTATAACAGAACATGGACAAGATTTTAAAATGTTCATAAAACAGGCAGAACAGTTGAAACTGGAGAAGCAGCACGGCCAGGTGGACTCAGGACATCAAGGAGTCATCAGGCCAGGTAGGCCTTGAGGAATGGTCCTAATGCTCAGGTCCTCCGAGAGAGAGAGAGAGAGAGAGAGAGAGAGAGAGAGAGAGAGAGAGAGAGAAGAAGAAGAAAGAGAGAGATAATTAGAGAGAGCATACTTAAATTCGCACAGGACACCAGATAAGAGAAGAAATACTCCAGATATAACAGACGGACCCTAGCCCCCCGACACATAAACTACTGCAGCATAAATACTGGGGGCTGAGACAGGAGGGGTCGGGAGACACTGTGGCCCCGTCCGACGAAACCCCCGGACAGGGCCAAACAGGCAGGATATAACCCCACCCACTCTGCCGAAGCACAGCCCCCACACCACTAGAGGGATATCTTCAACCACCAACTTAGATTTAGGTGGTTTAAATGATTAACCTAACTTTCCTACTAACCTTCTAAAAGTTCACGGTGCCAAATTCTTGCCAATCCATTGTTCTACTACTAAACTATGACTGAGTGAGGCGTACATTTCACGCATATACATTCAAACATCACATTGTGTTTCACCATTATTGAGTACGGAGACAAACAGCAAAGGTGTCTCAGGCAGTATTTCAAGTATCGAAATAAAATGTAACCTATCAATCAATGTATGTGTATATATATATATATATAACAGTATAGCTTCCTTCCCTCTTCTCACCCCTACCTGGGCTCAAACCAGGGACCCTCTGCACACATCAACAACTGCCTCCTACGAAACATCGTTACCCATCGCTCCACAAAAGCCGCGGTTGCAGAGCATGGGGTACAACTACTTCAAGGTTTCAGAGCGAGTGACGTCACAGATTGAAATGCTGTTAGCTAACTAGCCATTTCACACCGGCTACACATACACAGTTGAAGTCGGAAGTTTACATACACTTAGGTTGGAGTCATTAAAACTCATTTTTCAACCACTCCACAAATTTCTTGTTAACAAACTATAGTTTTGGCAAGTCGGTTAGGACATCTACTTTGTGCATGACACAAGTAATTGTTCCAACAATTGTTTACAGACATATTATTTCACTGTATCACGATTCCAGTGGGTCAGACATTTACATACACTAAGTTGACTGTGCCTTTAAAGAGCTTGGAAAATTCTAGAAAATGATGGCATGGCTTTAAAAGCTTCTGATTGACTCAAATGATGTCAATTAGCCTATTGGAGGTGTACCTGTATATGCATTTCAAGGCCTACCTTCAAACTCAGTGCATCTTTGCTTGACGTCATGGGAAAATCAAAAGAAATCAGCCAAGACCTCAGAAAAAAAATTCTAGACCTCCACAAGTCTGGTTCATCCTGGGAGCAATTTCCAAACACCTGAAGGTACCATGCTCATCTGTACAAACAATAGTACGCAAGTATAAATGCTCAGGAAGGAGACGCCTTCTGTCTCCTAGAGATGAAAGTACTTTGGTGCGAAAAGTGCAAATCAATCCCAGAACAACAGCAAAGGACCTTGTGAAGATTCTGGAGGAAACAGGTACAAAAGTATCTATATCCACAGTAAAACAAGTCCTATATCGACATAACCTGAAAGGCCGCTCAGCAAGGAAGAAGCCACTGCTCCAAAACTGCCATAAAAAAGCCAGACTATGGTTTGCAACTGTACATGGGGACAAAGATCGTACTTTTTGGAGAAATGTCCTCCGGTCTGAAGAAACAAAAATAGAACTGTTTGGCCATAATGACCATTGTTATGTTTGGAGGGAAAAGGGGGAGGTTTGCAAACCGAAGAACACCATCCCAACCTTAAAGCACGGGGGTGGCAGCATCATGTTGTGAGGGTGCTCTGCTGCAGGAGGGACTGGTGCACTTCACAAAATAGACGGCATCATGAGGAAGAAAATTATGTGGATATATTGAAGCAACATCTCAAGACATCAGTCAGGAAGTTAAAGCTTGGTCGCAAATGGGTCTTCCAAATGTACAATGACCCCAAACATACTTCCAAAGTTGTGGCAAAATGGCTTAAGGACAACAAAGTCAAGGTATTCGAGTGGCCATCACAAAGCCCTGACCTCAATCCTATAGAACATTTGTGGGCAGAACTGAAAAAGCGTGTGTGAGCAAGGAGGCCTACAAACCTGACTCAGTTACACCAGCTCTGTCAGGAGGCATGGGCCAAAATTCACCCAACTTATTGTGGGAAGCTTGTGGAAGGCTACCCAAAAACTTTTGACCCAAGTTAAACAATTTAAAGGCAATGCTACCAAATACTAATTGAGTGTATGTAAACTTCTGACCCACTGGGAATGTGATGAACAAAATAAAAGCTGAAATAAATCATTCTATTATTCTGACATTTCACATTCTTAAAATAAAGTGGTGATCCTAACTGAGGGCATTTTTACTAGGATTAAATGTCAGGAATTGTGAAAAACTGAGTTAAAATGTATTTGGCTAAGGTATATATGTAAACTTCCGACTTCAACTGTATATAGAGAGAGAAAGAGACGTGTCATGGGGGGTACACTCTCACAATGTTGCAGTCCAGAAATGAGAGCTTTTACCATCGATGCCTGAGCCTCTGATGGAGACAGTAGAACTCAACACATGCTTCAGTATTCCCCTCTATCTAGGAGCAACCGTGTGCCAAGGCCCCATAGGTGTATCAAAAGAATAACACCCTGGTCACCACTGTAGAGAAGTGCTTTAGCACAATGCAATCTTAAGATCATGTGGTTCAGAGACGAGAATTCAACCATCTACGGCAAAAGCCTGGGCTCCTGACAGGGACCATAGAATTCTCCCCACTGCATGTTACAATAGTAAAGCATGGCATGGGAGCCCGACGATCCGGCTGAGGCAAGACGCCTGTCGATCCCGCTGTAGAGAGGGATCCCGATGATCCGGTGGACAGTGACTTGGAATGGGAAGCCGCCGAGCCAACAGAGGCAAGGAAACCTCTCGAGCCAGCCTGAGCGTGGAAGCCCACGGCTGGCTTAGGCACCCCCGGTTCCATCGGTGCGACCCAGACCCAATGCCACCATACCAACCAGAACGCCAGTACTCCCCGATGCTTTTCGTATAATGGCTGCTGCATTCTGTCACATGGAATGACGCTGAAGAGACGAAGCAGGTATGAGGAGTAAACATTTAATAAAACGGACATGGCACGAGACAGGAACAGCGTCAGCAAACTAATATACAAACAAAATACAATTAATGCAGCAGTGAGGAACACAGCTAGGGAACAGACAAATATAGGAGAGGTAATAAACAGGTGATGAGTGAGTCCAGGTGAGTCCAATATCGCTGATGCGCGTGGCGAGGGAAGGCAGGTGTGCGTGATGGAAGGCAGGTGTGCGTGATGTATGGCAGGAGTGCGTGATGCAGGGTAACCTGGTGCACTCAAGCGCCAGGGGGAGGGAAGAGCGGGAGCAGTCGTGATAAAATAGGCCCTAGAGGCGAAAATAATTACAATTTAGCATTAATACTGGAGTTATAGATGTGCAGATGATGATGTGCAAGTAGAGATACTGGGGTGCAAATGAGCAAGAGGGTAAAGGTATTTACAGATTGGCTGTGTACAGGTACAGTGATCGGTAAGCTGCTTAGACAGCTGATGCTTAAAGTTAGAGAGGGAGATTTAAGACTGCAGCTTCAGAGATTTTTGCAATTCGTTGAATAGGACATTGCCAACAAACAGAAATGTGTTCAGAAAAAATAAAATATACACTATGTAAAAACCAGCTCCTCCCTCAGCAGAGACCAATCATCTAAAAAAAACAGATCCAATGTGTCGGCCCACCACCTATGACTGGATCTTCTGAGCCAAGGCCCAGAAACCTGTCTGAAACCATGGGGTGTCTGACTTGGCCTCAAATTGGAATAAATATGGTGTGGGAAATAACAGTGATACTCAGTGAAGCCTCTTGCAGAGTATAATTCCCATGTAGGCAGCTACTCAAATCTACATATTTTCCATGCCACACTAAATGACTAATTAACACAATAAAGGTATTATGCTTTATTTCCCAATCACAAACATTTGGGGGGATTTTCACTTATTTATAAACAATATAAAATTATTTTATGTACATGACAAAGTCACTCAACTATTCACAAAATACAAATTAAACAACTTATTTTTACATTTGAAAGCACCAAGAGTTTAGCAAGTGTCATAATAAATATGGATTATATTTTCAGATTTTGGCCAAACACCATACATTCCTGGTCATGAATCTCAAGAGATGGGTTCACAACCAAACAGGTTTCACTGTCAACATTTACCATAATAACAAGTCTAAAGGAAGTTGTAAATAGTATTAGAGAGCTGCCTAATATCATACAATGTAGTGCAGACAGTAGCACAGTGATGGTTTTGCATAGTCTTAACCACTTTAAAAAAAAGGGACCACGAATTGGGAGGTGACCCTGGTGATATGAGAAGCTAAGTCAAAGGGAGGGAAAGGGTAACGCCGACAGACATGAGTGTGGTGGTGACCTTTATACACTGGAGCTGTTTAATTACCTTTCTCAGGAGACGAAATTCAATTACTTAAAGGTTTAACTTTCAAGGCTGCTACGTTTACACCGGGCCTTTGATATACAAGATATCGGTGTACAGAGTAGATGGCCTGAAGACCATCAAAGCGCTTGTAAACATTTCCTAGTGAAGTTCATCTAATACATTTTGTTTGATGGCTAAATATCAATGTAAATGAATGAAACATTATTTTGACATTTAAGTGCAATATATTGATGGGCTGTAGACAACCTGCAGAAAAAATTGTAGCACCATGTAAAATACTGATAATGCAAATACAAACAAGGTGGCGGGGAGACATGGCCGGACGAGGGCTACATTCTGATTGATTTACCAACTAAAAAAATAACTAAACTAAAAATGTGGTGCATTAAAATCTGACAACACGGTGTGACAGTAAAATGTAAAACAAAAAATATAATTTATTTAAAAAAAAATCATTCCAACATGGACCAAATACTGTCAATTGGGGATGAAAAACATTTCAAAGAATTATGTTTGAGTTCAACAAAAAATAAGATTAAAAATAACTCGAACTGCATAGTGATGGGGAGGAAGATGTTGGTGAGGAAGATGTTTCAAAGTCCTGTCAAACACCACACTATGGCCTGACGGCACTCCCATGTCTCCTTGCCACACTTCGTTTTTAAATATAACCTGATACCACGATCTCAATACAAGCAGCTCTCCTAAATTTCCTTCAGGTGTTTGGTGTTGAAACTTACCAGATGTATCATTGAATAATGTGAGTGAGTACCATGTCTATGAGAAGCCTAATCCCTCAGAAGGGGGTGTCACTGGCCAGGATAATCAGGGTGCAGGTTGACGACACACTGGAGCAGTGCTCCAGGAGGGTGTTGTTATTGTCCCAGACTAGTCTGAGCTGGCTGTGCAGCCCAGGGCCTTGGCCAAATCTGGGCACACTGTGAGACACAGCCGCTGGAAGAGCAGGCAGAACTTTCTATGGAAGCTGCGGTTGATCCAGAAGTAGAAGATGCAGTTGAGGAAACCGTTGGAGATTGGCAGCCACACCACCACAAACTCAATCCCCTCTGGAACTCTGTTGCCCGAGATGGCTGGTGGAAGAGAGAACAGAGAAAAATACATAAAAAAGGGACTGCATAGGTTATGAAATAAAACTTCAAATCCAGTCAGTCTAAGTTTACGCCCCTTCTTCAGTGATTGTCAACAGTACTACTTGTAGCAGGAGTGGGAACTGTGGATGGGATTCTTCAATTAAGTGTTTGTTGTTTTTCAAGGAGAGACGACTAGTTTTCATGCACATTTTTTCACTTGAGAAATACTGCACCAAACATTGTTATATGTAAAATTGCACAACTAAGATCTCCTCTGCAAAAACGTCACCTAGTCAAGTTAGAGTTAGCAAACAGAACCTAGTATGCGGCGCCATTAGGCAAACACGTTTACAAAGAACCAAACGCCCCTTGTCTATCACAAACGTTGGATCAAATGTGAACTTACTCTGCCGATAGTCCGTGGTGTTGGTTCTTCAGTGAGTCGAAATTTGAGACAAACTATCGACAGACAAGTATTACAGACTTCAAAATGTTGTACAATCAATATGTGTTTGCTCCTGACCCAAGTCACGTGCACAAGGATATGCACGTCGACGTATGCATACTAACCAAAGTCTTGCAGGTGTTTACATGGTTTTCCGCATGTGCCAGGTGATATATATATTTCAGCATCAATACCAGCGGTCTAAAAAGTCAGGTAAATAACACTTTCCTGTGGATAATTTGCCTCAGAAGTTCACCCACTGAATTACCAACTATACCGACAACCAGTAGGGTAAAATGTAATGTAATTTCATTCAAGGATTGCTTGTAAGGAAACGTTCCCCGTTTACACTGCTTAGTTTCAGGCTGTATACCAGAAGCTGCCGGTATCACAGTTTGATTCAGCAGTCTACCCCAGTCATCTTACACCCAGCACATTGGCATTTCAACTTTACAGCCTTGTAGCCTACATTTGTTACGGGCATTTTCCTGAGCTCATTTAGAAGGGTGGTGAGTGACTTTGGGAAAAACATGCAACCTGTCTTAATTGTAGATGTTCCATCAACAAGTTAAAAGTTGTAAACCAACTGGTTCTTTCTATAAGCCTACTCATCATTATAGATAATTGCCGCCATGAACGGCGTCCAACATGTGTACACAGTCATCATAGGGACAAGCACCCTGGATGCTACGTCGGGTCTGTTGTGACGATCCAGGTTTGCGCAAGTCATGATGATTGAACAAGGAAAGAAGATGAGGCACGTCAACGTTAGAGTGTACACAACGTTAGTAGAGTACGATGGATTGCAAACCAGTGACGCTGCATAAAAGTGGACCTCAATTATCCCGTTAGGAAAAGATATGGGCACAAGTAATGGGGGAAAACACCATGCAAACGCGATCAGAAGCAGCCTTCTTCTCCTTGTCATCAGTGATGAGTATTTCGGCGGGTAAAACACTGCAATGTATCTTACTAGACTTATTGTAGCCAGTGTGTACATGCAAGTCGAATAGATCGTTGCGTTGAAGAAAGCCACAATGTGACAGTGGGAGTCTGGGCCTTCACTGTAGAACCAGCCGGACACCGATGAAGAAATCACCATAATAACTGCAATATTCCACAACGTGATCATCGCTCCTAAAACTGATATTATGCCAATTTTGATGGGCCGGTTCCGTTCTAGAAGCATTTGCGTATCTGTGCTGGTTAGATTGGTGTCCTCTGACAAATTGAGTGTTGCAAACATGTCCATTTATGCCATTGTTTCGTTGTATAATGTAGTCAACATTGTATCGAGACACTCATTTACACTAGGATTTCTCTGTTGTGGCCTA
The DNA here is from genome assembly GCA_030435695.1 of Brachymystax lenok tsinlingensis. Classification (NCBI taxonomy): domain Eukaryota; kingdom Metazoa; phylum Chordata; class Actinopteri; order Salmoniformes; family Salmonidae; genus Brachymystax; species Brachymystax lenok. Next base: position 30,644,715 of record CM059819.1, on the reverse strand, counting down.
GTTGTATGAGCAATGGCTCCATCGCGGTCAAGCGCAGGCAGAGATGAGCTACATGGGGGAGTGGATTGTGGAGGAAGAGAGCGAGGACATGAACCTAAATAGCTGAAAGATGAGCCCATCTCTTCCTCCAATCCCTGAGCTGGACTCCGCACAGATGGATTTGTCATTAGGACAGTGACAAGCATATATCAAAGGCGTATTCCAGGCCGTCCTCCTTCCACAGAGGGATATGTCCATGGCTAGCAGACACTTCTAGCCTACCTGCTGGGGAAGCAGCCTCTCTGATGGGCCTCCATAGCAGCTGGACCTCACTATTCAAACATTGATACTGTACAGATAGCTCACATTCTCTCATATTAGAGGCTGAGGCAGAAATTTAATTTGATCTATCCAAGGGCCTTCATGAGAAATATCAGTCAGAGAACAATAATATTTTAATTACGTCTCACCCCAATACAAGGTTATTTCATTTCATTCTACAGAATTTACTTCACATTGTATGAAAAAGTTCTGTTGGAATCCATTTATTTGTTATTACCAGACGGCTTATTTGTAGGCATTCCTTAGCTCTTCTAAATGTGACAAGTTTCCACTGAAAGATTGTGCCCAGACAAATAATATTCCATTATTTTCTAATGTCTGCAAAATGAATCAAGCTGTTGAAGTGAATAGGCATGAATCATCAAGAACAAATGAAGACACAAGCTGCCGTGAGATTTTAAAAGCAATGAAAATACATATTGGCCATTGAAAAGCACCATCATCATCTCATGCTACATAAATGTTTTATGCAAATGAAAGGATGAAAAGGAGATGCATGTGTTGTGATGTAGATAGGCACCGCTATGCTTCAGAGACTGGGCATTGTACCAGTCTGAAGCTAAAAGTATGGGGCCAATTTGTGCCTTTCTGTAATCACTCAACACATCAATTTTCTATTTTGAGCCACAGGAGAGTGGGGCTGATGCACATCTCGGTTTGCCATTGGTTACCTGAAGCATGGTGATAAGTATCCTCATTCCTTTTTAGATTGTCTGTGCTGATTTATGACCGTTTCTCTCTGTTAGAGAGGCTGCTCTGTGCTTGTGGGTTTTACATTTCAACAACTAAACTTCTACCCCAGTGAAGGTGAATATTTCATAAACCAGGGTTCAAGTCAGGTAGGAGATCATTAGCCTACGTTGAGTCAGTAATACATGGGGCAGGATAATGATGCTTTAGATTTTTGTGACACATTCAATCAGAATTCAAGCACCCTTTCACAGTATAATCAAAATGACACAGGAAACATAATTTGTCTAGTTAGTCAGAATATTATCTCAAATGTGATTTTTTTTAATAGTGCAGGGACAATATGATTGGATGCTTTGATAAATCTGACTTTGATGTACATTGTAAGTAGTGTAATCCAGGCAGAGGTAATGTGTTGCACGGCAGCAATCATCCCATATTGGACAACTGAACCTCTGAATTACCTCATGTGCCTCCTCAGAACAACAGGACTAACAGGATTAGAATCCTCATCCCTGCAGAAGGTCAAATGGTTCTGGTTTTGAAGCAAAACAACCAGGGTTATCTTCTTAAACCCCTCTGCAAATTTTCCCGAATCTCTTATGTGATATAGTTTGGTTCATTTTCTGTCTCTTTTCAATAATATTTTTAATTCCCATTAAGAAATAGGGATTTGACAAATAGAATGTGGTGTGAATACTTTAAATGAGTAGCTGTTAGGGAAGATAGAAGTGTGTGTGTGTGTCCGTGTACACGTAGGTTTCCGTGTGTGTGTGTGTCTGTGTACACATGTATGTTTCCGTGTGTGTGTGTGCACACAGGATGTTTTGTGGATGTCTATCTGCACCTGCAAGATAGGGAAAGATGTGCAGTGTTGTGCTTTTTGTGTGAGTGGGTGGACTTCGATTGTTTTGCGTGGGCTGCATCACTCTGAGTGCTTCCACAAGTGGATGGTGACACATAACAGATGCTGAGGAGAGATAGTAGGCTGACTACCACAAGTTGGAATGGAGGATGAATGGTGGAGGTGAGGGTAGTGGATGGTCCACTGCTAACTTTCATTATCACTAGGCTGTATGTAAAGGGAAACAAGCAGAACTATGCTCTCTGATTGTCTGACAGTCTCCCCACCACAACATGGTAACAGGGCTCTGCCATTGTGTATAAAAGCACTCTGACAGATGCACACTGGTATGAGATCTTCAGGGTGACGATGAAACACCCTCACTGATACACTTTGGATGAAAACTGTCATTCATAATGATTGTGGTGTCTCATGATCACACAAACCATGAAACATATATTTAAAACATGTTTACACTTGACTGTTCCATTAATCAACCCCAAGTTGGTCAAATTCATTCAAAACAATGTGAAGCAACTGGCACTGTCAAGTTGTAAATGGTACAATGTGCAGCATGATAGCAGTAACATAGCAGTAACCACAACATGAGTAATTCGCAACTGCTCTCAGCTCACTTGTATTTGAGCAATATGCTTTCAATGGAAATTCTATTTTGGGAATATTCTCCAACCACACAGAATAATGTATGATTTGTGCTAGGTAGGTGACAATGGAGGAATCATGCGTGAAATTTCCTTTACTTTATGATGCAGATAAGCTTGCTAAAATAATAGATTAATAATGGGACTAAGTGCATAAATATGAGCTTACAGGAACTCTAAAGCTATCATGTGATTTGAACAGGGCATAGTTTCTTTTAAAATGAGACAAAAAAAACAAGGCCATTCGTAGGAGGGGTTTCACTAAGATATACAGTGGGGCAAAAAAGTATTTAGTCAGCCACCAATTGTGCAAGTTCTCCAACTTAAAAAGATGAGAGAGGCCTGTAATTTTCATCATAGGTACACTTCAACTATGACAGACGAAATGAGAAAAAGAAATCCAGAAAATCACATTGGATTTTTAATGTATTTATTTGCAAATTATGGTGGAAAATAAGTATTTGGTCAATAACAAAAGTTTATCTCAATACTTTGTTATATACCCTTTGTTGGCAATGACAGAGGTCAAACGTTTTCTGTAAGTCTTCACAAGGTTTTCACACACTGTTGCTGGTATTTTGGCCCATTCCTCCATGCAGATCTCCTCTAGAGCAGTGTTTTGGGGCTGTCGCTGGGCAACACGGACTTTCAACTCCCTCCAAAGATTTTCTATGGGGTTGAGATCTGGAGACTGGCTAGGCCACTCCAGGACCTTGAAATGCTTCTTCTGAAGCCACTCCTTCGCTTCCCGGGCGGTGTGTTTGGGATCATTGTCATGCTGAAAGACCCAGCCACGTTTCATCTTCAATGCCCTTGCTGATGGAAGGAGGTTTTCACTCAAAATCTCACGATACATGGCCCCATTCATTCTTTCCTTTACACGGATCAGTCGTCCTGGTCCCTTTGCAGAAAAAACAGCCCCAAAGCATGATGTTTCCACCCCATGCTTCACAGTAGGTATGGTGTTCTTTGGATGCAACTCAGCATTCTTTGTCCTCCAAACACGACGAGTTGAGTTTTTACCAAAAGTTTCATCTGACCATATGACATTCTCCCAATCCTCATCTGGATCATCCAAATGCTCTCTAGCAAACTTCAGACGGGCCTGAACATGTACTGGCTTAAGCAGGGGGACACGTCTGGCACTGCAGGATTTGAGTCCCTGGCGGCGTAGTGTGTTACTGATGGTAGGCTTTGTTACTTTGGTCCCAGCTCTCTGCAGGTCATTCACTAGGTCCCCCGTGTGGTTCTGGGATTTTTGCTCACCGTTCTTGTGATCATTTTGACCCCACGGGTGAGATCTTGCGTGGAGCCCCAGATTGAGGAAGATTATCAGTGGTCTTGTATGTCTTCCATTTCCTAATAATTGCTCCAACAGTTGATTTCTTCAAACCAAGCTGCTTACCTATTGCAGATTCAGTCTTCCCAACCTGGTGCAGGTCTACAATTTTGTTTCTGGTGTCCTTTGACAGCTCTTTGGTCTTGGCCATAGTGGAGTTTGGAGTGTGACTGTTTGAGGTTGTGGACAGGTGTCTTTTATACTGATAACAAGTTCAAACAGGTGCCATTAATACAGGTAACGAGTGGAGGACAGAGGAGCCTCTTAAAGAAGAAGTTACAGGTCTGTGAGAGCCAGAAATCTTGCTTGTTTGTATGTGACCAAATACTTATTTTCCACCATAATTTGCAAATAAATTCATTAAAAATCCTACAATGTGATTTTCGGGATTTTTTTCCTCATTTTGTCTGTCATAGTTGAAGTGTACCTATGATGAAAATTACAGGCCTCTCTCATCTTTTTAAGTGAGAGAACTTGCACAATTGGTGGCTGACTAAATACTTTTTTGCCCCACTGTAAGAAAACCATTCATTTATCATGTAAATTAGATGCCTTATATTGTTATTTACATGTACAATATTCAAATATGTACCCTATACAGAAGAACAGTGCTGAAGAAAGCATTCCCAATATTTATACTGATATTGACAATTTTACAGTGTTGTTTTCGTTCAAATTTAAACCAATTATCAATGACATGCCTAAATGCTTATTTCATTTAATTCCCTTTTTTTTAACCTTTTATTTAACTAGGCAAGTCAGTTAAGAACAAATTCTTATTTTCAATGACGAACAGTGGGTTAACTGCCTTGTTCAGGGGCAGAACGAGAGCTCAGCGATTTGATCTTGCAACCTTTCGGTTACTAGTCCAACGCTCTACCACTAGGCTACCATTAGTTGACAACAGTAGCTATCAATTATCAATCAAAACTGGACAATGGAACTGATGTCTGTGCCCAGTGAGAATGTATCCAGAGGAATAATGTCAACCTCTCACTTGATAACGTGACCCCTCTCTTATGTGAATATAATAATTGAGGAAAGCTATTCACAGAATTACAATCGCTCTTATCAGTCCAAACCCCAAATCAAGACCCAAGGACACTTATATTCACCCAGAGAAATTTACTTCCTTTCTAATTTTTCTTTACTTGGGCATTGTCATTAGAGCAGTTAAATCTTATGCAGATGATTCTGGTTATCTTTCAAGACACGCTACAAATTGGGAAAAGGTTTCTCCCTGACATTGACGGGAAGTGGTCTATGCAACACAACTCCCTTATTTGAAGATTTGCCCTTTTGCCTTGTCATAATGATTCATTAGAACATTAAAGAACACCATAGTGAGCCATGTGCACAATCCTCACAGCAATCTGACATCTCACGAGATTGTAAATGATCAAGGCACAAGTGAGTCCATTAGTAAGCGCAGGCAGCGTTTTACTTTACCAAGGCAACAATAAGGGCATAAAGTCAGTAATTTAATAGATGTCCGGTTATCTGAGACCATCCAGAGACTATCATTGTGAAATCCACAGCTCAGAATCATGCATAGTAGCCTGATAGAGCTTGTTGTTAGAGTCCTATATATATTAGCCTGATAGGGCTTGAGTGTTAGAGCCCTATATATAGTAGCCTGATAGGGCTTGAGTGTTAGAGCCCTATAGATTTTTAAATTTTTTATTTCACCTTTATTTAACCAGGTAGGCCAGTTCTCATTTACAACTGCGACCTGGCCAAGATAAAGCAAAGCAGTGCGACAAAAACAACAACACAGAGTTACACATGGGATAAACAAACGTACAGTCAATAACACAATAGAAAAATCTGTATACAGTGTGTGCAAATGAAGTAAGGAGGTAAGACAATAAAAAGGCCATAATGGCGAAGTAATTACAATTTAGCAATTAACACTGGAGTGATAGATGTGCAGATGAGGATGTGCATGTATAATTACTGGTGTGCAGAAAAAGAAAAACAAATATGGGGAGGAGGTAGGTAGTTGGATGGGCTATTTACAGATGGGCTGTGTACAACTGCAGCGATCGGTAAGCTGCTCAGATAGCTGATCCTTAAAGTTAGTGATTTTTGCAATTCGTTTGTCATTTGGCAGCCGAGAACCGGAAGGAAAGGCAGCCAAAGGAGGTGTTGGCTTTGGGGATGCCAGTGAAATACACCTGCTGGAGCGCGTGCTATGGGTGGGTGTTGCTACAGTGAGCTGAGATTACCTAGCAAAGACTTATAGGTGACCTGGAGCCAGTGGGTTTGGCGATGAATATGTAGCGAGTACCAGCCAACAAGAGCATACAGGTCGCAGTGGTGGGTAGTATATGGGGCTTTGGTTACAAAACGGAAGGCACTGTGATAGACTGCATCCAATTTGCTGAGTAGGGTGTTGGAGGCTATTTTGTAAATGACATCGCCGAAGTCAAGGATCGGTAGGATAGTCAGTTTTACGAGGGTGTGTTTGGCAGCATGAGAAAAGGAGGCTTTGTTGCGAAGTAGGAAGCCAATTCTAGGTTTAATTTTGGATTGGAGATGCTTAATATGAGTCTGGAAAGAGAGTTTACAGTCTAGCCAGACACCTAGGTATTTATAGTTGTCCACATAATCTAAGTCAGAACCGTCCAGAGTAGTGATGCAAGTCGGGCGGGCTGGTGCGGGCAACGATTGTTTGAAGAGCATGCATTTAGTTTTACTAGCATTTAAGAGCAATTGGAGGCCACGGAAGGAGTGTTGTATGGCATTGAAGCTTGTTTGGAGGTTTGTTAACACAGTGTCCAAATAAGGGCCAGATGTATACAGAATGGTGTCGTCTGCGTAGAGGTGGATCAAAGAATCACCCGCAGCAAGAGCGACATCATTGATGTATACAGAGAAAAGAGGCCCGAGAATTGAACCCTGTGGCACCTCCATAGAGACTGCCAGAGGTCCGGACAACAGGCCCTCCGATTTGACACACTGAACTCTATCTGAGAAGTAGTTAGTGAACCAGGCGAGGCATTCATTAGAGAAACCAAGGCTGTTGAGTCTGCCGAGTCTTGACAGAGTCGAAAGACTTGGCCAGGTCGATGAAGACGGCTGCACAGTACTGCCTTTTATGAAGTGCACCCGTGACCTGGGCCAGTTGCTGCGGGGGGTGCAGAACTGTTGGCCGGGGTTGAGGTAGCCAGGTGGAAAGCATGGCCAGCCGTAGTGAAATGCTTAGTGAAATTCTCGATTATCGTGGATATATCGGTGGTGACAGTGTTTCCTAGCCTCAATGCAGTTGGCAGCTGGGAGGAGGTGCTAATATTCTCCATAGACTTTACAGTATCCCAAAACTTTTTGGAATTAGTGCTGCAGAATGCAAATTTATGTTTGAAAAGCTAGCCTTTGCTTTCCTAACTGACTGTGTATATTGGTTCCTGACTTCCCTGAAAAGTTGCATATCGCGGGGATTATTCGATGCTAGTGCAGTACGCCACAAGATGTTTTTGTGCTGGTCAAGGGCAGACAAGTCTGGAGTGAACCAAGGGCTATATCTGTTCTTAGTTCTACATTTTTTGAAAGGGGCATGTTTATTTAAGAACAATCAGGCATCCTCTACTGACGGGATGAGGTCAATATCCTTCCAGGATACCCGGGCCAGGTCGATTAGAAAGGCCTGCTCGCAGAAGTGTTTTAGGGAGCGTTTGACAGTGATGAGGGGTGGTCGTTTGACCACGGACCCATAACGGACGCAGGCAATGAGGCAGTGATAGCTGAGATCCTGGTTGATAACAGCAGAGGTGTATTTAGAGGGCAAGTTGGTCAGGGTGATATCAATGAGGGTGCCCATGTTTACAGATTTAGGGTTATACGTGGTAGGTTCCTTGATAATTTTGTGAGATTGAGGGCATCTAGCTTAGATTGTAGGACCGCCGGGGTGTTAAGCATATCCCAGTTTAGGTCACCTAACAGTACGAACTCTGACGATAGAGCGGGAGCAATCAATTCACATATGGTGTCCATGGCACAGCTGGGAGCTGAGGTTGGTCTATAACAAGCGGCGACAATAAGAGACTTATTTCTGGAGAGATGGATTTTTAAAAGTAGAAGCTCGAACTGTTTGGGCATAGACCTGGATAGTATGACAGAACTCTGCAGGCTATCTCTGCAGTAGATTGCAACTCTGCCCCCTTTAGCAGTTCCATCTTGACGGAAAATGTTGTAGTTGGGGATGGACATTTCAGAATTTTTGGTGGCCTTCTTAAGCCAGGATTCAGACACGGCTAGGACATCAGGGTTGGCGGAGTGTGCTAAAGCAGTGAATAAAGCAAACTTAGGGAGGAGGCTTCTGATGTTAACATGCATGAACCCAAGGCTTTTACGGTTACAGAAGTCAACAAATAAGAGCGCCTGGGGACACACAGGGCCTGGGTTAACCTCTACATCACCAGAGGAGGAGTAGGATGAGGGTACGGCTAAAGGCTATAAGAACTGGTCGTCTAGTGCGTTGGGAACAGAGAATGAAAGGAGCAAATTTCTGGGCGTGGTAGGATAGATTCAGGGCATAATGTACAGACAAGGGTATGGTAGGGTTCGAGTACGGTGGAGGTAACCTAGGCATTGAGTGACGATGAGAGAGGTTGCATCTCTGGAGGCGCCAGTTAAGCTAGGTGAGGTCTCCGCATGTGTGGGGGGTGGGACAAAGGAGCTATCTAAGGCATGTTGAGCGGGACTAGGGGCTCCGCAGTAAAATAAAACAATGAAAGCTACCCTAAACAACAGTATACAAGGCATATTGACATTAGAGAGAGGCATAAAGCAATCACAGGTGTTGATTGGGAGAGCTAAGACAACAACAGGTAAGACAACAATGGGTAAACAGCTAAGACAATAACAATGGGTAAATGGCGATGAATGGGCAGAGAGGGTCAGTTAGCTACACACAGGGCCTGAGTTTGAGGCTGGGGCCGACAGATAAACAAAATGTAGTACCGTGTTAATGAACAGTCCAGCAGGCATCAGCTGTGTAGCTGAGTGATCATAGGGTCCAATGAGCAGCAATAGATGAAACAGGGAGCCGCTCTGTAGTTGTTACTACGCTAGGCGAGTGGGAGACACAGCGTTCAGAAAGCTAGCGGACCGGGGATAGCAGATTGGTCTTCACCGACATCCATGACGCAGAGGCCGGTTGAGAGCACATAGACCGAATTACGTCAGCAGACCAGTCGTGATGGATCGGCGGGGCTCTGTGTCGACAAAGGGTCCAGGCCAATTGGCAAGAGAGATATTGTAGTTGGTGTACTTCGTTGGCTGGCCGAGAGATGGGCCTAGCTCGAGGCTAGCTCGAGGCTAACTGGTGCTTGCTTCTGGACAAGGGCGTTAGCCACAATAGCCACTCGGTAGCAGCTAGCTGGCTGCAATGATCCGGTGTTAAGAGATTGCGGCAGGAATCCGGTGATGTAGTGGAAAAAAAGCAGTCCGATATGCTCAGGGCTGATATCGCGCTGTGCAGACTGGCAGGTATTATCCGGGCTAAAGCGGCTGGTTTCTGAGCTAAAGGTAAAGACCGCTAGCAGTGGCTAACAATAACTAAATAGCTAGTAGCTAATTATCTAGGTAGCTTCTGATGGCTAGCTTCTGATGGAGGTTCCATTTAAAAAGTAGCAGATCCGTACCACGTTCGGTGAGGTGGGTTGCAGGAAGTTATGTTTATTTGAAAATGGAAAACAGAGATATTGAAATATATACAAAACAACACGTCTTACTGTTTGAGCTCTATAGATATTGGAATATACATAGACAAGGACTTTCTTTGTTGCAACATTTTGACCAAGCAATAATGCTTTATCTCAATCTCTTCATTCAAAGACTCAATGATGGACACTCTTACTGACAGTTGTGGCTGCTTTCGTGATGTATTGTTGTCTCTACCTTCTTGCCCTTTGTACTGTTGTCTGTGTTGCTGCCATGCTATGTTGTTGTCTTAGGTCTCTCTTTATATAGTGTTGTGTTGTCTCTGTTGTTGTGATGTGTGTTTTGTCCTATATTTTTATTTAATTTATTTATATTTTTAATCCCAGCCCCCGTCCCCGCAGGAGGCCTTTTGCCTTTTGGTAGGCCGTCATTGTAAATAAGAATTTGTTTTTAACTGACTTGACTAGTTAAATAAAGGTTACATATATATTTTTTTAATACAGGTAAAAAGTCATTTTCACTTATCTGTGTGGTGGGTATGAATGATGCCCATTAACGTTTTTTACTCCTGGGTAAGACTGCTGCACTGGTTCATATATTGACAGTTATGCAATACTTATGTCACTGTGTTTCTGCCTCCCACCCTCGCACAGGAATGATAATCCTGAGGCAAGAGCATTTCAGCATTGCATAATCACTCCTCCCCTCTCACTCGAAACGAGCTCTGCTATGGCATAAGCTATTGACATTCATTAAATGTCTTCCTCTTCTGCTGTTTTTCTGTGCCACAACATTGATTTTAACCCCTAACCCCTCCTCTCTGCTCTTGGGAGTGTAGAGGCTGGTTGCTAGATGCAGGGAAGCTGTGCACTGCATAATGTTAAGGCTGCTTTGTTTGCTGCTCTCCCCACAGACTGAGCTCTCGGTGTGGGGAGGGAGCGGAGGGGAGAGGGCCCGTGCAGGTTTCCATAACACTGCCTTCCACAGTTTGTCTACAAAGCAGGAAGATGCTGTGGTGGATACCATCCGCATCTCCAGTCTATTGGCACCTTGCCTTCGAGAGCATGATCTCTCTTTGCTATGAATAAATAAATAAAGCATAAAGAATTAATGAATAAATGAAAGTGTGGCAATGGTAATCAGCCTCTTGGAGAGCCTGCAGGTTCCCTTCATTAAAGTTTCATAACCAATCATTAAAATTCAGCCAAGGAGGAAGAGAACCAGCCCACATCTTTACCAGATAAACCCCCTTTTCACGAGGGAACAAAGTTTTCTCTAAATGTATACATTCATCATGAAATGTGAAGATGATGTGGCTCGGAAATGTTTGGCTGATGGAACTGCTCAATGAACTTCACCTCTAACTTACAGTACTGTAGAGCTAAGCCTGGGCTTTGAATCATCTTACTTCATGGACAAGGTAGTTACTTAGCAATCAAAACAGCAATCTGGTGGCCTAGCTTACTGAGCAGCTCCTAAGATGAGTTGTTGATTGGCCTTTCAGACACCTGTTATTTCTATCAGGGAGAGCAGACCTGTCCACCAGCGGTGATGACAGAGCGACAGGGACAGAGCCTCTTTTTTTGCTATAAAGGATTGAGGTGCCTGCTCCACCAAGAACATGGTGTGGAGGAAATCTATCATGGAGAGTTTTCAAGGGTAGGTAATCCAACCCGAGACCTAATACTGTAACTTTTTTTCCTGTGTAATTTGCAATGCATGTCTTCTCCCCGAGGGCTACTAATTCATTAGCAGTCTGCCTGACTGACGGAGCATGGAGGTGCGTTACAGAGTCTACTTAAGCCTGTTTTCCTCTGGAGACAGGAGTCATAAAGACATCCAGCACACCACACAGACAGTATAAAAACTTGAAGTTGTTTCAAGTCTAGGCAAAAAAAGCCTCTCCTTAGTGAAACACTGCTGTAAACGATAGGATCAAAGAGATAACTATGGCTGGGGATATAATATATACCATTAGTGATACAACCCCAAGCTTAGCAGTTTATGCTATAGTTTCGATTAGACTCAAATACATGCAAAACAATTCCAAAAGGGTGTTCAAGCTTTGAATGTTTTACAGTGTAATGCAATTTTAAAGACTGTCATAGTTATGACTCCACACAATTATCATGTCATGCAGAAAATTAAATGATAAAAATGTAATGTTCCTTTTTAAAGCATAGCTAGTAATCTCTCAAAAAGTTGTATTTCTCCTTTGAAAGGACGCTAAAGGATGATCAAAACTGAGAGCTGGAAAATAGAATTTAAGGGCCACTGGGCTGTTTCTTGTTTCCTTCTCTGCGGTATTTGTCTTGTCCTCTCAAATGGGACTGCCGTATTACAAAGAGGATATCCATTCAGGGAGAAGTGCTTGCAACTGCATACATTGTTGAATCTGTAATTTGTATTTCCAGACAGTATGGCAAAAAAACAGATACTGAGTTAATGATACATAACACACAAGAAATGCAGCTACATTAGGTGAAAAAACGGGCAACATCATCAAAATGCAATATAAGAGACATATAGGTCTGTTAAGTGTTATGGACAGACAAATCTAAGTTTGAAGTGTTCGGATCACAAAGAAGAACATTCGTCAGAAAAAATGAAAAGATGCTGGAGGAATGCTTGACGCCATCTGTCAAGCATGGTGGAGGCAATGTGATGGTCTGGGGTGCTTTGGTGGTGGTAAAGTGGGAGATTTGTACAGGGTAAAGGGATCTTGAAGAAGGAAAGCTATCACTCCATTTTGCAACGCCATGCCATACCCTGTAGACGGTGCTTAATTGGAGCCAATTTCCTCTTACAACAGGACAATGACCCAAAGCACAGCTCCAAACTATGCAATAACTATTTAGAGAAGAGCAGTCTGCTGGTATTCTGTCTATAATGGAGTGGCCAGCACAGTCACTGGATCTCAACCCTACTGAGCTGTTTTGGGAGCAGCTTGACAGTATGATACGTAAGAAGTGCCTATCAAGCCAATCCAACTTGTGGGAGGTGCTTCAGGTACGTCTGCAAGGCTGTAATTACTGCAAATGGAGGATTCTTTGACGAAAGGAAAGTTTGAAGGACACAGTTATTATTTCAATAAAAAAAACATTATTCATAACCTTGTTAACATCTTGACTATATTTCCTATTCATTTTGCAACTCAATTCATGTATGTTTTCATGGAAAACAAGGACATTTCTAAGTAACCCCAAACTTTTGATTGGTAGTGTATATCCCAGCCCTTTCTTTCAGTTTAAGTGGACAGCCGTATGCCATTCCCTGTTACCAACTTGACACATTCGATAAACACCATGATTCCATCTCAGCAAAGATAATGCCGAGATGAGGACGGACCTACTCCAGTCAACACAGAAAGCAAAGAAATCATGTGTTCACTGATAGCAACCAATTTAGTCGTGTCTGCATTGCTGTTGTGATTCTATTGAAATGGTTTGAAAGTAAATTTTCAAGTTAATTACGAAAATGTTAAGTAAAGACTATGTGGGTGTGTTAGTTCTGAAAGCAGATCCTTAAACCCCTGTGTGATGTGAAGAACGAGGCCTTGACAGGCTCTGTCCAAACTGATGATATTTGCTTTACTCATGGTCAAAAGTGTCAATTAAACCTACATTTACCAAAGAAGATTAATGGGAGCGTTTGAACAGGGAACAATTAGGTGAGGACAACGTATTTAAATATGTGTTAGTCATTACCATTAATATGGAATGAGGGTTAAACTCCCAAATGGTCATATTGGACATATGGGAGTGGAGAAGAGTCTCTCATCTGACCACCCAGTATGGTATGGGCCAGGGGAAACCTGCAAATGCGCAGCTCCTCAAATCCATGCCCCTCAAATTCTTATTGGTATGGTCCTATTTTGTGGCCTTGACAAGATGGCGGTCCTAGCTATGAAATATACAGTACCTGCCAGATTCATACTACCTGATCTCCCCATCATAACATAGCCTCTGAAATCAGTAACCCCCAAAATAACCCCTTCTTTATCAGGGGACTACTTCAGATAAGAAAACGGACATCATGCCTTAAACACATTTATCGATTTGCAAACAGTCAGATTTATTCAAATCATGAGCTCAGTCAAACTGGAACTTTTGGATAACATTTGAATAACATAACACTACATCAGACCATAGCTCTAGGTGTGTGTAAGATTAAGTGTGACAAAACTCTGAATTCATCATCCACCTCAATTCCCTTATCACATGATTGATTTTCAGAGACTGTTGTATAATAATATTGTATCTGACATTTGTTGAGGCAAATGTTTGAGACTTTGAAATGTAAGTTTTATGATGGATTCCCATTTGAATACACACACACGTGTCCGTTGATGGCTGATTGAACATTACAGAGTCCCCTGTCAGCTCTGGGAGTTGAAAGTGAGGCACAGTTACAGTGTGGTTTATCCCATGTTCTGAGGACCAATCAAAGGCAGAATCACTATAATGCGCAACGCCACAACTTTTAATCTCCGGGCTCGGGAATGCGGCCAAGGGCGATAATAGAGGTACTATTAAGCGCCTGTACCTGCAGAGAATTACTGTGTCCTCACTGCTTACAGGAAGTTAGATTTCAACAACCACTGATGAAATCTCTGTGCAAATCAACAGGTTAAAATGCAACCAAAATAAACTCAAACTATTCATCTCCCAACTAAACTCACAGAACCAAACAGTAGTAAACAACTTGAGCATCTGATATTTTATTTACCTGATGTCATCCCCTGTTGTTGTCAGAACTAACTCCGGCAGTGTCTGGCCATGTAAAGCAGCCTCTTGAATATTTATTCCGGTATATATAGTCCATTTATGGAAGTTATTATATTTTCAGTGATGGGATAATGACAGAGCTCATTTGCACCTCATTAATGTAATTCTATTGGGAAATGTTGAAACAGCCTCCCTCACCAATTTACAATTATTGTAAAATAATGAAGGTCTCTGCGGCAAACAGAAGGGATTTCAGGAAGAGATAGAGGAAACCAAATTGTTGGATGTCATCATGCTTTGAATGTTGAAAAGGTTTGCTTTGTGATTGAAATAGATAGACGAAAGTAAAACTTTCCTCGCTGTCTAGTCTACAGACTTTGCTAACTATATTTTATGAATAACTGCTGATGAATTACAATAACTCCCATTGCGGTTGTTAAAACTGCACGCTGCATAAAAAAGTTACCCAATAACTAGACCCACTTTACATTGAGTTGTAGTGGTACCATGTTACAAAGAAATTGCATTTACTCACTAATGTGAAACCGAGTTCGGTCACTGTACTTCCATTACAATTCACTTACTGTTTCAAATCTTCAGTTAGAAAGTATATCAGAGTCATTAGATTCTGGCTGTCAAAGTACTAACTGAACTGCACAAAGGCCACTGGAGGTAAAGTGTGAACTCAATAACATTGAAAAGGATTCCGTCAATTGTTCTTGTCAATATGACCCCTCCATTAACAAGGGATGATTTCTCAGCAGAAAACTTTGATTCCTTGAATAAACCCAGCTACAGTGAGGGGGAAAAAGTATTTGATCCCCTGCTGATTTTGTACGTTTGCCCACTGACAAAGAAATGATCAGTCTCTAATTTTAATGGTTGTTTTTTTTAACAGTGAGAGACAGAATAACAACAAAAAAATCCTGAAAAACGCATGTAAAAAATGTTATACATTTATTAGCATTTTAATGAGGGAAATAAGTATTTGACCCCTCTGCAAAACATGACTTAGTACTTGGTTTCAAAACCCTTGTTGGCAGTCACAGAGGTCAGACGTTTCTTGTAGTTGGCCACCAGGTTTGCGCACATCTCAGGAGGGATTGTGTCCCACTCCTCTTTGCAGATCTTGTCCAAGTCATTAAGGTTTCGAGGCTGATTTTTGGCAACTCGAACCTTCAACTCCCTCCCCAGATTTTCTATGGGATTAAGGTCTGGAGACTGGCTAGGCCACTCCAGGACCTTAATGTGCTTCTTCTTGAGCCACTCCTTTGTTGCCTTGGCCGTGTGTTTTGGGTCATTGTCATGCTGGAATACCCATCCATGACCATTTTCAATGCCCTGGCTGAGGGAAGGAGGTTCTCACCAAAGATTTGACGGTACATGGCCCCGTCCATCGTCCCTTTGATGCGGTGAAGTTGTCCTGACCCCTTAGCAGAAAAACACCCCCAAAGCATAATGTTTCCACCTCCATGTTTGACGGTGGGGATGGTGTTCTTGGGGTCATAGGCAGTCCAAACACGGCGAGTTGAGTTGATGCCAAAGAGCTCCATTTTGGTCTCATCTGACCACAACACTTTCACCCAGTTGTCCTCTGAATCATTCAGATGTTCATTGGCAAACTTCAGACGGGCATGTATATGTGCTTTCTTGAGCAGGGGGACCTTGCGGGCACTGCAGGATTTCAGTCCTTCACGGCGTAGTGTGTTACCAATTGTTTTCTTGGTGACTATGGTCCCAGCTGCCTTGAGATCATTGACAAGATCCTCCCGTGTAGTTCTGGGCAACTCCACAAGGTGAGATCTTGCATGGAGCCCCAGGCCGAGGGAGATTGACAGTTCTTTTGTGTTTCTTCCATTTGCGAATAATCACACCCACTGTTGTCACCTTCTCACCAAGCTGCTTGGCGATGGTCTTGTAGCCCATTCCAGCCTTGTGTAGGTCTACAATCTTGTCCCTGACATCCTTGGAGAGCTCTTTGGTCTTGGCCATGGTGGAGAGTTTGGAATCTGATTGATTGATTGCTTCTGTGGACAGGTGTCTTTTATACAGGTAACTAGCTAAGATTAGGAGCACTCCCTTTAAGAGTGTGCTCCTAATCTCAGCTCGTTACCTGTATAAAAGACACCTGGGAGCCAGAAATCTTTCTGATTGAGAGGGGGTCAAATACTTATTTCCCTCATTAAAATGCAAATCAATTTATAACATTTTTCACATGCGTTTTTCTGGATTTTTTTGTTGTTATTCTGTCTCTCACTGTTCAAATTAACCTACCATTAAAATTATAGACTGACAATTTCTTTGTCAGTGGGCAAACGTACAAAATCAGCAGGGGATCAAATACTTTTTTCCCTCACTGTATATTGTAAAATCTGTTCATCTTTAGAAGGGCACATTTAAAGCACAATGAGTCCAGATACGGCATAGACAGTCAGACAAAAGGAGACGTCAGTAGAGTGATGTATGACGGTTGTCATCGGGCTCACCAAGGTTTTAACTGTGGCTCAGTTGCTAGGAGAAGAGATCAGTGTCACCCGTCTCCAGAGTTCCATTCTGAGAATATGACGTTGGAGGTCAGAGAAACAGAGCCGTTATGTACTCATATTTGACCTTCATCTGTCACTGTTTCCTGCTCCACATGTTATTCATGCCATCAAACAGATGGGCTATGCTTATATGACCACTGTAATACATGGCCATTAATGTTCATCATGGTGTTTTGAAGTAGCCAGGCAGTGCCATCAAATGTTTTTTTCCATCAGCAGGCAGGTTTTTGGGTAATGGCAGGCTGCTCTTAGTAATGAACTCACTGGTCCATTTTGGATGGAGCTGACAGACAGAAGATGTGTTAATGCGTGTGTGTGTGTGCCTATGTGTGTGAGTGTGTGTGTGCATGTGTGTTTGTGTGTGTAAAAGGGTTGTCCTTTTTTCTTCTAATGCCTCTTAAATGGAAAGTAATCGTTAAGTACCTTTCTCAAGGGCAATGTCACTTTTATATCAGATTGCTGAAATGTTGAATATGTTATAATGAATTGTCTGTGTGGTTAGAATTTGATTCACGAGCCAACAGCCATCAACCAAGAGGCTCTTGTTAATCATTGCATGTAGCAGTAGCACAAAGTGCAGCCAATCAGGACATAATCAAAGCATGATAATCATTTAATATTTTGTGTTATCCTTGTGAGACAATAGCACTGCTTCTTTAATGACTGAGTGAGAGCACACTGTTATTCTGGAGACCATACAGCATTCCAAATATCTGCTGCCATCCAAACATCCATCTCTCTCTATCCCTCTCTTTCTCTCACCTCCAGTCCTTGCCTGAAGCCGGCGCTAGGTCTCCACCTCGTCTTGTTCTGGTGCTGTTGATTTAAGTGGGAGCCAGTGCTTGCAGAATAATACCCCAGGATGTTGTTTTTCTATTGAGCTTGCCGGTTCCAGTGTTGTACTCACATTTACTTTTACACCCGTGAGAGAGAACTGTTGACTGAGAGGTGGAGTCTCATTGTCCAAAATGACATAATGCAGCATGTAGAATCACTGAGAAGGATAACACAGAGACTCAAAAAAGATCCAGTGGATCAGCTCCTTATGCCGGCTGACATGAATGAATCTGTCTCATATCTTTCTAAAAGACAGTGGGAATAGCTGTGAACATCTCCTGAAACATGATACTGTGTAGTAATATAACTTAATCTAGTAATATAAATTAATCACAAATTCCTTGTAATTGTTTTTCATGATTTTCTTGACTTCTAATGAAACCTGTTAGTTGTCGATCTGTGCAAGAATAGTCATATGGTATGGTACAGAAACAATGGAGGGGTTTATTTTATTCCATGCCCTTCCCCTCCCAGGTTTCTATGCTTCTTTCTGGTTAGGGCTACGTCCCATGTCCACTTATTTCCTGGAGGCGATCGCTGTCCACTTTCCTGTGACGCTATACTTCGGACGCCGGATACGATTGCGGTCTACTTTCCCGTGATGCTGATGTCCAGTGGCGCTGAAACTCTGACATTCTGATTCCGACGTTGTCTGTATAAGTGGTGCTGTATAATCTCTGTTAGCTTCTTTGTTTACTTTAGCATCTGACCTTTCTCTCTTGTGACCCCATCAGAATGATTGTAACTTTAAACCGGATCTCTTTGAATTGAAGAGGAACTCCCTGTCTGTCAGTGTGATAGGAGGAGAGGTGATAGAAGACTGAGCAGAGTGATAGAGAGTAGAGACCAAGTTGTTATCCTGTCAGACTGACAACACTCAGGGGATCCTGGGTAACAATGAAGCTGACAAGACTAGCACAGCGGAAGACTGAGGTGGTGGTGGAGTTCAGTGTGGAGGCCTGGAGTGTGTCTTGCCTGTGTGTCTAATACACATCTGGCTGTCAGCATCGGTGTCTTTTATCCTCCATCCCTCTATCCCCCTGCTGTAGGCATGAGCACCTGTGTGCAGATCTACCTCGCTCCTTCCATGCGCGTCTGATCAGCTGGTGGGTGAGAGCACATGAGGGAGCCGAGTCTGTTTGTTATAAATGAAGGAGAACACTTGAAAAATCTCTTATTTTGTGTACAGTGAAGCACAGCAAAACTTCAATTGTTTCTAGCTAGTCCCAGAGGTTCCACGGAGGTATTTTCTCTTTGAATCAATACATACATCTCTGTGCCAAAACTGGATAATTACCCACATGCGTTTCAAGTTGTATTTCTCACATGCTCAAGTACAGTGAAATGCTTAACTTGCAAGCCCTTCCTAGCAGTTTATTATTCACTACCAAAATAGTATAACTAAAAAACATGAGGAACATTTCCAACAGTCTTGAAGGAGTTCCCACATAGGCTGAGAACCTGTTGGCTGCTTTTTGAAATATATTTAATTACATTTTAAATAACATTTATTTAACTAGGCAAGTCAGTTAAGAACAAATTCTTATTTACAATGACGGCCTATCCCGGCAAACCCTAACCCGGATGATGCTGGGTCAATTGTGCGCCGCCCTATGGGACTCCCAATCCCGGCCAGTTGTGATACAGCCTGGAATCAAACCAGGATCTGTAGTGACGCCTCTAGCACTGACATGCAGTGCCTTAGACCGCAAACACGATGGGATGGTGTATCGCTGCAGAATGCTGTGGTAGCCATGCTGGTTAAGTGTGCCTTAAATTTTAAATAAATTACAGACAGTGTCACAGCTAAGCACCATCACACCTCCTCTTCCATGCTTCATATTTTTATTTGATTCCATATGTGTTATTTCATATTTTTGACGTCTTCACTATTATCTAATCAATAATCATTTTAGCAGCAACGTAGGTGTGAGGGGGTGTGTGCGTGTGGGTGTAAGTGTGTGGCTTCAGTTGTGAGGGTGATGGGTGTGTGAGTAACAGTGACAGTGAATGTGTGTCCGAGTGACATGTGGATGGGCATAGAGCCAGTGTTGATAGTCTGTGGGAGAGGAAAGCAGTAGTTGTTAGCCATTTAACAGTCTTATGGCCAGTGGATAGAAGCTGTTTAGGAGTATTTTGTTCTGAGCCTTGATCCACCGGTATCGCCTGCCCGAACGGGAGCATAGAGAACAGTACAGTACAATTTTTGGGGCCTTTCTCAGTCACCCCCTGGCATGTACGTACTTGATGGTTGGGAGCTCACCCCCCAGTGATGTGCTAGTCTGTCCGCACCACTCTCTGTAGGGCCCTCCTGTCGAGGTCGCTGCAGTTGCCATACCAGACAGTGATACAAACAGTCAGGATTGTATCACTGTATCACATTGATAGTGGAGCTGTAAAAGTTCCTGAGGATCTAAGGGGCCATGCCATATACTGTTTCGGCCTCCTGAGGAGAAGAGGTGCTGCCGTGCCTTCTTCACAACTGTGCTGGTGTGAGGGGACCATGTTAAGACCTCAGTGATGTTGACACCAAGGAACTTGAAGCTCTTGACCCTCTCCGCTGCGGCCCCCTGTTTCCTATAGTCCATGATCAGCTCCTTGGTCTTGCTGACGTTAAGAAGGAAGTTGTTGTCCTGGCACCACACTGCCAGGTCTCTGACCTCATCCTTGTAGGCTGTCTCAGCGTCATAAGTGATCAGGCCTACCACCGTTGTGTTGTCAGCAAACTTGATAATGGAGTTGGAGTCATGCATGGCCACACAGTTGTGGATAAACAGGGAGAACAAGAGGGGGCTAAGCACACACCCCTAGAAGGCCCCTGTGTTGAGGGTCAGCGTGGCGGAGGTGTTGTTGAATATCCTCACCACCTGGGTTCAGCCTGTCAGGAAGTCCAGGATCCAGTTGCAGAGGGAGGTGTTCAGTCCCAGGGTCCTGAGTTTGGTGACAAGCTTGGAGGGCAGTATGGTGTTGAATGCTGAACTGTAGTCAATGAATAGCATTCTCTCATAGGTATTCCTCTTGTCCAGGTGGGAGAAGGCATTGTGGAGTGCAATTGAGTTTGCATAGTCTGTAGATCTGTTGGAGCGGTATACACATTGGAGTGGGTCTAGGGTGTCTGGAATGATAAAGTTGATGTGTGCCATGACCAGCCTTTCAAAGCACTTCATGATTACAGATGTGAGTGTTACAGAGCAGTAGCAGGTAGCCTTAGAATTCTTGGGAACACAAATGATGGTGGTCAGCATGAGACGTGGGGATGATTCCTCTCCACCCCACTAGCTACCTCAAGGTGCATACACACCATTGGTGAGCTAACCCTGCAAGTACAGTAAGGTCTTCAGCCGTCCTTGAACAGAAGGTACTGTAAATCATCGGCATTACCTCCTTTGCAAAGAGCAATGTCAGGAGTACTAAGGAAGCACAGTAAAAGTAATCCCAGTAATCACTAATGAGCCAGCACATGCAATGGCACAATAATTAAGTTCCAATCACAGCAGATAAAACATGACCCTCACTCTGAAGCATATATAAGGGGAGAGAGAGAAAGAGAGAGAGAAATTTCTGTACCCAGTCAAGTGGAAATAGATTGTCTACCCTTGTCAATGCTCTGACCTGTTCAGAAGTCTAAATGGTACACTATCTAGATAAGGTCAGGCCTCCTTTTCTCTCCTCTCCCCTCAGTGAGGAGACCCTCCAGTGACCGTGAGGTGTGAAATCCAAGCTGTTGCTCCATGAGGTGACTTCCTGTGATGGATGGACGGGTGCACAGAGGACCAAAGACCTCCACCACCACCCCATCCCCTCGCCTTCCTGGCCTGTCTCTGACCCCACCCCCCTCTCCTGCTGTCCCTCTCACTCTGCCAAGCCTGCTCTCATCCAAAGAGGAAGAGGTGAAGTGAGAGGCATAACTAGGCCCAAAATATGTTTTCATTTTTTTTTTTCACTCACCAAGAGAGGAGTTTTTGTATGGAGGTCAATGAGAGTGTAACATTTGGTTATTTGCTACTTGTGGCTTATTTTATCGAATAGAAGTTTCATAATGATTAGGTTTTTACAAGTGTACTGATATAAGTAGGACACATGACATCCTGGCAACTTTGAGAAAAAACACTATATTAGCATTGTGCCTGGTCATCACTAGTTACCACAAAGTCTTAAACCCTGCCTATTTCTACAGTTTCTCTTCTTAAAATGTGTTTTTAGACCTAACCCTAACCAAACTTCTAACATTAGGCCTAACCCTAACCTTAATTTAAGACCAAAAAGCAATTGTTCACACGCATATCTGCCCTCTCATTGGCTAGAATGGTCCCAACTGATCTTGCCCCCTCCCGTCTGCCTTCCATTTTATAAGACATTGATTTTCATTGTTAGTGCGGCCACTAGAGCATCTGGTCAATATAATGGATAATCTGTGTCTCATCACACTCCCATAAGGACTGACACATTTTCCCATGAGTTAGTAATGGGTGAGAAACACATATCCACAAACTCCCGTGGCTCTGAGAGAGGAGTTAAATTGCCTGCTCCACCTCGTCAGCTTAGGTTTAGATGCATGCAATCATAGGTCATAAACACTGATGGCCTCAACGATGTGTGATGGATTACCTCTACATGTCTACAGAAGCTGCAGTGTGTGGGCATTTTAGCTCTGGCAGTAAGTGAAAGGTGAGTGCCTGGCTCTAGTCATATATTTGTCAGTGCCCTGACAGCTCTCTTTCATCTCCTCCTCTAGTTTATTAATTTCCATTTTTACCGGCCAGATGGTTTGTACATAAAAACTGTGGCAGAATAGAATAAAAAAGCACTGGTACATAATTTACTAAAATACATACTGCATGATACTTTCACAGTCCGTGTGAAGCGATGGAGTGACTATGATTATTCAAATGAACAAGAATGTGACAGTCAAATACAGTATGCTGTCCTTAACAGGGGAACCCCAAAATTGTTAAATTACTGAATGTTATAGCAACTGTAATATTACAACAGCAACCCAATATTTACTGAACGTGTGTTATGATATGGGGGGTAGTTTAGTGTTGGCACATAGTTAGGCACCACACTACCAGGATACACTTCCACACTCTATCCCCAGGTGGCAGCACCAACCGAGTCAGGGGCAGGTGCTATGCAAAGCCTTATTAAGCCCACAGGTGGAGGCGTCAAGTGATGATTAGTGTGCACGCTTGCAGAGCCGGACGGCTGCAGGTTATTTTCTTGGTGGCCATGTAGTCTTCAAAAGCTGACCCTAGGCTTCTGGAGTGGCGAAGCGGTCTAAGGCACTGCATCGCAGTGCTTGAGGCGTCACTACAGCCCCGGGTTTGATCCCAGGCTATATTACAGCCGGCCGTGACCGGGAGACCCATGAGGGGGAGCACAATTGACCCAGTGTAGTTTCCTCCGACACATTGGTACGGCTTGCTTCCGGGTTAAGCGAGCAATGTGTCGAGAAGCAGTGCGGCTTAGCAGGGTCGTGTTTCGGAGGACGCATGGCTCTCGACCTTCGTCTCTCCCGAGTCCGTAGGGGAGTTGCAGTGATGGGCCAAGACTGTAACTACCAATTGGATATCACGAAAAAGGGGTAAAAGTACAAAAATGTTAAAAAGATGACTCTACGCCACGGTGACTAGGGCTGGTTTCAATGACGGACTCTTTTGGATGTATGCTCTCACACTGCAGGGCACAAGACAGCCAACAGACGTCATCAAGCAACAGACGTCATCAAAGCGCGCAACAGAACAGTGTACTGTCTACACTTGGTTTTTATGAAATAGTTTTAATTCAATCGTTAAAGGAACATAATTAACTCCGCCTTCTACTTAGTTTATACAAACAGTTATCTCCTACCATTCTGATAGATTGGAGACTGTCAGAAAACGTGGTTGTAACGTTAATAATTTGGTTGCTATTCCATTGGTTAACTCGAGGCAGAGTGGCCCACACTCATTGAATATGATGCTTTTAAATGTTAGAGCAATCACAAGTAAAACCTTTCTCGTGAATGACTTCATTACTGAGTGCAAAGTTGATAGCATGTTTTCTCTTAATCAAAGAGGTGTGGGGGGCTGCCATAATTGACATCCACATTTTCAGCACCCAGTGGGTTAACTGCCTTGCTCAGGGGTAGAACAACAGATTTTTACCTTGACATGTCAGGGATTTGATCCAGCAACCTTTCGCTTACTGGCCCAACGCTCTAACCACTAGGCTACCTGCATCCAATACTCCACAACCTATTCTGCTTTCTTCTTGTGATGATTTAGTTTATAACTGTAATAGCAAATGAAGGGCAACTATTGATGCCATAGCTCCAGTAAAGTTCAAAAAGGCCACATCCAAATGGAGAGCACCTTGGATGAGTGAGGAAACTAATCAATTAAAGAGAAATTGCAGAAAGGCAGAGCGGAAGTGGAGAAAGTCGAAGTTACAGGTATATTATGATATTCTGAGAGAGCAACTTGGCATATATAACAAGGCAATTAGAAATGCCAGACAGGCTCATTTTTCTGACATGATCACTATTAATCAGAGTAATTTGAGAGTGCTCTTCTCGACCATTGATGGCCTGATTAATCATACTCCCGCAAACCAATGTGAACTTTTAAGTTGCTGCTTATTTCAGACATAAGATAAACAACATTAGGCTGGGTATCAGTCAAGCAAGACCTGATGAGAAGTTTGCTGATATGTGCTCTAGCCCACCATGCAAAGGCAATATGGATTTATGTTCCCTGGTTGACACAGACATGATCAGGAAAGTGATATCACAACTTAAGCCTTCTACCTGCCTTTTATGATCTTATCCCCACCACTTTCTTCAAAACAGTTTTTAATTGCATATAAGTGCAATATATTATTAATCACTTCCTGTTGACACTTTCCTCACTGCACAAAAAACTGCTTCGGTGAAATCCCTTTTGAAGAAAAGTAATCTAGATTCTCTTAGTATTTTTTGGCCAATCTCCATTCTAAAGCAAAATTCTGGAGAAATTGGTGTTCAAACAGATAAATTATTTTTTAAGTGCTAACTGTATTTATTACATCCCAATATGGTTTTCATGCCCACCACAGCACAGAAACAACCTTAGTTAAAGTGTTAAATGATCTTAGAGCCAACACAGATGCCAAACAGCTCTCTGTCCTTGTACTCTTAGATTTAAGTGCTGCATTCATCACTGTTGACCATGATGTCCTTCTGGACAGACTGGAGAGGTGGGTTGGCCTCTTCAGTCCAGTTCTAAATTGGTTTAGGACCTACAGTTGAAGTCGGAAGTTTACATACACTTAGGTTGGAGTCACTAAAACTCATTTTTCAACCACTCCACAAATGTCTTGTTAACAAACTATAGTTTTTGCAAGTCGGTTGGGTTGTGCATGACACAAGTAATTTTTCCAACAATTGTTTACAGACAGATTATTTCACTTATAGTTCACTGTATCACAATTCCAGTGGGTCAGAAGTTTACATACACTAAGTTGACTGTGCCTTTAAACAGCTTGGAAAATTCCAGACAATTATGTCATGGCTTTAGAAGCTTCTGAAAGGCTAATTGACATCATTTGAGTCAATTGGAGGTGTACGTGTGGATGTATTTCAATGCCTACCTTCAAGCTCAGTGCCTCTTTGCTTGACATCATGGGAAAATCAAAAGAACTCAGCCAAGACCTCAGAAAGAAAATTGTATACCTCCAAAAGTCTGGTTCATCCTTGGGAGCAATTTCCAAATGCCTGAAGGTACCACGTTCATCTGTACAAATAATAGCACGCAAGTATAAACACCATGGGACCACGCAGTCATCATACCGCTCAGGAAAGAGCCACGTTCTGTCTCCTAGAGATGAACGTAATTTGGTGCGAAAAGTGCAAATCAATCCAAGAACAACAGCAAAGGACCTTGTGAAGATGCTGGAGGAAACAGGTACAAAAGTATCTATATCCACAGTAAAACGAGTCCTATATCGCTCAACAAGGAAGAAGCCATTGCTCCAAAACTGCCATAAAAAAAGCCAGACCACTGTTTGCAACTGCACATGGTCACAAAGATCGTACCTTTTGGAGAAATGTCTGATGAAACAAAAATAGAACTGTTTGGCCATAATGACCATTGTTATGTTTGGAGGAAAAAGGGGGAGGCTTGCAAGCTGAAGAACACCATCCCAACCATGAAGCACGGGGGTGGCAGCATCATGTTGTGTGGGTGCTTTGCTGCATGAGGGACTGGTGCACTTCACAAAATAGATGGCATCATGAGGAAGGAAAATGATGTGTATATATTGAAACAACATCTCAAGACATCAGTCAGGAAAAAGCTTGGTCGCAAATGGGTCTTCCAAATGGACAATGACCCCAAGCATACTTCCAAAGTTGAGGCAAAATGGCTTAAGGACAACAAAGTCAAGGTATTGGAGTGGCCATCATAAAGCCTTGACCTCAATCCTATAAAAAAATGTGTGGGCAGAACTGAAAAAGCATGTGTGAGCAAGGAGGCCTACAAACCTGACTGATGGGGCCAAAATTCACCCAACTTATTGTGGGAAGCTTGTAGAAGGCTACCTGAAACGAGTTAAACAATTTAAAGGCAATGCTACCAAATACTAATTGAATGTATGTTGACTTCTGAACCACTGGGAATGTGATGAAAGAAATAAAAGCTGAAATAATCCTTCTCTCTACTATTATTCTGACATTTCACATTCTTAAAATAAAGTGGTGATCCTAACTGATCCTCATTTTTACTAGGATTAAATGTCAGGAATTGTGACAACTGAGTTTAAATGTATTTGGCTAAGGTGTATGTAAACTTCCGACTTCAACTGTATTTAACCGGTTGAGAGTTTGTTACCCTTGGTGAACATACAGTGGGGCAAAAAAGTATTTAGTCAGCCACCAATTGTGCATGTTCTCTAACTTAAAAAGATGAGAGAGGCCTGTAATTTTCATCATAGGTACACTTCAACTATGACAGACGAAATGAGAAAAAGAAATCCAGAAAATCACATTGTAGGATTTTTAATTTATTTATTTGCAAATTATGGTGGAAAATAAGTATTTGGTCAATAACAAAAGTTTATCTCAATACTTTGTTATATACCCTTTGTTGGCAATGACAGATGTTAAACGTTTTCTGTAAGTCTTCACAAGGTTTTCACACACTGTTGCTGGTATTTTGGCCCATTCCTCCATGCAGATCTCCTCTAGAGCAGTGATGTTTTGGGGCTGTCGCTGGGCAACACGGACTTTCAACTCCTCCAAAGATTTTCTATGGGGTTGAGATCTGGAGACTGGCTAGGCCACTCCAGGACCTTGAAATGCTTCTTCTACGAAGCCACTCCTTCGTTGCCCGGGCGGTGTGTTTGGGATCATTGTCATGCTGAAAGACCCAGCCACGTTTCATCTTCAATGCCCTTGCTGATGGAAGGAGGTTTTCACTCAAAATCTCACGATACATGGCCCCATTCATTCTTTCCTTTACACGGATCAGTCGTCCTGGTCCCTTTGCAGAAAAAACAGACCCAAAGCATGATGTTTCCACCCCCATGCTTCACAGTAGGTATGGTGTTCTTTGTCCTCCAAACACGACGAGTTGAGTTTTTACCAAAAGTTCTATTTTGGTTTCATCTGACCATATGACATTCTCCCAATCCTCATCTGGATCATCCAAATGCTCTCTAGCAAACTTCAGACAGGCCTGAACATGTACTGGCTTAAGCAGGGGGACACGTCTGGCACTGCAGGATTTGAGTCCCTGGCGGCGTAGTGTGTTACTGATGGTAGGCTTTGTTACTTTGGTCCCAGCTCTCTGCAAGTCATTCACTAGGTCCCCCCGTGTGGTTCTGGGATTTTTGCTCACCGTTCTTGTGATCATTTTGACCCCACGGGTGAGATCTTGCGTGGAGCCCCAGATCAAGGAAGATTATCAGTGGTCTTGTATGTCTTCCATTTCCTAATAATTTCTCCCACAGTTGATTTCTTCAAACCAAGCTGCTTACCTATTGCAGATTCAGTCTTCCCAACCTGGTGCAGGTCTACAATTTTGTTTCTGGTGTCCTTTGACAGCTCTTTGGTCTTGGCCATAGTGGAGTTTGGAGTGTGACTGTTTGAGGTTGTGGACAGGTGTCTTTTATACTGATAACAAGTTCAAACAGGTGCCATTAATACAGGTAACGAGTGGAGGACAGAGGAGCCTCTTAAAGAAGAAGTTACAGGTCTGTGAGAGCCAGAAATCTTGCTTGTTTGTATGTGACCAAATACTTATTTTCCACCATAATTTGCAAATAAATTCATTAAAAATCCTACAATGTGATTTTCTGGATTTTCTTTCCTCATTTTGTCTGTCATAGTTGAAGTGTAACTGTGATGAAAATTACAGGCCTCTCTCATCTTTTTAAGTGAGAGAACTTGCACAATTGGTGGCTGACTAAATACTTTTTTGCCCCACTGTAACTCAGAGAAAATACATGTCACATATCACAAGGTTCGATTTTGGGTCCGGTACTGTTCAGTTTATATATGTTACCCCTTGGCAGCTTTATCAGAAAGCACAGCATTGATTTTTACTGCTACGGACAATACACAACTTTATATTTCTGTGTCACCAGAGTATTTTCGCTCTATAAATAAATTATTAGACTGTATTAGTGATTTAAATACTTGAATGGCTCACAACTTCCCCCAGCTAAATAAATACAAGACCAAGGTACTTATTGTTGGAGCCAAAGATCAGACAAAGAATCTAGCTGCACATTTTAATTCACAGGCAATAAAAATAAAATATCAGGTAAAAAAGATTCTGAACTACACTTTTAATCACACATTTGGAATGTGACCAAAATAGCTTTTTACCACCTAAGGAACATTGCCAAGGTGTGGCTGTTTCTCTCTCAGGCTGATACAGACTCATCCATGATTTTATTACAAACAGGCTTGACTACTGTAATGCTCTCCTGTGTGGTCTACCCAAGAAAGCCATTGGTTAACTGCAAAACATGCAGAATGCTGCAGCACGGGTACTGCCAAGACCAGACAGAGAGCACTCATAACACCGGTTTTAAGGTCTCTTGAGTTATAGAATATATTTTAAAATACTTATATTGGTTTTTAAACCAATCCACGATTGTGCACCCCAATACATGTCAGACATGCTTTTATGTTATGTACCCAGTAGATCCCTCAGGTCCTCTGGCACTGTCCCAAAGTCGAGTTCCAAGAGGCATGGAGAGCCAGCCTTTAGTTATTATAGTCCCAGCCTCTGGAATAGCTTGTCGGAGAACTTAAGACGGGCTGAAACTGTGGCCATATTTTAAAGCGATCTTAAAACACATTTTTAGCTTTGCTTTCCCTTGGGGTACTTTTTAGTTGTTCAGTTTGTGTCATTCGTTAGTTTTTTATCTTATGTTTGTTGTGTAGTAACTATTTCAGCTTTTGTTTTAATTGTTTATTCGTTTTTTCCATGTCTGAAATGTGCTGTATAAATAAAGCTTGATTTTATTTGATTTAGAGGAACTACATCTCTGCCTACATCACCACCTTATCAGCTTGAATAAAATACAAAATAGTAACTAGCAGGATTGAGATCACAAGTTATTTTTAATGAGTGCATTTCGCAAGTGGCTTGTTTGCATCAACTACCTTCACGAAAACCACTGCAAAGGTTTTGTCAGAAGATTTTTAAATCACAAAGTTCTGGCATCTCTACCTCATGATTTGTTGGGAGAGTTGTCTGTCTGAAGAGGACCCACCCAGAAATGTTTTATTTCCCCTTATCGAAGTTGCTAAAAGAGTCCATGAGTCATTGAAACCAGACCCTAGTCACTGTTTCCTTGTTTAAAAAGTTCCTATAAGGAAATCTAAATAAGTCCTTGTGCTGTATATCAATGTTCAGTGGTCCATTTCCCCCCACCAGAGATTTCCATCTGCTTTGTATCCTTCCTCTCAGACACAATTATGAGTCAGGGCCATCTGGAGAGCTGAGGTCCACAAAGAGCAGCAGAGACACGTGACTGGCTACTGATCTAAAATAGAACATAATTAGTCCATGAGGCTATTATCTGAAGATTGAGTAAGGGAAGCCCTCCAGGGACCTCTACTGGTTAACGTTCCCCCTAACTCCCTCCCTCAGGCAGGGTAGTGATGGCTCTGTTAGGGCTCAGAGAACACGGGGAACCTTCAGGTCCAGTCTGGAGCACAGAAGCTCAGGGTGGGATGCTGGACAGGGAGCATCATGGGAGCATAATGGGAGCATGTGACAGAGTAAGAACTAATAACAACCTAACAGGTCAAACCCTAACACCACTTCTATAAGTCTGAACTTTGAGCTGGCCTTTGCTCCAGTGTAGGTCGTTATCCAATGCCGCCATTCACAAGTCCCTCTGAAGTAATGCCAATGTCTGAAACAGACCGTTTGAAATTTAATGTAATGGGATTTAGTTATTTCCCTTTCATTTGATTGGAGTGTGCCAGTTTCGAATCCAAACACCTTAACACAGAAATTAAAGTTATTCTTGTCTTGCCTCCCAGGTAAACGATCCCAGATTGGATTTAAATTGATTTGTTTTATAGAGCTTTCGTTCGCCAGAAGAAAGTAGACATTACACACACAGACCTTTGATGATCTGCTTCACTTTATTTCCTCTCTCATTTGTTTCCTGATAGTGATCAGCTGGGAGTGTAAGCTGGGGAGGAGCTGGCAGAAACTAGGGTACATAATGGATGGATGGGAGAAGTAGATGTGTCTGGTGGGCGCTGGGCAAGGACTGATGGGAATGATGATGAATTTACCCCCTCATTAGGCCAAGCGAACACACGCTGAAAGAATGATTAATAATCTCATGAAAATACCTACTGTATCAGCCGAGTTCCCCAGCACCAACTCCACTGTCTGGTGAAACTGGGGCATCCAGTCTGGTAAATCACCAAACCAGAGCTTATTACTCATCAGAGAGCAGCCTTCCGTCACCTTGCCAGAGCCCATTTCCTGCCACGCAGGGCTTCTGCTCTGTGCAATTCCACAAAGCGCTTTATTTAACCATTCCCGTCTAGACTGGAGAATATTTGGTAATTTCTGTATCATGGATTACTGGGAATATATTTTGGTAATTTGATGTAGATTGTTTAGTTCATGTAATGTGATGATACTCCAAATTATTACATACGGGCACTCAACAATTTTCCAATGTAGAATCAAACATGTTAGGTTGCTCTGATATTTTCAGTTTGGTTAAAATAATAGCTTTGCGTGTGCATTCGTGCATGTGGATGCATGTGGATTTTTGTCTGCTCCTCTTATGCAAATCGGTGTGTGGGATTTCATTTTCACCCCCCTCAGAATGTTTTCTTGCTGCAATATCTTTAAACTCCCTCCACTCAACTTCAACCTCCAGTGCACACTGTCAATCATCCGAAATGCCACATCACATCACACTCCAGAGAAATTAATAGAAAATATTATGACAAATACATTCTTTCTCTCTCTATAGGTAAAAGTATGCTGGCCACATCTGGGCATATTTACAAAAAGGTGTCAACAGTATCTTTAACCAGGTAATGTGAAATTGAGCTGAGGGAGTTATGTAGTAGTGGATTCAGCAGTATATCTCTCTGTCTGAGGCCAATTTCATCCCACCATGCCAGGCAGAAGTTCCTGTAGAGATGGTGGTGGTTGAATCAGGGTGTTCACGGTCATAATTGAACATTTCTATTATGAGCTTAGGTTGGGGAACTTCATTATACTGCTGACCTGTGCAGTGAAAAGTGCAGATCAATAGGCTTACATTGGCAGCTTTTACTCGCAAATCATTAGCCTTTTGTGTTGCAGTCAGTTTGTCTGTACTGTTGGAAAATGTTATCTTTAATGGGCCCAGTTATCTTTAATGAGACGGTTGTATAGTAGAGATGTCTTTAGGAATGAATGGGATTTACAGTGCATTCGGAAAGTATTCAGACCCCTTGTTACATTACAGCCTTATTCTAAAATGGATTAAAGTATTTATTTCCCTCATCCCTCATCAATCTACACACAGTGAAGTGCACCAGTCCCTCCTGCTGCAGGAGGGACTGGTGCACTTCACAAAATAGATGGCATCATGAGGAAGGAAAGTTGTGGATATATTGAAGCAACATCAAGACATCAGTCAGGAAGTTAAAGCTTGGTCGCAAATGGGTCTTCCAAATGGACAATGACCCCAAGCATACTTTCAAAGTTGGGGCAAAATGGCTTTAGGACAACAAAGTCAAGGTATTGGAGTGGCCATCACAAAGCCCTGACCTCAATCCCATCGAAAATTTGTGGGCAGAACTGAAAAGGCATGTGCGAGCAAGGAGGCCTACAAACCTGACTCAGTTACACCAGCTCTGTCAGGAGGAGTGGGCCAAAATTCACCCAACTTATTGTGGGAAGCTTGTGGAAGGCTACCCGAAACGCTTGACCCAAGATAAACAATACTAACAAATACTAATTGAGTGTATGTAAATTTATGATCCACTGGGAATTTTATTTTTTTTACCTTTATTTTACTAGGCAAGTCAGTTAAGAACAAATTCTTATTTTCAATGACAGCCTAGGAACAGTGGGTTAACTGCCTGTTCAGGGGCAGAACAACAGATTTGTACCTTGTCAGCTCGGAGGATTTGAACTTGCAACCTTTCGGTTACTAGTCCAACACTCTAACCATTAGGCAACCCTGTGATGAACAAACTACATTCTGAAATAAATCATTCTCTCAACTATTATTCTGACATTTCACGTTCTTAAAATAAAGTGGTGATCGTAACTGACCTAAGACAGGGTGTCACGGTTTTCAGGTGGAGCGGACCAAGACGCAGTGAGGGTTCCAGTATACATACAGTGGGGCAAAAAAGTATTTAGTCAGCCACCAATTGTGCAAGTTCTCTCACTTAAAAAGATGAGAGAGGCCTGTAATTTTCATCATAGGTACACTTCAACTATGACAGACAAAATTAGGAAAAAAAATCCAGAAAATCACATTGTAAGATTTTTAATGAATTTATTTGCAAATTATGGTGGAAAATAAGTATTTGGTCACATACAAACAAGCAAGATTTCTGGCTCTCACAGACCTGTAACTTCTTCTTTAAGAGGCTCCTCTGTCCTCCACTCGTTACCTGTATTAATGGCACCTGTTTGAACTTGTTATCAGTATAAAAGACACCTGTCCACAACCTCAAACAGTCACACTCCAAACTCCACTATGGCCAAGACCAAAGAGCTGTCAAAGGACACCAGAAACAAAATTGTAGACCTGCACCAGGTTGGGAAGACTGAATCTGCAATAGATAAGCAGCTTGGTTTGAAGAAATCAACTGTGGGAGCAATTATTAGGAAATGGAAGACATACAAGACCACTGATAATCTTCCTCGATCTGGGGCTCCACGCAAGATCTCACCCCGTGGGGTCAAAATGATCACAAGAACGGTGAGCAAAAATCCCAGAACCACACGGGGGGACCTAGTGAATGACTTGCAGAGAGCTGGGACCAAAGTAACAAAGCCTACCATCAGTAACACACTACGCCGCCAGGGACTCATCCTGAAGTGCCAGACGTGTCCCCCTGCTTAAGCCAGTACATGTTCAGGCCTGTCTGAAGTTTGCTAGAGAGCATTTGGATGATCCAGATGAGGATTGAGAGAATGTCATATGGTCAGATGAAACCAAAATAGAACTTTTTGGTAAAAACTCAACTCGTCGTGTTCGGAGGACGAAGAATGCTGAGTTGCATCCAAAGAACACCATACCTACTGTGAAGCATGGGGGTGGAAACATCATGCTTTGGGGCTGTTTTTCTGCAAAGGGACCAGGACGACTGATCCGTGTAAAGGAAAGAATGAATGGGGCCATGTATCGTGAGATTTTGAGTGAAAACCTCCTTCCATCAGCAAGGGCATTGAAGATGAAATGTGGCTGGGTCTTTCAGCATGACAATGATCCCAAACACACCGCCGCAACGAAGGAGTGGCTTCAGAAGAAGCATTTCAAGGTCCTGGAGTGGCCTAGCCAGTCTCCAGATCTCAACCCCATAGAAAATCTTTGGAGGGAGTTGAAAGTCCGTGTTGCCCAGCGACAGCCCCAAAACATCACTGCTCTAGAGGAGATCTGCATGGAGGAATGGGCCAAAATACCAGCAACAGTGTGTGAAAACCTTGTGAAGACTTACAGAAAACGTTTGACCTCTGTCATTGCCAACAAAGGGTATATAACAAAGTATTGAGATAAACTTTTGTTATTGACCAAATACTTATTTTCCACCATAATTTGCAAATAAATAAATTAAAAATCCTACAATGTGATTTTCTGGATTTCTTTTTCTCATTTCGTCTGTCATAGTTGAAGTGTACCTATGATGAAAATTACAGGCCTCTCTCATCTTTTTAAGTTGGAGAACTTGCACAATTGGTGGCTGACTAAATACTTTTTTGCCCCACTGTACTTTATTTAAAGTGCAAACTGGAAAAAACTATAAAACAAACCGTCACGCAGGTGTGGCGCACACACAGGTACACACACAAATGAAAACAATAACCCACCAGGCAAGTGGGGCAGGGAATCAACTTAAATATGATTCCCAATTAGAGACAACGACTAACAGCTGTCTCTAATTGGGAACCCAAACCAACCAACATAGAAATATAAACATAGAACATTAACACACCCCTGATCCCCTGACTGTTCTGCCTGTTTTATGAACATTTTAAAATCTTGTCCATGTTCTGTTATAATCTGCACCCGGCACAGCCAGAAGAGGACTGGCCACCCCTCACAGCCTGGTTCCTCTCTAGGTTTCTTCCTAGGTTTTGGCCTTCTAGGGAGTTTTTCCTAGCCACCGTGCTTTTACACCTGCATCCGTGCTTTTACACCTGCATTGCTTGCTGTTTGGGGTTTTAGGCTGGGTTTCTGTACAGCACTCTGTGACATCAGCTGATGTAAGGGGGGCTTTATAAATAAATTTGATTTGATTTGATCACGTCCTGACCAAAAACACCAATGAGCAGCCAAAAGGGCTATCTATGGCCAGGACATGACAGCACCCCCGCCAGAGGCGCGGACTCCGACCGCGCCCAAAAGTCACTGGGAGGGTCTCTCGGGTGGGTCTCGCCTTTGGCCCCGTACGTGGAACAGGAACAGGACGTGCCGGGCTCTCGATGCGCACAGGGGACCTGATGTGCGGAGCAGGGACAGGACGTGCCGGGCTCTCGATGCGCACAGGGCACCTGATGCGCGAAGCAGGGACAGGACGTGCCGGGCTCTCGATGCTCACAGGGGACCTGATGCGTGGAGCAGGGACAGGACGTGCCGGGCTCTCGATGCTCAAAGGGGACCTGATGCGTGGAGCAGGGACAGGACGTGCCGGGCTCCCGATGCGCACAGGGCACCTGATGCGCGGAGCAGGAACAGGACGTGCCGGGCTCTGAAGGCGCACAGGGGACCTGGTACGTGGCGCAGGGAAAGGACGTGCCGGGTTCTCGATGCGCACAGGGCACCTGATGCGTGGAGCAGGGACAGGACGTGCCGGGCTCCCGATGCGCACAGGGCACCTGATGCGCGGAGCAGGAACAGGACGTGCCGGGCTCTGAAGGCGCACAGGGGACCTGGTACGTGGCGCAGGGAAAGGACGTGCCGGGTTCTCGATGCGCACAGGGCACCTGATGCGTGGAGCAGGGACAGGACGTGCCGGGCGCTCGATGCGCACAGGGGACCTGATGCGTGGAGCAGGGACAGGACGTGGCGGGCTCTCGATGCTCACAGGGGACCTGATGCATGGAGCAGGGACAGGATGTGCCGGGGTCTCGATGCTCAAAGGGGACCTGATGCGTGGAGCAGGAACAGGACATGCCGGGCTCTCGATGCGCACAGGGGACCTGATGCGTGGAGCAGGGACAGGCCGTGCCGGGTTCTGAAGGTGCACAGGGGACCTGATGCGTGGAGCGGGAACAGGCCGTGCCGGGCTCTGAAGACGCACAGGTAGCCTAGTACGTGGAGCAGGAACAGGTCGTGCCGGACTCTGAAGACGCACAGGGAGCACTGGTGACACCTTGCGCTTCACCGCCTCACATGGTGCCTTACCAGTGCGATGCTCCCTCTGGTAAGCACGGGGAGTTGGCCCAGGTCGCCAACCTGGCTCAGCCAAACTCCCCGTGTGCCCCCCAAAATTTATTTTGGGGGGCTGCCTCTCGGGCTTCCTCGACAGCCGTGTTCCCGCATACTTCTCCTCATAGAAGCGCCGCTCTGCCGCCGCTGCTTCCGCCGCTACTTCCGCCGCTACTTCCACCGCTGCTTCCAACTCCTCCGTGGGACGGCGATACTCCCCCGCCTGACTCCAGGGTCCTTCTCCAGCCAGGATTTCCTCCCATGTCCACGACTCCTGCAGACCCCACTGCTTGGTCTTTTTTTAGGTGGGTTATTCAATCATCATGTTACTTTTTAATGGTACATATATTTTGATAAATAGAATTGAAAGTTGTGTCTCATTATGGTAATTGGTGAAATAAGTATAGCCAGTTATAATTGTAATGGCTTAGCAGTTAATAAGAAAAGACGATCAGTATTTACCTGGCTGAAAGAGAAGGAATATAATATCCATTGTTTACAGGAAACTCATTCAACAATTTAAGATTACGTTTTGTGGAAAATGGACTGGGGGGGGGGGGGCAAAATATATTTCTCCCATGGGCAAAGAAATTCAAAAGGAGTGATGGTATTAATTAACAGTAATTGTGATCCAAATGTGCAAATTGTCCAAACAGATCATCAAGGTAGATGGATTATTGTAAATATGTTATTGGACAATAAACAGATATGGCTTATTAACCTATATGGTCCAAATAATGATGATCCAAGCTTCTTTGAAAATATATATAAGAATTTATCAACTCTACAAGCAACAATAGACTATTATTATGGTGGGAGATTTTAATACTGTTTTAAATACCTCTATGGACCGTAAAGGAAATCACACTACAAATTATCACCTTCAGGCACTTAAGGAAATCATGAATGTCATGGATATATTGGAATTAGTGGATATATGGAGGCTTAAATACCCTGACCTAGTGAGATATACACGGTGGAGGCTTAATCAAGCTAGTCGTCTTGATTACTTTCTTATGTCATTCTCTCTGGCACCAAAAGTTTAAAAAGTGTTGATAGGGGACAGAATGCGGTCGGATCATCACATAATTGGCATATATATTACTCTTACAGAATTTCCACGTGGGCGAGGATATTGGAAATGTAATCAAAGCCTTCTAGATTATACATTGTTTATAACTAGGACAAAATAATTTTGAACAGACTTTTTCAGACATAACATAGGTACAGCAGATCCCCTTATTATATGGGACACTTTAAATGTGCCTTTAGAGGCCATGCAATTCAGTTCTCATGTATAAAACCAAAGCAATTTAGATCAAAAGAGTCCATATTAACAAAGGAAATTGAAGGACTAACAGTACAGTTAGATAGCAATAAAAACTGTACCATAGAGTTAGAGGAAAAACAAAAATAAATGGAGGAACAAATTCAAGACAGATCCAGTGTAATATATTATAAAAAGAAAGCAAATTGGATGGAATATGGGGAAAAATGCACCAAATTGTTTTTCAATCTTCAATATAGAAATGCTACCAAAAAGAAAATGTATTGACACTTGTTACAAATGGAGTCACGCATGATTCACCGAATGATATTTTGAAAGAGGAAGTAAAGGACCATTATTAGCATGTTTTAACCACTCCTATACAAATGGTAGATTATCGGACACGCAACAAGAAGGTCTGATATCATTATTACTGAAACAGGACCC
Organism: Brachymystax lenok tsinlingensis; assembly: GCA_030435695.1. Taxonomy (NCBI): domain Eukaryota; kingdom Metazoa; phylum Chordata; class Actinopteri; order Salmoniformes; family Salmonidae; genus Brachymystax; species Brachymystax lenok. Next base: position 30,607,266 of record CM059819.1, on the reverse strand, counting down.
AAGTGGTATATGTAAAGATCCAGTCTAGTTAAAAAATTGGAGGCCTCAGTGTTGTGGAGACTTCAGTGTTGTGATGCAAAAATCCTAGCTAAATGTTTGGCGCATAGAATTAAAAAGGTATTGTCAGATATTATTCATCCTAATCAGACAGGTTTTTTACATGGACAATACATTGGAGATAATATAAGACAAGTACTGGAAACAATATAATACTAGGAAATATCGGGGACACCAGGCCTGGTTTTCATAGCTGATTTTGAAAAGGCTTCAAGTATGACTGGAGTTTATATATATAATAATATATATATATATGTATATTATATATATATATTTCAATTTTGGGGAATCTCTTATAATGGGTTAAGGTTATGTATAGTAACCCTAGGTGTAAAATAGTAAATCTTGGCTACATCTCAGAAAGTTTTAAACTGTCTAGAGGAGTAAAACAAGGTTGTCCACTATCGGCATATCTATTTATTATTGCCATCGAAATGTTAGCTGTTAAAATTAGATCCAACAATAATATAAAGGGATTAGAAATCTGTGGCTTAAAAACAAAGGTGTCATTGCACGCTGATGATTCATGTTTTCTTTTAAAACCACAATTAGAATCCCTCCATGGCCTCATATGGGTTTCTAGATACTTTTGCTAACCTCTCTGGATTAAAACCAAATTATGATAAGTGTACTATATTACGTATTGGATCACAAAAAAATGCACATTTTACATTATCGTGTAGTTTACCAATAAAATGGTCTGACGGGGATGTGGACATACGCGGTATACAAATCCCAAAAGAAAGAAATTATCTCACTCCAATACATTTTTTTAGAAAGTTAGCAAAAATAGATAAGATCTTGCTACCATGGAAAGGAAAATACTTGTCTATTTGTGAAAAAATCACCCTGATTAACTCTTTAGTCATATCACAGTTTACCTATTTGCTTATCATTTTGCCAACACCTAGTGACCTGCTTTTTAAATTATATGAACAAAAAATATTCCATTTTATTTGGAATGGCAAACCAGACAAAATTAAAAGGGCCTATTTATATAATGAATATGAATTCGCAGGGCAGAAATGATTAAATATTAAAGCATTAGACCTCTCACTAAAGGCATCAGTCATACAAAAGTTATACTTAAATCCAAACTGGTTCTCTAGTAAATTGGTAGGAATGTCTCACCCCATGTTCAAGAATGGCCTTTTCCCCTTTATTCAGATTACAACTGCTCACTTTCAGTTGTTTGAAAAGGAAATAATCTCAAAAATATTGTTATTATTAAACAAGCCTTAGAACGTTGGTTGCAATTTCAGTTTAATCCACCTGAAAAGACAGAACAAATAATACGACAAATATTGTGGTTAAACTCAAATATATTCATTGATAAAAATAAAAAAAAATGATTAAATGTTTAAAAAGGTATAATTTCAGTGAATTATATCATAAATAGGACTGGTGGAGTTATGTCACATATGCAGCTAACACAGGCATATGGAAATGTCTGCTCTACCCACAATTACAACCAACTAATTGGAGCATTACTACAAAAATGGAAGAGGCAAGTAGAAGGGGAAAAAAGTATGGAACTTGTCTGTCGGCCCTGCATTAAAGAACATAAATGGTTAAAGGAAAGTGTGATGAAAATAACTACCAATTTCATTTAAGGACCAAAAAATTGACAGCTGTGCCATATAAATTGCAAAATAGTTGGGAAGAGATTTGCGATGTACCCATTCCATGGCACAAGATTTATGAATTGACACGCAAAACAATGCCGGATTCAGAACTTAAATTACAATACAAAATTCTTGCAACCAATAGAATGTTATATATATGGGCGATACAATCTTCCCAGCTCTGCAGATTTTGCTGTGAGGAGGCAGAGTCATTAGATCATTTATTTTGGTACTGTCCATATGTAGCTCGTTTTTGGTAACAGGTCCAGGAATGGCTGAAGAATTGCAACATTTGCCTAGAACTAACGCTGCAGATAGCAATACTGGGTGATTTTAAAATCCATAGTCAATCAATCAATAATATAATAATTATTTCAGCAAAAAATGATCTTTAATTTACAATCTGTAGAAGCTATGAGAATAGAAAGGTTAAGCACTTTTGTGAAGCATCACAGCACAGTTGAAAAATATATGGCAAATGGAAATCCAAAATGGATGGTGTTAAGAGATAGATGGGAGGGGTTGAATGGAGCTGAAGGGTGGGACTAATAACAAGATAACCAATGTAAAACCTACTGGGTCTGTAAAATGTATATAGGTTCAGAAATGTTGTGAAATAGCACAGTTACAAATATAAATCAAATTAGATGGACATCAGAAATAGAGGGAGGACTAAAAACAAACAAAATATAACTGTTGTGTATAATATGTATAAACTGAAGGTAGAAGCCTAAGTGTTATTGTTTATTAGTTTTCTCCAATCGGGGGAGGGGTGGTAGGGTTTGCGGGGAATAATAAAGGTATATTCAAAAAAAGTATGAAAATGTATGTGTATGTATGTATATATGTGTATATTTATGAATGTTTATGTATGAATATGTATATGTATGGGTATGTACGTGCATGTATATGGATATATATATTTACCAAAAAAAGATATGAGGATTGGAAATGATGCAGACAATTACATTGATGGAAGCAACAATCTTTCCGCAATATTAAGCTGATCCACCAAAAAAAAATAGTACAGTCTCAACGTCAACAGTGAAGAGGCGACTCCGGGATGCTGGCCTTCTAGGCAGAGTTGCAAAGAAAAATCCATATCTCAGGCTGGCCAATAAAAATAAAAGATTAAGAGGGGCAAAATAACACAGACACTGGACAGAGGAACTCTACCTAGAAGGCCAGCATCCCGGAGTCGCTTCTTCACTGTTGACGTTGAGACTGCTGTTTTGCGGGTACTATTTAATGAAGCTGCCAATTTAGGACTTGTGAGGCGTCTGTTTCTCAAACTAGACACTCTAATGTACTTGTCCTCTTGCTCAGTTGTGCACCGGGGCCTCCCACTCCTATTTCTATTCTGGTTAGAGACAGTTTGTGCTGTTCTGAGAAGAGAGTAGTACACAGCATTGTACGAGATCTTCAATTTCTTGGCAATTTCGCGCATGGAATAGCCTTCATTTCTCAGAACAAGAACAGACTGACGAGTTTCAGAAGAAAGTTCTTTGTTTCTGGCCATTTTGAACCTGTAATCCAACCCACAAATGCTGATGCTCCAGATACTCAGCTAGTCTAAAGAAGGCCAATTTTATTGCTTCTTTAATCAGGACAACAGTTTTCAACTGTGCTAACATAATTGCAGAAGGGTTTTCTAGTGATAAATTAGCTTGGATTAGCTAACACAATGTGCCATTGGAACACAGGAGTGATGGTTGCTGATAATGGACCTCTGTACACCTATGTAGATATTCCATAAACAAATCTGCTGTTTCCAGCTACAATAATGAACTACACTGTATTTCTGATCAATATGATGTTATTTTAATGGACAAAAAATTTGCTTTTTTTGTCCATTTGCAGTTTTTGCTTTGTCATTATGGGGTATTGTCTGTAGATTGATAAGGGAAAAAGACAATTTAATTAATTTTAGAATAAGGCTATAACGTAACAAAATATGGAAAAAGTCAAGAGGTCTGAATACTTTCCGAATTCACTGTATGTGTGCTTCTGGGGCTCAAATAACATCTGAGTTATATGAAACCATGAACAGTTTGTAATAGAATACCTAGTAAAATACCATACAGTCATTGACCATCAGGACTATCACACTTAGTTTGTATAGTCTGGTTATTCCATATGTTGTTACATTTAGGTTTAGAATAAGGATTAGGATTAGGCTAAGGGTTAAAGCTAGGGTCAGGGTTAGTTGAAATGTTACTGACCCTGTTCCTGGAGAGCTACCGACCTGTAGGTTTTTACTCCAACCCTAATATAGCACACCTGGTTCCAATAATTAGCTGGTTGATGGGCTGAGTCAAGTTAGTTACAACTGGGGTTGGAGTGAAAACCTACAGGAGGGTAGCTCTCTAGGAACAGGGTTGGAAAGGCCTGCTGTAGAGCAGCTACAGAGAAACTATCCCAGGGGTGTCAAATTCATTCCATGGTAATTTCATATTTTATTCCTTTCAATTAAGACTTAGACAACCAGTTGAGGCTACTTTTTTACTAATTTGGGACCTTAAATCATCAATCAAGTACAAAGGAGGAGCAAAAACCTACAGACACTTGACCCTCTGTGGAATGAGTTTGACACGTGTGAACTATCCAAATCAAGTGTTACTCCAAAATACAACCAAGACTCTGAAAATCACCAGTTCACTTTGATTGGTGATCTTCTTTTATCTTTAAATGTGAAAGAACATCACAAAATCAAACTAGACCATAGAGCACTTCTGGCCGTCAGTAAGAGTTAAAGGAATCAGTCGGGGGGCATGGCCACTGTATTTAAGCAAAACATTCCATGCTTTGCTCTCCCCCTCTCAAGACATCCTTAGATAACCCTCTTCTGTTCGGCTCCATTATGCCTCTCCGTAGGCTCTGCCTTTCAATTAGTGCCATATGAAGGCACAGACACAGACCTGCTCTCAGGTGAATTATAGGTATTACATTCCGTCCATCCACACAGTAAACTGTTTTCCATGGAGGTTTTATTTGTTTGATTGTTTGAGAGAGAGAGAGAGAGAGAGAGAGAGAGAGAGATAAAAAAAAATCTCTTGTAATATTATATATATATATATATTCCCCTTTCTCTAATCACCATTACAACTTTGCTATAGCAACAGTGGCCTTGTCATTCATGCTTTTAAAGCTTATCTGAATCTGAGAGAGAGTGAGAGAACGGGAGAGACAGACAGAGAGAGAGGAAACAAGGACCATTGATGAATCTTTGAACGACATTGGACACTATGAACAGTCTTGCTCTGCCTTACAAACTGCTCTTAACGATGTGTCTAATAGAAGCTGTTGTAATGTTTAGCAGACAAAATGTCCCTACTAGAACTGTGAGGGTAATTACTCAGCTCCTGCTCAGCAAGACAGGAAGCACTGTCATTGCCTAGCTCCTTCACTATAGATGGGATTTTGTATACCAAACATATTTATCACTGCTTCTCCCTGCAATGCTTAATGGCAGTTTGCAACAAAATACATTTTGGGTTAATGGATGCTCATTTGGTGTCTGTCACAAGCAGGGGCTCCATGACATTTAAACTACATCATAGCATCAGTCTCTGGCACAGTAAGCCTAACAGATTGCCTCAGAAAAATACAATTTCCTGCTTACGGATTTCACGGCCATATTTTTCATAAAGCTATTGTGGCCACATATCATTCACGAAAGAGGTTGAGGTTTGAACATGAGATTAAATGTGCTATCTAAACCCCAAACAATACAACAGAAAAAGCGTGGTCAGCAAAATTGGTTTTGAAACAAAACCAATATGTTTGACTTTTCTGTGGGTATCCACTTGCTGTAGATGTACGAAACATTTACGTAAGTCTCAGTCAGTGGAGTGGTGTTTTAGTTGTAGAAGCTACTGACCTGTCCATCGGTGGATGAGATCGTGTGTTTCAGTCATTGACTGAAGCAGTAGAGGCAATATCAACTTCCAACGTGTAGAGTCTGGCTCTTGTCCTTTCTATTTTCTGAAGGAGAGTATTTCGATGGGAATGGTACACTGAATAAAAATATAAACGCAACTTGTTGGTCCAATGTTTCATGAGCTGAAATTAAAGATCCCAGAAATGTTCCATACCCACAAAAAACGTATTTCTCTAAAATGTTTTGGCATATCAAGAAGCTGATTAAACAGCATGATCATTACACAGGTGCACCTTGTGCTGGGGACAATGAAAGCCCACTCTAAAATGTGCACTTTTGTCACACAACACAATGCCCAGATGTCTCAAGTTTTGAGGGGGCGTGCAAAGGTCATGCTGACTGCAGGAATGTCCACCAGAGATAATTGTTAGATTGTTAGATACTTTTATGTTAATTTCTCTACCATAAGCAGCCACCAATGTCATTTTAGAGAGTTTGGTAGTACGTCCAACTGGCCTCACAACCGCAGACCGAGTGTAACCACACCAGCCCAAGACCTCCACATCTGGCTTCTTTACCTGTAGGATCGTCTGAGACCAGCCACCCGGACAGCTGATGAAACTGTGGATTTGCACAACCAAAGAATTTCTGCACAAACTGTCAGAACCCATCTCAGGGAAGCTCACCTGCGTGCTTGTTGTCCTCACCAGGGTCTTGACATGACAGCAGTTCACCCTTGTAACCGACATCAGTGGGCAAATGCTCACCTTCCATGGCCACTGTCACAATGGATGGCAGACAGCATGTATGGAGTTGTGTGGGCGAGTGGTTTGCTGATGTCAACGTTGTGAACAGAGTGCCCCATGGTGGTGGTGAGGTTATGGTATGGGCAGGCATAAGCTATGGAAAGTGAAAACAATTGCATTTTATTGATGGCAATTTGAATGCACAGAGATACCGTGATGAGATCCTGAGCCCATTGTCGTGCCATTCATCAGCCGCCATCACCTCATGTTTCAGCATGATAATGCATGGCCCCATTTCGCAAGGATCTGTGTACAATTCCTGGAAGCTGAAATTGTCCAAGTTCCATGGCCTGCATACTCACCAAAAGTGTCACCCACTGAGTATGTTTGGGATGCTTTGGATCGACGTGTACAACAGCATGTTCCAGTTCCCGCCAATATCCAGCAACTTCGTACAGCCATTTAAGAGGAGTGGGACAACATTCCACAGGCCATAATCAACAGCCTCATCAACCAATGTGTCGAGGCAAATGGTGGTCACACCAGATGTTGACTGGTTTTCTGATCCACGCCCCTAGCTATTTGTTTTAAGGTATTTGTGACCAACAGATGCATGTCTTTATTCCCAGTCGTGTGAAATCCATAGATTAGGGCCAAATGAATTTATTTCAATTGACTGATTTTCTTATACAGTGGGGCAAAAAAGTATTTAGTCAGCCACCAATTGTGCAAGTTCTCTCACTTAAAAAGATGAGAGAGGCCTGTAATTTTCATCATAGGTACACTTCAACTATGACAGACAAAATGAGGAAAAGAAATCCAGAAAATCACATTGTAGGATTTTTAATGAATTTATTTGCAAATTGTGGTGGAAAATAAGTATTTGGTCACATACAAACAAGCAAGATTTCTGGCTCTCACAGACCTGTAACTTCTTCTTTAAGAGGCTCCTCTGTCCTCCACTCGTTACCTGTATTAATGGCACCTGTTTGAACTTGTTATCAGTATAAAAGACACCTGTCCACAACCTCAAACAGTCACACTCCAAACTCCACTATGGCCAAGACCAAAGAGCTGTCAAAGGACACCAGAAACAAAATTGTAGACCTGCACCAGGTTGGGAAGACTGAATCTGCAATAGGTAAGCAGCTTGGTTTGAAGAAATCAACTGTGGGAGCAATTATTAGGAAATGGAAGACATACAAGACCACTGATAATCTTCCTCGATCTGGGGCTCCACGCAAGATCTCACCCGTGGGGTCAAAATGATCACAAGAACGGTGAGCAAAAATCCCAGAACCACACGGGGACCTAGTGAATGACCTGCAGAGAGCTGGGACCAAAGTAACAAAGCCTACCATCAGTAACACACTACGCCGCCAGGGACTCAAATCCTGCAGTGCCAGACGTGTCCCCCTGCTTAAGCCAGTACATGTTCAGGCCCGTCTGAAGTTTGCTAGAGAGCATTTGGATGATCCAGATGAGGATTGGGAGAATGTCATATGGTCAGATGAAACCAAAATATAACTTTTTGGTAAAAACTCAACTCGTCGTGTTTGGAGGACAAAGAATGTTGAGTTGCATCCAAAGAACACCATACCTACTGTGAAGCATGGGGTGGAAACATCATGCTTTGGGGCTGTTTTTCTGCAAAGGGACCAGGACGACTGATCCGTGTAAAGGAAAGAATGAATGGGGCCATGTATCGTGAGATTTTGAGTGAAAACCTCCTTCCATCAGCAAGGGCATTGAAGATGAAACGTGGCTGGGTCTTTCAGCATGACAATGATCCCAAACACACCGCCCGGCAACGAAGGAGTGGCTTCGTAAGAAGCATTTCAAGGTCCTGGAGTGGCCTAGCCAGTCTCCAGATCTCAACCCCATAGAAAATCTTTGGAGGGAGTTGACTTTTGACCTCTGTCATTGCCAACAAAGGGTATATAACAAAGTATTGAGATAAACTTTTGTTATTGACCAAATACTTATTTTCCACCATAATTTGCAAATAAATAAATTAAAAATCCTACAATGTGATTTTCGGGATTTCTTTTTCTCATTTCGTCTGTCATAGTTGAAGTGTACCTATGATGAAAATTACAGGCCTCTCTCATCTTTTTAAGTTGGAGAACTTGCACAATTGGTGGCTGACTAAATACTTTTTTGCCCCACTGTATGAAGTGTAACTCAGTAAAATCTTTGTTGCATGTGGCGCTTATATTTTAATTCAGTGTAGATTCTCAGCAACTAAATAGATTCTACCCTTTTTCAGTGAGGTATTCATGAGTTTCTATTGTGACCATAATGATGTGGTGTTAAAATGGTAAATGGTAATGGTAAAACATGAATAGTGTTACTGTACATCCCAGCTCTGTCAGGGCTACACCTTGTAACTCAGTTCAGTAAATCAGACTACATAAACCTCCAATCACAGAGCATCACAGGAAAGCTGTCTGTTAAAATGTCACTGACAGTACAAACTCACAGGGATTGCATTTCATTACTTTTGCTCACTTCATTAACTTCACAACCAGCTACGTTGATTGAGAACACATTCTCAAAATGTGGCCTTTTAATAAACGCATTTCATGCAATTTCTTTATGACTGAATCTTTTTTAATACCCAACAAATAATTGAAATGACAGGCTACTTTGACACTGACAAACAGATAATCTGAGATCAATAAAGACTACCTTGTATTGAATCCACCAATAGCCTAGGCCTAGGTGTGTGGAGACACACACATTGTACAATGTGAGGAGAAAATTATCGTCCTAAAAAAGCTTGGCTGATGCGCTCATGCCAAAAGCCTAATCTCTGTTGTTTTACTTTGTAAAACAATGCTGTTTGCTCAACAATAGGTATATTTGGAAGTTGATCAAATCTGTTGGTAGCATAGAGACAGATTAGTATTCTCTTTTCACCAGGAGCCTGTCTGTCACACCCTGATCTGTTTCACCTGTCTTTGTGATTGCCTCCACACCCCTCCAGGTGTTGCCCATCTTCCCCATTATCCCCTGTGTATTTATACCTGTGTTCTCTGTTTGTCTGTTGCCAGTTCATTTTGTTCGTAAACCTACCAGTGTTTGTTTCCTTGCTCCTGCCTGTTTTCCTGTTCCTGTTTTCTAGTCTTTCCTGGTTTTGACCGTTCTGCCTGCCCTGACCCCGAGCCCGCCTGCTGTTTTTGTACCTTACCCCACCTAAATGGATTATTGATCCCTGCCTGTCCTGACCCTGAGACTGCCTGTCGTACTGGGCCCTTTATGCCCTCACTGGATTATTGACCCCTACCTGCATTGACATGTTGTTTGCCTGCATCTGTTGTTAAGAATAAACTTTTGTTTATCTGGGTCATACCTCAAACATGATAGTACGAACTGGTTGACCCAGCAGATTCAGACCAACTCTGCAACGCCATCTCCTCCCAAGGAGCCACCATTGGAAGGCACGAGGAGTTGCTTCGTGGGCTTATGGAAGGGTTCCAGACCTTGGCCGAATGCCATGACCGTGTGTTGAACACTTTGCTGGAGCAATTCCGTGGCTTGTCTGTCAGGCAGCCTACCACGACGATAACCTCCCAGCCCCTCTGTAACAGCGCCGCCTCCCCGGTCACCTCAGTGTCCAGAGAACCCCGCTTACCTTCTCTGGAGCGCTACGATGGGGATTCCAGAACCTGCTGGGATTTTCTCTCCCAGTGCTCCCTCATTCTCGAACTGCAGCCTTCTTCATTTCCCTCTGACCGCTCAAGGATAGCATACATCATTACGCTGATGTCCGGGAAGACACTCGCCTGGGCCACGGCAGTGTGGGAGCAATAATCCGCCGTCTGCCTCAGTCTGGAGGTGTTCGTGGAGGAAGTTCGGAAGGTGTTTGATTCTCAGTTGTCCGGCCGAGAGGCTGCTTGCAAGCTGCTCCAGCTATGCCAAGACTCCCGTAGTGTGGCAGACTACACAGTGGATTTCTGCACATTAGCAGCTGAGAGTGCTTGGAAGCCGGGAAGCGATGTTCAACACATACCTACACGGAGTATCGGAGGAAGTTAAAACTTCTTAGGGATGAGCGCACGAGGTGACCGTTTTGGAGAGCCTGGCATGCCCAAAGTAAAATGCCTCCCATTCAGGCCCAGAAAATAGGATATGCACATATTTAGTACCATTGGATAGGAAACACTCTGAATTTTCTAAAAGTGTTAACCAACCATGTCTGTGAGTAAAACAGAACGCATATGGCAGGCGAAACCCCGAGGTATTTCTGTCCTGGAAAAAGTGATTTTGACAGAGTGCCTCATTTGGAACCCCTCCCTCATGAAAATGCCCATACAAGGGCATATGAATGCAGTGCCTATCGCTTCCTCTGGATGTCAACAGTCTCGAGACAGTGTTCAGAATTTGTTTGCATGCATTAGAGCAGAGAAGAAGAGGAAAACAGGAAGTGTCCACTCAATTTCAACAACAAGGCAGCGCGCGCTCCCGAGAAGGCTCGCTCTGTGTTTTTTTCCGTCTTTATCGATCAGTTTATATTCCGGTTGATTTATAATAGTAAATATACGTAAAAGTGTTCCTAAGGATACATTTAAAATGATTTTAAATGATTTTTGATTGTTCTTGGACAAGTTTATAGCTCTAAGTTGAACGAGTTCTCGTCACGTTTGAATGGAGGAGTGAAGGCTGTAGTTTCTCATTATAACGCGCGAACCAAATGGAGATTTAAGGATATAATACATAACTTTTTCTAACAAAAGAACCATGGATTGTCTTCGTTGGACACTTTGGAAGCCATCAGCAGAAGTTCTTCAACAGGTAATTGATTTGTTTTTTCGCTGTGAAATGTGTTATGTGTGAACCGCGATGGATTATGAATTTATGGTAATGAGAAAAATATGTGAGGTGCTACCCTCAAACAATCAAATGTGCTGCTTTTTGAAGCCTTTTTTGAAATCTGACAACGCTGTGATATTGCCAAGAAACAGAGCTTTTGATGAGTATGAAACACTTGTATATGGGTGGATGTTTAATAATTCAACTTTTGGATTTTGAATTTGGCGCCTTTGCATTTCACCTGGTAGTGTCGGGATTGGGCGCCCCAACAATCCCCAAGAAGTTAAAGACGAGCTTGCAGCTCGGGAACTACCGATGGATCTCAACTCGCTCATCGCCTTGACCATTCGGATCGATGGACGACTACTGGAACGAAGGAAGGAGAGGAGAGTCGATTCCACTCCCCCTCCGGGGTATCCCGGAAGTTCCTGACGGCTCCGTTTCTGAGAGAACCCGAGACTACCCAAGTTCTCATGAGAGCCTCTGAAGACTGACGGTGCACCTCTTCCGAGCCCATGTAACTAGGCAGAGCTAGACTGTCTCCTGCTGAACGGCTATACAGGCTTCACACTAGGAGTTGCCTGTATTGCGGGACTACTGGTAATTTTGTCTCCACCTGTCCACTGAAAGACCAGGGTCACCGGTAGGAGCGAGTAGTCTGGTGGGCCATATGGATAACTTTTCCTCTCCCCTTACTCACATTCCTTTTCATGCCATGTTGCTGTGGGGGAACCAGTCAAAATGTCTCCGGGTACTCATCAACTCTGGGGCTGATGAGAGCTTTATGGACGCTACCCTGGCTTCCGATCTGGATATCCCCACTCAGCCCCTCTCCATTCCCGTGGACGTTAGAGTACTGGATGACGCTCTATTGGCCGGGTCACCCACAATACCATCCCCATCAACCAACTTGTGTCAGGGAACCACAGCGAGATGAACCAGTTCCTGCTCATTAAGTCTCCTCAGGTTCCAGTGGTGTTGGGGTTCTCCTGGCTCCAGCGACACAATCGCCTCATTGACTGGTCTGCCGGTGCCATCATGGGCTGAAGCCCGGTATACCACACCCATTGCCTGAAGTTAGCGCAGCCTGTTCCGGACCTCTCTGCCATTCTCTTGGAGTACCAGGACCTCCGGAAGGTGTTCTGTAAGGGACCACTTCACTGCTGCTGCACCGACCCTTTGACTGTGGGATTAATCTTCTCCCAGGCACCACTCCGCCCGAGGACGACTGTACTCTCTGTCAGGTCCGGAGACCAAGGCTATGGAGACCTACACTACCGTTCAAAAGTTTGTGGTCACTTCGAAATGTTTTGTTTTTAAAAGAAAAGCAACTTTTTTGTCCATTTAAAATAACATACAATTTATCAGAAATCAGAAAATGTTGTAAATGACTATTGTAGCTGGAAACGGCAGATTTGTTTATGGAATATCTACATAGGTGTACAGAGGCCCATTATCAGCAACCATTACTCCTGTGTTCCAATGGCACATTGTGTTAGCTAATACAAGTTTATAATTTTAAAAGGCTAATTGAACATTTGAAAACACTTTTGCAATTATGTTAGCAAAGCTGAAAACTGTTGTCCTGATTAAAGAAGCAATAAAACTGGCCTTCTTTAGGCTAGTTGAGTATCTGGAGCATCAGCATTTGTGGATTCAATTACAGGCTCAAAATGGCCAGAAACAAAGAACTTTCTTCTGAAACTCGTCAGTCTATTCTTGTTCTGAGAGATGAAGGCTATTCCATGCGAGAAATTGCCAAGAAACTGAAGATCTCGTACAGTGCTGTGTACTACTCCCTTCAAAAACCAGCGCAAACTGGCTCTGACCAGAATAGAACGAGGAGTGGGAGGCCCCGGTGCACAACTGAGCAAGAGGACAAGTACATTAGTGTCAACTGGCAGCTTCATTAAATAGTACCCGCAAAACACCAGTCTCAACGTCAACAGTGAAGAGGCGACTCCGGGATGCTGGCCTTCTAGAGTTGCAAAGAAAAAGCCATATGTCAGACTGGCCAATAAAAAGAAAAGATTAAAAGGACACAGACACTGGACAGAGGAAGTTTGGAAAAAAGTGTTATGGACAGACAAATCTAAGTTTGTTCAGATCACAAAGAAGAACATTCGTGAGATGCAGAAAAAATTAAAAGATGCTGGAGGAGTGCTTGACACCACCTGTCAAGCATGGTGGAGGCAATGTGATGGTCTGGGGGAAGAAGCAGTTAGCTGGTATTCTGCCTATAATGGAGTGGCCAGCACAGTCACTGGATCTCAATCCTATTGAGCTGTTGTGGGAGCAGCTTGACCGTATGGTACGTAAGAAGTGCCCATCAAGCCAATCCAACTTGTGGGAGGTACTTCAGGAAGCATGGGTTGAAATCCATTCAGATTACCTCAACAAATTGACAACTGGAATGCCAAAGATCTGCAAGGCTGTAATGGATGAAAATGGAGGATTCTTTGACGAAAGCAAAGACACAATTATTATTTCAATTTAAAATAATTATTTATAACCTTGTCATCGTCTTGACTATATGTCCTATTCATTTTGCAACTCATTTTATGTATGTTTTCTTGGAAAAGTTACCCCAAACTTTTGAACTGTAGAGTACATTGTGGACTCCCTAGCCGCCGGCTTCATCCGTCCTTCTGCTTCCCCACCGTTCGTGCATTGACTACCAAGGTCTCAACGACATCACGGTGAAGAACCGCTACCTGCTACCTCTCATCTCCTCGGCCTTCAAGCCGCTCCAGGGGGCCAACATGTTCTCCAAGCTGGACCTACGGAACGCCTACCACCTGGCGTGGATACGGGAATGGGACGAGTGGAAGACAGCCTTCAACACAGCCAGCGGCCACTACGAGTACCTGGTCATGCCCTTTGGCCTTACCAACACCCCTGGTGTGTTCCAGGCTCTGGTTAACGATGTTCTCCGTGACATGTTGAACCAGTTTGTCTTCGTCTACCTCAATGACATCCTCGTCATCTCCCGCTCCACCCAAGAACACGTACTCCACGTCCGACAGGTTCTCCAACACGTCCTGGAGAACCATCTTTTTGTAAAAGTTGAGAAGTGCGAATTCCATCTCTCCACCATCCTCTTTCTGGGTTACATCATCACTGCAGGGAGCATACAGATGGATCCCGGGAAGGTGAGAGCGGTGGTGAATTGGCCCCAGCTCACGCCCAGAGTCCAGCTGCAGCGTTTCCTGGACTTTGCCAACTTTTATCGCCGCTTTATCCGGGGCTACAGCACCCTGGCTTCCCCCCTGTCTGCACTCACCTCTCCCAAGGTTCCGTTCACGTGGTCTCGGGCGTTCCGGGATCTCAAACACTGCTTCACCACAGCTCCCATCTTGGTTCATCCTGACCCGTCCCGCCAGTTCGAGGTGAGGTGGAGGCCGATGTTTCTGATGTTGGAGTGGGGGCTGTCCTGTCCCAGTGGTCTGCCCTGGGCCTCAAGTTGCATACCTGCACTGCCACAACGCCACAGAGAGGAACTACGATGTGGGGAACCGTGAGATGCTCGCGGTGAAGATGGCGTTGGAGGAGTGGAGGCACTGGTTGCTGAGGGTGGAACATCCATTCATCGTGTGGACTGACCACAAGAACCTGGAATATCTCTGCACTGCCAGGTACCTCAATTCCAGGCAGGCTAGATGGGCCAGTTCATCTTCTCTCTCTCCTACTACCAGCCGGGATCCAAGAACATCAAGCCAGATGTGCTGTCACGCCGCTATAGCCCCACGACTACTACCCCCCGAACCTGAGACCATCCTTCCCACCTCGTGCCTGGTGACGGCACTCAGCTAGGGAGTAACGAAGCAGGTTCGGGTGGTGCAGCGCTTCCAGCCGAACCCCGGGTGGTTCGTGCCTGACGCAGTCCACTCCGTGGTCCTGGAGTGGGCTCACTCCTCCAGAATTGCCTGCCACCCAGGCTCCCGTCGGACCCTGGCTTTTATGCGACAATGCTTTTGGTGCCTACCATGGTCCCTGACGTCTCCGCATTTGTCGCCATATGCATGGTTTGTGCACAAAACAAGACTCCTCAGCAATCTCCAGCTGGTCTCCTCCAACTTCTGCCTGTCCCTCACCATCCCTGGTCTCACATATCCCTGGACATTGTCATGGGTATTCCCCCCGTCTGATGGCAACACCGCCATCCTGACTGGTGGATCATTTTCCAAATCCGCCCACTTCATTCCTCTCCCTAAGCTACCCACTGCCAGCCCAACTCATTGTGCAGCACGTCTTCCGGATCCATGGACTGCCAGTGGACATGGTTTCCGACCGGGGTCTTCAGTTCTCGAAGGTGATCTGCATCCTCATTTGGTTGTCAGCCAGCCTGTCCTCCAGGTTCCACCCTCAGTCCAACGGCCAGTCGGAGCGAGCCAACAAGGACCTTGAGACTACTTTGCGCTGCCTGGTCTCCGCCAACCCCACCACCTGGAGCCAGCAGCTTGTGTGGGTGGAATACGCCCGCAACACCCTTCCCTGCTCTGCCACGCCATTTGAGTGTTCCCTGGGGGTATCAGCCACTGCTCTTCCCCGAGCAGGAAGAAGAGGTCGGCACACCTTCTGCCCAGATACCTGTTTGTTTGCTGCTGTCGTCGTACCTGGAGAAGAGCCGGTCGGCCCTCCTCAAGACCACTTCCAGGTATCGACGACAAGCTGATCGTCAGTGGACCCCAGCTTCCCGGTATCATCTCAGGCAGAAGGTATGGCTATCCACCCTCTGGGTGGAATCCCGCAAACTCTTCCCCTGGTTTATCGGTCCGTTTCCCATCTCCAAAATGATCAGCCCCTCTGCCGTTCGTCTTCTATTGCCCCGTACCCTTTGTATACATCCCTCCTTTCATGTGTCCAGAGTCAAACCTATGTCTCACAGCCCTTTGTCTCCTGTTTCCACCCTGATCTGTTTCACCTGTCTTTGTGATTGTCTCCACCCCCTTCCAGGTGTCACCCATCTTCCCCATTATCCCCTGTGTATTTATACCTGTGTTCTCCGTTTGTCTGTTGCCAGTTCATTTTGCTTGTAAAACCTACCAATGTTTGTTTCCCTGCTCCTTCCTGTTTTCTAGTCTTTCCCAATTTTGACTGTTCTGCCTGCCCTGACCCTGAGCCTGCCTGCCGTTTTTGTACCTTACCCCACCTAACTGGATTATTGACCCCTGCCTGTCCTGACCCTGAGCCTGCCTGCCGTTTTTGTAACTTACCCCACCTAACTGGATTATTGACCCCTGCCTGTCCTGACCCTAATACTGCCTGCCATTCTGGTCCCTTTATGCCTCTGCCTGCCTTGACCTGTCGTTTGCCTGCCCCTGTTGTTAGGAATAAACTTTTGTTTCTTCAACTCTGTCTGTATCTGGGTCATACCTCAAACGTGATAGAGCCATTTGCTTTCCAACCTGTGTTTCCCATGATTGTATTTGAAATACTGCGAAAGTGTAAGGATTGACGGTGGAGACGAGAAGCAGGTACAGGGAGTGAACATTTAATAGACAATGGACATAAAACAGAACAGCCTGGACAGGTGAAAAATAACGACATCAATGCTGACACAGGGAACAAACTGAGGAGCAGACAGAAATAGAGGGGGGTAATCAACAAAGTAATGGAGTTCAGGTGAGTCCAATATAGCGCAGCTGCGCGTAATGATGGTGACAGTTGTGCGTAATGAAGGGCACTCCGGCACCCTCGAGCGTCAGAGGGAGAGCGGGGAGCAGGCGTGACAGAAAGGCCTGTTTTGGCTGCATGCTGTTCACTGACAGATTGCCACACATTCCCGCCTGTAGGCTGTACCTTATGATTGGGCTACACACAATCCACAACTTTGCATTCTTTATTATATAAACCAATGATCCTCTGGGGCTAAATTATAGGCCTACTCCTGGTGTAACATTCTGAATGATATACTGTAATTTCAGTTATATGAGAGATTCAGGTGCGCTTCTCTCTCTCACCACCGCAATGGCCACATGTTCTCTAGGCTACAATGTTGCGCAAACCATAAACCCAGGCAGGCACAACACAAATACATTTTTAGAATATCGGACACATTTTTACATTAAGTTTTTTAAGGGGCAGGAGTATTACAGAGGAGGCAACTCGAATGAACATTGATCGCGTTTAGTGGCATTTTTACATTGCAAACAGTGAACATTTTGCTTCATGCCAGGAGAGTTACCAGATCTGGGAAAATAGGTTCCAGAACGAAACAGTCCTAAACTGAGAGGTTCTGGATCCTGTTCCAGCACTGGTGTTCCTGCTGAGTTCTATGTGAAGTGGAATAGATTTGGTCTGTTAACAGGCCTGTAATGCCCAATCTTCCCATCAGCCCTGGGCACTCTGTGTTGTTTACTTTACTGTTTGTTTCCGTTTCACTTGAGACTGTGATTCAATAACCCTGTCATCCACGCATCTGCCTGTCTACACCGCTCACCGCTAAGTCCTTCTGGCCATTTGATTGCTTTACTAACATTTTCAACTTGTGCTTGTTTTACAAATAGGAAATTATGCCCTTGATTTTATGAGGAAAATGTCATTTTAATGACAATTTTAGCCTCACTGCTGGAGGGAGAACAAAATGTGCTGTGCGCTGGATAACAATACTACTTTTCTCATTACCTCTCTGTGATGGAGTGTGCAATGAATCTTGATGTATAATTATTATTGTTGTCCTGTTGCCTCAAGGGGTGTGTCAGTCTGGTCATAGGGAACGCGCACAAGCACAAACACACTCACTCGCACACACGCATGCACAAACACAAACGCGCGTACACACACACACACATTGTCTGAGCTGACAACAGGACCTGCGAGAGCATCTGTTTTTTGACCACAGTGAAAACTCTAAACTCCATACCAAAAACTGCCCATAGAGTCAGAGACACCAGCATTACATAGGCCTACTCAGAGAGAGTACTGAATGGGCCAGGGAGGTAAGAGCTAAGAGACTGGGGAACCAGGGGAGACAGATTTGACCAGGCGGGGATGTTGGCAGGGAAATTAGAACTTGTCTAATCTGTGTGCAAACACCTGGCAGAAGTTGATAGTGGTTCTGTCATTCAAACTGTTTTAATCAAAATCCAATGAGCACATTATAGCCAGCAGTCTTCCAGCTATTCTCACTTAAGCCTACTTTCCCCATGGTCTGTTCCAAATATTTCTTAATCTTTCACACTCTCACACGTTTTAAACAGTAAATAATTAGCCGCACAAGGAATTAAATACAGGATGGTTTGAATTATTACTTGTCAATGTGGCGTTGCTGAAACTGTTGCGGAATGTTGCATCTGCAGCACATTACTCACATCTACTAATAGATATGCCAACTGCTGTCTATCAGGGTTGGGGAGTAATGGATTTCATGTAATCCGTTACATGTAAGGGATTACAAAAAAAATTGTCACTGTAATCCGTTACGTTACCAGCAAAAATATTGTAATCAGATTACAGATACTTTTGAAAAACTAGATGATTACTTACTTTTAAATTCAGAAAGGATGTTTGCGAGAATGCCATTCAAATCAGCATTGAAAAAGGTGCAAATTTAAATTTGTTCCACCTGAGCGAGTCTGACCAAAAGTCAGAGACAACTATGATGACACACCAAATGGGTTTGATGGATCACAGGAAAAGAGCAGGAATATGCTTTTGTAGGCTACAGTCCAAGCTATGTCTTCCAATGGTACAGAAGGAACACCTATTAATTGAAATGCATTCCAGGTGACTACCTCATGAAGCGGGTTGAGAGAATGCCAAGAGTGTGCAAAGCTGTCATCAAAGCAAAGGGTGGCTACTTTGAAGAATCTAAAATACATTTGTATTTGTTTAACACTTTTTTCGTTACTACATGATTCCATGTGTGTTATTTCATAGTTTTGATGTCTTCACTATTATTCTACAATGTATAAAACAGTAGAAATAAAGAAAAACCCTTGAATGAGTAGGTGTGTCCAAACCTTTGACTGGTACTGTATATCCATTGATTCTTGAAGAATATAACTTATAAATGCCTCATGAGATGAATGCCTTACACTCCATGAGAACCTAAAATATAAGCTTGTTTTTCCCCAATGTTTGTAAATGTAAACAAATACTGTATAGCCTCATAACATGGTTAAAACAATCATTTTGATATCGTGGATGGTCAGTCCTTGCATCCATAGCTCTGTCTATTAATCTGAGAGTGGTTACATTTCTCCAGGCCCATCCCTCAGCTTTTTACCAAAACAGAGGCTGGGCAGCCGTTTTGTTATTGTTTCATCTGTGGATTTTCCCTTTAAACAGCTGCATATTGTCAAGATATCAAAGTGTCACCAACAAAAGGTAAACAATAGGCCTATAGAAAATGCAGCATATGGCATTCCTTTTTCAATGGTGTAAATAGCACTTTTCAATAGTGATCATGCCATTCCATGAGAGCAGCATTTATTTTTCAAATCAATGAGCCCAATCAGTCCTCCATAAACAACTGAGTAGGGCTGGCTAATAAGCCCTTAGTTTTGGGGTTATGCTCAGGTAAAACAATTTGGCTAATCTATACTTCCATATTTCCAAGTCTTATTCTTGAAGATCAACGGGTATAACATTTATTGGAATTACTGTAATTCTGATAGACTTTGGTTTTTAATGTAAAGCTGGGGCGGCAGGTAGCCTAGTGGCCAGTTTCCGTAAATTTGCTGGATCGACCCACTTTTCCCCGGGGGAGCGAAGACATGGATGTCGATTATGGCAGCCCCCCGCACCTCTCTGATTCAGAGGGGTTGGGTTAAATGCGGAAAACACATTTCAGTTGAATGCATTCAGTTGTACAACTGACTAGGTATCCCCCTTTCCCTTTCCCTTTCCCTAAAGATATAATTGTATCTTATTATTACATGTAGCAGAAAGTGATGGGTTAGAAGAAGCCTACATAACCAACCCAGAAAGTAAAATTTTACATCCATATATGGCCAGATATGTAAACTAACATTGATTTATCCTGCAATAGATGTCGTTCATTTGGTAACATACATTTTTGTCTTCTAATGCTTCTTAAGGGGGAAAGTAATCTAAATGTAATCTGTATCAGATTAGGTTACTGAGTTTGAGTAATCCAAAAGTTACATTACTGATTACAATTTTGGACTGGTAATTAGTAACTGAAACGGATTACATTTCTAAAGTAACTCACCCAACCCTGCAGTTTATGAATATCAAATCAGGGAATAAAGTTGTGGGATTATTACCGCTGATACTGCAGCTCTGGTGTAATGCAACCTCAGCTCATGGACCAGGGCCATATGCTGTCATGGGAGGGAAACTTTCACATAAACTATACGGAGGAGTCTTACTCTAGGGGAGCTAAAGTAGCAAACAAACATAAATAAGAACAAGTGTTCCTGTCGTTTTATAGATCTTCTGGTGGAACTGCAGTGTGATGGAGGTTGACTCGGATGCAGATCTTCAGACTGTAGTAATCCGAGGTCTCAGTTAGGTGTAATCATTATTTTCTGATTTTGGCTGAACTACAGAGAAATATGTGACGACAGGCAGTCTACACCATAGAGATACATATGTCTGCACCTTGTGTGACTAGTCTGATACAGAATCTCAAGATATTTCTGTTATGGCATCAACATCGATAAACTTCATAACCTCGATGTTGATGCCATAACAGAAATATCTTGAGCTTCATAACCTTGCAATGGTACCACCCATCACAGTGAACACTAAGGACAGCACACTACTGGAAATGTAGAGCCATGTTGAGCCTAAGTGGCATGCCGATTATGTTTTTGGATGTCCTTGGAAAAAACGAACAAAAACTGTCCTTATAGCTACTGAAGAGTAAAATACCTTAGCTTCTTGCCATTCCATTAATTGGATGATGCTCCATTGTTGACGCCCACCCAGAATCTCTTGTCTATACTACAATGTAGGCTGTAATTAATAACCATTGATCCTCTACAGGTCCACTGTGGTGTGGAGGAGATCAGATGTGGACCCGGCTCTAATGCCTCTTCCTGCCTGTCTGCGTCATCACTGGTGTCCCTATCGGCCTGCTACATTGACCACAAGCCTGCAGATTGTTTCAAGGTTAGTGGACAAACAGCCTTGAAATTCCTGGCTTCTGTGAAAGTGAGGCAAAATCACACCCAAATTGAGTTTTCTGGTAAGATATTCTACCATACTGTATATTCAGTTAGCTTTGTAATATTGTTCAGATATTTGCAAACATGTCAACAATATTTTGAAACACAATATCACAGAATTGGGAGGGGGGAAATAATAAATGAGAAACACTTGAGAAGCAAAGCATTTACCATTCTTTTAGACACATACAAACACGTTTGTGCGTACATACCCACACGTGCATACATAGATACACAGGCAGAGAATAAGAGCGAATGACGTCTTTCATCATTGGTCGTTGGATGGCTTTTCTACACTGTCAGTCTCTAAGTACCTTCTGGGCTGCTGGGGGAATATTCAGCACAGGGGTAAGCAAATGATTGTGACTCCAGTGGACCAGCGAGAGTCGGCCTGCAGGTCATACAGCTTCACCACGGTAACAAGACAAAACAAGTGATTTGGAGCAGGAGCATTGTGATTGCTCTGGCTGGAGAACATGATTTCTATGCCAGTGCTTATGTAGCCCAGTTACCTCCACGGTCTCAGTGAGTCAATTGCCTCCCTCCACAGCTCACTGCCTGGGCGTCAATCTTGAAAACAAGAGCCAGCTTGGGAGTACGTTCTACAGATAGCTTGGGCTTGAAGCCACTTCGTCACACAGAACACAACATAATAACAGTGTTAATTGTTTTGTAGGGTCAAATTGACTCCTGAATAGTTTGCTTGTGTCCCAGTACCTGAGGGTATGTCTGCCGTTTGACAGCAGCCACTTGAGGACAATGCAATGATGCGTTACAAGTGAATTCTGAATCTGATCTGTGTGTCTGGGGTATGTCATGAATACTGAACACAAGATAAAGGACAACTGTGTCATCAAAAACAACAATGTAGAACAGTGGCAGAAATGTGAATAAACAACTAAAGAAATAAAACATTTATGCACTCAGTACTGTAAGTAACTCTGGATAAGAGCGTCTGCTTAATGACAACAAAAAGATAAATAAACCTGTACCAAGCATTAGAACGTAGTTATGTTTAGTAGGTAAAGTGGTTAAAACAAGACAGAAAAAAGAGGAATGGTTCAGGGGTAACAGGAGAAGACAGTGTCATAACAAGAAAATAAGTCTTATTTGGGACGTGAAGCAGGACCACAGTGAAAACTGTGCAGGACTATTCTCTTGTATGCTCAACTATATACCTCTGTGCAGTTTGTGTTCTGACAGGTAGCCTGTGTGGCGGTCAAGGAAGGGGTCAAAAGTGACATGGAGGCAGCCAGCTGGGGACTGTTGGGCGATTGTCAAAATATCACAAAATGCTCATACTGTTGCTACCTCCCTCTGTGAATAATAAGGCTTTTGACTTTGGGAAGTTTCTCAAAGACTTTCTTTTTAGACAAAGAGATGTACCATTGAAAGATCTTTAGCACTGCTTTAAATGATATAACAAAGTAATATTACTTGATGTAACATTATTCATAACTCCTGTCAGGTGACAATTGAAAGACAGATTGGACACGTCAAGTGTACAGTAGGCACACAAAAGGTGTCCTTGCCTACTGCATGTTGCCATTTACTTGAATCTCTCTACTACTCATAAAAAAAACAATAAAGGACATGCAGATTGATACCGTACATCATTTGAATGTAAACCATCATCAACAGTACAGATGGTAATGGGATTTGTGGGGAATGAATATAACACTTGAAAATGGTCTCAATATCAAACAATAAAGGAATTGTAACTCCTACAGCATATGCCTCTGAAATGCTAAGGAATAATACCCCCTAGTTTCTGAGTGACGGTCTTGCCGTTTACTAAATTCTATTTGTACTTCTCTCCAGTCCACTCTGTCTCCTTTTATGAGAAGCCAGGCCAAGCCTGAGTGTTAAAAGGCAGTTTGATGTCACTCACAGTAGTGAGAATGGCAGCCCCTCAGGCTTATCGCAGCAAGGCTGCCTCCCTCTGGTTCCAACAGACCTCCACCTATGCGTCTCATGATGTGCCTGACATTTTGGGAAATTCACCTGACGCTTTATCACCACCATAGGATCTGTTTACTGTAATAACTATGACTATTCCCCACTCTTTCCCATTGACACAAAACATATTTGACTCAGAGAAAAAGATCACATTGAATGCTGTCATGTGGACACAATGGCCTGCTGGGACTACCTACATTTGCTCAATGCTCTCATCAGTTGATCATGATAGGAGTGTTCAACAAAAAATATGTAATACCTCTTCCTAACTAAGCATAGTGAAACCTTGGCTTATTCTGAGATGCATTACTACACGTACTGCAGCATATTGTAACCAACCAGAAATTTGTATTTAATGTGAGTGCAGTACCTTCATTTAAAATTCTGTCACAGGTCAGGATTGGCCTTCATTTAGCTCTCAGTATGAGCTGATGGAGGGGGATGAGGCTAGTCTAAGGGCAGAGGTGAGACTGTAATTGGCTCAGGTTATATGGCCATTGAGTAATGTTGTCTCTTCAGGGAGGGCTCTGCTACTGGTCAGGGCTTTTCTGCAATCCAAGGAAGATGCACACTGACAATACAGGTTTACACATCACATGTAGCCTTCCACAGTATACTGCAAATTAACCAATTCCAGCAGGACTATAACCATGCGCTGTTTACTCAGCAGATAGAATGTACGTTGCATAATCATTATTAATAATTTACAGTTGAAATCGGAAGTTTACATATACCTTAGCCAAATACATTTAAACTCAGTTTTTCACAATTCCTGACATTTAATACTAGTAAAAATTCCCTGTCTTAGGTCAGTTAGGATCACCACTTTATTTTAAGAATATGAAATAACAGTAGAGAGAATGATTTATTTCAGTTTTTATTTCTTTCATCACCTTCCCAGTGGGTCAGAAGTGTACATACACTCAATTAGTATTTGGTAGCATTGCCTTTAAATTGTTTAAATTGTGTCAAGCGTTTCGGGTAGCCTTCCACAAGCTTCGCACAATAAGTTGGGTGAATTTTGGCCCATTCCTCCTGACAGAGCTGGTGTAACTGAGTCAGGTTTGTAGGCCTCCTTGCTCGCACACGCTTTTTCAGTTCTGCCCACAAATGTTCAATAGGATTGAGGTCAGGGGTTTGTGATGGCCACTCCAATACCTTGACTTTGTTGTCCTTAAGCCATTTTGCCTCAACTTTGGAAGTATGCTTGGGGTCATTGTCGATTTGGAAGACCCATTTGCGACCAAGCTTTAACTTCCTGACTGATGTCTTGAGATGTTGCTTCAATATATCAACATAATTTTCCTTCCTCATGATGCCATCTATTTTGTGAAGTGCACCAGTCCCTCCTGCAGCAAAACACTCCCACAACATGATGCTGCCACCCCGTGCTTCAAGGTTGGGATGGTGTTCTTCGGCTTGCAAGCCTCCCCCCTTTTCCTCCAAACATAACAATGGTCATTATGGCCAAACAGTTCTATTTTTGTTTCATCAGACCAGAGGACATTTCTCCAAAAAGTACGATCTTTGTCCCAATGTGCAGTTGCAAACCGCAGTCTGGCTTTTTTATGGCAGTTTTGGAGCAGTGGCTTCTTCCTTGCTGAGCGGCCTTTCAGGTTATGTCGATATACGACTTGTTTTACTGTGGATATAGATACTTTTGTACCTGTTTCCTCCAGCATCTTCACAAGGTCCTTTGCGGTTGTTCTGGGATTGATTTGCACTTTTCGCACCAAAGTACGTTCATCTCTAGGAGACAGAAGGCGTCTCCTTCCTAAGCGGTATGACGGCTGTGGGGTCACATGGTGTTAAAAACTTGCATACTATTGTTTGTACAGATGAACGTGGTACCTTCAGGCGTTTGGAAATTGCTCCCAAGGATGAGCCAGACTTGTGGAGGTCCACAATTTTTTTTCTGAGGTCTTGGCTGATTTCTTTTGATTTTCCCATGATGTCAAGCAAAGAGGCACTGAGTTTGAAAGTAGGCCTTGAAATACATCCACAGGTACACCTCCAATTGACTCGAATGATGTCAATTAGCCTATCAGAAGCTTCTAAAGCCATGACATCATTTTCTGGAATTTTCCAAGCTGTTTAAAGGCACAGTCAACTTAGTGTATGTAAACTTCTGACCCACTGGAATTGTGATACAGTGAATTATAAGTGAAATAATCTGTCTGTAAACAATTGTTGGAAAAATAACTTACGTCATGCACAAAGTAGATGTCCTAACCGACTTGCCAAAACTATAGTTTGTTAACAAGAAATTTGTGGAGTGGTTGAAAAATTAGTTTTAATGACTCCAACCTAAGTGTATGTAAACTTCCGACTTCAACTGTACATGCATACTATACATATTGTTACTGTAGACTATAAATCCACCTTAAAGTGTCTTTCTTTTTCTGATTGTAAATTGCTTACCATGTAACAAACCTACAGCAACAGCAACCTTGAATTATATTCATTTATTTGATTGAAAGGTGAGTTTTTCTCCTACTATTTACAACACTATGACAACTATCGGTGCTGAGGGACCAACAAGAAGCTCAGAACATTGTGTCTCAAGTTACCTATGTGAATACTATTGTTCATTGTTGATTACAACTAATTATTTTTCCAATGCCTGCCCACGCTATGCATCCAGTAGTGTTAGTCATCTTGGTGAGGGAATAGGACCAGGACAGACAAAATTAAGCCCATTTATAACCAACAGAGACAGAAAGCCATTGGAGGGGAATCTCAATTGGTACTTCAATTAGATTATTTATTCACAAAAAGACAGAATGGCCGCGTTACAACACATTAGTACTTTCTTGTGACCGGTTCACCTCTCTCCATTATGCACCGTGTGCTGTGGGAAAAGTATACCCTCCATTTTTATTCTCAATATACACTATTTACAGTCACATGAATGCAATAGCTGTAATGACTAGCCCAAAAAGCTTTTAAAAATCCCTCTGTCTAACCCACGACTAGCCCTCAATCCCACCTTACTGCAGACCACAGAAAGGTCTATATTTGCTTCTGAACAAATATACTGAACCAAAATAAAAATGCAACATGCAACAATTTCAAACATTTTACTGAGTTACAGTTCATATAAGGAAGTTAATTAAAATAAATAAATTAGGCCCTAATCTATGGATTTCACATGACTGGGCAGAGGCGCAGCCATGTGTGGGCCTGGGAGGGCATAGGCCCATTCATTTGGGAGCCAGGCCCACCCACTGGGGAGCCAGGCCCAGCCAATCAGAATGAGTTTTTCCCCACAAAAGGGCTTTATTAAAGACAGAAATACTCCTCAGTTTCATCAGCTGGTCTCAGACAATCCCATAGGTGAAGAAGCTGGATGTGGAGATCCTGGGCTGGCATGGTTACACGTGGTCTGCAGTTGTGAGTTGGACATACTTCCAAATTCTCTAAAACGACACTGGAGGCGGCTTATGGTAGAGAAATGAACATTCAATTATCTGGCAACAGCTCTGGTGGACAGTCCTGCAGTCAGCATGTCAATTGCACGCTCCTTCAAAACTTGAGACATATGTGGCATTGTGTTTTGTGAGAAAACTTCACATTTTAGAGTGACCTTTCATTGTCTCCAGAACTAGGTCCACCTGTGTAATGATCACTCTGTTTAATCATATTCTTGATATGCCACACCTGTCAGGTAGATGGATTATCTTGGCAAAGGAGAAATGCTCACTAACAGGGATGTAAACAAATGTGTGCACAAAATGAAACATTTCAGAGATATTTTATTTCAGCTCATGAAACATGGGACTAGCACTTTACATGTTGCGTTTATATTTTTGTTCAGTACATAATGATTGCCAGTATTGAGCTGCCTGCAGGAATGAGATCGATGGAAAGAGGTCAGACAAGTGTACTGTATTAACAACATTATGAATTCAGGTTGTGCTTTACTGATTGGAATAGAACCAGTCTATTGCACCAGTTTGCTCAGTTATAGAAACAACGATAGAACAGTTTATGCTCACATAACTCTATGCATTGCTCTTTCTCTCTTTGAACAGTGCTATCTAGTGATGGTCTGATAACCAACCTCCACAGCACTGTAGTCATTTCTATTGAAGCCATAGCTGGTTGGCTTGGTTAATAGGGCTAATTATATGTCCCGGGATTCCTCCCCCTGATTAAGAAATGAATACTCTGAACTTTTAAGATGGGGAAAAAATTAACCTTTCAAAGCGCTTATCTAAGACCCCACACTAATATGTCTTTCTATCTTTTCCATGGCTTATTGCTGCTCTGGCATTTGAAAGGGAAGGTTAAGTCAGTTTAGAAGATAAAGCAACAAAGATGCGCCACCATTTTATTTTTTATGGGTAGATACGCCTGCTCCTGAAATGTCAAATGAGGTTGGTCTTTCAAATATGAATTTAAATTAGTTTTAATATTGTGAGTTTGTCGGACCTATACATTTTTTGTAAAACATCCACAATGACCCAATAGCCAACATAATACCATTTCCTGATAAGACAAGACATAACCCACAATATTGAAACATGCTCCACATCTGAATAATTCCCCAGCACATCAGGGATTACAGGAGGGGAATAAGTACACACTCCTGAGGGGCCCCCGTGTTGATGGTCAGCGTGGCGGATGTGTTGTTGCATACCCTCGACGCCTGGGGCGGCCCGTCAGGAAGTCCAGGATCTAGAGGGAGGTGTTCAGTCCCAGGGTCCTTATGGTGTTGAATGCTGAGCTATAGTCAATGAACAGCGTTCTTACATATAGAGCATTTGGAAAGCGATTACAACCTCAAGTGTTCTTGGGTATGACGCTACAAGCTTGGCACACCTGTATTTGGGGAGTTTCTCCCATTATTCTCTGCAGATCCTCTCAAGCTCTGTCAGGTTGGATGAGGAGTGTTGCTGCACAGCTATTTTCAGGTCTCTCCAGAGATGTTCAATCGGGTTCAAGTCCAGGCTCTGGTTGGGCCAGTCAAGGACATTCAGAGACTTGTCGCGAAGCCACTTCTGCGTTGTCTTGGCTGTGTGCTTAGGGTTGTTGTCCTGTTGGAAGGTAAACCTTTGTACCAGTATGAGATCCTGAGTGCTCTGGAGCAGGTTCAAGGATCAAGGATCTCTCTGTACTTTCCTCCGTTCATCTTTCCCTTGATCCTGACTAATCTCCCAGTCCCTACCACTGAAAAACATCCCCATAGCATGATGCTGCCACCACCATGCTTCACCGTAAGGATGGAGACAAGTTTCCTCCAGAGAGTTTAATCTTAGTTTCATCAGACCAGAGAAACTTGTTTCTCATGGTCTGAGAGTCTTTAGGTGCCTGTTAGCAAACTCCAAGCAGGCTGTCATGTGCCTTTTACTGAGTAGTGGCTTCCGTCTAGCAACTCTACCATAAAGGCCTGATTGGTGGAGTGCTGCAGAGAGGGTTATCCTTCTGGAAGGTTCTCCCGTCTCCACAGAGGAACTCTAGAGCTCTGTCAGAGTGACTATTGGGTCCTTGGTCACCTCCCTGACCAAGGCCCTTCTCCCTCGATTGCTCAGTTTGGCCAGCTACAGGAAGAGTCTTGGTTGTTCCAAACTTCTTCCATTTAAGAATGATGGAGGCCACTGTGTTCTTGGGCACAATTCCTTTGACCTCATGGCTTGGTTTTTGCTCTGACATGCACTGTCAACTGTGGGACCTTATATAGACAGGTGTGTGCCTTTCCAAATCATGTCCAATCAATTGAATTTTAAGCTATAAAAATAAAGAGAGTCGCACACTCCATATATAAACTCCCAGTAATTTATTGAGTAAACGTTTTGGCATCACTCTGCCTTCTTTAGGGTAGCACCTCTACACAAAAAAAAAAAATTCTGGGTGTGTGCCAACTCATGTTTTTTATTCAATCAATTGAATTTACCACAGGTGGTCTCCAATCAAGTTGTAGAAACATCTCAAGGATGATCAATGGAAACAGAATGCACCTGAGCTCAATTTTGAGTCTCATAGCAAAGGGCCTGAATACTTATGTACAGTGAGGGAAAAAAGTATTTGATCCCCTGCTGATTTTGTACGTTTGCCCACTGACAAAGAAATGATCAGTCTATAATTTTAATGGTAGGTGTATTTGAACAGTGAGAGACAGAATAACAACAAAAAAATCAAGAAAAACGCATGTGAAAAATTTTAGAAATTGATTTGCATTTTAATGAGGGAAATAAGTATTTGAACCCCTCTCAATCAGAAAGATTTCTGGCTCCCAGGTGTCTTTTATACAGGTAACGAGCTGAGATTAGGAGCACACTCTTAAAGGGAGTGATCCTAATCTCAGTTTGTTACCTGTATAAAAGACACCTGTCCACAGAAGCAATCAATCAGATTCCAAACTCTCCACCATGGCCAAGACCAAAGAGCTCTCCAAGGATGTCAGGGACAAGATTGTAGACCTACACCAGGCTGGAATGGGCTACAAGACCATCGCCAAGCAGCTTGGTGAGAAGGTGACAACAGTTGGTGCGATTATTTGCAAATGGAAGAAACACAAAAGAACTGTCAATCTCCCTCAGCCTGGGGCTCCATGCAAGATCTCACCTCGTGGAGTTGCAATGATCATGAGAACGGTGAGGAATCAGCCCAGAACTACACGGGAGGATCTTGTCAATGATTTCAAGGCAGCTGGGACCATAGTCACCAAGAAAACAATTGGTAACACACTACGCCGTGAAGGACTGAAATCCTGCAGCGCCCGCAAGGTCCCCCTGCTGAAGAAAGCACATATACATGCCCGTCTGAAGTTTGCCAATGAACATCTGAATGATTCAGAGGACAACTGGGTGAAAGTGTTGTGGTCAGATGAGACCAAAATGGAGCTATTTGGCATCAACTCAACTCCCCGTGTTTGGAGGAGGAGGAATGCTGCCTATGACCCCAAGAACACCATCCCCACCGTCAAACATGGAGGTGGAAACATTATGCTTTGGGGGTGTTTTTCTGCTAAGGGGTCAGGACAACTTCACCGCATCAAAGGGACGATGGACAGGGCCATGTACCGTCAAATCTTTGGTGAGAACCTTCCCTCAGCCAGGGCATTGAAAATGGGTCATGGATGGGTATTCCAGCATGACAATGACACAAACACACGGCCAAGGCAACAAAGGAGTGGCTCAAGAAGAAGCACATTAAGGTCCTGGAGTGGCCTAGCCAGTCTCCAGACCTTAATCCCATAGAAAATCTGTGGAGGGAGCTGAAGGTTTGAGCCTTGAGTTGCCGTCAGCCTTGAAACCTTAATTACTTGGAGAAGATCTGCAAAGAGGAGTGGGACAAAATCCCTCTTGAGATGTGTGCAAACCTGGTGGCCAACTACAAGAAACGTCTGACCTCTGTGATTGCCAACAAGGGTTTTGCCATTAAGTACTGAGTCATGTTTTGCAGAAGGGTCAAATACTTATTTCCCTCATTAAAATACAAATCAAGTTATAACTTTTTCACATGCGTTTTTCTGGACTTTTTTGTTGTTATTCTGTCTCTCACTGTTCAAATAAACCTACAATTAAAATTATAGACTGATCATTTTTTTGTCAGTGGGCAAACATACAAAATCAGCAGGGGATCAAATACTTTTTTCCCTCACTGTAAATAAGGTATTTCTGTTTTAGATTTTTTATAAATTAGCAAACATTTCTAAAAACCTGTTTACACTTTGTCATTATGGGGTATTGTGTGTAGATTGCTAAGGAAAATGTTTTATTTTATCCATTTTAGAATAAGGCTGTAACGTCACAAAATGTGGAAAAAGTCAAGGGGTCTGAATACTTTCCGAAGGCACTGTAGGTATTCCTTTTATCCAGGGGGTTGAGGGAGGTGTAAAGTGCATCATCTGTAGATCTGTTGGGGCAGTGTGCTAATTGGAGTGGGTCCAGGATGATATAACATATGACGTTCAGCAGACACTTTCATACAAAGCCATTTACAGTCATGCAGTCATTCATTTTACTTATGGGTGGTCCCGTGAATCGAACACACTATCCTGGCGTTACAAGCGCCACGCTCTACCAACTGAGCTACAAAGGGCACGGGGTCGTGGACTTTGGTGGTCTGCTTGAAAAGAGAGAGAGTGAGAGGGAGATAGAGAGAGAATTCAGACAGTATATTTTGACAATGCTTTATATTCCTGTGGGTCTGTTTGCCTCAAGTAAAAAGAGAGAATTCAGACAGTATATTTTGACAATGCTTTATATTCCTGTGGGTCTATTTGCCTCAAGTAAAAAGAAAGATTTCAGACAGTATATGTTGACAATGCTTTATTCCTGTGGGTTTATTTGCCTCAACTAAAAGTCTATGTGCCATATAGCCATCCGTTAGATAGGAGACAAACTGATGTATCTCCTGTCATCAGGGTTGTTCCCGAGGAGCTGTCTTCGCTCTGTAAACTATATTCTCTCATCACTCTGCTTTGATGACTGCCAACTGACTCTAACAGAAATTGTTTGCCAAAGACTGGTGGCAGTCAAAGTTATATAGCATGCAATTGCTGCTCCTTCAGATCACGGATACGTTTTGGAATACTGCCAGTACCATTTGTCACTAGAATTTAAAATTACTACAGTATGCATTGGAAGGAGAAAATAAAACATAGGGCCTACATTATAGAGATGCTGTATATCTTCACTCCCAACGTATCCAAACTACCATACCTTTGAGATGCAATCTCAGCAATTCTTGATAGCCAAGGGACGCTAGTGGAGTTGTGTGTGTGTGTGCATGCGTGCGTGTGTGTGAAAGAGATAGGGAGAGAGTGATGATATAAGTTCTCTGTACGTACAGTGAGCTCCAAAAGTATTGGGACAGTGAAAATGTTGCTGTTGTTTTGACTCTGTACTCCAGCCCTTTAGATTTTAAATGATACAATGAGTATAAGGTTAAAGTGCAGACTCTCAGCTTGTCAACTTTAATCCATATCGGCTGGACCGTTAATAAATTATAGCACTTTTTGTACATACTGTAGTCCCCCCATTTTAGGGGACCAAAGGTATTGGTACAAATTAATTTATGCGTATTAAAGTAATCAAAAGTTTAGTATAATTACATCAAGTTTGTGACTCTACAAACTTGTTGGATGCATTTGCTGTTTGTTTCGATTGTGTTTCAGATTATTTTGTTCCAAATAGAAATTAAAGGTAAATAATGTATTGTGTCATTTTTGGAGTCACTTTCATTGTAAATAATAATATAATATGTTTCTACAATAATGTGGATGCCACCATGATTACGGATAGTCCTGAATTTTGGGGGTGGTATGATATTTCTGCCTCCGTAATTTTCTCACTCATCATTATTTACCATTCATTCAGGATTATCTGTAATCATGGTAGCATCCACATTCATGTAGAAGTGTTTAGAAACATATTATATTCTTATTTACAATAAAAGTGACTCCAAAATGACAATACATTATTTTCCATTAATTTCTATTGAGCACAAAGTTATCTGAAACACAACCAAAACAAACAGCAAATGCATTCAACAAATTTGTAGAGTCACAAGCTTGATGTAGTCATTGCGTGCTATGACTATGGGACCAAATACTTCACTTTTTACTATTTTAATACAGATGGACAGAATGGCGCTGGAGGGGATAGGCTGCCATTTTACCGATGCTGGCACTAAGACTGCACTCAACAAGCTGTATAAGGCCATAAGCAAACAAGAAAATACTGATCCAGAGGCGGCGCTCCTAGTGGCTGGGGACTATAATGCATGAAAACTGAAATCTGTTTTACCTCATTTCTACCAGCATGTCACGTGCAACCAGAGGGAAAAAAACTCTAGATTACCTTTACTCCACACATAGAGACACGTACAAAGCCATCCATTTGGCAAATCTGACCTTAACTCTATCCTCCTGATTCCTGCTTATAAGCAAAAACTCAAACAGGAAGTACCAGTGACACGCTCAATACGGAAGTGGTCCGATGAAGCGGATGCTAAGCTACAGGACTGTTTCACTAGCACAGACCGTAATATGTTCTGGGATTCATCTGCTGGCATTAAGGAGTATACTAAATTAGTCACAGTGACCATATGTACCAGAAGCCATGGATTACACACAACATCTGCCCTAACATCTGCTAAAAGCTAGAGTTGCCGCTTTCAAAGAGGGGAACACTAATCAAGATGCTTATATGAAATCCCGCTACGCCTTCCAACGAACCATCAAACAGGCAAAGCATCAATTGAGGACTAAGATCGAATCCTACTACACCGGCTCTGATGCTCGTCGGATGTCGCAGGGCTTGCAAACTATCATGGATTACAAAGGGAAACCAAGCCGTGAGCTGCCCAGAAGACATCAATACTATGAAAGAACACATATGGAATGTAGTAACCAAAAAAGTGTTAAACAAATCAAAATATATTTTATATTTGAGATTCTTCAATGTGCCACCCTTTGCCTTGATGACAGCTTTGCACACTCTTGGCATTCTCTCAACCAGCTTCACCTGGAATGTTTTTCCAACAGTCTTGAAGGAGTCCCCACACATGCTGAGCACTTGTTGGCTGCTTTTCCTTCACTCTGCGGTCCAACTCATTCCAAACCATCTCAATTGGGTTGAGATCGGGTGATTGTGGAGGTGAGGTCATCTGATGCAGCACTTTATCACTCTCTTTCTTGGTCAAATAGCCCTTACACAGCCTGGAGGTGTGTTGGGTCATTGTCCTGTTGAAAAACAAATGATAGTCCCATTAAGCGCAACAGAGATGGGATGGCGTATCGCTGCAGAATGCTGTGATAGCCATGCTGGTGAAGTGTGCCTTGAATTCTAAATAAATCACCAACAGTGTCACCAGAAAAGCACCCCCACACCATCACACCTCCTCCTCCGTGCTTCACAGTGGGAACTACACATGCAGAGATCATCCATTCACCTACTCTGCGTTTCACAAAGACACTGCGGTTGGAACCAAAAATCTCTAATTTTGACTCATCAGACCAAAGGACAGATTTCCAATGGTCTAATGTCCATTGCTTGTGTTTCTTGGCCCAAGAAAGTATCTTCTACTTATTGATGTAGAGGTTTCTTTGCAGCAATTCGACCAGGAAGGCCTGATTCACGCATTCTCCTCTAAACAGTTGATGTTGAGATGTGTCTGTTACTTGAACTCTGTGAAGCAAACTTTAAAAGTTCTTGAAATGTTTTAAAGTAATGATGGAATGTCATTTCTTTTTGATTATTTGAGCTGTTCTTGCCATAATATGGACTTGGTATTTTACCAAATAGTGCTATCTTCTGTATACCCTACCTTGTCACAACACAACTGACTGGATCGAACGCATTAAGACAGAAAGAAATTCCTCAAATTAACAAGGCACACTTGTTAATTGAAATGCATTCCAGGTGACTACCTCATGAAGCTGGTTGAGAGAATGCCAAGAGTGTGCAAAGCTGTCATCAAGGCAAAGCCACCCTACTTTGAAGGATCTGAAATATAAAATATATTTTTATTTGTTTAACACTTTCTTGGTTATTTGTGTGTTATTTCATAGTTTTGATGTCTTCACTATTATTCTACAATGTAGAAAAACATACAAATAAAGAAAAACCCTTGATTGAGTATGTGTGTCCAAACTTTTGACTGGTACTGTACATTCACATTCCTTCAGACTCTTCACAATCACTGCTGGTACTCTCTGTTTATTATCTGTGCTTATTCACTTTACCCCTGCCTACATGTACATATTACCTAAATTAGCTTGACTATCAAGGGGTCTGAATACTTTCCGAATGCAATGTATTACTTTCTGTATAGGAACACAAGATCCTGAAATATATTTAGATATCTTTGTTAGAAATAATTGTATATTTCCCTTAACGGAGTGATGCAGAATATAAAAATTTGCTCAACTTATCCCACTCTTCCCTACAGCCATGCCTGCTGAAGGAATCCAATACCTCTCGAATGGTGGGCAGAGCAGCATCAGGATTGTGGGATGTCAATTTTCCAGGATATCACTTCAACCCCAACATTATTTTTTATCAATGTTACCACCACTTTGCCCTGCTGTTGTGAGGTTTAAAAATAAACTTCTTTACAACCATGTGATGGAAGGAGCAGGGGTTTTACAGTAAGACTTTAAGAAGCATCTTTATCCAGCAAAGCCTTAGTCTCGAGCACAGAGCTCAGCTGGGGTGGCTTGTGGATTCTATCTGGCCGTGTGAGGGCACTGAACAACACAGTCAAGGCTTCTGTTTAAAAAACAAAAGTCTTAAAGGAAAACTTCACTCTATTCCGCACCGAGCCCTCTACCACTCCCCCTCCCCCCTGTCTCTGTCCCTGGTTTTCTCCGAACATAGGTATTCTCACAAATCCCTGTCACCATGGAAACAGCCGCTATGCAGCGCTCTCGCACAATAGCCATTGAATGAAAGGAACTGTCTGAAGGAGCAGTCTTCACCCCCATTACATGTACTGCCGCTATACAGCCTCATCATCACTGACCCGGCCACGGTGAGCGGGTGCATGGAGTATCCCGTCCAAAGCTTCCGCCTGGGGAATTCATACGAGAGCAGAGATTGCGTCTCTCAAAAGTGCTGCATTCCTCTCTCAATTGTATTCTGCTTTCCCATTTAAATTGAACCACAAGGCAAAAAACATGTTATAGGGCACAGAAAATGAACAGGGAATGTCACTCCATCTCTCTGGTGGTTTAAAGGCATCAGTAAGTGCTTTGAGTCAGATGTGGGACTCACAAGGGCCGATGTAATGGAAATCTGTGATAAATTCCTTTGTAGCAACATATTATCCAATATTGTCTTACCACCCACAAAAGGTACGCTGTAAATTCCCACAACCTGATAACCTGAATCGAATGAGAGAAGAACGATCAAATCAAATGCCAATAAATACTAAATCTTTATTTAGTTTTTCCACTTAAAAACCAAGGAAGAATAGAGGCGATTATTTCCACTTTTTTTACAAGGATGAGACATCACGGACACTATCATGCAGTTGACTGGATTTATTGGCCTAAATGCAAGATAAAGAGAGCATCCACAACATGAACAGAAGTTTGTGCAAATGCAGGCTTGCCTATCAGCATATCGTACTCCAAAAGAATGTACAACACATCTTAACAACAGAAGTAAGCATGCAATGAATTCTCTTTTTAGAAATAAAATATATCCATGACCTCAAAATCATCCAGTGGTTTATGGAATACACAACAGGGCAATAGACCATCCTGTGTTTCCTCCCACCCATTGTACAGTAGTGTTTAGTGCCCATGTTTGTCAGTGGTGAATGCATAATAAATATCTTAGATTATGCACTCTTTGCAGTGCTCATTTAAAAACAATCATTCTCCCTGCATAAATATTTTAAAGGATACATCCACCATCAAAATCAATACTGCTAGATACAGTATGCATCTGGGTTAGCAATAGCTGCAACTGACTGTGCATTTGGTCTAAAGGGTTAATTCTTAAAATGAACTAAGCAAAGGATGATTTGAGTTGATGGAGTGGGAACAACAGTACAGCAAAGAAACACCAGAAAGGTGCTGATACTTGTGCCTTGAACATATGATATTCAAATCCCGTTCCCCCTCAGGAACAGGAATGCTGATTCATATCAGCATGATATCACTTGCTGTTGCTCGGAGTGTGTAATGTATATATGGTCTTAGTGCGCGCATATGTTGGGCTGCGCACGAGCCAATTTTATGAAAATGCACACTGTTTTAGCTTGTGCAATAAAGATATCGACCAAGGGTCTGTATCAGATAACAGTGTACCCCATCATCTTGCCAATGATTCATACATTTCTCAATATAGATCTGATAGATACGGTTTCCTGCCATTGCACAACAGTAATCCTAAAAATGAGATATCCATTCATGTGATGAATAAATCCATGGCAGTATGCCATCTTGAGAAATGGTGTCATCATATTCAAACCAACACATAGTAGATATCCAAACAAAAACAAACAAATCATTAATTTAATAATTATAAAGTACTTCAATATATTACCATTGATGTCAGAACTCAGTCCAACATAATATTGGCAAATGTTCTACATCCATTTCCCCATCCTACATGTCACACTGCAGAGCCCCAGTGTGGAGATGAAAGTCCATCTAGGGTTATTTACATTCAGCTGATCAAGTAGGACTCCAGATCTGGGGGTCCTGAATCAATAGGCCGAAGCTTGTGGTCCTTAGTGACAGATACACACTCACTGTTCTTCAAAGGAGCTCAGAGCACAGCACACAGGAGCACTGTACAAGGGGGAGTTTAGCCACAGTTATGTACATACGAGTACATAAGAGATGCAAGTATTGAGGGAGAAGCCAAAGTGAACTTAATAATTACAAAGTCGCATCAACAAAGGGGACAAAGGCAATGGCACGGACTAGCATCAACATCTAGAAACCCATATTATGCTTATTGACCATCTATGGTGGGTTCAATTGAATTCCAGCCTGCATGTGGTTGTCACTGTCCAGAGAAAGGTACTGATAAGGAGTAGAGCCAGTTTTACTATATCCCAGACAACTGTGATGTAATCTTCATGGTATTTCTCCATTATGAGCAAACATTTGCAATCTTGATACTGAATGCAACCTGTTTTTAGGTGTTATTCTTAGTGTATTTTAAATATGGGCAGACAAAATAATACGATTTCAGTGATTTGGGTTACCTCTGTTTGCATCATATCTGACGTAGATACCTGATGCACCTAAACTATGTCAGTAGAATTTTTAGCAGAAGAAGTTTATGGAACTATGTGCAAGACTTCTTACCCATGATTTATACAATCAACAAGTCAAAGTGTCAACAGAGAGAACAAAATAGTTCCTAAAGGGAAAAAATTGTTACAGTACATATTAATCATGGAGAGATGTGCATGTAAAGCTGCTTCCCATAAGTCAGCAGCATCTCATCCAAACAAGTCAATATGAATACAAGGCCATGATCCCCCTCTCTGGTCTTTTCTCATTAATGTCAAAGTGTACTCCAGTGACATTTGCACTCGTCAAACAATAGAAATCATATAAATTCCAACGTATTTAGATTCTTTACTAGACAGTGCAGTGAGGTCTTTCACATGAGTAATGAGATGCAGGGTTATCTCCCTTGACTAAGATTTTTTTTTAAAGACCTACAATATCTCACAGCCTTGTGATACAAACACCATGAGGAGCCCTGTTAAAATGTTCCTCATTAATTCAGTAAAGAAAAGTAACTGGCAAATGCTCCAGATAGGTCAGGTTGAGAAAAAGAGAAATCCCTAAGGTATGCTTCATATGGAGGTAATGGGCATAACAGTTGATAAAGATCTGATTTATCTTGATGTAGAACTTTATCATTCATTTACTCTGTACATATATTTGTTTATATTTGTTGACTTATTTATCATGTATACACTTCTGTAACATTTTATTTGAATGCTCTGCCATAATGCCCACATAAGGTTCTTATAAACCTGATATTGAAATCAAATCTGTAATAAATCACTAAGCTTTAAAACTTTGTACTGTAACGTAATATTAGTGTGAGTCATGATACAAAATGTCAAGTTTGCATGTACAGTACCAGTCAAAAGTTTGAACACACCTACTCATTCAAGGGTTTTTCTTAATTTTTACTATTTTCTACATTGTAGAATAATAGTGAAGACATCAAAACTATGAAATAACACATATGGAATTATGTTGTATTCCAAAAAATATTAAACAAATCAATATATATTTTAGATTCTTCAAAGTAGCCACCTTTTGCCTTGATGACAGCTTTTCTGTCATGAGGAATGCTTTTCCAGTCTTGAAGGAGTTTCCACATATGCTGAGCACTTGTTGGCTGTTTTTCCTTGACTCTGCGGTCCAACTCATCCCAAACCATCTCAATTGGGTTGAGGTCAGGTGATTGTGGAGGCCAGGTCATGTGATGCCGCACTCCATCACTCTCCTTTGTCAAATAGCCCTTACACAGCCTGGAGTTGTGTTTTGGGTCATTCTCCTGTTGAAAAACAAATGATAGTACCACTAAGCGCAACACAGATGGGATGGCGTATCGCTGCAGAATGCTGTGGTCGCCATGCTGGTTAAGTGTGCCTTGAATTCTAAATAATTCACTGCCAGTGTCACCAGCAAAGCACCCCCACACCATCACACCTCCTCCTCCTCCATGCTTCATGGTGGGAACCACACATGCAGAGATCATCTGTTCACCTACTCTGCTTCTCACAAAGACGGTTGGAACCAAAAATCTAAGGCCAGATATCCACCGGTCTGATGTCCATTGCTAGTGTTTCTTGGCCCAAGCAAGTCTCTTCTTATTGGTGTCCTTTAGTAGTGGTTTCTTTGCAGCAATTGGACCATGAAGGCCTGATTTACACAGTCTCATCTGAACAGTGGTTTTTGAGATGTCTGTTACTTGAACTCTGTGAAGCATTTATTTGGGCTGCAATCTGAAGTGCAGTTAACTCTTGATGGTTTTTGCGACTGCGATTTTACCAGATTGACTGACCTTCATGTCTTAAAGTAATGATGGACTGTCGTTTCCCTTTGCTTATTTGAGCTGTTCTTGCAATAATATGGACTTGGTCTGTTACCAAATAGGGCTATCTCCTGTATACCACCCCTACCTTGTCACAACACAACTTATTGGCTCAAACGCAATAAGAAGGAAAGAAATTCCACAAATGAACAAGGCACACCTGTTAATTGAAATGCATTCCTGGTGACTACCTCATGAAGCTGGTTGAGATAATGCCAAGAGTGTGCTAAGCTGTCATCAAGGCAAAGGGTGGCTACTTTGAAGAATATAACATTAAACATATTTTGATTTGATTTGTTTTACACTTTTTTGATTACTTCATGATTCCATATGTGTTATTTCATAGTTTTGATGTCTTCACTATTATTCTGCAATGTAGAAAAAGGTTAAAAAGGTTTTGACTGGTACTGTATATGACTACCTTTTCTGTGCAAGCATCATGTCGGAATAGTAAAATAAAGTTCTACCTAAATCGCTTTCCTCATAATTGAAACACTCACGTGGTTTGATATGTTTAGATCTCCCCTCCCCAATCCTTCAGTTGACAGGCTCTTCAGACAATACCAGTGATGGGCAGTAAGACTTAGACTGACACATCAGAGCAAAATGGACACAGAAGAGAAGCAGACTGAAGCCTTGGAGAGCCTTGAAAGTCATAAAAAAAAAAATCAGCTGAGGGCCGAGGTGCCAGTATCAGGGCAGAAGGGGACAGAGACTGTGGCCATAGTTAATCAACTCTGGGAGGGATTCACCTGCATGCATCCTCCAGCATCATGCTGAACAGGCAGATCGATGCACAGCCAGGCAGAGGGACATGATCCGAACGGAGAGAGAAAACAATCCAAAGGTTTCAGTTTCCAGTCTGTGTGTGAACACTGTACGAATGAAAAAGGAATGATAGCAACACTAATATTAATGACAATGGTTCTTGGTCCAGTTCAGCGATCTGCACCCTCTCTCTCTCTGCTGGACTGAGATGTGGTCAGGCCGTGGTCCCCACTGCTGGCAGTGATTCTGTAGGGGTGTTGGCAAGGGAGGTGGGAGAGTCACATGATGGGACGGGCGGCATGGGGCAGATGGCCTTGTGACTGTAGTACTCCACCACCTGATTGGGCACCTCCGCAAGGACACATTTGGCCAAGGCAGCAGGTGAGGCCTGTGAAAAATAGAACACAGCTTTAGTCTGGACAGTTCTGGCACAAGACCCCAAAGGGTTAAAGCAATCATTTTCAGTGGCACCTAAATCCAATGAAACTCCAGGCAAATTGTTTCTTAACCTAACAAAGGAAGAATGGAAAGAGTGATTTGTGTTTTCCGTTGTTTGGGCAGCGGTCAAAAGGAAAGAGGTCTTTGGGGAGCACACAGACAAATCACATCAAGGCATTTTTGAATTTTTCATCATTACTTTTCTAAATTAATGGATTTTCTTTCCTGGTGACAAAAAATGTTTTTTTTTACGAAGCTCCTCCATCTGTAGCACTGGCAAGGCCAGCAGAGGAGAGGCTGCTAGCATGTCTTCAAAGCCCCATTGGAGGGTAATGCTATTACTGAAAGGACTTTGGAGGTCACACTGGGAGACTTAATGGCCGCCAGCATCGCTATTATAAAAAGTACTGCAGTTTCTGAGACCTTGGAGACCCACACCTCTCTGTTCTTTTGGCTTGGAGACCCACACCTCTCTGTTCTTTTGGCTTGGAGACCCACACCTCTCTGTTCTTTTGGTTGGTTGGAAAATGACTGCGGTATAGCAGAGTAGAGGGAGGTAGGGCAGTTGGAGGGATGGAGGTATAGAATAAGGAAGGGAAGGAAGGCAAATACTTACCGTTTTGAAGTCTCTGAAGGGCACAAACTGCACAATGTCTCTGAGGACGGGCTCTCCTTTTGGTGAGCGCAGCACCCCGTCATCCCCGTCTAGGATCTGCATGTCTGTGAAGTCTGCATTGCCCACGCCAACGATGATGATGGACAGGGGCTGGTAGGAGGCACGCACGATGGCCTCGCGTGTGTCCGCCATGTCTGTCACCACGCCATCCGTGAGGATCAGCAGGATGTGGTAACGCTGCAGGAGAGAGGAAAGAGGAGAGGGTTGCGGTTGCGTGTAACCTTTTGTCGCCACACACTTCAGTGCCCTTGGTTTGCCTGTGTGTAACACGTTATCCTCTGAAATCTGACTGCTCCCACTGAGAAACCCTGAGAAACGTAATAATGTATTAATCTCTGGTCCCATCAACACCTCTCTCTCTCCCTGCAGGATATCAATATGAATGAGAAAATCCTCAACATCTACAGATATCTTACATTTGCCAAAGGATTTTACATATGAGGTATATGAGTGTATTTTTTTTTTTTATAGATAGATTTTTATTTCACCTTTATTTAACCAGGTAGGCCAGTTGAGAACAAGTTCTCATTTACAACTGCGATCTGGCCAAGATAAAGCAAAGCAGTGCGAGAAAAACAACAACACAGAGTTACAAACAAACAGTCAATAACACAATAGAAAAAAAATTATAATAATAGATAAATCTATGTACAGTGTGTGCAAATGTAGAAGAGTAGGGAGGTAGGCAATAAATAATTACAATTTAGCATTAACACTGGAGTGATAGATCTGCAGATGATGATGTGCAAGTAGAGATACTGGGGTGCAAAAGAGCAAGAGGGTAAGTAATAATATGGGGATGAGGTAGTTGGGTGTGCTATTTACAGATTGCCTGTGTACAGGTACAGCGATCGGTAAGCTGCTCTGACAGCTAATGCTTAAATTTAGAGAGGGAGATATACGACTCCAGCTTTGGCGACGAATATGTAGTGAGGGCCAGCCAACGAGAGCATACAGGTCGCAGTGGTGGGTAGTATATGGGGCTTTGGTGACAAAATGGATGGCACTGTGATAGACTACATCCAGTTTGCTGAGTAGAGTGTTGGGGGCTATTTTGTAAATGACATCGCCGAAGTCGAGGATCGGTAGGATAGTCAGTTTTACGAGGGTATGTTTGGCTGCATGAGTGAAGGCGGCTTTGTTGCGAAATAGGAAGCCGATTCTAGATTTAATTTTGGATTGGAGATGCTTAATGTGAGTCTGGAAGGAGAGTTTACAGTCTAAACAGACACCTAGGTATTTGTAGTTGTCCACATATTCTAGGTCCGAACCGTCCAGAGTAGTGATGCTAGTCGGGCGGGAGGGTGCGGGCAGCAATCGGTTGAAGAGCATGCACTTAGTTTTACTAGCATTTAAAAGCAGTTGGAGGCCACGGAAGGAGTGTTGTATGGCATTGAAGCTCATTTGGAGGTTTAATAGCAATGTCCAAAGAAGGGCCAGATGTATACAGAATGGTGTCAACTGCGTAGAGGTGGATCAGAGAATCACCAGCAGCAAGAGCGACATCATTGATATATACAGAGAAAAGAGTCGGCCCGAGAACTGAACCCTGTGGCACCCCCATAGACTGCCAGAGGTACGGACAACAGGCCCTCCGATTTGACACACTGAACTCTACCGGAGAAGTAGTTGGTGAACCAGGCAAGGCAGTCACTTGAGAAGCCAAGGCTATAGAGTCTGCCGATAAGAATGTGGTGATTGAGTCGAAAGCCTTGGCCAGGTCGATGAAGACGGCTGCACAGTACTGTCTTTTATCGATGGCGGTTATGATATAGTTTAGGACCTTGAGCGTGGCTGAGGTGCACCCATGACCAGCTCGGAAACCAGATTGCATAGTGGAGAAGGTACGGTGGGATTCAAAATGGTCAGTGATCTGTTTGTTAACTTGGCTTGCAAATCAAATCAAATTTTATTATTCACATGCACACGGTTAGCAGATGTTAATGCGAGTGTAGCGAAATGCTTGTACTTCTAGTTCCGACCATGAAGTAATACAGTAATATCTAACAAGTAACCTAACAATTTCACAACAACTACCTTATACACACAAGTGTAAAGGAATGAATAGATTTTAGAAATTTTAGAAAGGCAGGGCAGGATGGATACAGGTCTATAACAGTTTGGGTCTAGAGTGTCCCTCCCGTTTGAAGAGGGGGGGGGGGTTAAGCTTGGGCAAGTTGCTGCAGGGGTGCTGAGATGTTGGCCGGGGTGGGGTAGCCAGGTGGAAAGCATGGCCAGCCGTAGAAAAATGCTTATTGATATTATCGATTATCGTGGATTTATCATTGTTTCCTATCCTCAGTGCAGTGGGCAGCTGGGATGATGTGCTCTATTCTCTATGGGCTTTACAGTGTCCCAAAACGTTTTGGAATTAGTGCTACAGGAAGAAAATGAAAAAGCTAGCCTTAGCTTTCCTAACTGACTGGGTATCATCCTATTCCTATATATTCTCCTCTCAGATGTCCCATGACTCCCTAGGGATTAAAGTGCCCCGGCTGCAGTTTTAAGTCATGTCCTGAATTCTCTTTGCATTGATTCTTTGGTCTCATTTACTGATCAGAAGAAGGGATGATTGAATAATAAATGAAGATCAGTACAAGGACGAAGGAGAAGAAATGGCCAGAATGATGGAAAAGTGTTTCAAATGTAATGGGAATAGCCAGAGGGCAAACTAATGCAGGAACACATTGATATTAAAGGCCTTGGGTATTCTTGTTAACTCAATCCTTACCGCATTTCATTGAGAGATTTAAAAGGTGCTTATGCAGAACCTCAATAAATTATAACAGATTTATACAATGGGTTGGTCTAATCCTGGATGCTGATTGGTTAAAACCGAGTTCCGGCTAAAGCTATGAAATGCATATTTACTGTTCCATCTCACTGCGCAATCCACTGTCTCATCAGCCTAGCCAGACAATTTATAAACTTGATCTCCACTGTAAAAAGCATCTAGACATTATCTCCCATTTCTTTTAGACTAGTATTTGGTTTTCAACAGCAGAGAT
Organism: Brachymystax lenok tsinlingensis; assembly: GCA_030435695.1. Taxonomy (NCBI): domain Eukaryota; kingdom Metazoa; phylum Chordata; class Actinopteri; order Salmoniformes; family Salmonidae; genus Brachymystax; species Brachymystax lenok. The sequence goes on along the minus strand of CM059819.1, from coordinate 30,562,620 downwards.
TTGTATAAACCTGTATGTGGTCACCAGGCTGCTCGTTATGGCGCACACCTGTCACCAGTGTTATGTGCATCTGTGCATAATGGCACTCACCTGGACTCCATCACCACCTTGATTACCTGCCCTATACAGTACAGTTGAAGTCGGAAAAATGTCCTGTCTTAGGTCATTTAGGATCACCACTTTATTTTAAGAATGTAAAATGTCAGAATAACAGTAGAGAGAATGATTTATTTCAGTTTTTATTTCTTTCATCACATTCCCAATGGGTCAGAAGTTTACATACACTCAATTAGTATTTGGTAGTATTGCCTTTAAATTGTTTAACTTGGGTCAAACATTTAGGATAGCCTTCCACAAGCTTCCCACAATAAGTTGGTTGACTTTTGGACCATTCCTCCTGACAGAGTAGGTGTAGCTGAGTCAGGTTTGTAGGCCTCCTTGCTCGCACACGTTCTTTCAGTTATGCCCACACATTTTCTATAGGATTGAGGTCAGGGCTTTGTGATGGACACTCCAATACCTTGACTTTGTTGTCCTTAAGCCATTTTGCCACAACTTTGGAAGTATGCTTGGAGTCATTGTACATTTGGAAGACCCATTTGTGACCAAACTTTAACTTCCTGACTGATGTCTTGAGATGTTGCTTCAATATGTCCTCATAATTTTCCTTCTTCATGATGCCATCTATTTTGTGAAGTGCACCAGTACCTCCTGCAGCAAAGCACCCCCACAACATGATGCTGCCACCCCCGTGCTTCACGGTTGAGATGGTGTTCTTCAGCTTGCAAGCCTCCCCCTTTTTCCTCCAAACATAACAATGGTCATTATGGCCAAACAGTTCTATTTTTGTTTCATCAGACCGGAGGACATTTCTCAAAAAAATACGATCTTTGTGACCATGTGCAGGTGCAAACCGTAGTCTGGAATTTTATGGCGGTTTTAGAGCAATGGCTTCTTCCTTGTTGAGTGATATAGGACTCGTTTTACTGTGGATATAGATACTTTTGTACCGGTTTCCTCCAGCATCTTCACAAGGTCCTTTGCGGTTGTTCTGGGATTGATTTGCACTTTTCGCACCAAAGTATGTTCATCTCTAGGAGACAGAACGCATCTCCTTCCTGAGCGGTATGACTGCTGCGGGGTTCCATGTTGTTTATATTGCGTACTATTGTTTGTACAGATGAACATGGTACCTTCAGGCATTTGGAAATTGCTCCCAAGGATGAGCCAGACTTGTGGAGGTCAATTTTCTTCTGAGGTCTTGGCGGATTTCTTTTGATTTTCCCATGATGTCAAGCAAAGAGGCACTGAGTTTAAAGGTGGGCCTTGAAATACATCCACAGGTACACTTCCAATTGACTCAAATTATGTCAATTAGCCTATCAGAAGCTTCTAAAGCCATGACATCATTTTCTGGAATTTTCCAAGCTGTTTAAAGGCACAGTCAACTTAGTGTATGTAACTGACCCACTGGAATCATGATACAGTGAATTATAAGTGAAATAATCTGTCTGTAAACAATTATTGGAAAAATAACTTGTGTCATGCACAAAGTAGATGTCCTAACCGACTTGCCAAAACTATAGTTTGTTAACAAGAAATTTGTGGAGTGGTTGAAAAACAAGTTAATGACTCCAACCTAAGTGTATGTAAACCTCCGACTTCAACTGTATGTCACTCCCCTTGGTTTCTTCCCCAGTTGTCATTGTTCCTGTTCCATGTCGGTGCTCTGTTTTGTCATTTATTTAATGTATTCAATCCCTGAACTTGCTTCCCGACTCTCAGCGTACATCGTTTACATGTGTCGTTCCAGCTTCAGTTTGAAGTAATTGTGTTAGCTGTGTCGTTGGCTAGCTCCTCCAAACAGTGTACTAGTGAGAGAGCAAATGTTCTATGCCAGGCAAAAATCGCTCATTGGTATGGATGTATCCAAATGTCACTAGAAAACAGTTCAAATAAACAATTGCAGCTACATTCTGGCTGCACTGTTTGTGACTGTTAGCCCAAGTTGGCTAGCTAGCAATAAGGGGATAAGAATGTTGCCAGTCAGCATGACAACGGAACATTTAGAAAAATGTCCTTAGAATAAATACTGGGTCGTGTCTCCGGCAACTGAACCAGCCGGCTTGGGTAGCAATCCTAGATTTGTGTCGGGACTATCTTGTGGAAGGACAAAATAGTTTTAACAAATTCACTTTTTTAATGGATATATGTCAATCAATATTTGAATTTGTTGGTAACCCATTGAATAAAAGTGGTAATTACCTCAAATACGGTGTTTGGCGGATATATTGGCACAGTTTGCAGGCCCGAGACTAACACCTGTGCCAATTTCCTCCAAACATCTGCTTCTCGAGCATTACCACTTAATTAGACAAAAACATTTAATAGTGAATTAAATTTTTATCGTTTTTAATTTCTACACAATCATACACCTACATGGTCTGTCTTGCCTGACTGGTATTAATTGTGTAAAAGCTGAGCTGGGACAGCTCATCCAGGGAGGCTCAATGGGTGGGATATCAGTTATGGCCTTTTTTTTCTTCTCCATATCATGCAGGCCTGTATTGTACATCACTCCATTACAGCAGTAAAGGGACACTTACTGAGGCATCTTTGATGGTCTCCTCTCCTGCTGACAGCTTGGCTATCCTGCTGATGATGGGAGAGACGTTGGTGGGGCCATACAGCTGGATCTTAGGCAGGCAGTTCTGGTAGGCCTCCACCACCCCCTGAATCTCTGATCACACACACAAACACAGACGTTCTACACATGCCTTAAAGTAGCACATTGAGGAAGGAAAGAAGGGAGACAGGTGGGCTGGAGCAAAATAACCAAGGGACAAAGTATTACTGGAAATGTGAATTTGTAGGGCTCTGTGTCCATTAAAGATGGATTCTGAGAGCGGGAAAAGCACTCTCAAGCTTTACATGCTATCCAGTATGCACATTTTTCATTGTAAAATGTCAGCGGTAGAGATTGATGGAGGGTCGGGCAGAGCTGCTGAGATGTTCAGAAGTATGAGGTACCCAGAGGAGGCTTCATCTCTCTTACCTTCACATTCATCGTCCTCTGGGTTGAAATTGATGGCAAAGTCATGGGACACCTGTTTGTTGGGAAATAAAACAAGGTCAGACACTGTTGTACTGGAAATTTTGTGTAGACACAAAATCCCTATGCCTCATTTGAAATACAACTGGGGTCTTCAAGGACACTCATTTATTTCAGTCCACATGTTACGATCTTTTGAATGTCTGGAGTAGAGGTGGAATAAATGAGAATATAGGACCATAAGTCCACATAAAGCTCACTTTGAGTATGAGAATAACCCTGTTCCTTATCTTATTGAACAAAGCCACAGCCACACAGCCTTTTGAGAGCTTTTACCATTTTGGGTAAATACAACCGCTTTAGGCTCTTGGACTATTCTAATTGACAGCAACAATGCTGCATTTACAGATTTTGTTTTGTAGTATGTTAGCAGCCTGGGGTACAGAAAGTGTTCAGACGTGGCATTTTTCTACCCTATCAAAACAACAGTCTTTTTGGTCCAGTGTATGTACCTTTGTCAAGGCAGATGTCATTAAGCCATAATTACAGAACTTACAGTAGGCAAGACTATTTATAAGCCAATGCACAGAACAGAAGCAGATCCTGATAGCCTTATTTTATATTTTCTCTGTCTGTTGACCTGCCAGTACTTCAGTGTGCCTGTGACTCTCCATCTCTGTCTGAAAGCGATGTATGTGTGTGTCGATGGAAGCGGTGTGTGTGTCTCTGAAGCGTTGTGTGTGTGCGCGGCACTTCAAACCCTCTCCCCAGGGTGCTAGTTAAAACAGCCGGATCTCTGTTCTCCATGCCAAATCTGCTAAAACAACGCCCCTCTCACGCTCCTGAAACCTTCTGACAAGTGGCCATCAACACCAAGGAGCCTTGCTCCACACTGCCTGCTTGCCATTATTCTAATTTCCTCAGAACATGTTATTTTCTCGGGGACAGGTTGGTATTTCCAGAGAAGGGGCTTGTGAATAAAAATAAACTCAATTATGAATTTGAAATGTGAGATTTTGACAGAGTGATGAATGGTGTCAGGAAATAGGGCAATCAGCCCGTTCAATATATAGACTCAGGGCAAGGGCAAATACCAAGAGGAGAGAGGATGGAGGGAAAATAAGCAGTGGGGGAAAATATTATAACAACTAAACAAGATAATACTCACCTCATAATTGGGTGGAATTCTGGCACCAAATCCCAAGGCGGAAAATCTTTTGTCACTAAAATGTAAAGTAAATCAATCATACTGTTGTCGCTGTTACAATAGAGAATACACTGTCACTGATCAAATGGAAGATACTTGTCAAGAACATTACTGTAATTTATCTCTTCCACACAGAAAAAACTACACTGCAAATCCATCCTTTTAAGACTTGTTTACAATTTAACCAGTTAGGACACTCAAATGGCAATTTAAGAATTGCTTCTATGTTCCAGCTATCAGTTTGCACCTACAGGATGAGATTCTGTTACTTTCCTCCACTAAGTGGTGGTAATTGTGCGGTCACAATTGCTGTATTCCCCACATCATTATCGGTATCATATTAATATGATGAGCTGATGTTGTACAATATGCTCTGCCATATTGAATGCATTACTCTTTGTCAGCAGGGCAGGAGAGCACTGCACTAGAGGAATGAAAGCAGGAACTGTGGGGGAGAATGAGAGTGTAAGACACAGTAGGACAGAAGCAATGCCTGTTGGGAAATACCACAAGACATACAGTAGATCTGATCACACGGTGAGCTGTGGGGCTCACTGAGCAGTATGCGAGCCAAGACAAGAAACAAAACACGAGTCCTCTTAGTGCAATGGCAAAAAGAGAGGGTTGAAGAAAGGATTCAAATGTGAGATGGAATGATTAGTGAGTTACAGCTCTCTCTCTGACAGGGAATATGTGTATCTATCACTCTCCAATCCATGGCACTGTGAACATGTGTGCAGGGCTGTGTTAGCTTCTTTTCCATCACATTAGTAATACTGCCTAAATACAGGATTTTGTCTCTGCTATCAGGACATTGCTTTCATGCAGAGAAAAAGTGGATTCTCGAGCACCGTGGCAATCTGAATGAACATCTCCATAATAACATCTTGGTTTCAGTCATCAGCATTTGAAAGGAGCTGTTTTAATTTATTTACTGCAGCAGGAAGGGGAGAAAGTGATGACATGGGCTGGGAACACTAAAGCAGGAAGTAATAAGCATTCAATTGAAGATTTGCCTGTAAGCCCTCATTAGAGACAACTAAAGCTTTCCCTTTACTCTAAACTTTAATATCCCATCTCTGGCTGATTGATACGTTCTCCAGCACATTAAAAAGTAATGGAAAAACAGATGATAAAACCCTTTTGGTCTCATCATCCACCCTTGGGAATTAAGAATGATCATCTCTGTGCTAAACATAGTAATCTTCAATTGGGCTTCCTCTGTCTCAGGAGATGGTATACTCTCTCAGGATGCCGCTCTCTCATGAGAAAGAGAGAAGCTGTCCGCACAACCAAGGCCACTACGAAGGTAACTGGTTTCCAAATGCGCAAAGGCTGCTGCCATCCCAGATATTGTGGTGGTGAAAACATGGCTAAGACACATTGATTAATTTAATTAATGTACTATGTGATAGCAGACAACATGATAGTATTGATAATGAGGCTTAAGTGCTAAAACAAGCTTAACTTAGATAGATGTGGGAGATTAACTCATTACAATTATTACATTTTCAGTATTCTGATTGATCACTTTGAAGCAGTAAGACAGAAAGACATACAGAAATGTATAGGATTTGTTAAAGCCATATCTGATGAAGTCAGGAAGGTGGTTAAGGCTGAATAAGTTAAACAAACAGACCTAAGGAGCAGAGGGTCAGCAGAGGGACATGTGGTAATGATTAAACAGAGCTGAGGGGGCCAGCAGGAAGGTCCTTTGGAACTGATTTAAGATCTGAGGAAAAGCAGGATGCCAGAAGACCATGGAACAAAGACCCCTATTGAAACAGGACATATGGGAAGCTGTAAAGCTTGGGGAGGGGTTTATGTATGGAAATAGGGAGTATACTATAAAGGCTGTGCGCTAAGACACAGAGTCAGCTGATTCCTAGGGCAGCTCCCTTTAATTGTGCTTAAATTAAAGGTCTTATTGAATTCACAAGTTTCTTGTATAAATGTCATAATTTAATGATAATTTTTTCCACGACAATATTCAGTTTGCTTACAGCTGCTCATTATTTTCTCTCTAAAGACTGACAGGGGAGCATCTAACAAGCAAGCCAATAAAAATTTGATTTATTTTTTTCAAATTGGGCTTGGTGGATGTACAGTACAACACATTTGGAACGTCATCCCCAAAACCATAGTCCTTTGCTCTAGCAGACCTAGTAATACACAAGGGCACACATAGACACACGCACAGACACACGCACAGACACGCACAGACTCCGTTCTGTCCATTAGAGGAAGATGCTCAGACAGCCCTCTAAGCACAAAAACTCAAGGCCCCATCTCTCTGATTCAGAGGGGTTGGTCTAAATGCGGAAGACACATTTCAGTTGAATGCATTCAATTGTACAACTGACTAGGTATCCCCCTTCCCTTTCTCTTTCTATCAACCCAGGGAAAAGAGAACTGCTAAAACATCTTGGATCAACGAAGTAAAGCAGCAGACGTGATTTGTCTCTCTCTGCCCCCAGTTGAGTTATAGAAATGCTCTCTTTTTGTTCCCTCCGTCAACACTTTGGTCCTTAATCTCCTTAATCCTTAACTCCTTAATCCTCAGATGAACAAAGAGGGGAAAGTGGACCTCCTCTCTCCCACCACCCTCCATGGGGACATTTACGCAGATTCTGTAAATGGCTAATCCTGCTTTTAATGAATCCCATAGGACAGTGCTATCCAGGAGAAAGGACAGGAATAACCTGCAGGAGCAATGGAGGTGTACAAGAACAAAATTGGCTGCAACACAACGTGCCAAAAACACATTTTCTCTGACAGCAAATCATGACAAATTAGTGAATAAACTGCATTCAGGGTCAGGTTGGGCGGATAGTTTTAATTATTGTCTGTGCAAGGGAGATCCATCACAATGGGTGAATGAAAAATGAGCCTACAACATACTCTCTGCTAGGCGGTGGCAAAGCCAGCTTCAAGTTCTATAATACAATTCAAACTACTCAACCACTGATGTCTGATATCTCTGCCTTGAATAGCTATCTTTGACATACTGCTGTTGTTTATTTGTCTTGTATCTTTCTATTCTATCTAGTCCGTGGTGTTCTGTCCAAACAGAAAGCTCATCATAATACATCAGACTTATCATTTTAACATAACGGCGAGATCGACCTGAAACAACTTCTCAAAGTTGCCTCAGCGATTTATCTTACTTTTCTCCTCTGACGCAAATGCAGTCAATATGTTCCAAAGCTCCTGTAGTATCAAGAGAAGAGGCTGTACAAATACTTCCACTGGAGCTACCGCTACTTAGTTCTGATGCTTGGTGCTTCTCTGTTCTATCAGTCAGTTTAATACTTTGTGGGAATAGAACCTGGTGTTTGAGAAAATGTAGAGGTGCCACAAGTTCCCGAGCACAGACAGAGAGTGAAAGAAACTGGCTTTCAAGTCTGACTATGGTTTCCCCAGATAAAGTAGACATTCTCTGGGAAGTAGCCTTTCTGTGTAGTGGTATACATATTCTCTTTGATTGTGCTCAACGTTTTAGGATTCTTATGCCTTTTCCAATTGAGCCTGGATTAAACATCACAACCTACAGGTTGGTTCAGTGTGTGTGGAGTAGTGGTCTACCTCTGTGTCTAGTTTCCTCAAGTCTTTTCTTAAGCAGCACATGTCTGTACTAAGTGATAAGTCCCAAGTAGAGAACTAATTATGTTTCACAGACTGCCATGCTCTGGAGGACTACCACCCCGGTAGACAGCCATATTTCAACGTGACACCAATAAGGAGAGTGGGAGAGCCAAATGTGAGGCTGTTCCCAAGCCTGTTAATGAGGATGGCACCAATGTGTGGGCTCCATGTTGGCACCTCTTTTTCACATCCACGTGACATGATGTGAAAGCGGATCTTGCAGGCGGGTGTCTTCACTGAGCCCCGTTCCCCTCTCAGTAGGAGAACCAGCCACTTCCCACTCAGAGCAAAAGGTGCCCGGCTCCTAATCCAGCTCCTACTCTGTAAATGTGATCACACATCACCTGATATTCACCACAAGAGGCCTGCATGCCCACGTTGTGCACCTGAATAACAGCCTGACGTGGGAGAAGATAACCACAATATGTAACGTGGGCGCAACACCTAAAGGCATGTTTGTGACACCCAACATCAAACTGAGTTAGCTACCTACACGTCTCTTTTCCAGGTAGCTAGAGTTTGTGTCTCTCCAACAGGTCTTATGCTGTTCTAGAGTTATCTCTTGTATTCTTTAATTAGGCAGCCAACGTTCTCCACACATTCAAGAGGAGGAGCCAACACTGGCATGACTCACAGTGTAAATCCTCATTTGGCTCTACGCCGACAGACAAGAGGATCTTTCCTCTAAAATAGACCTAATTCGAAATAATTTGTTACTAATTAACCAGTGTCTGACAAGACTGCCTCCGATAGCCCTGGTGTATATTGAATTAGTAATTTATTCATGAGGAGTGTAATAATAATATAATACCAGTCAATGACATATCCTTACAAATACAGAAAGTAATGTGACCACACACAAATTATAATACACAGTCTGTCTCTCCAACTTTCCCCAGCAATTGAAACCCTTATCTCCCCAAACCCTTGAGAGGCCTGTGCATCCTTCTTCTGCCATCTCTCCGCTTCTGCCCATGGCTCTGCTGTTGCCTGTCCTCTGCCCTTTCCTCTGTCCCTCTCTACCCCTGTCTCTGCCCATTCTGCTACTGTCCCTCCCTGCCTCTGCTAATCCTGCTGTGCCACTGCGCCAGGTTGGGTGTCCTCTCCTCTGGATCGGGGGGGTAATGATCCCCCTGCCAGCCGTGGAGGGGGATTTGTCCGCTCCACCAGGCACAGGCAGTCTTTGCCAGGCTGAGACAGAATAGGATATCACAGGGTGCAGTGAGCACCGCAGGACAGAGGAAATGCTGCATCCGCCACCACGGATGGAACAAGACCTGCTGTCTACTGCACTTGGAACCATCACGCTTTGTGCCCATTCCAACAACAGCAGCAGAAACAGCAGAGGCAGCAGTAAATCTAAGCAGACCAGCCTCATCACAAACACTGATTCTGCCTCCAAGCAACTTGTCATGACTTCCGCCGAAGTCGGTCCCTCTTCTTGTTCGGGCGGTGTTCGGCGTTCAACGTCACCGGTTTTCTAACCATCACCGTTCCCCTTTTCATGTGTCTGTTGGTTTTGTCTTGAGTGCACACACCTGTTATTCATTTTCTCCCAATCACGCCCCTGTTATATTCCTTCCTTTCCCCTCTTTCCTTGTGCGTGAGTGCGATAGTTATACTCTGTGTTATTCCTACGTTCCCAGTCTGTGTACTGTGAGAATTTGATTTTGGTTCTCGGTACTCCGGGTGGCTTGTGTTTGCGCCCGTTTATTTATATGTTAGTTTGGGTATTTTTGCCTTTGCCAGTGTGCATTGTGGTTTCATCTGGCGACATTATTAAATACCTTTTCACACGCAACCTACCTCCTGCGCCTGACTCCTACTACTGAACCACAGACATTACACAACTTCATCTGAGATTTCCCCAGGGCCTCCTCATGCATTGCTAATGTCTGTGTAAAGGCAATTTGTTTGCTCTAATATCCTCCTAGTAAGGTGGAACTATAGGGATTTAAGGAAAGTGTTGGCAGTGGGCATGAGAATTGCAGGTGGACCTTAATTTAATTCATGCGGGAAAATTACTGTATTTTTTTTCTTTGTTTCGTATTATCTGGCAAAGTCTTAGACTACATGGAGGAAATATATGACATCAAGTGATTGACTTAGTGTTAGATTCGATCAGATCCGCGCTAGCCGACATCTGCATAGCGGTTGTTTTGGCGGTGTCAAATCCACAAGCGGCTCCTTGCGTTACCTTATCTCGGACACTGCCATTGGAAGCAGCAAAACAGCAGACTTTATATCCGACAAATCCCATGCAGCCGTGTTATAAGTTCATGCAGTCACATTACAAGTTCAGACACTTGAATGTGTGATGTTATATTGTCTACACCTCGATTAGACTGATAGCCTATCCCCATCCAAATTAACATGAAAACATGCACACTTTCTATCGCAGTTTTGAACTTCTAACGAGGTAGGGATAATAGGAAGGGAGTGATTTTTAACACACAAGAACTCACCGATTTGCGGGCTCATACCGCAGTCACACCTTCAACACCGCCAAAACAGTTATCACTTGATCTGACTGAATTCGAGACCTTATCATTGTAATAATTGTTCAACTCTGTCATTCATTTTCCAACTCATGCTTCAGTGAGTAGTAGAAAGAATCCTCAGAATTCTATTCTACTTCAGCATTCCACGATTTCCATTACCTCCTCATAGCTGGGAATTAGATGACGTAGAACCACAGTCTCGGTAAATTATGACACATCTACTAAATGGAATGTGAAAAGATCAATTTCCCATTGATAGACATACAGAGAGCAGCCCCACAGATAGAGATCAGGCTGAGGCTGGGCAGAGAGGCGTGGTGCTGACTAACCTGTCATAATCCTGACAGATCTCCCCCACTGCTATCAAAGCCTTCAGATACTCGTTGGGCTGGTACGGGTTGATGTAGTGTAGGGAGCAGCTGTTCCGTGGGTCTCCGTTGGAGGCTGTGAAGTCAATGGCCACCTAGAGCAATGACAGATTCATAGAAGACTGTTAACAAACCAAACACCATAAACACTGGACCTAGGGTCTACCTGTCAATGCAGGTTGCGTTGAAGCAGGCTATTCTGTACAGTGCTCTGTCAAACTTGTGTTTCTATAAAGGAATATTATGACAAATCAACTGACTTCCATTGTGTAAGTGTCTGGAGCCTGCGTCATTGAGTGACTTTTCAATGCGGTATCAGCCACATAAAGTCTTAAATACTGTAATATCATCGCAATCACGTCCTCAAACATTATTGCATAACTGCTTAAGCAAATGAATCTGTATAATATATGGTGAAAACATAAATATCTAAGATATGTAAATGAACATTGCTGAAGCCGTCTGTTAAATTTCAATTTCTATGTCCAGCCATTTGCGCAGATGTTCTCAGATCAATTTATACGACCAACATACGTGCAGGATGCATTGAGGGCATTTAAAAAGGAGTGGCAAAGGACATAGATATTTCACTTCTTTGACGTCAGCAGTGCTAATGATCTGAACGCAGGGAGAACTGCAGCTTCTCAACAAGGGAAATAAATATTCTGCAGGTATTTTTTTTTATCATTAGTGCATTATCAAAGGACTTCTATAGTGTTCTTAATCTGTTGATAGTGATACCTAAGGCTGTCTATGCAACAATGAAGCGGTGCTCCTAACATAGCAGTTCCCCTAAATTAATATAAATTATTGCCTCAGTTATCCTTCTAAGGAGCTAGCCTTCAGTGAGAAAAGCATCCGGGCACTCCGGAAAATGCCAGTCAGCAGGGTAATGTTTAATTAGTTAAAGAATGCAGAATGTAATGTTCCACACTTAGAGAATGTAGCATTTAATCAAAACACTGGCCTTGATGACAGCACTTAGGCTGGAAATGGAACACTAGTTCAAATTTCACAGGGAGGTTAAAATACTAGCCCTATTGTCTATTCCAACACCTTAATGAAGGCAAGCAACCATTAATATGTATAGAATGTGTAGGCAGTCAGTGGATCGTACATGTTTGAAGGTTAGCATTGTACTATGCTGCTAAGTGATGATGACATGCTAGTGCATGCATTGGCTGCTCAACTTACTGTAAAGTGGATTTGGCATCCTCCCATGATGTAGTCCAGGAAGGAATACACTCTGTGAAGCTACAGAACAGAGAGGAAGCTTTTAAACTAAACCCCAGAGGGTGGGGGTTCGGACTTGGTGGAGTACTCAATGTTTTTAGATGGATTCTAGTTTTAACCAATGGCTGTTCCATTTACAAAAAAACAGGTATGTATTTTAAAACTATTATTAAACCACTACTCAGTAGCAATCACTGTTTAGAAAACAAGTATTATGTAGTAAGCATGAAAATGAAGAATGGTGATGATTTAATTTAGTCTGAAGGCAGCAGCTCTGTGATGTGCAGTGTGTGATCTCCATGCCAGTTAGAGATCACACACACCCAGTGGGGGCGGCAGAGGATTCAAACTGAGACACAGCAGCAATCATATGAGCTGGGGCGCAGTAAACTAATTAATCCAAATGAAATAATCCAAATGATAGGCTGCCTAAACAATAGGCCTGAGAGACACCAAAACAACTATACCAATTAAAAAAAGTTTTCATTTTTGAAAGACCTGCGAACTAAAAACATAGGGGGAAAGCCCGGTGACAGCCACCCACAGATGTAGTCATTTACAGAATTGGGTAGCGGGGGTGGACAGTAATCTGAGTATGATCGCATTTCTAAAATGAGCAGTACTAGTTCATTAGCACCACAGTGAGGAAAAAAAGTATTTGATCCCCTGCTGATTTTGTACATTTGCCCACTGACAAAGAAATGATCAGTCTATAATTAATGGTAGGTTTATTTGAACAGTGAGAGACACAATAACAAAAAAATCCAGAAAAACGAATGTGAAAAATGTTATAAATTGAATTGCATTTTAATGAGGGAAATAAGTATTTGACCCCTCTGCAAAACATGACTTAGTACTTGGTGGCAAAACCCTTGTTGGCAATCACAGAGGTCAGATGTTTCTTGTAGTTGGCCACCAGGTTAGCACACATCTTAGGAGGGATTTTGTCCCACTCCTCTTTGCAGATCTTCTCCAAGTCATTAAGGTTTCGAGGCTGACGTTTGGCAACTCGAACCTTCAGCTCCCTCCACAGATTTTCTATGGGATTAAGGTCTGGAGACTGGCTGGGCCACTCAAGGACCTTAATGTGCTTCTTCTTGAGCCACTCCTTTGTTGCCTTGGCCGTGTGTTTGTGTCATTGTCATGCTGGAATACCCATCCATGACCATTTTCAATGCCCTGGCTGAGGGAAGGAGGTTCTCACCCAAGATTTGACGGTACATGGCCCCGTCCATCGTCCCTTTGATGCGGTGAAGTTGTCCTGTCCCCTTAGCAGAAAAACACCCCCAAAGCATAATGTTTCCACCTCCATGTTTGACGGTGGGGATGGTGTTCTTGGGGTCATAGGCAGCATTCCTCCTCCTCCAAACACGGCGAGTTGAGTTGATGCCAAAGAGCTCCATTTTGGTCTCATCTGACTACAACACTTTCACCCAGATGTCCTCTGAATCATTCAGATGTTCATTGGCAAACTTCAGACGGGCATGTATATGTGCTTTCTTGAGCAGGGGGACCTTGCGGGCGCTGCAGGATTTCAGTCCTTCACGACATAGTGTGTTACCAATTGTTTTCTTGGTGACTATGGTCCCAGCTGCCTTGAGATCATTGACAAGATCCTCCCATCCTCAAGATCGTGTCCCTGACATCCTTGGAGAGCTCTTTGGTCTTGGCCATGGTGGAGAGTTTGGAATCTGATTGATTGATTGCTTCTGTGGACAGGTGTTTTTTATACAGGTAACAAACTGAGATTAGGACCACTCCCTTTAAGAGTGTGCTCCTAATCTCAGCTCGTTACCTGTATAAAAGACACCTGTGAGCCAGAAATCTTTTTCTGATTGAGAGGGGTTCAAATACTTATTTCCCTCATTAAAATGCAATTCCATTTATAACATTTTTCACATGCGTTTTTCTGGATTTTTGTTGTTGTTATTCTGTCTCTCACTGTTAAAATAAACCTACCATTAAAATTATAGACTCATCATTTCTTTGTCAGTGGCCAACTGTACAAAATCAGCAGGGGATCAAATACTTTTTTCCCTCACTGTATGTACATGTTCTGAGAGAGCAGAACCGAATAGCACAGAGATGGGGATGATTCTCTATGTATTCGATAGTGGAGAGTTGCTGAGCAGGAGCTGTAACGGTTGGCTCTAACCTTGAGATCACTGAGGATGACCACCCCAGAGTTTTTGTAGTTCTTTTTCTTCAGTTTGTACTTTGGATTCATGCAATCCCATGTGACCTTCAACACAAGAGGTAGACAATTCATACAGAAACACAGTTATGAGTTGTGACTTCTTTCATTTATTTCTGTCTTTGTTAGCGATAAGTGGCACATCAGTGACACGCATGAAACATTCAACAGTGAATGACAGCACTCTCTCTCCTTTCGACCGACCTTGCTTCCACCGCCAATTTTCTGCATTTCTCGGAAGGTGGCATAAAACTCTCCGATGAAGTCGTGTTTTCCCCTGGAGTCGGAATCCCAGACTAGGCACTGTGACACAATCAGACAGTGACAGACAGAACCCTCTAATATCTACTGTTCATTCACCAGTAAGTTACTTCATTCACCAGTTCCGTTCATTCATTCATCAATACCACAGCAGCAATGTTAAACCATCACACTATGACTTCCTGTGTTTCTTACCTTGAGCTTCCTGTCCTCATCACAGCTACACAGAGAGATGAGAGACACTTTAAAGGGCTCCCACACGGGGTTCAGGTTGTTTTTGATTACCTGCAACAGCAAGAGCACATTAGACATGAGTAACTTTCACCACACATGGAGAAGGAGAGTTAGATACATAGAGGAGGAATGAATGTGTCTATTACCTCAGTTCTGTGAACGAGCTGTTCCGTCCCATCATCGTTTATTCGATATATTTCCAAAAAGGGGTCTGACTTACTGAACAGATCCTGCCAAATATACAAACCAATCAAACATAAGACACAAATTCTGGTTGAGCCATTAATGTACAGTCATTTATCTCAGACAATCAAATAACGAACAAGTTCTTGAAATCACACACACAGAGATGTCATCATGTTAGCGTGGTTCTCCTGGTGCTAAATTTGACACAGCTTGTCCCCTGCCTGTGCATGTGGTGTATTGTTCACTGCTGTGACAAATCAAATCAGGAAAAGGGTGTGAAAGAGTAATTTGACATTGAGTCTCAAGGTAAGGCTGAGAGCAATTACAGCTTGTTTGGGTCAATTGATTGTTCAGGGCTCAACAAACAGTATTTCTGTACATTGTGTAGTGTATGTGTGTGAGAGTGTTAGAGAAAGGAATGGAGGGAGAAAGAACGAGTGTGTGAGAGAGTGAGAGGGGGGCACAAAACAAGATATTTAATGTCCCCATTTCTCGCTGCATTAGCCTGATACAGCTCCACAGGGACAGCCAGAGGAAAGAAGGAGGTAGCCCCCAATCTTGTTGTCACGGCAACCCCTTGCCTGTGGCGTCACTGTGGACTGACGTGCATTACAAGTGCATTTGTCTGTCAACATTTAATCCCTGTCCAGCAATAACAGCTCTCACCATTTATATAATCAGCACCATTAATTAAGTTACCTATACCTTTAACCAGCACGGTCTACAGAGTTCCATAATGTTCCAAGTTCCATAATGTCCTCCAGCAGTTTGTTCAGTACCTTGGATAGCATTTCAGGCAGCGTCACAGTATTAGAAATAAATGGGGGATATTTCATTGCCTGATCCATGTTGGTCATACTGTGGTTGTCTTTCCATCTACAATGATATATATTTTCTACATATCTCACTTCTCGAGTACTTTGAAAACAAAAGGTTAAACATTCAAGAAGTTTAAATGCAAACCTTTGAAAAGGTACTTTGTCCGAGCCATCAACCATTGTGCAGGTAAATCAACTACAATATTGAAGTGCCTCATCACATCTGATCACCATTGTGAAGCCGGCAGTATTTATAGCCTGTGTGGTATAGATCATGTGCGTAGTCTATTAGAGTTATATTTCTCAGTGTAATGGGATCCTCAAAGTCATTGGAACGGACAGATTCCATACAAAGATAGTAGCCTGGCAATTAATCTGTCTGAGCATGTGCATGTGGCCATCCCCCCACATCTCTCTCTTTCTCTACCTCCCTTCCCCCTCTCTCACTCCCCCTTAAAAGGGTTATTCGGCTTTCCCCATAGGAGAACCCTTTGAATAACCCTTTTTGGTTCCAGGTAGAATAATCTTTACACAGAGGGTTCTACATGAACCAAAAAATGGTTTAACCTGGAACCCAA
Source organism: Brachymystax lenok tsinlingensis (assembly GCA_030435695.1). Lineage (NCBI taxonomy): Eukaryota > Metazoa > Chordata > Actinopteri > Salmoniformes > Salmonidae > Brachymystax > Brachymystax lenok. The sequence goes on along the minus strand of CM059819.1, from coordinate 30,546,343 downwards.
AAAGGGTTCTCCTATGGGGACATCCAAATAACCTTTTTGGAACCCTTTTTCTAGGAGTGTAGAGTTAAAGTAGTTTGCTGACAGGGTTGGGCAACTGAAATGTAATTATGTCAATAAGAAAAGGAAATAGAATGTTTTAAAGCACACCATACCACCATTTATGAGTTTCCCTGCCTCCAATATACACTGAATATTAAATTAGTCTTTATTGTTTGTGTCTAAATCACAAACAGTGCAATTGGAAATCTGTTTTTATTTCCACATGGAATTGCTCATCATGACCATTTTTCTACTGGGTTAGGTCCAATCAGCCAATCAAAAGGACTGTAATTGCTAACTAATAAACGTATTACAAAGGAGCCTGGGCCCTGCTCTGATGAATACACACTAAGCAGAACTTTACCTCCACTCCCTGTTAACTTTCTCCAACACTGCTTAGAGTCAGAGGCCAATTGCACCCTTTGCTTGGTAGCATTCTGAGAGCATAGAGAGGCAGGGAGAAGATCTATGCTATAATCATTGATGTCAGAGAGTTATTCCAGTCTTGTTGACTGAGATATGAACCTTCTGCCTTGAGCCTTGTGTGGGTGTGCCAACTCTACTGTAGGTGCCTCAGTGCTCCAGCTCCCCAAATCTGCTGCCAAATATCTTTCGTAACCCTCCTAAATGCTCTACCGACAACAAACTCCCTCTTTCTGAGCTCACCATGCATTTTCCATAGCTTTTCTCCATCAAGCCATTTATTGAAAAACTACTGCTGTCTGTGCTGTCTTTGCACAAGGAGCCCCATGTTGGATCGATTTCCTCATCTTGTGTTAGGGCGCAGGAATTTAGAGTTGAAAAGGACAGGTCGATCATGTCCTTTGGATATTGAAAGGCAGCCTTTCAGAGCCAGGATACTTGAAATGTATAAATTCATAAATTTCAGGCAAAAATGGAATGGTAGGAAAAAAGGGGGGAGTATTTAGCAGATAAACACTAAGAGTATATTTTAGCCTGAGGCAGAGAAAGTAAAGGAGGAAGACCCTGAGAGATATGCTGAGTAAAGGAGGAAGACCCTGAGAGATATGCTGAGTAAAGGAGGAAGACCCTTAGAGATATGCAGAGAAAAGGAGGAAGACCCTTAGAGATATGCAGAGAAAAGGAGGAAGACCCTGAGAGATATGCAGAGAAAAGGAGGAAGACCCTGAGAGATATGTAGAGAAAAGGAGGAAGACAGAGATATATAGAGAAAAGGAGGAAGACCCTGAAAGATATGCAGAGAAAAGGAGGAAGACCCTGAGAGATATGCTGAGCAAAGGAGGAAGACCCTGAGAGATATGCTGAGTAAAGGAGGAAGACCCTTAGAGATATGCAGAGAAAAGGAGGAAGACCCTGAGAGATATGCTGAGTAAAGGAGGAAGACCCTTAGAGATATGCAGAGAAAAGGAGGAAGACCCTGAGAGATATGCAGAGAAAGGGAGGAAGACAGAGATATATAGAGAAAAGGAGGAAGACCCTGAAAGATATGCAGAGAAAAGGAGGAAGACCCTGAGAGATATGCAGAGAAAAGGAGGAAGACAGAGATATATAGAGAAAAGGAGGAAGACCCTGAAAGATATGCAGAGAAAAGGAGGAAGACCCTGAGAGATATGCAGAGAAAAGGAGGGAGACCCTGAGAGATATGCAGAGAAAAGGAGGAAGACCCTGAGAGATATGCAGAGAAAAGGAGGAAGACTGAGAGATATGCAGAGAAAAGGAGGAAGACTCTGAGAGATATGCAGAGAAAAGGAGGAAGACCCTGAGAGATATGCAGAGAAAAGGAGGAAGACCCTGAGAGATATGCTGAGTAAAGGAGGAAGACCCTGAGAGATATGCAGAGAAAAGGAGGAAGACCCTGAGAGATATGCAGAGAAAAGGAGGAAGACTCTGCGAGATATATAGAGAAAAGGAGGAAGACCCTGAGAGATATGCTGAGAAAAGGAGGAAGACTCTGCGAGATATATAGAGAAAAGGAGGAAGACCCTGAGAGATATGCAGAGAAAAGGAGGAAGACTCTGCGAGATATATAGAGAAAAGGAGGAAGACCCTGAGAGATATATCGAGAAAAGGAGAAAGAGAAGGAGAAAGGTGGATATTAGTTGAGAGACAAGGAGAGAGAGAGATAGAGAGAGAGGATAAGTGTGGAGGCGTTCGGATACGGCTTGTTGCTGCTGTAGGAAGAACAGACACCTGCAGAGCTTCAGGGCCAGTGGTCCATTGTGGGATGCTTTGTGTGGAGGGGCTGTTTGCAAACAGAGAACCACATGGTAACACCGCTTAAGCACACACACACACCAACACACAAACAAACACGCACACACTGAACTCACACTGATCTCACCCTCATCTTCCTTTGGCTATCTGTCAAGGGTCCATGACACACTATTCTCACAATGCTTGTCTCAACGGGGAACCAGCATTTACAGAAAGCCAAGTTCAACTCAGACTTAATAGAACAAATGCTGAAATGTATGTTGTATGCCTTTATGTCATATCCTCCAGTAAATACAGTGTAAAGCATATGGATCTAAATAAATGTTACGTTTATAAGTGTAGAAAATCCATATAATCATTGTATGTCTTTTTTGTCTCGTTAATGACTGATTATGTCAAAAAGAGATCCAATATTGAAATCACATTCACAGGAGAGAGGTTCAACAGCCAGCAATAAGCACAAATTCATTCACCCATGAACTATATTGACATTTCCATCAGGAGAAGGCCCCTAATCCCTTACCTTATCATCCAGTTTCTTGGCACAGAAGAACAGTTCAACATATCCATTGTTGCCAGAAATTTCTTCAGCGTGTACCTGAAAAAAGAAAAAAGGGTTTTAGTAAGTCACATTTTTGCCAATGAGAATATTTTATTCTCTGCAGGCAGACAGCCTGTCGTATGACATGTGGATAGGACCATGAGTGTTATTACTTTAAAACTTCAACAGAAAGCTCCCTCAGGCCCAGAAACAGAGAGAGGAATCAATGTACACAAACAACAAGTGTGCAGTTGAAAATTGGCAATAAACACAGATTTCCTTCCTCAGGGCCGTGTGGTGAGACAGGGATGCAGCTTGAGCCCCACCCTATTCAACATATACACTGAGTGTACAAAACATTAGGAATGCCTTCCTAATATTGAGTTGCACCCCCTTTAACCTTCAGAACAGTCTCAATTCATTGGGGCATGGACTCTACAAGGTGTTGAAAGCATTCCACAGGGATGCTGGCCCATGTTGACTCCAATGCTTCCCCCAGTTGTGTCAAGTTGGCTGAACAATTCTTGATTCACAGAGGAAACTGTTGAGCATGAAAAACTCGTCAGTGTTCCGGTGCTCCTGGCACTTACTATCATATCCCTTTCAAAGGCACTTAAATATTTTGTCTTGCTCATTTACCCTATGTATGACACACATACACAGTCCATGTCTTAATTGTCTCAAGACTTAAACATCCTTCTTTAGCCTCTCTCCTGCCCTTCATCTACACTGATTGGAGAGGATTTAACAAGTGACATCAATAAGTCATCATACCTTTCACCTGGATTCACCTGGTCAGTCTATGTCATGGAAATGTTTTGTACAATCAGTGTACAGTATATCAATGAATTGGCGAGGGCAGTAGAACAGTCTGCAGCATCCGGCCACACCCTTCTGGACTCAGCAATCAAATGCCTACTGTTTTCAGATGATCTGGTGCTTCTGTCACCAATCAAGCAAGGCCTACAGCAGCCCCTAGATCTTCTGCATAGATTCTGTGACTTGGGCCCTGACAATGAATCTCAGTAAAGAGAAACATAATGGTGTTCCAAAAAAGCTCCTGTTACTAGGACAACAAATACAAATGATATCTAGATACCGTTGCCCTAGAGCACACAAAGAACTATACCTACCTCGGCCTAAACATCAACACGACAGGTACCTTCCACAAGGCAGTGAATGATCTAACAGATAAGGCAGGAAGGGCCTTCTACGCCATCAAAATTAACATACAACTAGACATCCCAATTACGATCTGGCAAAAAATACTTCAATCAGTTATAGAAGCCATTACTCTCTATGGTTGTGAGGTCTGGGGTCGACTCACCAAACAAGGATTCACAAAATTCACACCCAATTGAGACTATACTTAGTGTACAACGCAAAGCCCCAAACAATACATGCAGAGCTGTTAGATTCTATAACCAGCTAAAAGGAAGCGATGACCACACATTCCACCACAAAGCCCTCACCTACAGAGAGATGAACCTAGAGAAGTGTCCCGTCATCCAGCTGGTTCTGGGGTTCTGTTCACAAACACAAACAGACTCCACAGAGCCACAGGACAGCAACACAATTATACCCAACCAAATTATGAGAAAACACTAAGATAACTATTTGACACACTGTAAATTATCAACCAAAAAACAGAGCAAATTGGAACGCTATCTGTCCCTAAACAGTGAGTACACAGTGGCAAAATACCTGACCACTGTGACTGACCCAAATTAAGAAAATCTTTGACTATGTACAGACTCAGTGAGCATAGCCTTGCTTTTGAGAGAGGGCAGACCTGGCTCTCAAGAGAAGACAGGCTCTGTTCCCCTTACCCACAAAATGAAGTGGAAACTGAGCTGCCCATCCTAACATTCTGCCAAACATATGACCACATTAGAGATACATATTTCCCACATATCACACAGACCCACAAATAGTTTGAAAACATATCAAACATTGATAAACTCCCATATCTGTTAAGCGAAATACTGCAGTGTGCAATCACAGCAGCAAGATTTGTGGCCCGTTGCCATGAAAACAGGGCAACCAGTGGAGCACAAACATTGTAAATAGCACCAATATGTATCTGTTTATTTATCTTCCCCTACTATTCATACTACAACTATTTGCACATTGCTAAAACACTGTACATAACACTTTAAATGTCTATCTTTTTTAAACCTTTTTGAGTTCAATATTTTTTGTTAAATTCTAATCGTTTTTGGTAAATGTTGTTTTGTGTCTTCTCACTTTTGTCTATTGTTTATTTCACTTGCTTTGGCAACGTAAACAAGTTTCCCATGCCAATGAAGCCCCTTTGAATTGAATAGAGGTAGAGGGGAGAGGGGAGAGGGGAGAGGGGAGAGGAAATTAGGGAGAAGGGAGCATTCTAAAAGTAGACACTAAAAGTAGACACAGTGTCGCATAGCTAATGGTGTGGTCAGAGCCCAAAGAGTTCCAGATACACTACAATGAGCCCATTACAGTGAGTGCTGCTCACCTTCAGAACCCCTCCTGAAGAACAGTTAGAAGGTTACAAGTCATCTCAGCACATTAGGACAAATTGTATTGACCCTTTACTGCCCCTCACCTCCTAAAGAAGTGTTATTATACACCGGTAAGCCAGTGAATCAAGTGCTGTCTATCTAACAGGACTTTATCTGTGTTAAAATGCACGACTACTACAATAATGAAAAACATCTGTTAACTCAAAACAACAAGAACATTTCTACTGTAAAGTGTATAGTTTCTGTAATTCAAACAGAAGTGTGGCAATGGTCCAGTAACAAACTCTATGGGTCTCTAAGCTTATCAATAATACAGCACAGCAAAGCTATAACACTTGGTGCATGTGTCGTATCAGCAGCTTGTCAAGCTTTCTGTACGTACAGTATGCATCTTGGATTAATATGATTTACTGTATCTCATATCATGGTGCCATTGTCCTGGTGAGTATTGTGTAGGCATAATGTGTATTATGTATTGGATTGTGGCCCGGCTATGAATTCCAGTTAGAAGGCCATTGTAATGTGATGCTCGCCAGTGGGAGCCACAGTAACTGCATTCAATGGTACCTTAATCCCTACCATTTGATCAACTGTTCTCCACATCCCATGTCCCCATATGTGTGATGAACATCTGAGAGATGTGTTACAAAGACTGGGGAGGGGATTTTTCACACAAAATAAAAACAGTTGACTGTTGTTCTGCCACCTTCCAGATTAGCCTGCAGGCACATTACAGGCGGACGCCATGCCATTGGGATCCATCACACGGACAGACCTGACAAAGCCCTGGTCCATTATCATATCAGTAAAAGCCATTTTCAGAAACACCATGACACAGGTTAGCACTAATTCACTAGAATGCATTAAGCCCACACTGCTACAGGACAGTGCTAAAACAAACCCATTATATCCCCCAAAACCACCTCACAGCAAGCTGCCGCCATTGGATCACATCCAATCAATGCTCAAAATGGCAATACTAGCCGAAGGGAAAGATCCTCAAATGCCATCATTACTTTGTCCATTTCCATCACAAGCAAGTCATTCTCAGTCCTTCTCTCGAAGGGCAATTTTTGCGTAGTTTGTTAGGGTAAAATCAATAAAGATAGGTATCAATGAGGCAAAAGGTCTGTTGTTGACATTATCGGATTCACTCCTTGGTTAAAACCCCTTCTCTTTTCTCCTCTCTGCAGTAGAAGAAGGAACTGAGAGATCAGAGACTCTGCACCTCTGACTTAACAGGCGCAGTGAGGAACATTGACTCTTCCTCCCACTCCACTAAAGGTCAGATTTGCAGGCTTGTTAAACACAGTTTCTCTGTGTTGTTTCCTTTTGTATGGCAATGTAATGTTGGCCTGGCAGATGGTGTTGAGACCATCCAACAGAAACAACACTCTGTGCTTTAACGTCCCCCTCTCTTTGTCATGACAGATATGGTATATGAGTCATGATTCTTTGTACAGAGAAGCATCCTTACATCACAGGATTCACATCAACTACTTGCTTGAATTGATTTAACAAGTCATTGCATTTGATTTTGCTTGCCACTGTTACTGCAACAGTGAGCCAATGGTGAGCGAGATCAATAGGATGATGAATAGGTGAAACCTACCGTGATGGTGGATTTCCCGGCGTACTTTGCATACTTTAGGAATAAAGGCTTCACCATCTTCTTCTGGGCTACAATCTGTGGAACACAGGAAAACTATGAATGACTGGTGACTAGTGAAGCAGTGAGAATTATTACAAGACAATTAGTATGAAAGCAGTTTGAGAGCAGTATGACGAGGATTGGTGACCTCTAACCTTTACCCTCTGACCTCTGTTGTTGGTGAGCAGCAACTCGGCACACTGTTCCATTCAGTTTATGTGTGGTGAGTGATTTGACTAGACATAAGAAATTATACATTGGATAACTGAGTGGAAGGGTCAGACATTCAGTACAGGACCTGGCCAAGCGTACACTCCACCCCACCAAGGAAGTCGTCATCGCGGGTGCCAATACTGTGGGTGCCATGGATGTCGTAGACCTCGAACCGCAGCTTCTGCACTTCCTCAAAGTAGTAGTCCAGGGTGAAGACCTTGGCAAAGACCGGGTGCAGGTTGCTCTTGATCACCTCTGTCCTGTCAAGCTGAAGCGACAAGAGGGGAGAAAAAGGCACAGTATTAGAAAGTAGATGTGGACACGTTGTTGGAGATTACTGGAGAAACTCGGACCTCCAACTCAACTTTCTAATGAGAGCTTCCTACCAATTAAACATCAAAAGTCCAGTTTTATATGCAATGTACATTGTATCAGTTCATCTGCAATGCTAATTAATGTATGGGACATGGTGATGCATTCATGGGCACATGGGAATGCAGGAACTACAGCCAAAGACCCATCTGCACCTGGATCACTGCTACAGTCACTGTTGGCGTTCTTGTTTGTTTTCCTGTTAATTAGACCAAAATGTAAATCTTGTGAAGCTCTTGTTCAGACAGTGACAGCAGAGAGGATTTTAGTGGACTGAGGACTGAGAGCTCAGCAGACACACAGCTCATCCATTGCCATGCTTGGTCATTCATATACCTGTTTATCTAATACACCTGGTTCATGCCTGAACTCTCCACATTGCCACCTGCTTTCAGTGGAGCACAGAGGCTGCATTTACGCAGGATTCTGATCTTTGACAAATCAAATCAGCTCTTTTGCCAATAATTGGGCAAAATATCAGAATTTGGCTGCCTATGTAAACCCAGCCAGAGTGTACCCATCTAGCACCCAGACAAATAATGTCCCATCCAGTAGCATCCAGCATCCAATTATGTCCAGTACCAGATAAATTATTGTTAATTTAACTCCAAGCTAGGTATTCTGAGGGGAGTCAACTCATCATCAAAAGCATATGTGTCCCCTAAAGATGCTATCAGTAAATTAAAGTGACCTAAAAAGCTGTGTTTAAGTGTTTCATGGTTTAAGTGTTTCATGGTTTAAGTGTTTCATGGTTTAAGTGAATCAATGGATTTCAAATTGGAGCTATTGAAAAGGCATATTAAAAAAGAATTCAAGCCTAAGGCAACTGTCAATCTAAATCTGGTAAGGAAACTTAAAATGCCATAAATATTTTACTCGCTTTCCATTTCTTTTAATTTGAGGAAAAAGTTGTGACGGTAAAACAGAAGATAAAGTCAGAAAGTCATCAAACACAGGTATTTAAATATGAAAGGCAAATTGACAATCTCCATAGTTTCACCTAAAAAATAAATACTCTAGAGATTACCATCAATCTCAATACAGCCTAGCCATCAATCTCACTAACAACCTTACCATAGCAAAGCCAAATCCCACCAGTCCATAGAGCGCAAATCAAGAATGAAGCTTCCTGATCAGCAGCTCTGTCAAAGCTCTCTAAAGTCAGAGTCAACATTGGCCCCACACACCAAACACCATGAACATACATGGCACACTATAGTACACACATGCACTTCCACATTAACATTCAGATATTCAGGAGTTAATCCTACTGCTTTGCCTCATGCTGTTGGCCTTGAGCTGACGAGAACACACACAGACACACACACACGCACATACACACACTTACAATGGTTGATGAGAAGCAACAGAGCAAGCATGCACCTTTTCTCACTGACAATTACTGTAGAATAAAGTGTCTAGTTTGCCAGTCCTAATTAGCCACACCTCAAGAGTGTTAAAGACAATGTTATTAAGTATACTGATACAGGTGACCTGAGGAATGGGGGTGGGTAGTCTTGTTGTTCATTATTGACCTTGCAAACAGTACAAAGAGTGGTTAATTTCTCAGGAGATAACAGCTAAGACATGTTTTATTTAGACTCTCTAGCCCTCCTCCTCTCGCTGTTTCTCTCTCGATCTCTTCCTGTGCTATCTGGTTGGACATTTATTGAACACGGACAAGTTTGTTTCCGTGTGTGGAGAATGCTACCCAGAGCCACAGAGGAAGGGCTGTGCCTGTGTGATGAAAGCTACCAGAACCACAGAGGAAGGGCTGTGCCTGTGTGATGAAAGCTACCAGAACCACAGAGGAAGGGCTGTGCCTGTGTGATGCCTACCCCTGTGATGCCCATTCATCTGGAGTGGTAGGGAGAGTCTACAGAGAGGTGACTGACGTACGGAGGGATCTCTGAGGTCCCAGGGAGTCAGCTCCCTCTCTCCTCACTCTCTCCTGCTTGCCAGCAGGGTCGGTCCTGAATGGGAGACCAGATGCTGCTGGAAGTGAGGTTGGAGGGCCAGTAGGGGGCACTCTGGCCAAAGGAGCTCCCAATAGAGTAGCACAGTATGAGTCGTAAAACCTAGCGGACAAACAAGAAAATAGTTCCAATCGTTTTTCCCTTAGGTGATTTTAGAAATACTTAAAATAAGGAATGTGTTTGGTGTAGGCTTACCCTGACGAGAAGTTTTGATAACCGTGTAAATGGACAAGGTGACTTTTATCAATATATTTGCCTGTATTTACCCCCCAAAAATGAAATGGTATTTAGCTGCTAATGTGATAAAATACTACAAATGCCATGATGATCTGGATGAGACTGCCTAATCGAGGTAAATGTAAGAATCATTTGGGGTGGTGCAGCGGTCTAAGGCACTGAATCGCAGTGCTAGAGGTGTCACTACAGGTTTGATCCCGGGCTGTATCACAACCGGCCGTGATCGGAAGCCCCATAAGGTGACGCACAATTGGCCCAGTGTTGTGAGGGTTTGACCGGGGTAGGCCGTCATTGTAAATAAGAATTTGTTCTTAACTGACTTGCCTGGTTAAATAAGAAACAAATATCTAATGTTAGCTAAATTTAGGAATGAATAACTTGGCAAAATGTCTTTAAATTGACAATTCTGTGAACTGTCTTGTGCAAGTTTTAATTGACACAATACCTGTTAGCAAAGGTGTCAGCTAGAGATGACGTGCAGGAGCTTGCAGGGATTTGTAGTTTAGCATTACGTCTACTTTGATGCTAATTAGCATTTTCGAATCTGAGAGTAAATAGAGATGAATATATTGATAAGTCACCTTGTCCGAGAGAGATTTACATGGTTATCAACAACAACAAAAAAGTCACGCCAGGGTAAGCCTACATGAAACACAGCCCTTGTTTTAAATGTTTCTAAAATTCCCTATGGGAAAAATGTATGGTGGAAAAACAATTGGAACCATTTCCCTGTTTGACCGCTAGGTTTTATGGGTATTATGACACCCTCACTGTAGGGCTCTATGCCCCAGGGCAGTGAAGGGGACATTGCCCTGAATAGGGTCTTTCAGATGGGATTTTAAAATGGGTGTCCTAACTCTCTGTGGGCATAAAACATTCCATAGCACTTATCGTAAGAGTAGGGGTGTAATGCCGTGTTCAAAACAACTGGGAACTCTGGTAAAAAACTAGCTCCAACTGGGATAAATCTTTTTGAACGGTCAACCAACTCAGAATTCCAAGTCGGAAACTCTGGCATCTTTCTAGAGCTACGACTTTCCGACCTGAAGATAACAGATGTCATGATATGACCTTGTTTTTTACCCAACAGAGAACAGAGGAATCTCATTAAGTAATTTTCATACAGGGAAGGTTGTATCAGTGACAAACACTAGAATGCAAAACCGCTACAGATGGAGGGGCATTCAGAGAGGAAAATGTGAGTTGATTTCTTGATACCTAACTTTTATAAAATAAGTCTAATCACATCGTCAACTAAAAAAGTTATGAGTTTTTTTTCCTTCCCTTGTGTCCATCGAAGCATATACATTGTATATACATTTGTTCATATGGGCAGAATATTGAATAAAATGAATAAATAAAAATGTGCTGCATTCGTTCGGCAGGAGAGAGAGAAGCGAGATGTGTGGATTTAGCTACTCGCTCTCTCTCTCAGCCTTTGGCATGATGAGAAAAATATTTGCGTGACAATGTTGCTTCCCTGTTCAGATGGATTTGAGAGCAAAGGAGTGGGTCACCAAAGACTCAAATACAAAGTAGTACAACACATCATATCCCAAGGGAGTGTTCATTCAAGGGCCTCTTCCCCAGCCCAACTATCTTGACACAGCTCTCTGTTTTGCTGAATTCTATCTTTAGTAAAACCATGAAGTAGCTTCTACATCGACAAACATGCTCCGACCACTGTAAATCAACAGCACTGGTATGGTTAAGATCAGTGGCATGTATTAATGGATGCCAAGGGAACCCAGGCTTTCCCAAATCATTTACCAAGAAAAAACCCTAAAATAATATATATTTAGTCTCTCTGTGTTATCATAATTGACCTTCAATTCGCAAGAGGCTGAATGTATCTCACCGGGGAAAGCATCAGAGCAAGAGAAACAGCACCCCTCTGTCTCTGTATTTTTGTAGGCCATCTATTTGATGTGGTATGGTCATAAAGAGTACGATATTGCTGCCGCCCGTAGCATTGAACGCAAGGGAAGCCAGCAAGCGTTTGGTCTCTCTTGATAAAAAAAGTATAAAATAATAGCCAATCAGCATTGAGGTCAACTGTGAATGGTCCTGGCACACCAAAATAAAGTGTCAAGGGAAGCCAGTTTGGATTTGGCTTCAGTCCAATCATAGAGAAATACGGCATATCAAAGAGAAATACGGCATATTATAGAGAAATACGGCATATCATAAAGAAATACAGCATATCATAGAGAAATACGGCATCTATAGAAACAACTTGAATTGTTGCATCTCGTTTTGTTGTTGTCCTCCGGTGGCTAGCTAGCTAGCTAAAATTGTCCCTTTCCTAAATTAGATGGAGATAGGGATTTGGACTTGTGGTTTTACTTAGTTCTCCATACTGGCCAATGAATATAAAGGCAATTCTGATCCAACCATAAACTACATTGTGCTCCCTGACTGAGAGGATGGAAGTTCAATATGTAGCTAAATGTAGAAGGCTAACATTGCCCATGAAAGGAAGTTGGGCTAGCGAGCAATTATTTTAGCCAGGTAGCCTAGGACAACAAAAAGATAAGAGTGTACTGTATGGCAGTCATAGACAACTTAGTCAACATGAAATACTTTCACCAACACACACAAACAAAGCAGAACCATGGACAGCCACGTCATATGTACCTTACATTGATTGGACTAAATAGTTTTTGGTATCTTTTAGTTGTCAATGTCTTAGACTATGCATAGGTGATTTGATGATGTTGAAATGTTGAAGTTGAAATGTTGCTGGAATAGTGGCGGAAGCTCCTGTTTTCTTTGCGACTTGCAGTATCTCTCTGTGGTTCTAAATTGTTGTTGTTTAGTAATCTGAAAATGTCAGAAACATGAACTTTCTTGGTCATGCTGTAGGTCATGTAACTGTTTGTTACATGCAATATGCTTTGTGGACTTCACCGGACAACAGCTGCTCTCTGGTTTTGTGATGAAACAAAGGTGTGGTTGAATTTGTCCTGCCACTGTGTTTTCTTATTGTCTCGGCCTTAGGCCTATATATCACAGTCGCAAGGCAAACAAACTAACAGGTTATAGAGCAAACAACACAATTATCACAACACAGGTTGTAATATGGCTTCCCCAGTGATTTTACCCATGCACCGTTTCTGGTTAAGATACTTTTGGTCATGCAGTGTATGTGGACACCTGCTCATCGAACATCTCATTACAAAATCATGAGCATTAATATGGAGTTGGTCCCCCCTTTTCTGCTATAACAGCCTTCACTCTTCTGTAAAGGCTTTCCACTAGATGTTGGAACATTTCTGCAGGGACTTGCTTCCATTCAGCCACAAGAGCATTAGTGAGGTCAGGCACGGATGTTGGGCGATCAGGCCTGGCTCCCAGTGGGCGTTCCAATTCATCCCAAAGGTGTTCGATGGGGTTGAGGTCAGGGCTCTGTGCAGGCTAGTCAAGTTCTTCCCCACCAATCTTGACAAACCATGTCTGTATGGACCTCGCTTTGTACACAGGGGTATTGTCATGCTGAAACAGGACCTTCCCCAAACTGTTGCCACAAAGTTGGAAGCATAGAATCGTCTAGAAGTAATTGTATGCTATAGCATTAAGACTTCCCTTCACTGGAACTAAAGAGCCTAGCCTGAACCATGAAAAACAGACCATTATTCCTCCTCCACCAAACTTTACAGTTGGCACTGCATTCGGTCAGGTAGCTTTCTCCTGGCATCTGCCAAATCCAGAATCGTCCATCTGACTGCCAGATGGTGAAGCGTGATTCATCACTCCAGGGAACACGTTTCCACTGCTCCAGAGTCCAATGGTGAAGAGCTTTACACCACTCCAGCCTACGCTGGCATTGCACATGCTGATCTTAGGCTTGTGTGCGGCTGCTCAGCCATGGAAACCCATTTCATGAAGCTCCCAACGAACAGTTATTGTGCTGATGTTACTTTCAGAGGCAGTTTGAAACTTGGCAGTAAGTGTGTCAGACGATCTTTACGCGCTTCAGCACTCAGAGGTCCCCTTCTGTGAGCTTGTGTGGCTGAGCCGTTGTTGCGCTTAGAAGTTTCCACTTCACAATAACAGCACTTACATTTGACCGGGACAGCTCTAGCAGGGCAGAAATTTGACGAACTGACTTGTTGGAAAGGTGGCATCCTATGACTGTGCCACGTTGAATGTCACTGAGCTCTTCAGTAAGGCCATTGTACTGCCAATGTTTGTTTATGGAGATTGCATTGCCGTGTGCACGATTTTATACCCCTGAAATAGCCGAATTCACTCATTTGAAGTCCGCTATATATGACTGATATTCTGTATATCTATAAGGCAGTTTGAATTATAGATGGTTGACAAAGAAATCCATCTTTGTTCCTTCAGCCCATTTTCAGCCCATTGCGTTCCCATTTGAGATGCATTCTCCACAGACATGGATGATATGGTTATTCGGAGCATTAGGTTGTATCAATTATATCACCTCTTAACGCTCTAGCTGAATTTAGGGGAGTTATGTAAACTACTCAAGTGCTCAGCTTGCAGAGAACCCAGGTTAATTTCCTCATGAAATGTTGTTTTATTGCATTACCACAGCGACAAATTGATTAGTGTATGTTCAACACTATCAGCCAAGCTTCATTATTGCCAAAGCCTCGGAACACATTTCTCATTCATAACCATTAACTGGGCCTCAGTAAATGCTTCCCATCTCAACACACTACTATTTGGCATTGTCACTGTTAATCATTATCTGGCAATGCCTGTAGGAGAGGCGAAAACATTGGGGCATAATTGCAACATACACTGAGTGTACAAAAATGTTTGAACATTAGGAACACCTTGCTAATATTGAGTTGCACTCCCTTTCGCCCTCAGAACAGCCTCAATTCGTCAGGGCATGGACTCTACAAGGTGTCTCAGGGATGGTTTACTCTTGAAATGTCTTTGGTCTCTACTGACTTGGCTAAATCAGCCACTCGTTTTCTTGCACCTTATTTGTGGAACAATCTTCAAAATGTTTTTAAATATGATGTTTTGGTGCCTCTAGGGCAATTCAGAAAGCTGACTGAGGACCTTATTACTGATGTATGTTTGTTTTTTATGACCGGGTTTTTCTTTCTACTTGCATTTTGTCTTTATATTACTGTGTATTTTCTGTAATTTATGTAATTCAGGGCTCATCTGTAAAAGAGACCATGGTTAAATAAGGATAAATAAATAAAATTCACAGGGATGTTGGCCCATGTTGACTCCAATGCTTCCCAGCAGCATTGCAGTACCATACCCGTTCAAAGGCACTTAAATATTTTGTCTTGCCCATTCACCCTCTGAATGGCACACATACACAACCCATGTCTCAATTAACCTGTCTCCTCCCCTTTATCTACACTGATTGAAGTGGATTTAATGAGTGACATCAATAAGGGATCATAGCTTTCACCTGGTCAGTCTGTCATGGGAGAGCAGGGGTTCCCTCTTAAGGATCGGACCCTTTTTTTCAATTTTCACCTAAAATGACATACCCAAATCGAACTGCCTGTAGCTCAGGACCTGAAGCAAGGACATGCATATTCTTGATACCATTTGAAAGGAAACACTTTGAAATTTGTGGAAATGTGAAATGAATGTAAGAGAATATAACACAATAGATCTGGTCAAATATAATACAAAGAAAAAGCATGGTTTTTTTCATCTTTGAAATGCAAGAGAACGGACAATATATGACTTAAGAATAAAGGCGCAATTTAGATTCTGGCCACTAGATGGCAGCAGTGTATGAGTGAGTTTTAGACTGAGTTGGCAAAGTTTTAGACTGATCCACTGAACCATTGCATTTCTGTTCAAAATAGTGCCAGGTTGGAACAGTGCCAGTCTGGAATCCCATCTCAAATCATCCCATCTCAAATGGGAATGCAATGGGCTGAAGAAACAAAGATGGATTTCTTTGGCAACCACCTATAATTCAAACTGCCTTATAGATATACAGAATATCAGTCATATATAGTGGACTACTGCATCATGGGAAATATGCTATTCATAGCTCACACACCCCCAGCTCATATTACAGATAGTGTACCAGTGTAATTCCAAGGCAGACAAGAAACTATGACCTGCAACGTAGAAAGAGATTGTGAGAAAGAGATACGGAGAGTAGAGGAAGAAGCGTGAAAAGGAAAATAAGATTTCCTGTACCCCTCCCTCTTCCTATGAACAATGTTCTCGGTGATCTGTTTGAGAATTTCAATTCCGTTTCAGGTAGCTACTCTATAAATCAGAATCCATTTCAAAAGAAAAGAAGATGGCAGCAATACCACCAAGCCAGCACCAGATACGTCACTTCTAACTGGCTCTACTTTGTTCTCTGTGATCTGGTGCACTGCCCAGCTGTTGAGATAATGGGAGCAGGATTAAGAGGGCTGCCCTTCCCACTGTGCCGTCCATATCCTGGTATGTGACAATGCCTTCCATTCAGTAGAAACAAGCATTCACTCTGGTTCACCTCATGCTATCCAACTCTGTCAGACACGGAATCATTGTTATTTTAATAAAGTGCGGTCATACTACCCAATGTTACATGTCAACATCATAGAGATACTTATGCAGCTCATTACTGGCGTTTTTGCGCTTCACAGGCTTAGCTGTTTTAGCATCAACATCCATTGCTTATTGTTCATACCATCAGTACATTATGGAGTGAACCATGTTAGTTAAGACTTTACCAGGCCAGTAGGTTGGGGACATACAGGGATGGGGTACTCACCTCTGTCCACTGTCCCTGGTTCTGCACCATTAGTATGACACATGGGTCAGACTTGTTCAGTGTGTCTCGGTCCAGCAGGGCCTTGCAGGCGACGCGCAGCTCCACTTTGGAGACGCAGGCGACAGGGCCACCGAGAGCGGCCCCTGGGGAGGTAGCATCCTGGACGTCATTCATCCTGGCTCAGGACCCAAGGAGTCAACCAGTAAGGAGCAAGAGATGGTGGGTGCTGCTGAGAGCTCAGAGTAATGGGAACTACTAGGGATGGCTAAGGGATTCAAGCCGAGCGAGGCACTAAAATCTCACAGAGTGAGATACATAGAAGAGAAGAATGGATCCTTGTACTTGGTTGTGAATGTTACAAAAGGGCAAAAAGTTCTCTCAGAGGTCTGTATTTGAGATGAAGACAGGTGTAATTTAATGTCTGCAGAGATAACAGACAAGGTGGGCCGAGCTGGATGGAGGTTAGGGAGTCTTGATTAGATGACCAGAAAGCTGTGGAGAGTAATTTACGATTCAGGATGGTGTGTTTTCATGTGTTCTTCATGAAAAAGTTGTCCATGAGCATCACAAATGGGTTAAAGAGTATGCTCCCAATCATCCTTATCTTCAAAGTCCACACAGGTACTGTACCTATGTAAAGAAAACACAAATGAAAGGTCCAATGCAGCTGTTTTTATCTCAATATCAAATCATTTCTGACTAACAATAAAGTACCTTACTGGGATTGTTTTCAATTAAAATGGTCAAAAATACCTTCTTAGCAAAGAGCAATTTCTCAAGCAATACTTTTGCTAGGACTGTCTGGGAGTGGTCTGAATGGGGAAAACTGAAAACTAGATTATTATTATTGGCAAAGAGGTTTGGAACTGTCCTTCTTATTGGGCTAATTACCACCTGGTGATGTCACCAGGCAGGCCAAAACTCAATCCCAACAAAACAAGTTGACATTTCAGGCGGTCTTGTCAAACAGCTCTTGTACTAAAATGGCAGAATCATTTTCAAAATGTCACAGTATTATTCCAACATAGTGTGAGCATATATATAAAACACAGGGAAATCACGTTGACTGCACTGGGCCTTTAAGTATCTTCAAAATAGCATGTATCCACAAACAAAATGTTATTGAACCTTAACATCATCCTAATCATAAAGGAGCAAATTACAGATACCCAAATAAATATTAGCAGAATCAAAGTTCAGACCGGAAGAAGGCTATGAAGGTGATTGAATAATAACAGGTGAATTGATACTCAGTAAAAAAAATGTAATATTGACAAAGCCTGCCCAGGCGCAAGAATCCACATTGCCCTATTTCAGCACCACCGCCAATGGACAGCGACCTTCAGTCATTAGGCTGCTGCTCTCCAGTGGGGTGAGGCTCGGTTGAAGCAATTATGTTACATTTGATCAGGCGCCCTTGGCAGCAATCATAAGTGTTTGACGAGGTAGTTAGAAACAATAAAAACAAATGGTAAGGGCTCCATATGACTCATAAAATAGAATACATATTGAGATTATTGGCTACTATAAAACAACCAATAACCAGAGAGTTGTAATTAGTGGGAAATAATCAGCCCAACACGTGTAAAGTTCAGTTGGTTCCATGTTCTTCTAATTATTATTTTGAAATATATTGCAATGACATATAATATGATGGTAATATAATATGATGCAAAAAATAAGAGTGCTGATCTATAAATGTTACAGATAAAAAATAAAACGTGGAGAAGAGATTCTCATAACCTATTATTGATTAGCAATATGTCTACAACCTGTTGAACCAACAACTGCATGGGCACACACCCTCCCTGGTCATGTTAAACCGGGCGTAGCACGTGTCTATCTAGTATATATCTGTGTTGTATCTGGTAGACAGTCAGTTACAGACAGCTAAGCTTGATAAATGACTACTCAAGACTTGTAAAATTGTAATTGACATGACTATACAACTAAGCAACTCATACAGATTTTGTTCTCAACTTTGGTCTCAACCTAAATGAATTCCTACGATAACTATAGCATGAGTTGTTGAGGGTGACAGAGAAGCGCGACTGCCTTATTCGTTCAATTATCGTCACATAATATATATATATAAACTATCTACATTACTGGCTAAACTGGTCGTTTATCAATGCACCTTCACAGCCTCTGAATGAATCAGAGCATTTCACAATGAATGATATAACAATACAACATGAACGTATACTATTCCAAAAATACTCTGCAATAACATTATTTTGTTCGATTACCTCAATCATTCAGAAACTTGCATCATATGCTTCAAAATAATACATCCAAACTCTTGCTGCTTGTTCCTACCTGTCGTGGTCCCCTGAACTTACACTTGTTGTTACCTTTCCTTCAACACACTGCTTGATTTTCCCGAAACTCAGGAACAGTGGAGGGAAAGGGGTAGAAACAAGGGGTGTGTGATAGCAGAGCGAGGGAGTGGATCTGCCAAACCACACCGATAAAGCTCGCAATGTCACCTGAATCCGCTGGAGGGCGACGTAGAGGTGCGACAGCGGACCACAATAGTGATACAATAACACTTGGCGGCTGTTCCACACTAATCATCTCACCTTTTTGCTAATTGTCACGTGAGCCGTAGTTAAAGTTGACCACCAGAGGACTTATGCATTTGTTGATTAGCCTTTTGATGTAATCTGCTATAGATCAAATAAAATACAGCCACAGTGACCAACAGACAATTACAGTTTTTCTCGATTGCTTAAACACATTTTCCCACTCTGACATCACATTTTCAAAACAGTTAACACACAGGATAAAACTGAAGCTCAATGGCCAAAAGGACTCATTTTGTTAGCAAAATGCTTTAACACTCACAAAACATTAAAAACATGCAACATAAGCAAATATTTCCATCAAACACCACAACTTGTGGTCAAATTAATGTATTCTTTCAATCAATCATTACACAATGGACAACAAAATACAGCCATCAATATGAAATATGATACTTTACAAACTCAAATGGATACCGGGAAAAAAAAAGCTACCGAAGGAAATTTATGGGTGGAAATACCTTTCAAAAAAAAATATATATATATATTTTATCTTTCACATTTAGTCCATTCGTTCTTGACGATTATGCCACAGGTTCTCATCAACATCGCATTGAATGTTTTCCCTTGCAATGCACCGAGGGAAATATCTCCTTGCATGGCGTATCCATCCCTGGCAGTCCTCTGCACCTATTGCCAGGCAACCAGCATTCATTGCCTCCAGGAGGGGCATCTGCTCATATGGCCGGTGATCATACACCTTCCACCTCCAAGCAGAGAAGAACTCCTCGATTGGGTTCAGAAAAGGCGAGTATGCAGGGAGGAATTGCATCATAATACGAGGCTGTGCTGCAAACCATTCATTCACAAGGCGAGAGTGGTGGAAAGCCACATTGTCCCAAATTATGACATACAGAGTCATGCCAGGCCTCAACAGCCCTCTCTCTTCGGGTGGAATCAGTATTTCTTTCAATGCATCAAGAAATGTGATGAGGTGTTCTGTATTGTATGGGCCAATAGTTGGTATGTGGCAAAGGACCCCATCATTGGAGATGGCAGCACACATGGTGATATTGGCACCCCTCTGACCTGGCACTGTGACAGTGGCCCTCTGCCCAATGATGTTCCTCCCAGTCTCCTCACTTTACAGAGGTTGAAGCCGGCTTCATCCACAAAAATGAATTTGTGATGTGCCCCTTCAGCTTCAAGCTCCATTATTCTCTAAGAAAAAGAGCAAATTCATAAAGCAAATTATTCCAGTCGCATGTAACTATGGTAAACAAGGTATTACAATAAAAATCTGTACCTGCACATACTGGAATCGTGCCTCCTTTACGATGTCAGAGTTTCTTTGAAATGGAACTCTGTACAGCTGCTTCATTCTGACATGGTTTCGTTTAAGGACTCGATCTATAGTTGCCAAACTCACACTGTTTATATTTCTAAATGCTCCCTGATCTGCAATTACTGCTGCCTGGATGTCACGCAGTCTGATTGCATTGTTTGCCACTACCATATCTACAATGGCAGACTCCTGTTCAATACTAAATATCTTTCCTCTGCCACCAGTGTGTGGTAATGTGTGGATTCTATAAAGTAAAGCAAAAAGCATGTCAAAATTGACATTACTGTATGACAGTCACATAAATGGGATTGATAAAACATCTGCATTACTGTAGACACAGTTTGTTCTGCTAACAGGGCAATACAGTAAAGCTGAAATACACAGTGGTATACATTACAGTAACACTGTGAATTACCTGTTCTCATTCCGAAAAAGCCTGACAATAGATGCCACAGTGCTCCGACTCAGAATGGGCTGGACCCTTTGTCCAGCCTCTCTGAAGGACAAGCCATGATTGATGACATGGTCAATAATTGTTGCCCGAATTTCATTTGAAACTTGAGCTCGATTTCGTCCTCTTGCTTCTGCAGCTCCTCCACCACGCATACAAACTCCTCTTCCTCGGGCCCCTCTGCCATGGCCTCTTGGTCTCATTCCGTGCCTATGGCCTCTTTGATCCATGCTTGCAAATAGCAACACAGAGGTGGCATCTTTTATAGATGGATGAGGACTGCTGATTGAAGAGTTGTGCAAATGAGTTTCACACAGGTGCATAGAGATTTATAATTATGCAGGTACTTTCTATCAGCTGTGAATAGATGTTTTCCTTTTGTTCAACACAGTGAATCCAATAGAGTTCGGGGTCTTTCAATGAGATCAGATATAACTGTTTTGACAAAGGGTGTGAAAAATGTGTGAAACAAATGAAAAAGTGTTAAAACATTTGCAAGAGAAGACTTCTGCTGTGCTAAAAATGTGATGATGAAGATCAAGCGGATCTCAGTTTCATTTAGTGTGTCTTAGCAAATGAGAAAAACTGTAAAAGATTACACATATACAACCACAAATGTTTTACTCAACACTAATGGGCTACATATTATACTGTCCACATACAATGTGAGGCTTTCCCCCCCACAATAAATTCCAATGGCTTGCATTTGTATTATTGGCTTGTCTCTGCATATCAAACACTGCAAGATAGTACCTTGTTGCCAGATCATATCTGCTCAGCTCAGCGGCAAATTAAGTGTCTGCAATCCACCCAAAAATATTCACTCAATTACATCAAGTAAGAGATACATAGTCTCTCCCTCCAGTAATAGGCCTATTAGTATGACACAATGTAACTATATTACTCCCAGTGGCTAGATATGACTTTTAGTATCATTGAAAGGACTGCTGTCTTTCACAGAGCTCAATAATTACAACCCCAGGAAACACAGGAGGAGACACTTGACAGCCAGACAGCAGAGATTGAATTAGACAGATCCTCAGGTGAGGATCTGTCTAATTCAACAAGTTTTGTGTGTGAGCGCCCTGATGTGGCTGGCCAGATAGCTAAGGATCCTAAGTGACACTGAGCTCTAATGGAGAAACAATGGAGATTAATCGCAGTCAGTGCTACTCTTGTAAATAACATACTCTCTTTCTCATCCTTCTGCTACCTCCACCCCCTCTCTTGCACACACACACACACACACACACACACACACACACACACACACACACACACACACACACACACACACACACACACACACACACACACACACACACACACACACACACACACACACACACACACACACACACACACACACACACACACACACACACACACACACACACACACACACACACACACACACACACACACACACACACACACACACACACACACACACACACACACACACACACACACACACACACACACACACACACACACACACACACACACACGTTTTAGACAATTTAATATCAATAAAAGGGTAATAACTAGTGCTATAATGATCTGAATATAAACAAGTGTTGGGCAGGTTTTAAAATAATTTGACACCCACACATACACTCTGTCCGTTCTCTTCATATGAAGCCTTTTTCAGCCCACCCACAAGGCCCCTATCATTTTTGTGAACTCAAAAAAACTAGCTAAAGATTATATAACATGATAGCTTTCCAGCTGACAATGAAGGGTATTCAGAGTTGTACATTTTCCTCTCAAAGCACTTAACTGTAGCAATTATAAGTGGTGGGGGTCCCACCTACAGCACATATCCTTTCTGCCTTCCCACTTGGATGACAATAGGCTGGGTGAAAGAATTAAAGTGCACTATATGTCTGCTCCCATTGCTTCAGGGCAAAGTCTATTCTGGGATGCAGAGAAAATGTCTGACTTAGCAATTCCTATCCAAATGTTCTCTAAAGAGGATACAACATCATTGGTGGTAATACATCCTCTGGGCTCTGTTGTTGATTTCAAGAGAAGCTTTGCTAAATTCACTGAGCCCCTCCTTCAGAGGTGGCCAATCAAGGAGTACTCCACAGGTACGCATTTGGGGTCTTGCTCCTTATAAAAACTAGGCCTCCGTAAAGACTATTGGCAGCGAAAATGGAGGCTAATCAGCATTGGACAGAGAACTACTTATTCAAACAGCACTCAACTAAACGTTTGGCTCTATTTTAATGATTTGCTTTATTGGGCTGTTTGTCATCATGATCACATCAACAAACCCTGCAGTAGGAAACATCCTCCCCTCCAAGGCTTTCTGTCTCTTTAAAACTGAGATAGTGCTGATTCATTGACCTATAACCCTCTGATGGTGATCAACTGATTTCATTTATGTTATAATTCTTATAAGTAAATGTGCATAAGCTCACATGAATACAAGAATTAACATGGCAACGACAGGGGTTTGATGCCACGGTAGCAAGAGGGTTTATTGCAGTTGTAGCCTAAAGAATGGTTACCCTATCATCTCACCTCCTGCGTCTTGAACTCGATGGGAATTCATTGCGAACAGTGCCCTGGGCCATACACCTGAGCTCCATTATGCTGTAGCTCTTAACCAGAACGATATGTTGCCGCTGTGCCAACACTAAAGCCTCTCCCTCTGGACTTCCTGTGTATTTATGCATATATTTATCAAGAGTCCTCTCACTATCTAGCTGTTTATACCACTCCAGCTCCCAGGCAGACATTATGCTGTTGTGTAGTTCAAATGTTTTCCCATAAAAATTGATTGCTTGCTTTCAACATAACAGAAAACAATTTTGATAACGAGAGCTACATACCAACCAACTTTAACAATTCCTGCCATTCAGGTAACAAAAATGGAAAACATGAAAATGGAATTTGTGCAGGCACTGGTAAGGAGTTTGTGTAACTTCATATGTAATCCTCAACCCAGCAGTTCTCCTGCGTTAAGATATTCTTAGACACATTGACTTACATGTAGGTTTTTGGGCAAACTCCCAACACTTCATTGATTCTAGAGGCTCCCATACTGGCTATGGCTGCTCTAATTTCCACTTGACAATCTATTTGGTGTGCTTTTGTTTTAACATGATCTAGTTGATCTAAATATGGCTCAGTGAATTGGAAATGAAGCCTATCCTCTTACCTCATCACTATTCATTGAGTGACCTAATATGAAAGCTGTCCGTCATAAACCTTTCAATCAATTCCTGTAGGATCCTAAGGCTATGATACAGGCCTAGGGGAGAACATTCAAGAAAGAAACACTAGTAAATTATTTTTTGGAAAAGACTAAGTCAAAGCTACATTGAACAGACTGTATCATCTTACAGTTTAAACATTCAAAAAGTCAGTCAGAAGATGAATAAACAACCAGCAGCACAATCTGAAGTAAATAATCAGAACAGAAGACATTAAAGAAGCACACCTAGTAGAGACAGAATCTTGTTCGGTTCTCACCAGATCTTTTATTCTGCTCAGGTCAGAGGTTGTCGCGGCTGACAGAGTGTGCAGGAGCAGAGGAAATGTGATGTTTGCGTAATACTCCCACTGCCCTCCCCACCTCCGCCCATGAACACTGCTGAGCAAATCAAGAGACATGACATCATACAAAGCCCGCATACACTCAATTTGATATGCATTCATTTTTAAGGTATAGCCCACACCCACACACACACACACACACACACACACACACACACATACACACACACACCTCAAGGCTGCCTTCCTTTACACAGTCAAAGCTACAGTGTATTGGTTGTATAATTGATATTATAGCATACATTGCTACAGTTGACATTCAAGTAACCTTAAGACATCATGCTGTGGCACAGCGGCAGCCAATCTATCAGAGGGGCATAGGAACAATGCTGTCAGACTTCATCGCCCAAATGATTTTTACCTTGAAGAAATCGTGTGACCACTGTCCTTATGTGACCACAGATTCTGCCTTTTCTGTGGTGATAATCTCATCCCCAGGATATTACTCACAGTGCATGTGTCAGGTTCATGAGAATACCATAGTGGTGGTAGAATGTCAATGTACAATGCCTTTGGAAAGTACTCAGACCCTTTCACGTTTTCAACATTTTGTTAGGTTACAGCTTTATTCTAAAATTGATTAAATTGTTTGTTCCCCTCAATCTACACACAGTACCCCATAATGGCAAAGCAAAAACAGGTTTAGACATTTTTACCAAAGAGTTCAATCTTGGTTTCATCAGACCAGAGAATCTTGTTTCTCATGGTCTGAGAGTCTTTAGGTGCCTTTTGGCAAACTCCAAGCGGGCTGTTGTGTGCCTTTTACTGAGCAGTAGCTTCCGTCTGGCCATTCTACCATAAAGGCCTAACTGGTGGAGTGCTGCAGAGGTTTGTCTTTCTGGAAGGTTCTCCGATCTCCACAGAGGAACTCTAGAGCTCTGTCAGAGTGACCATCGGGTTCTTGGTCACCTCACCTGACCTGACCAAGGGCCTTCTCCCCCGATTGCTTAGTTTGGCTGGGCAGCCAGCTCTAGGAAGAGTCTTGGTGGTTCCAAACTTCTTCCATTTAAGAATGATGGAGGCCACTGTGGTCTTGGGGACCTTCAATGCTGCAGACATTTTTTTGTATCCTTCACCAGATCTGTGCCTCGACACAATCCTGTCTCGGCACTCTACAGACAATTCCTTCAACCTCATGGCTTGGTTTTTGCTCTGACATTCAATATCAACTGTGGGACCTTATATAGACAGGTGTGTGTCTTTCCAAATCATGTCCAAACAATAGCATTTACAACAGGTGGACTCCAATCAAGTTGTAGAAAAATCTCAAGGATGATCAATGGAAACAGGATGCACCTGAGCTCAATTTTGAGTCTCACAGCAAAGGGTCTGAATACTTATGTAAATAAGGTTTTTCCGTTTTTTTGCAAACATTTCTAAAAACCTGCTTTGTCTTGTCATTATGGGGTATTGTGCGTAGATTGCTGATTCATTATTTGTATTTAATCCATTTTAGAATAATGCTGTAACGCAACAAAATGTGGAAAAGGTCAAGGGGTCTGAATACTTTCCGAAGGCACTTGTATACTGAACAAAAATATAAAAGCAACATGTGGATGTCAATTAAGGAAGCCCCCCGCACCTCTGATTCAGAAGGTTTGGGTTAAATGCGGAAGACACATTTCAGTTGAATTCCCTCAGTTGTACAACTGACTTGGTTTCCCCCTTTCCCCTTTAAAGTGTTGGTACCATGTTTCATAAACTGAGATATAAGATTCCAGAAATGTTCCATATGGACAAAAAGTTTATTTCTCTCAAATTTTGTGCAAATAGTTTACATCCCATTTAGTGAGCATTTCTAATTTTCCAAGATAAACCATCCACCTGACAGGTGTGGCATATCAACAGGCTGATTAAACAGCATCATCATTACACAGGTGCACCTTGTGCTGGGGACAATAAAAAGCCACTCTAAAATGTGCAGTTTGTTACACAACACAATGTCACAGATGTCTCAGGTTTTGAGGGAGTGTGCAATTGACATGCTGACTGCAGGAATGTCCACCAGAGCTGTTGCCAGAGAGTAGAATGTTATTCTCTCTGCCATTTGCCACCTCCGCACACCACTTGTAACCACACCAGCCTAGGACCTCCACATCCGGCTTCTTCACCTGCGGGATCGTCTGAGACCAGCCACCCGGACAGCTGATGAAACTGTGGGTTTGCACAACCAAAGAATTTCTGCATAACTTGTCAGAACCCGTCTCAGGGAAGTTAATCTGCATTCTCTTTGTCCTCACCAGGGTCTTGACCTGACTGCAGTTTGGCGTTGTAGCCACTTTCAATGGCCACTGGCATGCTGGAGAAGTGTGCTCTTCATGGATGAATCCCGGTTTCAACTGTACCGGGCAATGGCAGACAATGTATGGTGTCATGTGGGCGACCGGTTTGTTGATGTCAACGTTTTGAACAGTGTCCCATGATGGTGGTGGGGTTATGGTATGGGCAAGCATAAGCTATGGACAACGAACACAATTACATTTTATCAATGGCTATTTGAAAGCACAGAGATACGAGATCCTGAGGCCCATTGTCGAGCCATTCATCCGCAGCAATCACCTCGTTTCAGCATAATGCAGGGCCCCAATCTGTACACAATTCCCGGAAACAGAAAATGTCGCAGTTCTTCCATGGCCTGAATACTCACCAGATGTCACCCAATGAGCGTGTTTGGGATGCTCGGGATCTACGTTTATGACAGCGTGTTCCCTTTCCCGCCAATATTCAGCAACTTCGCAGAGCCATTGAAGAGTGGTAAAACATACCCCAATCAACTCTATGCAAAGGAGATGTGTCATGCTGCATGAGGCAAATGGTGGTCACACCAGATCTGACTGGTTTTCTGATCCATGCCCCTGCCCTTTAGGGGTAGGTTGAGAATCTAGGAATTCCACAATCAACCACAAAAAAAAAACTCAAAACCGCAATTCATTAACTACTAGAAGGCTGGAGCATTGCTCCTAAGTCGCTAAAACATACACGGTTCTGGTTGAGCTACCAAGAACACTAACGTGAGCAGTAAACTATTCCGAGCCGGTATAGACGTGCAAAGGATGCCACATTCTATTGAGATTTTGTAGATTGACTGCTTTGTGAAAAAAGCCATTTCATATTTAGGAATACGAAGTATGGAAAACAAAACCCCATTTGAAAGTAGCTACCACTTCTGCGTTACATCCCCTAATCTTTTGAATGGGTTCATATGGAATTAATGATTAACGCAGTAATTTAAGATTAATTAGTTTGTGGATGAATTTACTTCTGCCAGATGCCTTATGAATATTGTTCCTCATTTGACTCATAGGAGACGATTTAACTATACACTATGGAAGTGGCCTTCTTCATATTCAGGAGACTGGTTTCCACATCCAATTTGAAAATGCCAGGGTGAGGGATTTACAATGTAGCACAACTGCCACCTGCTGGTAGTGATTGGGCAAGATAAAATCCATCCATTGTTTTCTTGGGCAACACAGTAAACACTCGATTTAATGTTGCATTGATGCCTGTATTTCTATAATCCATCAAACGTGATAATTGAAATAGTAAAGCATGAATATAGATTTTTCAAATGTTCTAAAGTTGAGTATTTAACATCATTGATCAGAAATGTCTCCACAACTGCAACAAGATGAGATGGTAACAAACATGACCCTCCATACTGAAGAACGACTAGTGAATTTTTACACGTTTTTATTTTTGAAAGTTCCATAGAAACGAACGGTTTATTTCTTCTTGTCAATACTCTCCGCTTCTGCCTCCTTTGCTCTCTTGGCACGGATGCCGAAGAGACGAGCATTGGCACGGGCCATACGCAGGCTGGCGAAAGCCTTGAAGTTCTTCTCATCCTCTGAAATCACCCTGGCCTTCTCCTTCTTGTGCACCTGCAGCAGACAAAGAGCAATTACAACAATATTGATGTAAAGATATACTCATCAAGAGCAGAAGGGCATTTCAGTCAAAGAGAAAGTCAAACAATGGATTAGCCGAGTTCCATGTTATTACACAATGTATTAATTATTTATGTCCACTACTGTAAGTTAAAGCCCAGCACACAATCTGGCAGTCATCAGATAATAGGTTCAAAGAGAATCATCAAGGTAATACAGAGATTCCGGAGAATTTGTCATCACTTGACTGCTGAAAGAGCTCTAACATATGTGTTCAAAAACATATACTCAAGATACATCCAAATATTTCAATTATGACCTGGTCTTCTAATTTACAGACAATAACCCTAATCAGTGTTCAGTGCATTTTAAAGAAAATTATCATTTTTTTGGGTCAATCAAGTGTTATGAATGTGTGATACGTACATTCTTGATGGGCATGACAGCGCCAGAGAGCTGCGTGGCCATCTTGATTTCCTCCTCCTGGAGAAAGGGAAAGGTTATAATAGTCGCAGGAAAAGTAACATCTAGCAGGTGCACATTCAAGACTGACTGCACAATCTAAAAGGCTACTGGGGTGAAGAGAAGAGACTACAAACATTTAACTGCACACCACCAACTGAATCTAAATCTACAACGAAGCAAGTAAACAAAGTAGTCACATTACTTGTAGTCCAGATAACCATACAGATCTGTTGTGTAAACAATATTTTAAACGACATTCCAACACTGTCCAGCAATATGTCTTAAGACAGTATTAGCTATAGCACAAACGTCTGGTTTAATATCCTGCCCCTGCAGATCAATGTTACTCTGCACAAAACGCAGTAAAAACATTTTAAGACCTTCAGACATGCACCTTATCTCCAAAACGTTCATGCTAACAGGTTGTTTCAGAAACTACAGAATGGGCACTGGACACGAACCCGCAGTCATCAGATAATAGGTTCAAATGTAATCATCAAGGTAGTACAGAGATTCCGGAGAATTTGTCATCACTTGACGGCTGGCCCAGCGCTGCTCACGATCGAGGTTTCATCACATTATCAATAATTGCCCCAGTTATGAGACAATTTTCTAAAATCACTTTTAACAGGGAATGTTACGCATGACACCTGAAGCCTTCACACTGCAAATATTTATAATCTGACCTTCAAATTAAGCAATCACTTTGACAATATGGTTATGCGTGCCCATATGTTTAAAAACACTCAACCCAATGTTCTATGACTGACACTTACAGTGCTATCTCCCTTCTTGGGTGCGGAGGCCTTCCTGGGGAAGAGGATGAGCTTGGAGCGGTACTCTTTCAGGCGCTGTACATTGGCCTGCAGGGACTCAGATGACCTGTTGCGACGGCGGGAGTCAACGGAGATGCCAATGGTGCGGGCTGTCTTCTTGTGGATACCGGCGGCCTAGAATACAAAGCACATGCAAGACAGTGAACCAAATATTTGAGGACTGTTGGGCATTTAGTTGCTAGCCATGCCTGGACTTTTAGGAGTGTGAAGGCTTGCACATAACTCAATACAAGTAGATAGCTACATTTGGGGGAAAAAAGTCAAATAAATGGGTTAATAACTGGCTTGAGTCCCAAGTTATTACTCAATTGACTAGATTTGAGTTTTTTTATTTTTTTTTATATATGCACAGCACACAAAAACAAGCAGACATCAGAAAATAGGTTCAAATTGAATCATCAAGGAGGTACAGAGATTCCGGAGATTTGTCATCACTTGACTGCTGTAAAAGGTTCTAGTAGTCTGCAAGCCAAAATATAATCAATAAACTCACACCTGCAATTCAGGCTGTTCAGTCTTACATAACGTACTAACACTGCCTAAATCTGGAGGTTATTATTCAAAATGTAAATGTACTGTTAATTTTCCTCTTACCTTGAGCTCCTCCAGGGTGAAGCCACGCCCGGCGCGCACCTTGGTGTGATACCTGATGGTGGGACACCTGACTTGAGGCCTGAGGGGTCCAGCCACAGGACGTGGAGCAATACGACGAGCCTTGATCTGACGGGCCTTTCGCCTGAAAAATGAGGAGTCTGTTCATAAACTCAGCAACAACAAAAAAAAATTCTCACTGTCAACTGCGTTTATTTTCAGAAGACTTAACATGTGGAAATATTTGTATGAACTTAAGATTCAACAGACAAACTGAACAAGTTCCACAGACATGTGACTAACAGAATTGTAATAATGGGTCCCTGAACAAAGGGGGGACAAAAATCAAAAGCAACAGTCCGTATCTGGTGTGTCCAGCAGCTGCATTAAGTACTGCAGTGCATCTCCTCATGGACTGCACCAGATTTGCCAGTTCTTGCTTTGAGATGCTACCCCACTCTTCCGCCCAGGCACCTGTACGTTCCAGGACATTTCGGGGGGGAATGGCCCGGGCCCTCACCCGCCAATCCAACAGGTCCCAGATGTGCTCAAAGGGATTGAGATCCGGGTTCTTCGCTGGCCATGGCAGAACACTGACATTCCTGTCTTGCAGGAAATCACACACAGAACGAGCAGTATGGCTGGTGGCATTGTCATGCTGGAGGGTCATGTCAGGATGAACCTGCAGGAAGGGTACCACATGAGGGGGGAGGATGTCTTCCCTGTAACCCACAGCGTTGAGATTGCCTGCAATGACAACAAGCTCAGTTCGATGACGCTGTGACACCGCCCCAGACCACGAAGGACCCTCCACCTACAAATCGATCCCACTCCAAAGTACAGGCCTCTGTGTAACGCTCATTCCTTCGACGATAAACACGAATCCGACCATCACCCCTGGTGAGACAAAACCGTGACTCGTCAGTGAAGAGCACTTTTGGCCAGTCCTGTCTGGTCCAGCGACGGTGGGTTTGTGCCCATAGGCAACGTTGTTGCCGGTGATGTCTGGTGAAGACCTCCCTTACACCAGGCCTACAAGCCCTTAGTCGAGCCTCTCTTAGCCTATTGCGGACAGTCTGAGGACTGATGGAGGGATTGTGCGTTCCTGGTGTAACTCGGGCAGTTGTTGACATCATGTACCTGTCCCGCAGGTGTGATGTTCGGATGTACCGATCCTGTGAGGACGATCAGCTGTCCGTCCTTTCTCCTTGTAGCGCCGTCTTCGGTATCTCACACTACAGACATTGCAAATTATTGCCCTGGCCACATCTGCTGTCCTCATGCCTCCTTGCAGCATGCCTAAGGCCCGTTCACACAGATGAGCAGGGACCCTGGGCATCTTTCTTTTGGTGTTTTTCAGAGTCAGTAGAAAGGTCTCTTTAGTGTTTTAAGTTTTCATAACTGTGACCTTAATTGCCTACCATCTGTAAGCTGTTAGTGTCTTAACAACTGTTCCACTGGTGCATGTTCATTAATTATGGTTCATTTTACAAGCATGGGAAACAGTGTTTAAACCCTTTACAATGAAAATCTGAAATAATTTGGATTTTAATGAATTATCTTTGAAAGACAGGGTACTGAAAAAAGGGATGTTTATTTTTTTGCTTAGTTTATATAGCAAGTTATTTGAATGACCTCCATCACCTACATACAGCCACAGGCATGTCATGCACAGCTGCACAACAAAATTACACCATAGCCATCATTCAATCCATACTGCTAGCTAACCAACTAGGTATGTCACATAACCATACTAGTTAATAGCTGGTAGGTTTGCATACAGTAGACGTTTGAAACGTAAGACACTTCAACCAAAAATGTAACATTTATCCAACTATTATATTTTACTTATCCAAAGTAACTTATCAAGGCCTACCTGCGAGTCTTCCTTGCGGGCTGGTTGAACCAGGTGCGCACCCTCGTCTGCCAGTCTTTGTGGAAGTGTGGGTTCAAAAGCATGCCATTCCGACTGGGTGCCATGGTTGCCTACTTCCCTGAAACAGAAGTTGACATTAACACACGTAGGCGTAGAAGGTAATCACATTTAACAATAAGATCAGCCCATCCAGCAGAGGAAAAAAATGGCTGACAAAGTGCTTACTAGGCTAAATGTTAGCCAGTTAGTTAGCCATCACGTCCAGGCTAACTGGGGGTGCAACAATGAATTTCAACAGACGTATATTTTACTGTGATAATGACTCCGTTATGATTAGAGTTCCTTATCGACAGGTTGGTGACAAGACAGACATACATGCGTCTTCAACCCAGCTAGGTTGACTACTAAACCTATCTGGGTTGCCTCTATCTTAGCCTTTAGCTCAACAAACTCGTCAATAGTCATATATTCTGAACGACAACCTCATAAACTTTCGCAATAAATGCATAAAAGTCACATCAACTTCGATATATTTGAGGATGAAGAGCGATTTCGTTTGAAAAATAGTGAGCTTATTTCAACATACCGTCTGGGGCGGAAAATGGCCGAAAGGAAAAAGGAGGTCCTAAAATTGTGCATTGTGGGATATATAGATGGCAGCCAATGGTAGACGCAATGGATTGTCAACCGGATGTACTAAAATTCACGTGTGAAGAGTTTGAAGATATCTGGTTCAGAATGCATTCTGGAAGATGGAGGTCAGTGCAGATATTTTGTTTTTGGTAGCTGAAGGAATTATTGGATTTCCTTACCCAATTATGACCATTGGATCATTTCTACGGTCATAAAACCCCGTATGAATATGGTTGAGTTAATTTACCAAAGTAATTGATTACTTTCTGCAAGTTTATTCACCTCTAAAACTAAGTTTGCGACAACACTAGATAGCCAGATAAGCTAGCTAGCTCAAAAATTTGCTTGTCGAACGTACATGGAAACTTCTACGACCAGAACCAAAAGGAAAGAAATGGATAGATCGTCAGATGGACAATTAACCACAAAAGATGGTATGATTTTGGGTACTCCTCTTCAGAATGTAACTGTTGTGGGGAATACTGCAATGAGTGAGGAAAATGTGGTGAGCACAGACAATGCTCACAACTTGCACCCCTCCAGTCCCCAGCTCTGGCCGTTACCTTACGACCCCGGCACTCCAGTCAAGCCCTAGGGGAAAAAGATGAGAGGCCAAGAGGGTATGTCACTTCTTGAGATGCAAAACAATATTGTAATGCTTTTGACAGCAAAGATAGATGAAAGGGCAAATGGCTTGGAGGACATGGTTAGGGAGAACACGATGAAAATTGAGGCCATTAAAAAATCTGTTGACTTTATCTTTGGAGAAGTGAAAACCCTCAAAAGTAAAATGAAGAAAGTGGAAGTTATCTGCCAGGAAAATGAAAAGAAGGTGGCTGAACTCGAGCAAAAGATGAATGAGGCGGAGAGATACCAGTGCAGGTGGAACCTGAGGCTCCATGGAATTCCAGAGCAGGTGGGTGAGGACATCAAATGCAGAGTTGTTGACATCTGTGGAGCTGTCATTCCCAAATAAAAAGCCAAACTCCAGGAAAATGTAGACACCGTCCATCGTTTAGGAAGACACAAGGATCAAGACAAGAGACCGGGGACAACCATCATCCGGTTCACCAACAGATCTACACGAGATCTTCTCTGGAGGCCAGTGAAGAACTGTGAATTCCTCATCAAGCTAAAATGTAGGTTCTCGGAGGATCTGACCTCAGCAGACAAATGTACAAGAGAGAAACAGTGGTGGATGGTGGCTGCAGCTCGAAAGGCAGGGAAAACTGCTTTTTTTATCGGTGCACGAGTGATCATCGATGGGAAAGAAATGCGGCCAAATCAGAACATTTGAGAGAGAGCCAGAGAAAAGGCTGACCTGGTAAACTAAACACTAACTATAGGTGAATAACTGCTTATTGTAAAGTCTACACAATGTCTCCCCCTTGTGGGAGTAAGAATACTTTGGTAACTTTATGACCAATGTTTGTTTTTTGTTGGAGAGGTTAATAATGGGAAATCCTTTTGAGTTACATATCCTTAGAAAAAGCTTATATTAGCATAACAAGGTTGTTGGTTGAAGTTTGTCTTCATCTCTTTGTTCAATTAATGTCAGGGGTATTTCGTAATTTACTCAAGCGTAAGGCTATTTTCCTGTATTGCAAACGGTTTAATGCAGATTTTTACTTTTTACAAGAGACTCATGCTTGTTCTTCCGATCTATCTTTTTGGAAAAGTCAATGAGGTAACGATATCTGGTTATCATATGGCAACAACCACTCAGGTGCAGGTGTAGCAGTTTTAAGAGGTGCATTTAAAGGGAAGGTCATCAGTAGTAAGACTCACCACTCTGGACGTTGGATAATTCTAACAGTAAATTTCAACAGTGAAATGTTTTTATTAGGGAATATTTATGCATCCAACAACAAACAAAACAACAGGATATTATTTCAAGAATTTGAAGAAGAGATTAATAGAGTAATGTGTATTTCAGGATATCAAAATTATCTTAGGTGGAGATTTTAATTCTGTATCTAATGTAATGATTGACAGATATCCCCCTCCTAACAGATCCAGCATTGTTAATCCTGAGTTTCATAACCTATGTCTTGGTCTTGGATTAGTCTATATTTGTAGATCTAAATATCCTGATAAAAAGGACTTCACTTGGAGTAACAAGGACATGTCCAGACAGTCAAGAATTGACATCTGGTTGATTGCTAATTCATTAGATAATTCTGTAGTCTAGGTATCAATTGAACCATCAATTCTTACTAATCATAAAGTTATATACTTATCTTTAAATATGAATGGATCTGAAGTTAAACCGAATCGGAGTTATTGGAAACTCAATAGTAGACTGGTGGAAGATATATTATACAAGACAATTGGAGGAAAGCTCAACTATTTAAGTCTTATGGGAAATATTGGGAATTAATGAAGTATGAAATAAGACAAACAGCCATGAAGAGAAGTAAATAAATTGCTGAATTTAAATGATTGAGGGAAGATCAACTTGTTATAAGGAAATACTTTCTCTAATCTCTATGGAGGACCTTGATAAAGAAGGAAAGGGTCACTTACTTTCTTTACAACTAGAAATGGACCGAATGTATGAAGAGAGAGCAAAAGGGGCATTTGTAAGATAAAGGAGGAGATGGTTGGAGGAAGGTGAAAAAAATACAAAATACTTTTACAATTTAGAAATAAAAAAATCTGTATGTATATCTATTCATAAACTTAATATAGATGCCAAAGAAAATGAAAACCCCAAAGATATTTCAAAATATGTTTCAGAATTCTATGGTAACCTTTATACCAGTAATGCCTGTCCTACTAGTGACATCTGCCTTTCTAGACTCTGTCTAGACTATCCAAAATTCGTAGATGAAGATTTCCAAAAGTCTTGTGATGAAATGATTTCTATCAATGAAATAAAAAGATGTATCAGCAAGTTAAAAGAGAGTTTTTAAGAAGGCAATTGATTTAGGGGTCCTGCCTGTTTGACACACGGCCTAATTTCTGTAATACCCAAACCAAACAAAGAATAGAAAAATTGGGAGACCAATCACATTAATGAACAATGATGGAAAGCTACTTGCATCCATCTTTGCAGAAAGACTTAAAAAGGTCTTGACCAAATCATTGATGATACCCAGTCTGGTTTTATGAAGGGCAGACATACAGTGGGGGAAAAAAGTATTTAGTCAGCCACCAATTGTGCAAGTTCTCTCACTTAAAAAGATGAGAGAGGCCTGTAATTTTCATCATAGGTACACTTCAACTATGACAGACAAAATGAGGGGAAAAAATCCCGAAAATCACATTGTAGGATTTTTAATGAATTTATTTGCAAATTATGGTGGAAAATAAGTATTTGGTCACATACAAACAAGCAAGATTTCTGGCTCTCAGAGACCTGTAACTTCTTCTTCAAGAGGCTCGTCTGTCCTCCACTCGTTACCTGTATTAATGGCACCTGTTTGAACTTGTTATCAGTATAAAAGATACCTGTCCACAACCTCAAACAGTCACACTCCAAACTCCACTATGGCCAAGACCAAAGAGCTGTCAAAGGACACCAGAAACAAAATTGTAGACCTGCACCAGGTTAGGAAATGGAAGACATACAAGACCACTGATAATCTTCCTCGATCTGGGGCTCCACGCAAGATCTCACCCCGTGGGGTCAAGATGATCACAAGAACACTGAGCAAAAATCCCAGAACCACACGGGGGGACCTAGTGAATGATCTGCAGAGAGCTGGGACCAAAGTAACAAAGCCTACCATCAGTAACACACTACGCTGCCAGGAACTCAAATCCTGCAGTGCCAGACGTGTCCCCCTGCTTAAGCCAGTACATGTTCAGGCCCGTCTGAAGTTTGCTAGAGAGCATTTGGATGATCCAGATGAGGATTGGGAGAATGTCATATGGTCAGATGAAACCAAAATATAACTTTTTGGTAAAAACTCAACTCGTCGTGTTTGGAGGACAAAGAATGCTGAGTTGCATCCAAAGAACACCATACCTACTGTGAAGCATGGGGGTGGAAACATCATGCTTTGGGGCTGTTTTTCTGCAAAGGGACCAGGACGACTGATCCGTGTAAAGGAAAGAATGAATGGGGCCATGTATCGTGAGATTTTGAGTGAAAACCTCCTTCCATCAGCAAGGGCATTGAAGATGAAACGTGGCTGGGTCTTTCAGCATGACAATGATCCCAAACACACCGCCTGGGCAACGAAGGAGTGGCTTCGTAAGAAGCATTTCAAGGTCCTGGAGTGGCCTAGCCAGTCTCCAGATCTCAACCCCATAGAAAATCTTTGGAGGGAGTTGAAAGTCCGTGTTGACCAGCGACAGCCCCAAAACATCACTGCTCTAGAGGAGATCTGCATGGAGGAATGGGCCAAAATACCAGCAACAGTGTGTGAAAACCTTGTGAAGACTTACAGAAAACGTTTGACCTCTGTCATTGCCAACAAAGGGTATATAACAAAGTATTGAGATAAACTTTTGTTATTGACCAAATACTTATTTTCCACCATCATTTGCAAATAAATAAATTAAAAATCCTACAATGTGATTTTCTGGATTTCTTTTTCTCATTTCGTCTGTCATAGTTGAAGTGTACCTATGATGAAAATTACAGGCCTCTCTCATCTTTTTAAGTTGGAGAACTTGCACAATTGGTGGCTGACTAAATACTTTTTTGCCCCACTGTATATGTAATAATATTCGACTAGTATTGGACTTGATAGACTACAATGAGCACATTATGGAAGATAGCTTTATTTTATTTGTAGACTTTTACAAGGCATTTGATACAGTTGAAAAAATATTTTTGAGACTCTTTTTTTTTTTTTTTTTTGCCCATATTTTCAAAGTGTAATTAAGACACTTTACAATAATAGTAACAGCTCTGTTAAATTATCCCATGATCCCACTTCACAACGATTCGACATTAGATGTGGAATTTAACAAGGATGCCCAATTTCTCCTTTCTTATTTTTATTGGTCACACAAGTTATGGCACTTCATATAAATAAGGATAGTTTTAGGGGTATTCAGATACAAGAGAAAGAGGGGGAAAAAAATCACAATTCGCTGACGACACCACCATTTTTTTGAAAGATCACAATGAAGTCAGGATAGCTATTGAGTGTATTAATGCCTTCTCACATGTATCAGGTTTATCTCTGAATATTAGGAAATGTGAATTATTTTCATTGAAATGATGTGACTTAAACTCAGTATGTAATATCCCTGTAAAAGATGTGATCACATATCTTGGTATTAAAGTTAGCAAAGATCAGAAAGAAAGGGACAACTTAAATGTCTCTCCTATTGTAGAGAAAATTGGAAAGAGATTTAACTCCTGGTTATTAAGAGATCTTTCTTTATCTGGACATGGACTTTTATCAAAATCTGAAGGTCTGTCCAGATTAGTTTAAACCTCCCTTGCCTTGGATGTTCCTCTGTCAGTAACTAAAATGGTTGATACTAAATTATTTATCTTCATGGAGGAATAAACCTCATTATTTAAGAAAAGTGGTAATATGTAGCACCTAAAGTGAGGGAGAGTTGAATGCTCTGGATTTTAAAACCTCTATAATATTTAAGATTAAATGGATACAAAACTATTTAAGAAATAAGGATTGCATTTGGAATATCACGCCTAATTTAATATTCCAACAGATTGGTGGTTTAGAATTCTTACTCAAATGCAACTTTGATATGGGTAAAATCCCTATTAAGCTTGCAAACTTTCATAAACAAGTACTTCTAACTTGGAATCTCATGTACAAACACAGTTGTTCCCCACATAGGTATACAATCTGGAATAATAAAGACATAAAATACAAAAACAAGTCTTTATTTTTCCAGAACTGGTTTGACAACAACATTATTTGGGTTAAACAATTATTGAATAATGATGGACAACTATGATTATCCAGAATTTATGAGAACACACATTGGTACATTCACTCCTGAGGAGTATCAAATTGTTGTTAGAGCTGTCCCTAAAGGTGCTATTCTTCTATGAGAATATAACAATACTGTGCAACTGTTGAGGATTTTGTAGCCTCAATACAATTAGAAGTAATTGACATTTTAAACTAGAAATGTAATAACATGTATATAAGGAAACTATGTCAATGTTACTATTTCCTCTGCTAAAATATACTGGAATGCAGCCCTAGGACAAGTGGACTGGAACACAGTGTCGTTGTTGTCTGGTAAATATTGTATATCTAATAAGGTGAAAGAAGTATCATACACACTCCTTCATAGAATCTACCATGTAAAGACCTTTATTATACACAGATTTAAAATAGCTATTGTTAACAAATGTGTATTTTGTGGTTGTGACCCAGAAACTCTTGACCATTTATTTTGGGACTGTTCTTATGTCAGAAGATTTTGGAGTGAGTTAGATTTTATTTGAAAAGAAATGACTTGTTGTTAATTTGAAAGACTCTGTTTTGTTTTGATTCAAATGATATAGACCCTGATTTAACTTTCATTGTTAATTTGTTTATCATTCATGGAAGATTCTTTATCCATAAAATGAAGTGGGCAGAGAACAAACCCCTCTTCACATTATTTAAGATAAATGTAAAAAGCAATGAAAGTATTTAACAAATTGAAAATTAAAATTGATATGTAATACCCCTGTCTGTTAAGTTTATGTATGTTTATGTACTACTGTTTGTATATTTGTTTTTTTGTATTTGTTGTGTTCATAATAAAATTAAAATAAAATAAAATAAAAAAATGCATTCAGATCAAATTAACTTTTGGTACATTATTTTGTTAGTAAACCAAATCTTCTTGGTTTTGGCATAATGCTGAGTAATAACGTGCTTTGTATACCCTATTCAAGCCCCAATACAACACATATTGAAACAACCAGTATGCACACGACAGATTATTTGTTCTTTAACTAATGGTTGTCCACCCAAATCAAGATTTATTGCTGATGTATTTTTGTAGGTACACCACAAGGGGTCACTGCAGCCGCACACATTTCATTTAAGGACCGGTGACACCCAATTTTCCATTCTCATTGTTGGAATGATAATTATGAATGACAGGTTTTCATTATAGGAGTGTTGTGCATCGAAATATTTAACCCTCATACGTTCTTAATCATTTGCGGAACACTTAAAGTGCACAAAAACAGCAACATCATCACTTTGCATCAAGAGAGGACCATCCCAAAATTATATTTTCTGTCCGACAGCCAAATTGTATTCTCCTGTAAAAGTAGTAAAGCCCCAAGCCCCTTCATAGTTAAATAAAACAAAGTCAAAGATATGCTCAGTTTCTCTGCTGCACTGATTCTGTGCCCAACTTTGCCATTGATCAATCCTCCCCTGCACCTCATCTAAGGGCAAAAGTCAAGGTGTGCCGAGCAGCAATGTAGCAACGAGAATTGCTTCTCTATCCCTCTGGGTTTTCACCAGATAGGCATCAGAACAAAAAGGTCTAGTTTAAAGCAGGGTAAATTCTAGGAATAGGTCCACACAGCCTTCACAGTATGGGAAACTTGCCCTTTACAATGTAAACTACTGTTCCATTAACTGACTGGGCTTATGTGTTAATAAATCAATGATGATACTGTGCAGATATATTAAATGTGTTAATATCACTTGAGTGTAATTTTCAGTTACCATTTGCTTGAATCACTTGGGTTGGAAAATACAGCAGCATATCAAATCCAATTTTATTGGTCACATACACAGTTTAGCAGAGGTTATGGCAGGTGCAGCAAAATGCTTGGGTTCCTAGCTCCTAACAATGCAATACAAATGTCAAA
The DNA here is from genome assembly GCA_030435695.1 of Brachymystax lenok tsinlingensis. Lineage (NCBI taxonomy): Eukaryota > Metazoa > Chordata > Actinopteri > Salmoniformes > Salmonidae > Brachymystax > Brachymystax lenok. The sequence goes on along the minus strand of CM059819.1, from coordinate 30,505,940 downwards.
CAAGTACACAAATAATCAAAAACAAGATATGAATGTCAGGACAAATGCAGGTAACCACAATAACACTGAGTAATCCAAATGCAATCTATGCATATGTAGGCCTACACCAAAAATATATACTAAGAATGATATGTATAGCAGTAGATATTAGTGAGCTATGGCTACAATCCAGTATATAAACACAGGCAGTGTGTACAAACAGTGCAACAAAAATGAAATATATTCCACATATTGTCAGATGTTACCTCAAAATAGGAAAATATCCCAAATAGAATTGATTCTTGCTTAATTTGTGCTTTAGTCTAGTCTTGCCAGACATCAAATTAAGTTTTGACTATTAGATAATGACTTAAGGTGGTTTATGTAAAGCAAGTGAATAATACTGTATTCCATCCTTCCCACCAGCTGGAATATAAAAGTCATAATGAAAAAAACTACGGATCGTAGGTTGTATTTATTGTATCTGACTTCTCATTTCCGATCACTTTCCAACCTGTTGCTACTTCTCTGCATTTTTTCAGTTCAAACTAAGCACCTGCAATAATCTATCCTTATTGTTGTGCCAACAGGACATGGGAACAAACCCTTCAGGTTGTCTTGTGGTTTGATCAGCAATAAGCACCTAGGTGAGCTTTGTTAATTAACATTTTGGTTATCTTGGTGATTAAACAATTACAGTCAAAATAAATATGGCTACTTTATATTCTCATTTTAGCTGAGATTTTACAGCCAGTCCAGATAGGATTAGCGTGAAAGACCTGTAATCATGATTAAAAATAACATTTAGAAAAAGAACATGAAGAGTCGAGCAGTCTACTCATCAAGTGATTTGATAAATTTCTCATAGGAGCAATCGTCCATGAGGCCATCAAGTTCTGCAGGGTTGTCAATAGTCATCTTAATTAGCCAGCCTGGAAGTCAAAAGAGGACAACCATCAGTAAAATTGTCAGGAGAGGTAGGGATTAATAAGTGTGTTGAATGAGTAATCACCAAAATAATTTTTATTCACATAAGGTGGCAAGTACCATAGCGGTTAAGAGAGTTGGACCAGTAATCGAAAGGTCACTGGTTCGACACCCCAAGCTGAATAGGTGAAAAATCTGTTGATGTTCCCTTGAGCAAGACAACCCTAATTTGCTCCTGTAAGTCGCTCTGGACAAGAGCGTCTGCTAAATTACTAAAATGTCAAACGAGCATATCAACTGATTTGTCATGTCACTTTGTCTTGCCTAAGATACTCACCCCCTTTGTAGCAGGATGTATTCACTAGTCCAGGGTTGTCTGACAGCTCTGTGTTGATTTCAGTTACCTCTCCAGTCAGAGGAGAGTACAGCTCACTAGCAGCCTTCACACTTTCCAAAGCACCAAACTCCTCTGAAACACAAGCAAAGGACATGCATGACCCTTCTTATTGGCAACAAAGCTCATGGTCACAAGAGTAATTTACTTGTGGGAGGAAACTTACACCTGAAAAAATTCTCACCCATTTGTTCAAGTTTTTGCCCCACCTCAGGGAGTCCACAATACACCACATCACCTAATGCTTCCTACAATGGAGGGACACAAATTCTAACATTTTAGCAGCTACACAGAATTTGCAACACAAAATATTCATATTTGAAGTACACATTGAGGAAATTCTGGGAAAGCATAAAATATGGCCAATGTAAGTTGTGGTAAACTTCAAGTTCTTGCACAAATATTAGATTGGCCCAATAAATGTCAGATTATCAGTAATTTAGAAACAACAGCACACTAAATCATTGATAAATATATCAACCAAACGGTCTACCTGAGCAAAATTGCTGATGCCAACTGTGCCAACTCCTCCCTCTACTCGTACCCACTCATGCTTGTCTGTGAATTTGAGGGCTGTAAAAATAGACATTCACGTCAGATAATGGGATGCATGTGCATAGAAAAACAGCACAGGCTAATGTTCAAACTAATAATGTATTAGTACACTACACTGACTATTTGACATGTCCATAATCTTGAAAAACTAAAATGTCAAGTTTTCAGTGTTCTATGAGTACACCACCATCAATTTAGGGTTTCCAAACTCTAGTGGGGGAGGCCAACCTAACTAAGTACCCATCCCAAACCTCACATTGCCCTTGTTATTAACTGTCCAAATGACACTAATGTACTATGGACCAGGGCCAAAAGGTACTGTGCAAAACGGCAAACCTCTTAAAATACTGCAAGGTAGCAAAAGATACCATTCATGTACTGCCCCACATTCAGCCCTGTAATGTCAAACAAGATGTGAATTGTATTACTATCACCATTGTGATGTCAATTGCTCATACAATGTACCAGCATTCTCTAGCTATTACTGTACATTGTAGTATGATTGTACACAGTATGAGTGGTGGGACGGAGCACACACGCATTTAAACATCCTTCCTCTAATCTGCTATGTAGGCTGTTCATTCTATTAAATTAATTAGTGATATTTTATATTATTTTGGACAGATATGCAATGCACAGTTTAAGCAAGAAACATTAAAACATGGTTTATGTCAAACGCTGTCAATTTTCCCCGATACGCTGGGGAGGAATTAAATGCCTCAACAGTTTCCAAAGCTAGCATCAGATCATGCAGAAAAATACAGGTTTGAACCAGATTGTGAACTGTGCCAGATGCTGAGGCATGGCTGGTTTGTCTGAAAGACAAGAGAGCCTTATCTTAATGGAGAACCTCAATATAATTTCTAGACTAAACCACCACCCACATATTACACCATAAATGTATTTACCACTTGCAGACTACACATTTAGTAAATATGCTAAATATAGATGTATGCTCAAATTTGTTACTCCTGACCAGCATTTGACTTGCCTACGTCCAAACTCGTGCGTGATTTGCTCTATGTAATTATCCATTACATTGGGGCACAAGACAGTTGGTGTCTTGAGCGCCTAACAATCCCTAAGACCGCGGAAAGCAGACCCAGCAAATAACAAGTGAAACATCTAATAAACAATGTTTTACAGTGTGGTCTAAGAAATGTAAAACTTTAATCGACCTGGCTACTTTTGGGGACATCCCAGATCGCAGTTTATGGAAAGCGACCATATAATAAAAAATGTTACGGTTAAACCAACCTAACGCGGGGACCTCTGTTCGACAGGCTGGTCAGGGAATCACAAAATTCCATTGGAATTCCATAAAAACAAAATCCATTGATTTCTGTCTGGGAATAACGAGAGAATAGTTTATTTTTAGACCACGTAACGGCCAACATTTGGCTACTTTTTGTTTGACCCATCGACCAAACTTTATCGTAGCAGGGCATGCGTTCTAAACTGTTTACAAAACTGGACATGCGGACCACAAAATAATATAAAAATCGCAGTTCACGCTCTCACTGACGTGTAAAAATGTACCGTGGGAAAGTGACCAAAACAGTGTGCGATTATTCCCCCTCTGCGACTGGAATGTGTAGCCACAGACCCGTACATCAATTTTGACGTTGATAACTCTAGCATGCAACACCGAGTGCGCCAATTTGATCAACATTGCAACAAATTGTTACCCGTGGACAGTCGTGAGGCGGTGTTCAGTGTCCGTGCGGTGTTGGCCTTCCATAAGAGCCGACTTGCGGATATCTGTACAGGTCGAGAAAGCTGAATCAGTACTGGGGAAAAGTTTGCAGAAAGGCACCGCAACCCTACTCTCATCGCCATCTTCAGTGTCGGCAAAAATGATTACACATGCAATTGACTGAGTGGAACGCGCACCATCACCCTTTGCGCGCTCACGACATGAAAAAGAAGCGGCTTTTCAGCAGGACTTTGTGGAAGTTGGACCGTATTTTCCGATAAAGGTTTTCCTTATATGGATACTCTCACGGCGTAATAGATGCACAACAGAATATTTAGGATACTAATTGCTTTTTCGCATAGTTGGTAGTGTTAGATCTTCTTTAGTCTACTCTGCATCTTTATGGCATTGTGGAACTAACCATAAGGTTTTGGGCGCGTTCCTCTGCCCAGGCGTTGCTGAAGCATGCCATAATTATGTGGACATTGAAGCAACATCTCAAGACATCAGTCAGGAAGTTAAAGCTTGATCGCAAATGGGTCTTCCAAATGGACAATGACCCCAAGCATACTTCCAACGTTGTGGCAAAATGGCTTAAGGACAACAAAGTGAAGGTATTGGAGTGGCCATCACAAATCCCTGACCTCAATCCTATAGAAAATGTGTGGGCAGAACTGAAAAAGTCAGGAGGAATGGGCCAAAATTAACCTTACACGGAACCCAAACCGGCTGCATGCGTGCCCCATCGTGCATACATTTATTTTGTCCCCCCACACCAAACACGATCACAACACGCAGGTTAAAATATCAAAACAAACTCTGAACCAATTACACTAATTTGGGAACCGGTGGAAAAGCATTAAACATTTATGGCAATAATTCTTTCAATCACCCACATGGGTATAATCAATGAAGAGAAGGCACCGTCGGTACCTGCATCTATAAACCAATGAGGAGATGGGAGAGGCAGGACTTGCAGCGCGATCTGCGTCAGAAATGGAAGTCACAGTGTGGGTGCAATAATTGAATAACATAGATTTCTAAATTTATTTTGCGACACGAGCGGTGTAGTCAGGGTATTATTGTGGGAAGCTTGTGGAAGGCTACCCGAAACGTTTGACCCAAATTAAAGGCAATGCTACCAAATACTAATTGAGTGTATGTAAACTTCTGACCCACTGGGAATGTGATGAAAATAAAAGCTGAAATAAATCATTCTCTAAACTATTATTCTGACATTTCACATTCTTAAAATAAAGTGGTGATCCTAACTGATCTAAAACAGGGAATTTTTACTAGGATTAAATGTCAGGAATTGTGAAAAACTGAGTTTAAATCTATTTGGCTAAGATGTATGTAAACTTCCGACTTCAACTGTAGTTGGTAGATTTTCAGTCTATAGTCTACTCTGCATCTTTATGGCATCGTGGAACTAACCATAAGGTTTTGGGCGTGTTCCTTTGCCCAGGCGTTGCTGAGGCATGCCATAATTTACACCGCCTGGATACGTATTTTAACTATCAGCTAACCACATACAGTGGGGCAAAAAAGTATTTAGTCAGCCACCAATTGTGCAAGTTCTCCAACTTAAAAAGATGAGGCCTGTAATTTTCATCATAGGTACACTTAAACTATGACAGAAGAAATGAGAAAAAGAAATCCAGAAAATCACATTGTAGGATTTTTAATTTATTTGCAAATTATGGTGGAAAATAAGTATTTGGTCAATAACAAAAGTTTATCTCAATACTTTGTTATATACCCTTTGTTGGCAATGACAGAGGTCAAACGTTTTCTGTAAGTCTTCACAAGGTTTTCACACACTGTTGCTGGTATTTTGGCCCATTCCTCCATGCAGATCTCCTCTAGAGCAGTGATGTTTTGGGGCTGTCGCTGGGCAACACGGACTTTCAACTCCCTCCAAAGATTTTCTATGGGGTTGAGATCTGGAGACTGGCTAGGCCACTCCAGGACCTTGAAATGCTTCTTCTGAAGCCACTCCTTCGTTGCCCGGGCGGTGTGTTTGGGATCATTGTCATGCTGAAAGACCCAGCCACGTTTCATCTTCAATGCCCTTGCTGATGGAAGGAGGTTTTCACTCAAAATCTCACGATACATGGCCCCATTCATTCTTTCCTTTACACGGATCAGTTGTCCTGGTCCCTTTGCAGAAAAACAGCCCCAAAGCATGATGTTTCCACCCCCATGCTTCACAGTAGGTATGGTGTTCTTTGGATGCAACTCAGCATTCTTTGTCCTCCAAACACAACGAGTTGAGTTTTTACCAAAAGTTCTATTTTGGTTTCATCTGACCATATGACATTCTCCCAATCCTCATCTGGATCATCCAAATGCTCTCTAGCAAACTTCAGACGGGCCTGAACATGTACTGGCTTAAGCAGGGGGGACACGTCTGGCACTGCAGGATTTGAGTCCCTGGCGGCGTGGTGTGTTACTGATGGTAGGCTTTGTTACTTTGGTCCCAGCTCTCTGCAGGTCATTCACTAGGTCCCCGTGTGGTTCTGGGATTTTTGCTCACCGTTCTTGTGATCATTTTGACCCCACGGGTGAGATCTTGCGTGGAGCCCCAGATCGAGGAAGATTATCAGTGGTCTTGTATGTCTTCCATTTCCTAATAATTGCTCCCACAGTTGATTTCTTCAAACCAAGCTGCTTACCTATTGCAGATTCAGTCTTCCCAACCTGGTGCAGGTCTACAATTTTGTTTCTGGTGTTCTTTGACAGCTCTTTGGTCTTGGCCATAGTGGAGTTTGGAGTGTGACTGTTTGAGGTTGTGGACAGGTGTCTTTTATACTGATAACAAGTTCAAACAGGTGCCATTAATACAGGTAACGAGTGGAAGACAGAGGAGCCTCTTAAAGAAGAAGTTACAGGTCTGTGAGAGCCAGAAATCTTGCTTGTTTGTATGTGACCAAATACTTATTTTCCACCATAATTTGCAAATAAATTCATAAAAAAATCCTAGTGTGATTTTCGGGATTTTTTCCCTCATTTTGTCTGTCATAGTTGAAGTGTACCTATGATGAAAATTACAGGCCTCTCATCTTTTTAAGTGAGAGAACTTGCACAATTGGTGGCTGACTAAATACTTTTTTGCCCCACTGTATGTTAGAACAATCAGTCAATCGATGAGTCGATGCCCTGGCACGCAACCATTGGTTGATTCATGCAACGTCTGAACAGAGCCACCATTCTCATTATGCTTGGTAGGTTGTAGAAACTGGGTTATGACTAACTAGTTTTTCCTTCATGACTATTACAGCCCTAACCCTCAATGTTTCTAATTTGTCCGTTTTCCATTGTACTGTAGTACACAACTGCAGAGATTGGGCAACAGTTCCTAGAACCTCTTGTTGCTTTCATTAAACAAATGGTTTTCTTGGTAGACTTAACACTAGGGTCCTACAGTACTTTGCAGCATGACTAAAAAGTAACTGGACTTAATTCACTGGAAATGAACTCACCTTGTGCTCTTCCTCCTAACCCATGGTATTGTACACAGGTCATCCTACAAAATCTATTCTTAGGGGATCCATATAGGTGGTGTGCATATTGGTTGTCAAGAGTTCAGTCACCAGGGGTGTATTCATTTCGTCTTGCAATAAACAGTTTACAGTTTAAGAAAAACAGAAGCAGAACGAAACAGATTGACATACCTGAATTTGTCCAATAGAAACTCTAGTTTGTTGCTAAATGTTTCCCATTTGGAAAGACAGACAAACCGTTTTGCAACAGAATAGGTGGTCATTCTGCCAAACTGTTTCTATTGGACAAATTCAGGTACATCCCTTCCAGTTTCGTTCGCTTCCGTTTTAAGAAATATTTCACAACAGATCTGGCTGAATGACTACACCCCTGGTTTATCCAAAAGCTTATGAAAATGTACATAATGAAGACCATGGCTAAAAGAACACAGACCAGTAACTTAAGCCTACTACAACAGTATATCAGCTGCAGACACATACTTTTACATGTAACTCAATCATAGGAACACAGAATCACTTTTGTCATAATTTATTTTGTGCCAATGGCAGTTGTGTGGGTGAACATAGAATTTAAAAAAAAAAGTAACAGAACACAAACATGTCCAGAAACCCTCATTCACTGACATTACATTGGGCTTGGATGTCCACCACTAATGAGGAAAGACAGAAAAGAGACAAAGCGCAAGGTAATACAAGGCAAAACAGCACACAATTGAATGTTTTCAACTATGTAAAGGTGGAAAAATAACTTATTTCCCTTAATAATGCAGATTGCAAGATTCAAACCATATGATAAAATGGATAACATTCAACTCCACCGGAACACAGTGAGACCAACAGACCAATCAGATTATTTACCCAGGCTTCATCACCATGCCAACCCCTGCAGAGATTTGCCAGCAGGCGAGGTCACAATACTACACAGAGGTGCCCTCTGTGAGAGGGGCTGTCTTGTTGTCATCAGGCTTCATGGCAGGGAAGAACAGCACCTCCTGTGAAACAGAATTAACAGGTGGATACAGACAGAGCCCTGCTGAAGTGCATTCAAGTTTGTAGTGCGTGTGTATGTAAACAAGCATCAATACAATGTCCCCTACCCCATAATAATAAACATGCATGCCTAAAGCCTTGTACACATAGGTAGTTTGAAGTGACTAAAAAGCAATTCTTTTTTTCTTATCCGATTTAAATCTATTATTTTTCCTGCAGTCTCAACAGCCGAAAAGGAATTGAATGGAATCTAATATTTCAAACCACCTTTATAGGTGGTTTGAAGTCAGATACAAATCTGATTCCTGGCCATGCAACTTGTGTCTGAACGGTCAAATCTGATTTATTTGCCCGCTAGTGGTTTTTAGACTTATTTGGCATATCTTGTTGTTTGCTAGCTACTCTGTTGACAGTTTGATAAGAACATGTGGTAGCTAACTAGCTTGTTAATGGTTTACAAAAAATTATTGAATGTGCTAGAAAGACAAACAGCTACCTAGCTAGCGGACTGTTGTGGCTAGTCAAAAAGGACTCCTTTTGAAAGGTGGATCAGCTTATCCTTTGAGCCTTTATAAGTGTTCTCACATTATGACTTTTAACATTTAAAGCAACTGGGAAACATCAATGGCAGACATTGTTGTCGCCTTAGCTTGCTACATAACTTGAGTAATAGGAAGCAGGAGCACCACCAATCAGCCTACACCACTGCGCACACACCAGTCGTTACTATGACAACTAATATAGCCATGTCTGCAAATGACTGCCGTCTGAACACACACAAATCCGATTTGGTCACTTGTAAATTCCTGTTTGGACAGTCAGTATTTCACTTAACACTACATTAATTTGAGCATTAAGGCCTACAGTGTGAACAGGGCTTTAGAGATGGCAAAGGATCTATTTTGTCCTCTGCCTGTATGTATTATGACTGTACCTTGATGTTGTTGGAGTCTGTGAGGAACATGGTAAGGCGGTCAAGGCCCAAGCCCCAGCCAGCAGTTGGTGGCAGGCCATACTCTAGTGCCGTGCAGAAAGTCTCATCAATGGACATGCTCTCGTCATCACCCTCTGCCTTGGCCTAATAAAACACAAAAATACACACAGGTAACTAAGTTGACATTTATTGTAGCTGGGGTATTTAACAAAGCTAATCTGAAATCAAGGCTCCCTAAATTTTATCAGCATATTGAATGCGCGACCCGGGCTGGTAGTGTTCTGGATCATTGCTACTCTAACGTCCGCGACGCATACAAAGCCCTCCCTTGCTCTCCTTTTGGCAAATCTGACCACAACTCCATTTTGTTGCTCCCAGCCTATAGACAGAAACTAAAACAGGAAACACCCGTGCTCAGGTCTGTTCAACGCTGGTCCGACCAATCGGATTCCACGCTTCAAGATTGCTTCGATCACGTGGACTGGGATGTGTTCCAGATAGCCTCAGACAACAACATTGATGTATAAGCGGATTCGGTGAGCGAGTTTATTAGCAAGTGCATTGGTGATGTTGTACCCAAGGTGACTATTAAAACCTTCCCCAACCAGAAACCGTGGCCAACGTGAGGAAAACATTTAAACGTGTTAACCCTCGCAAGGCTGCCGGCCCAGACGGCATCCCTAGCTGCGTCCTCAGAGCATGCGCAGACCAGTTGGCTGGTGTGTTTACGGACATAATCAATCCCTATCCCAGTCTGCTGTTCCCACATGCTTCAAGAGGGCCACCATTGTTCCTGTTCCCAAGAAGGCAAAGGTAACTAAATGACTATCGCCTCGTAGCACTCACTTCTGTCATCATGAAGTTCTTTGAGAGACTAGTCAAGGATCATGTCACCTCCACCCTACCTGACACCCTAGACCCACTCCAATTTGCTTACCGCCCCAATAGGTCCACAGGCAGCCTTGTCGCAATCACACTGCCCTAACCCATCTGGACAAGAGGAATACCTATGTAAGAATGCTGTTCATCGATTACAGCTCAGCATTTAACACCATAGTACCCTCCAAACTCGTCATTAAGCTCGAGACCCTGGGTCTCGACCCAGCCCTGTGCAACTGTGTCCTGGACTTCCTGATGGGCCGCCCCCAGGTGTTGAGGGTAGGAAACAACATCTCCATCCCGCTGATCCTCAACACTGGGGCCCACAAGGGTGCGTTCTCAGTCCCCTCCTGTACTCCCTGTTCACCCATGACTGCATGGCCATGTACGCCTCCAACTCAATCATCAAGTTTGCAGACGACACTACAGTGGTAGGCTTGACTCCCACCAACGACGAGACGGCCTACAGGGAGGAGGTGAGGGCACTCGGAGTGTGGTGTCAGGAAAATAACCTCTCACTCAACGTCAACAAAACAAAGGAGATGATCGTAGACTTCAGGAAACAGCAGAGGGAGCACCCCCCTATCTGCATTGACGAGACGGTAGTGGAGAAGGTGAAAAGTTTTAAGTTCCTCAGCGTACACATCACGGACAAACTGAAATGGTCCACCCACACAGACAGCGTGGTGAAGAAGGCGCAACAGTAGTCACTTTAAACAATGCCACTTTATATAATGTTTACATAGCCTACATTACTCATCTCATATGTATATACTGTTCTCTATACCATCTACTGCATCTTGCCTATGCCGCACGGCCATCGCTCATCCATATATTTATATGTACATATTCTTATTCATTCCTTTACACTTGTGTGTATAAGGTAGCTGTTGTGAAATTGTTAGATTACTTGTTAGATATTACTTCACGGTCGGAACTAGAAGCACAAGCATTTAGCTACACTCGCATTAACATCTGCTAACGATGTGTATGTGACCAATAAAATTTGATTTATAAGGCAAGAATTTTCAGGAAATGCTTCAGCTCAGTGGCCCCTACTACTACATAGTTTCTACCATTACTCAGCTGACTCGCCCAGGCACACTGACCTTAGCCTGTTGCTCAAAGAGCTCCCTCTGTCTGATAGGGTCGTTCAACTCAGTGTAGGCATTACAGATCTCCTTCTTCAATACAAACAGCTCAAAACGCTCCGTCAGGCCTTTCTCTGACCGGTGCCTGTATGGGGAGAGATCAAGGAGAGCATAGCTAATGACATCAGTATTAACAAGCAGGGGGCACTGCAATACCTATGACTCTGTTTCAAATGGTAACCTGCAGTCCATTGGAATGTGAATAAGAGCACTGTTGCTGGTTTTTAAATTAGTGTAATATGGATAGGAAGAGCTCACCATTTGGCCAGGGGGCTCATGATCTGTGGGTGGTCACAGATGAATGTGGGGTTGATACACGTGACTTCCAGGAAATCTCCCACCAACTGCAGGGATAAACATCAACTTCAGTTTAGTCATGATGTCAACAACACAGAAGGGGTATAGGAGGAGGGTTTCCTGATGTAGATTAGCAAAGGCACCTTGTCAAGGAGGCGGGCAGTGGTTCTAGGAGGAGGGCACTCCACTCCTTTCTGGGCACACAGTTCATCAAAGAATTTACGGGTCTCTGGGGTGGGTGGAGAGGGACAGGTCAGTAAGACAACCTAGGAAATTCTATAAATATAGAGGTATAGCTGTGGCACTGTATTGAGCGCCATTCATTCTCTTACCGTCACTGTCGTAGGTGTCAGCAGCTGGGAATTTGACGCCCATCTCCTTCTCCAGGTCGTGTGTCATGCTGACCCTCCTGAAGGGAGGAGTGAAGTCGATCTCATAGGTCGGGCCCTCTGGACCCTCTGGATGATACTTCACTTTGTACTCTCCAGTGATGTGCTTGACCATCCCTGACGGGGAGAGAGCAGACCAGTTAGTAAGGGAACCTAGCAGCTACACACCTACATGTTACTGTGAGTAACACACAGTGACACATATATTCACATTCCAGAATGATGAAGTAGAAACACCCCCTTCATTCACCCGAGAGAAGCTTCTCTGTGATATCCATCAAGTCATTGTAATCTGCATAGGCCATATAGAATTCGCAGGTGGTGAACTCTGGATTGTGGGTGAGGTCAATGCCTTCGTTTCTGAACTGCCGTCCAATCTCATACACTCTGTCAATCCCCCCAACCACAAGCATCTGGAGAAAGAAGACACGGAAATATGAGTATGGAGTTGAAAGTGTTTTTTAATGTGTTATTGTCCCTTCCTCAGGGGACATGTTACCTTGTGGTAGAGCTCAGGAGCGATCCTCATGTAAAGGTTCATGTCTAGGTCGTTATGGTAGGTCACAAAGGGTTTGGCCACGGCCCCACCAGGAATCAGGTTCATCATGGGCGTCTCAATCTGTAAGAAACGTGTGTTGTGGTTTTAAAGTCTCAGTTACCCATCTATCACCAAAACCCGGTTTGTGAAAAAGAAGCCTTAAAAATGACTTTCCACATCAAAGAGAAGACCACTTTACCCCTCCTAAACTCTTAACCTGAACTACTCCACACTCAAATGTAATTTCCCTGACAGACTTAAAAAAAAATCTGTTAAACACAAGTGCCCCCTAGTGGCCATTTCCCTCACCTCCAGGAATCCCAGCCCGTCCAGGAAGCTGCGGAGGTAAGTGATGATCTTGGCACGTGTTACAAACTTCTGCCTCACATAGTCATTGAGAATCAGATCCAGGTATCGCTGGCGGAATCGTGTTTCCTGGAAGCAATGGGTTAGAGATAGTGTGAGGATCCCTGTTTTTCTTTTTTCTTCCTCAGGTTACATGAATTAAAGGTGTCCTCTATCATCTCTCATTCATATGAAGGCCTGACATGTTTTCTGTATGTCCACTACAGGATTATGAAGGTGCTTACCTTGTCCTTGAGACCAAAGTGGAGGTGGGGCAGCATGTGCAAGCAAGGTGAAAGCAGGGTCATCTCTATGGGAATGATGCTCAGCTCGCCCTTTTTGGTCTTCCCTGGATTACCACGAACACCAATGATGTCACCACGCCGCAGCTTGTTGTTGATGCGCACAAACTCTTCCTCAGACTTGTAGTTCCTGACGGGGAAGATGGACAGACGGGGTTAGAAAAGATACACATGGGAGGTATTTGAGCTCCCATGAGTAGTGAAGTTCTGGGAAGGACCATGTTCTGTACCTGTTGGTTGCCATAACTTGCAGCTTGACGCCTTCCCCTCGCAAGTCATAGAAGATTAACTTGGCCCCGGACTCTCTCTTGGCATGGACACGACCTGCCAACAACAGTTTCACATATGTCAAAAATACAGATTTACCATCAAATGACATTATTCCAAAACACAATAGTTGAAAACAGTTGTCAGTACCTGATACATTGAGGACAATGTCGGTTAGCTGGTCTCCAGGCTGTAGGTGGTTGTATTTCTCAATGAAATCTGTGAGTGACAGATCTACATTGTACTTGTGAGGGTATGGGTCCTCTGCAGTGCCCTTCAGAGCCTGGATGGCTTGAGTACGGATCTTAAAGTATTGCTATTGGTATAAACAATATAAAGTGAGGTTACTGCAAATGTACAAGAGCTCAATTACCGCAGCCCTAAATACACTACCGGTCAAACGTTTTAGAACACCGTAATATTAGTGTGAGTCATGTTACAAAATGTCAAGTTTGCATGTACAGTACCTGTCAAAAGTTTGAACACACCTACTCATTCAAGGGCTTTTCTTTATTTTTACTATTTTCTACATTGTAGAATAATAGTGAAGACATCAACTATGAAATAACACATATAGAATAATATAGTAAACACAAATCTAAATATATTTGAGATTCTTCAAATAGCCACCCTTCGCCTTGATGACAGCTTTGCACTCATGGCATTCTCTCAACCAGCTTCATGAGGTAGTCACCTGGAATGCATTTCAATTAACAGGCGTGCCTTGGTAATTTATGGAATTTCTTTCCTTCTTAATGCGTTTGATCCAAATCAGTTGTGTTGTGACAAGGTAGGGGGGTATACAGAAAAAGAAAAACCCTTGACGAGTAGGTGTCCTAAAACCTTTAACCGGTAGTGTATATACATTTTTAATCTCCTACTAAGATCAGCAGTCAAATGTTCTCAAGCAAATCACAAGAGGGAGGGAAGGATGATCATAAACATCCATATAGCTCACGTTAGGATCCAGGGTCTCCTCGTCTGCATTCTGATCCGCCTGGTCATTGGTCTCCTTCTGCTCATCCTGCTCTTTGACTTTGGCTTCCTTCTCAGATGCCTTCTTCTCAGCTTTCATTCGCCTCTTCAGCTCACTGACAACAACAACAGACACAGAGGGTAACATCAGGGTATCTAGTGGACTCAGCATCTGGGTTCAGGGGACACTTGGGAGACTACTTTATAAAGCCATAAAAGTAACGCCTAAAAAGGGAATCATTCATGACAAAAGGTTGGTTGTTTTTCTCACTGAATGGAAAAGCCACCAACCTTTTGTCTCCTCGCCAGCGATTCCCATGAATTAGAGCTGGGACTGACGCTGCGCTGGGGAGAGCGAACTTTACCCCCTGAGCCCTGACCCCAAAGGCTTGACACACCTGGTGCCTGGCAGTTCTGACCACCAGAGTCAGCATGGTGAGGCAGGATGACCTACTGTGCTACACCAGTCAATGACCAAACCTGGAGACACACACACACACAGCACAGCTGACTTATTTCTGTGAATTTGAAACATGGGACCAACACGTTACATGTTGCGTTTATATTTTTGTTCAGTGTAAAACGGGTTTAGTAACAGTGGTGTAAAGTAAATAGAAATACTTTGAAGTACTACTTAAGTCGTTTTTTTGTGGGGGTATCTTGTACTTTACTATTTATATTTTTCGACAATTTTTACTCCACTACAATGGAGTAAATGTCGCAGGACTTTGCAGTTCGAAAACTCTGCCATTTTCAACGGCCCTGCGATCTACCAGGGATGTCTCTCTAAAAGTCCCTGGCCTCACACCAATACACAGCTTTAAGAGTCAAATGGTCACTCAAAACGAACAACCAACCCTTGTCAGTGTTAATATCCTATTTCAGGTCGTGATTTGGTTAAGTTAAATAACAAAGCAACTTTTGCTTCTTTTCCATTTCGGCAGCCACCCAGAATCTCCATCCGAAATTCCAGAATTTACAGATTGACTAAATTCTCTTCTAAGCAGTGATAAAAATGCTCAGATTCCATGTGTCATTTGAATAAGGTTTGTTTAAAGTGGAACTGACAGCGTTTTAGCAACATGACTTTTATTTGTTTTTATTTTGACATTTTCTGACAACGTGAGCACTTAGATATGGTCATTTCCACATCTTAATAAATGTATAGAATGTTTGGGAATGACGTTTGAAAACTATCGCAATATAGAGTGGGAAAGTGGCTCACCCAGAACAGAAGTCTATGCAGACCGTATACCCAACAGGCCTCCTATCATTCACTTTGAACTGGACTGTGTTTACAACACAGATTTTAGATAATTAAAAAGCATTCGTCAAAAGCCAGAAAATACACCTGAAAGGATTTCTACAAATATTTAAATACCACGGGAGTCCTATTGATCAAACAACCATTAAAAAGGTAGGCTCCCCCTCCCTTAGTTATGCACATCAACAACAAGATCAACAACTAACGCTAGCCAGAGCGAGATGAGCTAAACTCTAATGAGGGAACATTAGATAAACCCTC
The DNA here is from genome assembly GCA_030435695.1 of Brachymystax lenok tsinlingensis. Lineage (NCBI taxonomy): Eukaryota > Metazoa > Chordata > Actinopteri > Salmoniformes > Salmonidae > Brachymystax > Brachymystax lenok. Next base: position 30,490,291 of record CM059819.1, on the reverse strand, counting down.
ATATTTTCAGCTAGTTAGCCGTCGAAATTGCACTGAAACAGGGAACAGTAGTCTGCCCGTCCTTCTGCAGCTTGCCTGGCAATGCATGCTTGTCCACAACCCACGTTTTGACAACTGAATGGGAACTTTCCTGCACGCACATTTGATCAATGCCAAATACATTTGATTGACAACTAAGGGTGCGTTGGTAAATTATCTTCAGCGTGTCAGTGAGCTCTGGGTCATTTGTAAATTCAGCGCATTGTCAGATTGTCTATTCGTAAATTCTGAGTTTTGCTGTCCGAGCATTCAGGGCCACACACACACACACTACACGCTGTGGCTGAGTGGGGTTGATCCGAGCGTTCCTCACAATGGCAGTCAAGCACCAAGCTAACTGGCCACCTCACTCTGACCATTTCTCACCCTAGCAGAGCTGGTTAGGCTGTTTACATGTTATCTAGAGCGTTAGTGACTAACTGTGCTTGTGGCAACAATTCATCAGTTATTCTGCGCTCTGGCACATTCAGACAAGAGTGCTCGGAAATCGGAATAGATAGCCAGAGATATGCTAACTGGATAATAGTCGTTCAAATTCAGAATAGTTAACTAGATAGCAAAGCGATTAACATTTATTGCTAGTTAACCAAATGACACTTGTATCTCTAGCTGTAGCCACCGAAAAACAATAAGAGGGGAAAAAGGTCAGTCACTCACCCACTTATCCAATGACATCCTCCTTAGCTAGCTAACGTTAGGCGCCATGCTTTAACTTGCTAAACAAAAAGCTACATGAATAGATATGCTAGCTCATTATCCACGTTATGACTGACCTGTGATCATTGCCCTTGCTAGTTTTATTGTATTGCAATCCCCAGGATTAGTTAAATTTCTTCATATCGGCTGAGTAGTTAAAGCGCTGTCAGTTCAACTTTAAACAGCGCATACAACCCAATTATTTGCCCCCGTTCTATTGATGTTAATGTTATATCAATATGAGTGATTAACAAAATAGTGTTGCGTTAACCTTTCCGCATTGGCAACCCACTTTAAACAAAATGCAATAATCCAAAATGTAGCTGGCTGTTTTTTACAAGTTGTCCTCTAACCAGTGATATGCACATTATTCCCAGATTCCATGGGCTTTTTCAGTAGGGCTCTTTTGAACAGGATTTGCAACCTGACCCCCCCATCTTGTTCTATTGATTACAACGTGATATCGATATGAGTGACAGATAAGTGTTGCATTTCCCTTTGTTTTGGTGACCCCCAAATCAAAACATGACCCGTTTTATGAAGCTAGACGAATGTCGCACGTTGCTAATTCACAGGAGAATTAAATGTTAAATATTTTTGGGGATAAAAATAGAAATGCCTTCTGAAATATGTGAACTTTCATGTGCCTTAATAACCAACTTGTATGCCATCTGTAAATATGAATCAAATTGTTAAACTACGAGCCTAGTTGGTTTAGCCAAAGAAAATGACAGGAACCTTCCCGCTGGTCATGATTGGCTGAAATAAAGGATGGGATGGACATGCCGGGAGATGAGTTTGGATTGGTCTGCAATGTAGCATGCTTGTCTAATAACATGGTGTTAACTATGCTGAATGGGTGTAGACAAAGAGCTCTCCAAAACATTCAAGGTGTACCAAAACATTCAATGTCCATTTTCTCAAAAGTGGTGATACAAGTTTAACTTTCGAAGAAGAATTACTTCCCCATTGTTCCTCAACTGCATTGTATGATACACCATTTTGTAGCTGATTACTATTTTCAATTTATATTTTAGGAATAACAATGGAATTTAACATTAATTTCCAACAGTATTCTAATTAAATCTGGTAAAACTGATGAATGAGTCCAAAAATATTCTGTGATTTATTTATTTTGATGATATACCTGACATCGTGAAAATTGATTTGTCCTGCCTAGTCTCGTTTGAGTGTCAAACAAATCAAGCATTTTCTTTGACTTTTGATGATTAAGTATATTTCAAACCAAATACTTTTACTCAGGTAATATTTTACTAACTCACCCGAGTCATTTTCTATTACTTTGTCCACTGAGTGGGGAGAACATTTTCACTTTCATTCTGAGTTTATCTGTCAGACCACGTAACCCAGAAGTAGCTAGCTAAATCCACTATCTTTCAAGCCATCACATTACGGAAGTGAGAAAGGATATTTAGCTTGGATGCATAAAGCTGATTAGTTTAATGTTTCCCCAAATATATAGAAAATCTGTATGACCTGAAAGGTTGGTGAAGTTGGCAAGCAACTCATTATGGTACAGCCAAAAAGGCAAACACTTATTCAGCTAAACGTGCTTTTGTCAATAAACCTAGATGCAAATAAGGAACTTCAGGTCAGCAAATTACCTCGGTAATTTCTACGGTGCAATATGGATTTTGTAGTTATCACCATTCACAGAATAAGATAAAGAGCACGAATGTGCGATATGTCGCTTGAACAGAAAGTACCATTGGAATTTGTATGCACATTCGCAATGGAACACTCGTTTTTCCATCGAGCTTTATCCGATCTGATGCAACTGTGTGCAACAATATCCTCCTACTTTTATCGAATAATAACACGGAAGTGAAACACACACCAACATGTTGCACACGTCTTCAGATTATTTCCAATAGAAAAGTGAATCGACATTGGCTTACTTTTTGCTGAGTTCATTTGCGTCCACCTCCGTAACGTCAGCCATCTTCCACTTGCAGCAAATGAAAGCTGCAAGCGAGATCAACGCCTACACACAACTGTCCGCAATGACGTCTCAACGCGTTCGAGGGCATCAGTCTGACGCAAGACGCTGCGTAAAAGTAGGACCGCACTCAGACCACCAGGGGGATCATGAGTTTATTTTGTTATTTCAAATAACTCCATGGGTCTTCATTTTTATCTTTGTTGAAGAACACAGGTCCTTTAGTAATGATAAATGTCTAATGCGAATATTAAAATAGATGTCAATATGTGATCATATTCAACTGGTTTCTGAGCATCCTTTCTTCCCTCGCTCTCCTTCCTTCATAATCTTAAGACATGTTTTGGATGGACAACTAGGGAAAGACCACAATGCATTTAATTGATGATTAGTTATGTTACTCTTCAAACGTAATTAGATTGATGTGCTTGTGATTTTGACATTTCAAATCTTTCAAGGTATGGGAAAATTCATCTGTGTCTCCTGAACAACAAAAGAAAAGTTGATCAATGCAAAAATCAAACCAAAACCGAACATCAAGAGTGGGTAAATAAATTAGACAAAGGAAAACGTATCATCGATCTTTATTAATATAGATACCAGCAGGTTTACATAAATATAACTACTAGGGATGCACGATATATCGGTAAGCATATCGCAATCGGACGATATTAGCTAAAAATGCCAACATCTGCATCGGTCCGATGTCTAGTTTAACGCAGATGTGCAAAACCGATGTCAAAGCTGACGTGCATACCTATATAACGTAGGTAGATGACGCCACAAAAAATATAGCACTACACGTGCAACACAGCATTCATAACCTATCCTACAATGTCTGCTGTGTGGATCGAGCAGTCAACAAGTCGAGCAGTCATTTGGAAGAGTAAGAACATTTCAGCGAGACAACTCGAAGGCGAAATCCATTAACGCCAAGATAATGGATTCATTGCCCTTGACAATCAACCGTTCTCTGTTGTGTATTGATGTTGGCTTTTGCCGACTGGTCGAGCACTGGTACACACTGCCAAGTACGCACTATTTTTCAGATGTTGCTCAACTGGCGTTACACAGTATTGTTGAAACTCGCTACTTGCTATGGGCGTCACTGCTATTAGCTTCACGACTGACATTTGGACCAGCGATGTCAGCCCCATGAGCATTATGAGTCTGACAGCACAGTGGGTCAACAAGGATTTCCTACTGAGGAAAGACATATTGCATGCTCAAGAATGCGCTGGTTCTCATACCTCTGCTGCTATTTCAATAATGGCATTTGAGAACTTGTTTGAAACACGAACACTCCTAGCTCCATTCGAACAACTGACTCAAGAAATAAGGTCAACTGCATCTGCAGCAGAAGTGGTACCCTGTCATGGCAACTCCTTTCTCAAATACATAGCTCATTATTTAATTTCAACTCCAATATGCTGTGGTAGACAGCAATAATAATAACAACTTGGTCATTGTCCAAATATTTACGGACCTGACTGTATAGACGGGTGTGTGCCTTTCCAAATCATGTCCAATCAATTGAATTTACCACAGGTGGACTCCAATCAAGTTGTAGAAACATTTCAAGGATGATCAATGGAAACATGATGCACCTGAGCTCAATTTCGAGTCTCATTGAAAAGGGTCTGAATACTTATGTAAATAAAATAATTTTTAATACATTTGCTACAATTTCTAAAAATCTGTTTTCACTTTGTCATTATGGGGTATTGTGTGTAGATTGTTGAGGAAAAATCGATTTTAGAATAAGGCTGTAATGTAACAAAAAGTGAAGGGGTCTGAATACACTGTATGCCAGTGTACACGGTTGTCTGTTTGATGTAATTAAATAGTATGTTATTATTTGTATCGTTCTATGACAAATGTACATAATGTGTTTTGTAGTGATGTCTCCATGGCAGATGTTTGTATTGGCTTGTGTCTGGCAAGCACAAACTAGACTTATCTATAGATCTGAGAGGAGAATACTGCCATGTTACAGAAAGGCATCATCCATTTATTATTTAATCAATCGGTTAATATTGCCATGGTGCTACATGCATGAGTGAGAAAAAGCTGTGATGGACTACTTTCTGCACACGGTCAGTGTGAACCGGAGTGACTATCAGTACCGCACCTGTACATAGCCCATCTGTAAATAGCCCATCCAACTACCTCATCCCCATACTGTTATTTATTTTGCTCCTTTGCACCTCAGTATCTCTACTTGCACACTAATCTTCTGCACATCTATCACTCCAGTGTTTAATTGCTATATTGTAATTATTTCGCCGTTATGGCCTATTTTTTTCCTTACCTCCCTTATCCTACCCCATTTGCACACACTGTATATAGACTTTTTCTATTGTATTATTGACTGGATGTTTGTTTACTCCATGTGTAACTTTGTGTTGTTGTTTGTGTCGCACTGCTTTGCTTTATCTTGGCCAGGTCGCAGTTGTAAATGAGAAATTCTTCTCAACTAGCCTACCTGGTTAAATAAAGGTGAAATAAAAATAAATCAAAAAACTGCCACACACAATAGTGTTCCATGCACTCAGCCCCTCCCAAGCTTCATTATGGCACCCCTCATGTCTCTTTTGTAACTAATGTTCCTATACTTCTGAGTATAACAATGTTCAAAGTTTCACCCAGAATCCAACAGTGGCTAGCTATGACAATCTGTTTGTACTGTATGGGTTGGGATTATGGTTCATTGTTGAGCTAGCTAGCATGGTTCCTCACTCCAGAGAACGCGTTTCCACTTGCTCTAGAGTCCGATGGCTATCTTAGATTTGTGTGAGGCTGCTCGGCCATGGAAACCCGTTTCATGAACTTCCCGACTAATAGTTATTGTGCTGACGTTTTAAACTCGGTAGTGAGTGTTGCAACCGAGGACAGAACTTTTACACGCTTCAGCACTTTGTGGTCACATTCTGTGAGCTTGTGTGGCCTACCACTTGGCAGCTGAGACGTTACTCCTAGACATTTCCACTAAACAATAACAGCACTTACAGTTGATTGGGGCAGCTCTAGCAGGGCAGAAATTTAACAAAATGACTTGTATGGTAGAAAACTATGAGATTATGTTTTAATACTGTTTATGCATCGAATAGGGTTTCTCAGTACTCCCTCATCTGTGTAATACGGTTTCTCAGTACTCCCTCATCTGTGTCTGTGTGAACTGAGTTGACCTCTGGGGTTTCAGCTAGCAACTGATTTATGATGGTCTTGTCCTCTCTCAGAGCCTGGTGTTTTGGTGTTTGTGTACTCTGAGGTACCAGGGAGGAGATGGCTCTGGTATGGACAGCTGATAAGAAGAATCTTGTCTTAGGGGCCAAACCCTGGTTTCTATACAATTAGAACAGTTTTCACAGCAAATTATATCTGGCTGGGGGATACTCCTTTCTCAAATACAAAACCTCACCCTTTGACTTTTTCTAACATTCCACACATACAGTTGAAGTCGGAAGTTTACATACACCTTAGCCAAATAGATTTAACTTCTTAGGGAGCGGCTGCATAGGTGACTTCTGGCGTGCCCAAAGTAAAATGCCTGCCACTCAGGCCCAGAAAATAGGATATGCACATAATTAGTACTATTGGATAGGAAACACTGAAGCTTCTAAGAGTGTTAAAATAATGTATGTGAATATAACAGAACTGATATAGCAGGCGAAAACCCGAGGAAAATCCATACGGATTTGCAGTTTTTTTTGTACTTGTCCTTCTCCAGGCTGCCTAATCATTTTTATTTTAACCAGGACTGAGACCGCAGTACCTATGGCTTCCACTAGATGTCAGTAGTCTCTATACAGAGTCTGGGAGCGATAGGAGTAAGCAAAACAGATAGGAAGAGGAAATGGTCAAGGGAGCTCAGACGTCAACAAGATTTCTCAGGCACGAGACTGGGTGCGCGCCCCACTATATTTTACTTAAATAACGTATAGGTGACCATCCGAGTGAAATATTATCGCTAATATTCATAAAAGGATAGCTAAGGATGCATTATAACTGGTCTTTGATTTTTTTAGGAAAAGCTTATTAGGTATATTTGAACGCGGTCTCTTCACGTTTCAATGGGCGATTCAACATTGGATTTTCTGAACATAACACGCCAACCAAACAGAGATTTATGGATATAATAAATGACTTTTTCTAACAAAAGAACCATTGGATGTCTTTGTTGGACACTTGGGAAGCCCTCAGCAGAAGTTCTTCAAAAGGTAAGGGACTTTTTTTTGCTGTGAAATGGGTTTTGTGTGAACAGCGCTGGTTTATGAATTTATGCTAATGCAGAAACATTAGAGGTGCTATCCTCAAACAATCAAACGTGGTGCTTTCACCGTAAAGCCTTTTTGAAATCTGACAACGCTGTGATATTGACAAGTAGCAGAGCTTTTAATGACTATGCAACAATTGTATATTGATGAATGTTTAATAATTCAACTTTTGGATTTTGAATTTGGCGCCTTACATTTCACCGGGTAGTGTCGGGAGTGGGGCGCTGACATTTAATCCTAGTACAAATTCCCTGCCTTAGGTCAGTTAGGATCACCACTTAATTTTAAGAATGTGAATTGTCATAATAATAGTAGAGAGAATGATTTATTTCAGCTTTTATATCTTTCATCACATTCCCAGTGGGTCAGAAGTTTACATACACTCAATTTGTATTTGGTAGCATTGCCTTTAAATGGTTTAACTTGGGTAAAATGTTTTGGGTAGCCTTCCACAAGCTTCCCACAATAAGTTGGGGGAATTTTGAAGTAACAAGTAACCATTTCACTGTAGCTTTTACACCTTCTGTATCCTGTGCATGTGACAAACTTTGATTTAATATATAGTGTGTGTTTACCAGAGATGGTAATGTGAAGAACAACATGACCTGCACCAAAGTCAGATTAGGATATAGGCCAAGGACTAGATAAAGTGTACTAATACAAAGTCTTGAAAACTTTGTTTAGTACATGGCCTCACATGTGAATCCTTAAATAGATGCGTGGGGCTAAGGCTTAAGAGGGTGTGAACTCTGCTGAATGAGTATAGAGAAAGAAGAGCTCTCCAGTAGGTGTACCAAAACATTCAAGGGCCATTTCTCAGAAGTGGGGTTACAAGGTAACCAGTGTAGTGTTTGATATAGATATACCATTTTGTAGTCTATATTTTTTATCCAAAGTAAAAACTTTTTTTAACAAAAATTCGTGCTGTTTTGCCTAATGAAAGTAATAAAGAAATTATAGTCTTTTTACTTTGGAGAATTAAGGATATTTAAAACCAAATACTTCGATTTTTACTCAAGGAATATATTTCTCTGAATTCCACTTGAGTCATTTTTTAATTAAGGTAACTTTACTATTACTCAAGTATGACAATTGGGTTATTTTTCCACTGATTAGGAAGAACATTTTCACTTTCATTCTGAGCTGATAAGTCAGACCACGTAGCTTAAAAGTAGCTAGCTAAATACCCTAGCTATCTAAATACACTAGCTAGCAAGCCATCCCATTACAGAAGTGAGATGATAGAATAATGCATAAAACTGATGAGTTCAATGTTTCCACACATAAATAGCATATCAGTATGACCTGAAAGGTTGGTGAATTTGGCAAGCAACTCATTATGGTAAAGCTAAAAAGGCAAACACTTCGTTAGCTAAAACGTGGTTTTGTTAATCAACCTACATGAAAACAAGAAACTTCAAATCAGCAAATAACCTTGGGTAATTTGTACGATGCAATATCGGTTTTGTAGTTAGATCCACTCACCGAATAGGATGAAGAGCATGCATAGGTGTACATTAAAGGACTGCAAGCAGCACGTGCGATATGCCGCTAGAAACTGACTGACCATTAGAACTTGTATGTGCATTCGCTACCGTACACTTGTTTTTCCACCGTGCTTTATCCGATCTGATGCAACTGTGTGCAACAATATCCTACTGCTTTATCGAATAAAAACACGGAAGTGATCCACACAATCAAAGCGTTTCACACGTCTTCATAAATGCTGTCCAATAAACGAGTGAATCGACAATGGCTTACTTTTTGCTGAGTTTCTCTGCATCCACCTCGGTAACGTCTGCCATCTTATTTCTCTCCTTCGCTAGGCTTTGTCGGGCGTTGGCATCCAAGTTATGGTGCATTACCGCCACCTACTGTACTGGACTGTGGGCCAGAGCAAGGGAGAAACTAAATTATACCTGCCAGCCACGTTTCTCTCAAAAAATATTTACAAATATTTGAGACTATATCTAAAGACGTTGAACTCAATATACTCTGTAAACTAATTTCCTGTATTCCCTTCTCCCTCATACTAGATCTCAGCCTCTCTCTTTCCCTCTCATACTGCCCACACTGTATCAATACATGCTCCACTATCTCCATTTCAAAATCCAATAAAATAAAAATGTTTTTGTCACATGAGCTGAATACAACAGGTAAAATGCTTACTTAGAAGCCCTTAACCAACAATGACGTTTTAATTAAAATAATGCAGTTTTAAGAAAAATATTTACTAAATAAACTAAAGTAAAATAAATTAAAGTAACAATAAAATAACAATAACAACGCTATATACAGGGGGTACCGGTACATGTGCAGGGTACAGGTTAGTCGAGGTAATTGAGGTAATATGTACAGGTAGAGGTAAAGTGACTGTGCACAGATAATAAACAGCGAGTAGCAGCAGAGTAAAAAAAGGGGGTGTCAATGCAAATAGTATGGGTAGCCATTTGATTAGCTATTCAGCAGTCTTATGGCTTGGGGGTAGAAGCTGTTAAGAAGCATTTTGGAATTAGACTTGGCGCTCCGGTCCTGCTTGCTGTGCGGTAGCATGGAGAACAGTCTATGACTAAGGGGCTGGAGTCTTTGGCAATTTTTAGGGCCTTCCTCTGCCTGGTATAGAGGTCCTGGATGCCAGGAAGCTTGGGCCCAGTGATGTACTGGGCCGTTCGTACTACCCTCTGTAGTGCTTTGCGGTCAGAGGCAGAGCAGTTGCCATACCAGGCAGTGATGCAACCCGTCAGGATGCTCTCAATGGTGCAGCTGAATAACTTTTTGAGGATCTGAGGACCCATGCCAAATCTTTTCAGTCTCCTGACGGGGAATAGGTGTTGTCGTGCCCTCTTCACGACTGTCTTGGTGTGTTTGGACCATGATAGTTTTTTGATGATGTGCACACCAAGGAACTTGAAGCTCTCAACCTGCTCCACTACAGCCCTGTCGATGAGAATGGTGGCGAGCTCTGCCCTCCTTTTCCTGTAGTCCACGATCATCTCCTGGCAATAATCACACTTTCCTGTTGGAGGCTTTCCTATCAAATGTAAAGTCATATTCAACTGGCTGTTTCCCAGCCTTAATCTAAAAATAGCCTCCTCTCTTCTGTCCCTTCTACCGTCCTCCCCTCCCCGACTCTTTACAACACTTCTATGTCAACTACTGGAGGCGGGAGTAGCCATGCTGTGTTTGCAGGAATAGCTACCGTTGGACTAAACTCCCTTCCATGCATCTCCCTCGCCTTAGTATTACCCACCCAAAGCTTGTGCTCTGTCCTCTCATGTTCCCAGCATGCCTGTAAAATCCCTTTTGCAGGATAAGACACCCCATGTCCTTGTAGGTTGACTCAATAATTCAGCTGCTATTTCCAAATCCGCAATGGCATATCCTCCATTTCCACCTGTAGTGCAGACACTGGGGAGGTCTGAAACATCGCACTACATATTCCTTGGCCCTGTATGACATCTAGCCTTTCCAATGAGGTCCAGGCTGTCGAACCATACGCCATACTTCCATAGTCTATTACAGATCAGATCAATGCAACATACACGGTCCTCAATGAGGAATGCCCAGCCGCCCACTTCTTCCCCGTCAGACAGCCAATCACATTTAGCACCTTCTTACATTTTGCCACCACTCTCTCAGTGTGTTCTGCCCAGGTCAGCCTAGTGTCAAAGTGCATCCCAAAGAACCTGAAGGCCCCCACCCTCTCCAAGTTTCTCCCATATACTGCAAACTCAAGCATACCTCATCTCCCACCTTCCTCCTGGTAAAGAGCACTGAGTTTTCTCTACAGAGAACCCGAATCCCCACATTAATGCCCACCACTCTACCTCATCAATTGTCTCCTGTACCTTCCTGACTATGTATGGCACATTTCTTCCCCTCTTCCATTAGGCCCCATCATCTGCAAATAACGACCTCCAAATATCACAAGAGTAATATCTGAGAGTAAACATCATTGATCATGAATGAAAACAACAAACATCACCTCCAATAATCTTCAACACAGGGGCCCAACAAGGGTGCGTGCTCAGCCCCCTCCTGTACTCCCTGTTCACCCATGACTGCGTGGCCGCTCACACCTCCAAATAAATCATCAAGTTTGCAGACAACACAACAGTAGCAGGCCTGATTACCAACAGTTAAGAGACAGGCTACAGGGAGGAGTTGAGGGCCCCGGCGGAGTGGAGCCAGGAAAATAACCTCTCCCTCAATGTCACCAAAATGAAGAAGCTGTTCATTTACTTTAGGAGACAGCAGAAGGTGCACACCCCTATCCACATTGACAGGACTGCAGTGGAGAAGGTGAAAAACTTAAAATTCCTTGGAGTACACATATACAGGTACACCTCCAATAGGCTAATTGACATCATTTGAGTCAATCAGAAGCTTTTAAAGCCATGCCATCATTTTCTAGAATTTTCCAAGCTCTTTAAAGGCACAGTCAACTTAGTGTATGTAAACATCTGACCCACTGGAATTGTGATACAGTGAATTATAGGTGAAATAATCTGTCTGTAAACAATTGTTGGAAAAATAACTTGTGTCATGCACAAAGTAGATGTCCTAACCAACTTGCCAAAACTATAGTTTGTTAACAAGACATTTGTGGAGTGGTTGAAAAATGACTTTTAATGATTCCAACCTAAGTGTATGTAAACATCTTTGTTTTATACACACCTGGTTTCAATTCCCCAATTAAATGTTCATTATTTAACCCTCTGTTTTTTCCCTATATTTGTGTGCGTTATTGTTCCAATTTATGTCAGTCCATTTGGTGGGCTTGATATTTGTTTCTACTTTGTAAATATTTTGAGTAAACTACGTTGTGTCTCTGCTGTCCTGCGCCTGACTCTTTTGCTCTACTACACCAAGCCATTTTGACAGAATAACGCACCCGAAGAATTGAGTCAGCAGGAGCAGACAACCCAGTGTTGGCGGTCGAGGAGCGTGTCCAGGAGCATGCGACCACGTTGCAACGTCTCGGCACCGCCATGGACCGCGTCCTGCAGACGATGGACCGTTGAGAGAGGAGAAGTTCCTCCAGGGCCTCCACCAGCACCACCACAGGCACCACTGCTCAACCCTCCTTCACCCGGTCCCAGTGGGATTCGGCTTGCGCTCCCGAGGGTGCATGATGGGACGGCTGCCGGATGTCAGGGGTTCCTACTCCAGTTGGAGCTCTACCTGGCAACCGTCCACCCGGCTCCTTTGGGTCGTGAGAGTGTGTCCGCCCTCGTCTCCTGCGTCTCAGGGAAAGCAGGCTACAGGGAGGCGTTGGCCCACTCCAGGGGGGAAGGAGAAGAGGTGTTGGACCACTACGAGGATTTCACCCGCCGCTATTCGGACTGTTTGAACGTCTGTTTCACCTGAGACAGGGGACGAGGAGCGCACAGGAGTTCGCCTTGGACTTCCAGACCCTGGCCGCCGGCGCGGGATGGAACGGCAGGGACCTGATCGATCACTACCGGTGTAGTTTGTGAGAGGACGTCCGTCAGGAGTTGGCCTGCAGGGACACCATTCTCACCTTTGACCAGCTGGTGGACCTGTCCATCCGGCTGGATAACCTGCTGGCTACCCGCGGACGTCCAGGTCGGGGCCTGTCGATTCCATCCCCCAGCACCACCGATCCAACGCCCATGGAGCTGGGGGGTGCTGCATTTAAGGCGACCGGAGGAGGGACCGGTCCATGCACCATCTGTGGCCGCAGAGGGCACACTGCCGGTCGGTGCTGGGGAGGTCCCTCTGGGAGTCTAGGCAGCAGGCAGGGCACTCTTGTGTCACCCCAGGTGAGTCGGCACCAGGCTCACCCAGAGCCCCCTGTTGCACACATGTTTTTGTATGTAAACTTTCCTGAGTTTTCCCCGCATTCCCAGCATAAGGCTCTCGTCGATTCAGGCGCAGATGGGAATTCTATTGACCGATCATTTGCCCATAGTTTAGGGATTCCTATTGTTCCAGTGGACATGCCCTTCCCAGTTCACGCCCTAGATAGTCGACCGTTAGGGTCAGGGCTAATTAGGGAGGTCACCGCTCCAATGGGCATGGTGATACAGGAGGGTCACAAGGAGAGAATTAGTCTCTTCCTTATTGATTCTCCTGCGTTTCTCGTGGTGCTGGGCCTACCCTGGTTAGCTTGTCATGACCCCACAATTTTGTGGCAACAGACGGCTCTCACAGGGTGGTCACGGGAGTGCTCGGGGAGGTGTTTAGGGGTTTCCGTTGGTGCTACTATGGTGGAAAGTCCAGACCAGGTCTCCACCGTGCGCATCCCCTCTGAATATGCCGATTTGGCTCTCGCCTTCTGTAAAAAGAAGGCGGCTCAATTACCACCCCATCGACGAGGGGATTGTGCGATAAATCTCCTGGTAGACGCAGCACTTCCCAGGAGTCACGTGTATCCCCTGTCGCAAGAGGAGATGGCGGCTATGGAAATATATGTCTCCGAATCCCTTGGGCAGGAATACATTCGGCCCTCCACTTCACCTGCCTCCTCAAGCTTCTTTTTTGTGAAGAAGAAGGATGGAGGTCTGCGCCCGTGTATTGACTATCGAGGTATCAACCAGATCACTGTGAGGTACAGTTACCCGCTACCTCTCATAGCCAGTGCGATCAAGTCAATGCACGGGGCGCGCTTCTTCACAAAATTGGATCTCAGGAGCGCTTACAACCTGGTGCGTATCCGGGAGGGAGACGAGTGGAAGACAGCATTTAGTACCACCTCAGGGCGCTATGAGTACCTCGTCATGCCGTACGGGTTGATGAATGCTCCATCAGTCTTCCAGGCTTTTGTAGACAAGATTTTCAGGGACCTGCACGGGCAGGGTGTAGTGGTATATATTGATGACATTCTGATATACTCCGCTACACGCGCTGAGCATGTGTCTCTCGTGCACAGGGTGCTTGGTCGACTGTTGGAGCATGACCTGTACGTCAAGGCTGAGAAATGTCTGTTCTTTCAACAGTCCGTCTCCTTCCTAGGGTACCGCATTTCCACTTCAGGGGTGGAGATAGAGAGTGACTGCATTTCAGCCGTGTGTAATTGGCCCGACTCCCACCACGGTAAAGGAAATGCAGTGGTTTCTAGGGTTTGCCAACTATCCGGGGCTTTGGTAAGGTAGCGGCTCCTATTACCTCACTGCTGAAGGGGGGACTGGTGCGTTTGCAGTGGTCGGCTGAGGCGGACAGGGCTTTTGGTCACCTGAAGGCTCTGTTTACCTCGGCTCCCGTGCTGGCTCATCCGGATCCCTCTTTGGCGTTCATAGTGGAGGTGGACGCATCCGAGGCTGGGATAGGAGCCGTGCTCTCTCAGTGCTCGGGTACGCCACCAAAGCTCTGCCCCTGTACCTTCTTTTCGAGGAAGCTCAGCCCGGCGGAGCGAAACTATGACGTAGGGGACCGGGAGCTGTTTGCTGTCGTCAAGGCCTTGAAGGCGTGGAGACATTGGCTTGAGGGGGCTAAACACCCTTTTCTCATCTGGACTGACCATCGCAATCTGGAGTACATCCAGGCGGCGAGGAGACTGAACCCTCGCCAGGCAAGGTGGGCCATGTTCTTTACCCGTTTTGTTTTCACCCTTTCCTACAGACCAGGTTCCCAGAATACGAAGGCAGACGCACTGTCCCGGATGTATGACACAGAGGAGCGGTCAATGGATCCCACTCCCATACTCCCGGCCTCTTGCCTGGTGGCACCGGTAGTGTGGGAACTGGACGCGGACATCGAGCGGGCATTACGTACAGAGCCCACTCCCTCACAGTGTCCAGCTGGGCGCCTGTATGAGACCGTTTGATCTATTGGGCCAACACGTCACCCTCCTCTGGTCATCCTGGCATCGGTCGGACAGTGCGCTGTAGTACTGGTGGTCCACTTTGGCTAAGGACGTGAGGGTTTATGTTTCCTCCTGCTCGGTGTGCGCTCAGTGCAAGGCCCCTAGGCACCTGTCCAGAGGGAAGTTACAGTCCTTACCCGTTCCACAACGGCCGTGGTCGCACCTGTCGGTGGACTTCCTCACGGATCTTCCTCCCTCACAGGGTAACACCACGATCCTGGTCATTGTGGATCGGTTCTCTAAGTCCTGCCGTCTCCTCCCTTTGCCCGGTCTCCCTACGGCCCAACAAACTGCGGAGGCCCTGTTTACACACGTCTTCCGGCACTACGGGGTGCCTGAGGACATAGTATCTGATCGAGGTCCCCAGTTCACGTCAAGAGTCTGGAGGGCGTTCATGGAGCGTCTGGGGGTCTCGGTCAGCCTTACCTTGGGTTTTCACCCTGAGAGTAACGGACAGGTGGAGAGAGTAAACCAGGATGTGGGTAGGTTTCTGCGGTCTTATTGCCAGGACCGGCCGGGGGAGTGGGCGGCGTTCATCCCCTGGGCAGAGATGGACCCCAACTCGCTCCTCCACTCCTCCACTAACCTCTCCCCTTTCCAGTGCGTACTGGGGTACCAGCCGGTTCTGGCGCCTTGGCATCAGAGCCAGATCAAGGCTCCTGCGGTGGACGACTGGTTTAGGTGCTCAGAGGAGACATGGGACACCGCTCATGTGCACCTTCAGCGGGTCGTGAGGCGTCAGAAAGCGAGCGCAGATCGCCACTGCAGTGAGGCCCCAGTGTTCGCACCGGTTTTGTTTTGTCTTTGTTTTATACACACCTGGTTTCAATACCCCAATTACATGTTCATTATTTAACCCTCTGTTTTCCCTATGTTTGTGTGTGTTATTGTTCCAATTTATGTCAGTCCATTTGGCGGGCTTGGTATTTGTTTCTACTTTGTAAATATTTTGAGTAAACTACGTTGTGTTGCTCATCTCTGCTGTCCTGCGCCTGACTCTTTTGCACTACTACACCAAGCCATTCTGACAAAATCCTTTATCCAGTTGTACGTTCTTCCTCCTACCCCCATAATATCAAGCTTGATTAACAACCCCTCCTTCCACATCATATCATACGCCTTCTCCACATCAAAAAAGACAGCTACAAAATTCTCCTTTTTCACCTGAGCCTTTGACCTCTGATTCTAAGCAGAGCATAGTTCCCCTTCCCCTCCTGAACCAACTCTGATGTGGGGATACTAGCCCCTTTCTCTCCAGGAATTAAGTTAGTCTCGCCGTAATCACATGTTCCATAATCTTTCACACGTGATGTTAAAGCTATTGGCCGATAACTTGTTGGCCTCGCTGGGTCCTTCCCTGGCTCCCGGATTGGTACCACTACCGCCTCCTTTCAACTGCCTGGTAGTTTCCCCTCATCCCACAGGTTGATGTACAACACCAATACCTTATCCAGTGCCTCATCAAGAAGATGGGTCGACATAACATAGCACACCTCATCTTTCCCATGTGAAGAGAACTCAGCCTTACCTATTGCCCTTTTCACCCCTGCCATGGTAAATGGTGCATTCAACCCATCCTTTACATCCTCCCTCCTATCCAGCACTCCTGGGTGCTCCTCTCTCTCACTCTCACACTCTCTGCCCCTCTGACAAATTTGCCGAGCTATGCACTTGGTCAAACGCTTTGGCCATCATCTCTGCCTTCTCATCTGTTACTGCCATATCCTCTCCACTTGTCAACACTGGATAATATCACTCCCTTCTAACCCCACTTCTCCCACAGGTGTCTCCCTTCCAATGATGTCACTGAACCGACGCCAACATCACCTCTTTGCCTGACGGATAGTTCTCCTCACCAGGGCCTGTTTATACTGAATCAGATGTTGGAAGTCATGTGTCCTTTTCAGTACTCTAAATTCCCTCTTTCTACTCCTCACCATTGCCCCACACCGCTCCGTCCACCACGGGACTGCTTTCCGCATCCTCCTCCCTGAACTCTTAGGTATAGCCTCAGTAGCTGCCCCCACTCAGTTATTCATACTATCCACATCCCCTTATATCCACCCAAGCCATCACCTGCTCACTCAGCTCCTGAAACTGATCCCACTTTGCCCTTCCAAACACCCACCTGTCTACTCCACTGACACCTCATCCGATCTACCTTACATAGTATGGGGTAATGATCACTCCCTACTGTCAACTCCTCCCATACATCCCACTCAAAAGATTCCTGCCATCACACTAGATACAAGAGTGAGGTCCAAGGAAGACTCTTTCCCTGTGGCTACATCAATCCTGGTCCCTCGGCCATCATTCAGGCACACCACATCTTTCATTTCTATCAGATTTTCCATCACTTGGCCATTTCCATCCATCCGTTTCCCCACACCACATTACCTTACTTCTATCCTGGCCCTCCATCCTCTCCAGATCCAAACGAGATTAACGCACGTACACACATTTTGACGTTGAACTGTACGCAATGACGTCTCCGCGTGTTCAAGGGGATCAGTCACAGAAGATGCTGCGCAAAAGTAGTACTGCACTCAGACCACCAGGGGGATCAGATTAGTTTATTTTGTTGCGGGCAGTCTTCATTTTTTTATATATTTTTATTTATTTAACCTTTATTTAACTAGGCAAGTCAGTTCAGAACAAATTCTTATTTACAATGACGGCCAAACCATCCCCTAACCAGATATTCATTGAAGAACACAGGCCATTTACTAATTATAAATCTCTAATCACAATATTAAAATACATTTGAATATGTGATCATATTCATCTGGTTTCTGAGCATGCAAGCATGTTTTTCCCTTTCTACTTCCCTCGCTCTCCTCCCTTCATAATGTTAAAACATGTTTTGGATGGACAACTAGGGTAAGGCCATGATGTATTTGATAGATGATTAGTTATGTTACTCTTCAAACGTAATTAGATTGATGTGCTTGTGATTTTGCCATTTCCAATCTTTCACGGTATGGGAAATTCATGTTGTCTTTGTGTCTCTCCTGAGCAAAAATAAAGTTGATCAATGCAAAAATCAAACCAAAACCAAACACCAGAGGGTGGGGAAATCAACTAGACAAAGGAAAACGTATCATCTATCTTTATTAATATAGATACCAGCAGGTTTACATAAATATAATTGCAAGAGTATACAAATGCCCCAACAAAAGCAAAAATACATTTATATAGATTCATTTTTTCAAAGGTAATATTTCATGGTTGTTCACAGGGTAGCTAAAAACACATAGGTGATATGCACTCCCCATACCTATAACCTGTCAGTGCTATCAACAGGTTCACTACTGATCCCCAGGAGAAGAAAAAAAACGAATGGAAATAAAGCAGACTTTCACATCAAACCAAAGCCAGACAGGTTAAGGGGACACAAACAGGACAGTGTGTGAACAAACTAACTGATGACATTTACAATAAAAACAAAACACCTATGATTAAAATTATGAATGACAAGTTTGTTTGAATTAGGTGAAATTTGTGTCAATCATAAAAATAAAAACAAATCCCGGTGCCACACAGTATCAATACTATTTCAAAAAGTTACATAAATAATTAACATAATTACAATATTTCGTTATAGTTTCCCCTTTGCAATGAACAATCAAGAGAGGCTAGATAGATAAAATATATATTCAAAAAGTAACAGATGTACATTTATATTGAATCAAGCTGCATAGCAGTTTGAGACAAAACGTAAATTGCACCGACGTTAAACAAATGCAATTAATATTTTCGTGAAAATAAATCAGATGCACAACAAATTGCACAACACTATACATTTATCTGGTCACTCATTTCTGTACGGCATTTGAAGCACACAAGTCATATGGCTTGCAAGATACTAGTTATCAAGGGCTAATAACCACTGACAATAGTGTCACAGTGGTGAATAAAACAGGCAACAATGGTACAAGATAAATCTGGTCTCTACTATAAAAGTTTGTCAAGGCACAAGTATATCATCCAATGTACTGAGCAATACTTCTAAAATATATTTGCTGTACACTGTGATGTCATAAATCATTGGTTAGTCTGGGTGCAAGTATGGTAAAAATATAGCTGAACTTTCAAGGTTACTCTGCATTTCTGTAGTCATTGGTTGAGTAGGAAAAGTAGTTCATTTTTAGGTCTTCAATAAATTAAACCTTTACCGGCACAATAAAGTATAGCGCCACTCAATTACAAAGACTCATGTTGTCATTAATGTAAAACATGTAGCCTACTTCACAAATAGCGCTCCTGTTTTGTCAAAGCTAACTTAGGTATTTTTTTCCTCAATATGCTTATGCCTGAAAATAACAATAATCTTATTGTGTATTCATAACAAAAAACATTAACATGTTGCTGCCAAAATATTGTATGTATACTATATATAAAGAATGTATTTTATTATTGTAATTGGTCCAATGTGGTGTAAGGTGGCCTGATTAGCAACCTGCTCGGGTTGAGGTAACAAACACATTCTGCGTTTGGAGTTTTTTGTAAACCCTATTAACAAATATTGAATAGATCCTGTTTTAACTGTCTGTATGGCTTTATAACTGGCATAGTTGTCCAATAACTTCCTGCACTTTCCTTATTCAAGAGGTGAAATAAGTTGTAGATGTGACAGTATAGGTTCAATGTTTCACAAATTATATCACAAGGGTTTGACTTTAAACATATCAGTATTTGGACATACTGTACAATTGATCTCAACCTGGCATATGAATGGAAATCTATCAAAGGGAAGAAAACAATGCACAGGAATGTACATGAGACTCATAGTGTACATGGTACATTTTAACTCCCTCAACCATAAAGTTGTATCCCTGTCCTCACATCTACAAGGAGAAGATAAGCTTCACTGACAGATATGTCACACAAGACCACAGCCAATTACAGTTTCAACAGGTGGGGAAGGGCCAAATCTACATAACTAATATTAATACAATTACGGAGTTAAATTAGAACCAAACTTGTACATCAAGTCATTTGTAGCACAAATATGATTGAGGGACACAATTTAGACAATATCAAAGACAAAAAATACCAAATAAATTAGATATGATTTCTGAAAAGATGTATTAGAACTACACCAGTAAAAAAGATATGATAAAATATTTGTAAATCTTATAAAAATTCACAAATACTCATGACTATTGGAAACAAAACTACTAGTATTTCACAAGAGTTGAAGAAAGCCAATCACAGACAGCTCTTTTCTCCAAAGCAACTTAACGGTTCATTCTTCATGAGTAGGGTCCCTTTAAATATCTAAAAGAACACAGCTCAAGCTCTGGGATGGGGAATATGGGGCCCCACCAATCACATTACTAAAAATAGTTTAAATACAAGACAACAACACTAAGAGAGAAAGATGGAGGCACTCAACGAAGCTGTTCTTACATTTTGTAGGGGTCGATACATTTTTCATTAGGGTAAATCAAGTCTGAAATTTCAAACTCGAAATTACAAACTTTAAAAGCCTTTTAAAAACTCAAATACACATGCCTCCCGAGTGGCACAGGTGTAAGACACTGCATTGCAGTGCTTGAGGCGTCACTACAGACCCGGGTTCGATCCCAGGCTGTGTCACAGCCGGCTGTGACCGGGAGACCCATGATGCGGTGCACAATTGGGTTAGGGGAGGGTTTGTCCTTGTCCTATCGCACTCTAGTGACTCCTTGTGGCAGGCCGGGCCCATGCACGACTGACTTTGGTTGCCAGCTGTACGGTGTTTCCTCCGACACATTGGTGTGGCTGGCTGTCAAGAAGCAGTGTGGCTTGGCAGGGTTGTGTTTCTTGACCTCTGTATGGGATTTGCAGTTGCAGCAATGGTACAAGACTAACTACCAATTGGGTATCATGAAATTGGGGTTAAAAAGTACAACAAAAATACTAATAATTAAAACATTTGTATTTCTTGCAGTGCAGGAAAATTGTGATCAAATTAAGATCATACTTCTGTATATCACGCCTGACACTAATAATCCAACTACAAACAACCATTCATGGTCAAGGCAAAACAGATAACTGCTCCAGTCACTTTCTTCCTGTCAAAACATGGCAAGTCTCAAACAACAAATATGAACACACCAATCAATATGAGCCATAAAACTGGCCATTCATGAAGATGAAAAACGAGGCTGTGACTTGAGGCCTTGACTCAGGTCCTGGGGTGGTCCACTGTAGGCAAGAGAGTTGGTATTTTACAGTAAGACAAACATACGGAAAACTCCTCTCTGATCTATGGATAAAAGTCCAGTTTGTGCGTGCCAGACGTGAGCTAATACAAACATCTGCCATGGAGACATCACTACAAAACAACACATTATCTACATTTGCCATAGAATGATACAAATAACAATATAC
Organism: Brachymystax lenok tsinlingensis; assembly: GCA_030435695.1. NCBI lineage: Eukaryota > Metazoa > Chordata > Actinopteri > Salmoniformes > Salmonidae > Brachymystax > Brachymystax lenok. Next base: position 30,469,113 of record CM059819.1, on the reverse strand, counting down.
TCTTCAATTACATCAATCAGACAATCGTGCGCACTGGTATATAGTACACATATATGGTTATGATTTATTCAAACTTTTAGGCCTATTATTGAATTATGTAGACTAGAAATGAATAATTTAAAGGATGGATGATTTTTTTCTCTTGATCCATATTTACCCTAATCTAGAGCATCTCTCATACTCCAGAGTCTAATCAGGGAATGAAGTCCATGGTGTAATACTCAAATACTTGGAGTTATTCTCAGGAATGGGTAATGGGAAGATGGCTGCCAATAAGAAACTGGTATTTCATGAAAGTAACAATAAAAAGAACTAAAGCCATAACTCAAAACACATGCATGAGTAATAAAGTTGTCGAGATGTACTGACTAAATAGCTGACTAGTGAATGCATAGGCCAACTTAATGAGGAACTGGTCACAAAAGGAAAGCATCGTAAAGTGCTGAAAGAACTAAAGTCAAAATATCTTACAAAGGTTTATTTTTCACGAATTGTATATTTTCTTTTGCTATTTCCTAAAATACTTTTAATATCGTATAAAAAGGACAACAATGCGTTATAAACAATTGTGAGCCCACACTCTGGTCCGGGAGAAGACAGAATGCTGTGCTAGCTTCCACCACCATCCTTATAAAACCACACCGCAAAGTGCTGCTCTGAGAACTGATGAGTTAGCCAAACATTACAAAGTGTCATGTTTCATTAAGAGCTGGAGGCGACTAGCTGCGAGATACACTGAACACACTGACAGTTATGTCCTATTTTGAGGTCCACGTTTAGATGCAGTGGAGGACTGGTGCCCCGCTCGGCGCCACTGTGGAGCATCTACACATGAAGACTGTCCTTGGAGAAGAAGGCCACTGAGGCTTACATGTAACTTGGAGTTCGGACAGGAGCCCACCGTTGAGTTTGTTTTCATTCTTCTGCTGTCTGTAATGGGGGTCCACACTGGGGGTCTTCTGCCGTCTGTAATGGGAGTCCACACTGGGGGTCTTCTGCCGTCTGTAATGGGAGTCCACACTGGGGGTCTTCTGCTGTCTGTAATGGGGGTCCACACTGGGGGTCTTCTGCTGTCTGTAATGGGAGTCCACACTGGGGGTCTTCTGCTGTCTGTAATGGGGGTCCACACTGGGGGTCTTCTGCCGTCTGTAATGGGAGTCCACACTGGGGGTCTTCTGCTGTCTGTAATGGGGGTCCACACTGGGGGTCTTCTGCCGTCTGTAATGGGAGTCCACACTGGGGGTCTTCTGCCGTCTGTAATGGGGGTCCACACTGGGGGTCTTCTGCCGTCTGTAATGGGAGTCCACTCTGGGGGTCTTCTGCCGTCTGTAATGGGGATCCACACTGGGGGTCTTCTGGGCTCCTAAAGGGAGGGGCAATTACATGTTTAAAGGCCATAGAAGCATGTAAACAGTAGTCAGTGATTCAAATTTGAATTCCAAATGGTTAATCCTGCTTTCTGAGATACACCTCAAGATGTTCAAACTGAACAACAAAAAGTGCAACCATTTTAAACACATTGGTTAACCAAACTTTTAAAATGTTTATATAGAGATGAGCATTCACCTGAAACCTATAGCAGGCCTAGTAGGAGCGAGTGAGGTTGTTGCCCTGCTCCTGCAGGCTGACAAGCAGGTCATCTATCTTCTCCATGTTCTGGGAGGCGGTCATGCTGTTCTGCATGCTCCCTGACTCAGACATGGACTGGTTGAGCAGCGACTGGATCTGGGCCTCGCTCTCTCTCTGGTTCTGACCAGACTGACTGATGGCAATGATCTGATCAGACAGAGTGGTTCCAGGAGAGTTTATCAGCTGGCCACACTCTGTTTGGGGAAGAAAGGGGTAGTCACTGACTACATGCCACATGAAATGTTAAATGTTAGCAAAAAACAAACAATGTCACATGGTTTTCTAGAGCATATTAAAAAAGCTGACATTTGATAAAAGGACACATAATCACATAATCATGAATCCTTACCGTTCTGAATCCCAAAGAGGAAGAGGCCTGGCTGCTGGGCCTCGCTGGGCTGGTTGAGAGTCCCACTGACTGCTGTCTGGAACAGAGACCCTGGCTGCTGCACGGGGGAGGAGGTGGTGGTCTGCAGGCCTGCCACCCCATTCTGGGTGCTGAAGATGCCTGTCTGCGGGAGCTCCTGGGCAGCCATGCAACCCTGCAGGGCAGCCATGTTGGATTGGGGCATGAAGAGAGAGACGGGTTGCTCTGGGCCATTGTTGGAGCTGGTGATCAGCTGCATGGGCTGCTGCTCTTGGAACAGGCCCTGCTGGCGAGGCTCTGAGGGGTTCCGCACCACCTGGCTCTGGTCCTGGAAGGCCATGGGCTCAGAGGATTCCTGCTGGCTAACCGTCACCATGCTGGCCTGAGAGAACAGCATGGAGGGGTTTTGGGGCTCCTGAGAGTTCAGGCTGCTGCTGCTCATGGGGGGCATCTGGCCCTGGCCACTGAACAGCAGACTGGGGGGCTGCTCTGGAGTGGAGAGGGGGTTGCTGCAGAACAGTAGGCCGGCCTGCTGCTGCTGGGTCTGAGAGAGAGTGTTTGCAGGTGGATGAGGGGAGATGTTCTGAAACATGGAGTTCTGCTGAGGTGGCTGAAGCTGGGGCTGAGGCTGGGAGGGTTGCTGCTGCTCCATGGGGGTCCCCTGCTGGATGGGGGAAAGCTGGGTCTGAGCCTGAAACACTGACTGGGGCTCAGGGGCAGAGGTCTGCAGGGCACTGAGGAAGGCCAGCTGCTGCTGCTGGCTGCCGCTAGCGGAGAGCTGCCCGGGCAGGGCACTCTGGGGGAGGAATAGGTTGGCGGCAGAGGGGGGTTGCTCTGGGGAGAGGCTGGTCCTACTCAACACTGTCAGGGTGTTCTGGAAGAGGGTTGCCTGGACCTGCTCCTGGGTGGGAGAGGCGTTCTGAGTGTGGAACAGTGCCCCCTGTGGGTCCTGTGCCTCAGCCAGGGGGCTGGGGTTATGGAAGAGGGGTGGAGAGGGATGAGAAGGGGTCTGATGGAGGAAGTTGGTCTGAATGGAGAGGAGCTCATTGGCTTGCTGAAAGAGAGCTGCTTGCTGCTGCTGTTTCTGTTGTTGTTGCTGCTGCTGCTGTTGTTGGGCCTGCTGAAAGAGAGAACCATGGTTCTGCACCATGCCCTGCTGGGAACCCTGTTGTTCAGCGTTCTCACCCCGAGAACCGCCCTGGAATATGCCACACTGCATTGGCATCTGTGACTGAAACAGCTGCTGCTGCAGGTTCTCCAACACTTGCTGTTGCTGTTGTTGCTGCTGGTGTTGAATTTGTTGCTGTTGAATTTGTTGCTGTTGAATTTGCTGCTGTTGAATTTGTTGTTGCTGAATCTGTTGTTGCTGAATCTGTTGTTGTTGCTGTAGTTGCTGTTGCTGCATTTGTTGTTGCTGTTGTTGCTGCTGTTGTTGCTGAATTTGTTGTTGTTGAATCTGTTGTTGTTGAATCTGTTGCTGTTGTCGCTGTTGCTGCTGGCTGCAGTACCCTTTGGCCTGCAGTTGTCTCACTGCTTGCTCCAGTTGGGCCACCTCGTCTGGGGGGAATATGGGCAGCTGGTGCTGCTGGGGGGCAGGTTGAGGGGCCTCCACTTGTTGACTGAGCCTCCCTACCGCCCCAGCATTGTTGCCAGCCCTGTCCTGCCCCAGCCCCTCTCTGGGCTCCAGGAGGAACTGCTGAGGCCCAGGTTGGAGTAGAGAGTCTGCAGGCACGGGAAAGGAGTTGGTGGGAGCGATGTCCTGCTTCTGTATGGTGCTCAGGGCCTCTGCACTGTTGAAGACTGCTGTTTGGGATTCGTCAGGGTCACTGACAGGCCGCGGCAAGGAGCTGGAGAACGGGCTGTTGTTGGGGGGAAGGTTGGAACTCATGTCCAGCGTCTGCTGGGCCGAACACATGACATCGGGGGTCCGCTGAGAATACAAAAAACAGATGATACCTGCTAACTTTTCATATATATTGGGGGAAAGATCGATATGGTTCATATGGATATGATTCTACTATTTAATGAGGCATTATCACAGCCAAGGCTGATGAATGCATTTGTAGAGCTTTTACCTTGAACACGCCAGCAGAAGGGAGGTTGCTGGAGACCTCCATTGGAGTGACCTCTTCTCTCTTCACAAGAGGCAACATTGGGGGCATCAAGGCACCATCAATTACTGTAGGGGCATGAATGACAATGTTACAATTTTGTCATACTGAAAGCCAAGATACAGGAGTACATTGACCCCCACACACACACCTATGCATTACAAATAAGAACACACAATACAGCATGTATAGCATGGTAGAGATATACTATACCTTTCATCCGTTGATCAAAAGAGCAGGGCTTGCCTGGAGATGGAACTTCTTTCTTCACAGATATGTCCACTGAGACACACACAAATAAGCAGGTTGAGTTATGGACATGGAAATCAGATGACCTTATTCTTCTCATTCTTCTCATTCTCCATCGTCTGCATGTCAGGTTTTCATATACACAAATATAATATGAAATTAAATGTTACTGTATCGAGTGAAAAACAATGAGGAATAAATCTGTATGACTGTTTTGTATAGGGCGCTCCCTAATCCGGTATCATGTTTAGTACATACTGTATATAGAAGGGTATTTTTTTTTAGATGGATCATCTACACTTCCATGTTTTGTTCATTGTTTTAGTTCCTTTCTCAGTCACTTCCTGCTCGCTCATTGATAGTTCGTGCCACGGTGCCCAAAGGACGTTTTGATGACTGGAAGTGATGTGAGAGAAAAGGAGGAAAAAAAAAATACCCCCCTTTTCCCAAGTGGACATGGCTTCCTGTACTAAGGACTGTAATGGTAAATTTAGAGCAGGCTAGAGGATATATCCACCTAATGCAGTAGTGGTGGTAGAGTAATGGTTGTCATTTACACTGGCTGAAGACACGCTCTGAGGAAATGTTGCTTTGGTCCTAATGTGGCGCAGAAGGTGTAACAAAAGAACATTTGTTCATTGACTTATCACAGACCTGGATCTGGAGTGTATGTAAAAGGCTGCACGTCGTGGGATCGGCCAGCATTGGTCACCACGTAGATTCCCACACACACTGCAGACGCGATAGCTGGGTTCTGGTAAGGGGGAACCTTCACAATCAAGTGATTCTGAGGGCAAACGCATAACAGACAAATCCACTTAGCTAACAGAAATGTACAGTAGCCACAGTCTTATAATTACATACATCAAGTCATGTGACAAACGTGTCAACATCCCTTATAAAACAGGTGCAAGCGCAAAATTACTTAGATTAAATAATCAAGCAAAGTCAGCACAATGCAGAGTTGAAAGAGAGAGAGAGACACAATGGACATAATCCTGGCACAGACGATGAACTGGAGACTCCGTACGTCATCAACTAGTTCAGATGTGCAACACCTTTCTAACTTTGCTGACTAGTAAAAGGTGTGGCGGTGATTTACATAGTTTGCCTGGTTACACATGGTAACAAATTGTGAATAACATGTGAAAGACGTCTAACACCTCAGGGCTCAGACAACTGATTGAGGCTTAGCTAACGTAGCTCTGACCCTCCCAAGGGCAAAGGTTTATCCAGGACTGTTGAGACACACTTACCACCGTGGCTCACAGTAATTAGGTGACAAAACAACGAGGCCATTCACGTCCCTGAGTGAGTAGCAATTTAAGATGATTACATCTAAACCTCCAAATCTCAAATGGCTGCTGTTATCTAATCACCCAGTTAAATCATTAGCATGAATCATTATAGGACCACAATAAGCAGAGAATAAGCTTATTTACCTGGTGAAACAGCTCCATGTCAATTTCAGCCTCTGCCTTCCAAGACTTCTCATCTTAGGGGGGGAAAACAATGAACGATTTCATTAGTATGGTAGGTAAAGGACTAAATATAAAAGTTATTCATTATTCATATACTGTAAGGACATGGATTTCAGACAATAATTGGTTGTGTAGGCCTACCTGATACATTTTCATGGAATATGACCTTGGTGTCCTTGAGGAAGTTCTTCCCAATGATGAAGACCTCCTCACCCCCCCTCACCAAGCAACTGTGGAGGGACTTCTTCAGAATCTCAGGCGCCCCTGCAGGCTGGGCTGTAGACAGGACACAAACAGACTGCTTGACCTAACTTCTTTAACTAGTATTCTGTCACGAGTACAGAACTGCTGGCCTTCTCAGAGGAACCAGGGGATGCCAACAGAAAAGCTTAAACCAATTGCTCAAGAGTACCTTGTGATTTATTGGAAGGTACACGTGTAATCTTGGGGAAATAATAATTGTGCTCTAATTGCTTTGCCAGGAAAAATGTCAGCTGAGCTGGTGTTTAAAAAATGATGTGTATGTGCATGTGCTTAAGATAAAAAATTTTTTTGTTGTTGTTATTTTACAGTATATGATCATTAACCAGACAGTAAAATGAATGTACTATAGGTAAAGTTGACACCGTCTTTGCAGTCACCCTTTCTCACAGGCAAATAGAAATCCCCAAGTTTCTATAAACAACAAGCTCAGACTCCTCCCACTCCTCCTCCTCCCTCCTCCCTGTTTTCACAGGCCTTCCTCACTCTCACCACCCCGCTCCACAGCACAACACACACAGACAGACGCCATTGGAGATTTATATTTCATATTTTCTGGACAGATTTTTGCTTGGTCGGATTGCACTCTGGCATTGTAAACAATAAAGTCCACACCTTCTTCCCCCTTTCTTTCTCTCCCTCGTTTTTTTGTAGAAGTTCTGCTTCTAAAACCACTGACAAATAGAATGTCTTATACCCCAGAGCAGTCTTTCCTGTTTTTGCCACTCACAGCCACACCCTATGCCCACAACGGGAGGACTTCCTGACGGGCCGGCCCCAGGTGGTGAGGGAAGGAAACAACATCTCCACCCCGCTGACCCTCAACACTGGGACCCCACAAGGGTGCGTTCTCAGCCCTCTCCTGTACTCCCTGTTTACCCATGACTGCGTGGCCAAGCACGCATCCAACTCAATCATCAAGTTTGCTGACGACACTACAGTGGTAGGCTTGGTTACCAACAACGACGAGACGGCCTACAGGGAGGAGGTGAGGGCCCTCGGAGTGTGGTGTCAGGAAAATAACCTGACAAACTGAAATGGTCCACCCACACAAACAGCGTGGTGAAGAAGGCGCAACAGCGCCTCTTCAACCTCAGGAGGCTGAAGAAATTCGGCTTGTCACCAAAAACACTCACAAACTTCTACAGATGCACAATCGAGAGCATCCTGTCGGGCTGTATCACCGCCTGGTACGGCAACTGCTCCGCCCACAACCCTAAGGCTCTCCAGAGGGTAGTGAGAACTGCACAACGCATCACCGGGGGTAAACTACCTGCCCTCCAGGACACCTACACCACCCGATGTCACAGGAAGGCCAAAAAGATCATCAAGGACAACAACCACCCGAGCCACTGCCTGTTCACCCTGCTATCATCCAGAAGGCGAGGTCAGTACAGGTGCATCAAAGCTGGGCCCGAGAGACTGAAAAACAGCTTCTATCTCAAGGCCATCAGACTGTTAAACAGCCATCACTAACATTGAGTGGCTGCTGCCAACATACTGACTTAAATCTCTAGCCACTTTAAATAATAGGAATTGGATGTAACAAATGTATCACTAGCCACTTTAAACAATTTTGTATATAATGTTTACATATCCGACATTACTCATTTCAAATGTATACACTGTACTCTAAACCATCTACTGAATCTTGCCTATGCCGTTCGGCCATCGACTCAAATCTCTAGACACTTTAATAATTATAATTGGATGAAATAAATGTATCACTAGCCACTTTAAACGATGCCATTTATATAATGTTTACATATCCTACATTATTCATCTCATATGTATATACTGTATTCCATACCATCTACTGCATCTTGCCTACGCCGGTCAGCCATCGCTCATCCATATATTTATATGTACATACTCGTATTCATTCCTTTACTCTTGTGTGTATAAGGTAGTTGTTGTGAATTTGTTAGATTACTTGTTAGATACTACTGCATGGTCGGAACTAGAAGCACAAGAATTTCGCTACACTCGCATTAACATCTGCTAACCATGTGTATGTGACAAATTAAATTTGATTTGATTTGAACACATGATGCTGAAGAGTCTATAGACATGGTCTCTGAAAATGTACTTAAATTGGAAAATTATCTGCTAAGCATACATAACGCTTTAGAAATGGAATTCTAGACTGAATTCACTCTTCAAAGTGTTCAAGTCTTCAGCTTGGAACTTAAAAACGAGATGAAAACAATAAAACAAACTTATATTACAAATGCTCATAAGGCTATCCAGTCAAATTTTGACAACAACGGCTCCCAATGGAGACTTCATTATTTACATCCTTGTCCTCCTTTTCATTGTCCTTCTGTCCACCCAACCCCCTGAATTAACTTCTCCCTCCCCATAATCCCCTGGTGACGTGCGTCAGCTCTGAGCTCCGACAACGTTCCTGAGAGAACTCCGGTGGGCAGATGCTATGAATAACCTAAAGCCACTCACTGCACAGGATGGGGGACGACGGTGTCTGTAACGTGAGCACTGAGCCGTCTGGCCTGGAGATGTTGACCCGAAACACCAGCCTGGCACGCGTGCTCTTCTTTTTGGAGCCGGCCACCCCGATACGAGCTTCCACATCAGCATTACGCAGCTTCAGGATCCCCACGCAGTCCACCCTGCAGAGAGAGACACACACAGCACAGCTGTTAGACTGGCAGGCAGGCCTGCTGCAACAGCCCCCAACACACTCCCATTGGAGGTCTACTAAGAGGAGCAGTCTCCAGTATGTGTGATTTTACAGAATTGCAACAGCTATGGCAATAAGCAGATACATACGCCAGGGTCATATTATTGCTGGGGTCCACGGACACTTCAATGACAGTGGTGCCCTCGATGTCCACCTCCTTGCAGGCTGTAGTGTTGCGCCCCGTCACCCTGCAGGCCTGGTAGAACCCATGTGGCTTCACACGCCCAGCGTCATTACCCACAAACACCTGCAGCACCACTGCCTCATTCACACCCTCCAGCTGTGGACAAGAAGGAAACAAAGAACACTCAGATCAGAAAATAGCACAGCTGCTCCAAAGTCAACTCTACCTATTTTTGTAAGTCACTAGAGAATTTTGAGCGTGGAATATATTGTGCAAGTGATAGTTTTCACAAGAGTCAAAACGGTGCAGCTAAAATAACATACAAAAGTGAATACGTGAAAGACAGTGCCAGCTTTCTGCTTAGTAAGATAATATAACTTATAGCATTCTATGAGAACAGAACTGTCACTGCACAACTGTCTGTTTTGCGGTCTACTTTGAGAGTAAAACATTTGAAATATGCAATACATTGTGAATCGCATTGCTGATAGTGAGATATGACAAAGAAATGCAAAAAAAGCCACGATTTGCTGTTGTAATCACTACAAGAGAATAATGATAATTACCTCTTTTCCCGTGGACAAGAAAATGTGTTGTTTTTATGTAGGTTATATAATATATTGCATTCAGCAGGCACATTTATCCAAAGCGACTTAGTCATTCGTTCATGGGAATGTAACCCACTATCCTGGCGTTGCAAGAGCCATGCTCTATCACCTGAGTGCTGCCTTCCAAGGTGTTGTAACAGCTAGCTATAAAACCTTGTTTCATAATGAGAAAATACCCTAGGGTTGATACGTTGCATCACTTCTTATACACGTTTCTACATAGCCTGTGACAATCACTGAATCACTGACTTAAGCATGTTAAGCCGATGTAGAGGTGTTATGTAACAATGAGTATGGAGCAGGTTGATGGTGGTGTTTGGTGAAGGACAGAAAAGGTATATTTCCAAAGGGGTAGAGTCAAAACATTGACCCGTGTATGGGGCACTGACCGTCCACAAAAAGCCCTAGAGGCCTCAGCCCAGCCCCCCTGTCCTGTTGCTAGTTTAAGGCTTACCTTTAGGGTGGGGAAGCCCTGCTGAGTGCGGTCCTTCACTGACCCCCTGCTGCCCTCAGTCAGGTAGCGGGCTCTGTGCTGGGTCTCAGGCTGGACCAGGATCTTCAGCTCCTTGCCCTCACTCTTCTGCGGGAACTGGCTCGCTAGGGTCCCACCTTTCTGATGGGTTGTTTGGGGGCCATCTGCCGCACTGCAAGACAGACTGGTTAGCTACAGTGTCAGCCCAACAGCTCCTAAACAACCTACATTGAAACCCGCAACACTAACATTGACTACAATACGCTTGCTTATATTTAATGCAGGGGACTGTTTCCTTTCCCTCATTGACAGCACTGTCCCCTGCTAACCCTAACCCTGCGTCCTTGTAATCATTGGGGACTGAGGGTCGCACAACCTGGTGGCATTGGGTGGCAGTGGCAGCAACCCTCACCCCCACTCCTCTTCTCCACCTTGTGTTCATTTATGTAAGGGGAGGAAAGATCAGCTCCACTGCTGGCACCAAGCTTCCTCTCCGTGGAAGAGAACTTGACAGGACTTGGAGACTGTCCACTTACTATCAAAGTTCCAGCCAAGCTGTGACCCCACCAGCAAATATCTGTGTGTGTGTGTGTGTGTATGATGGAGCATAGGGGGTATTTGGAACTGGAGAGCAGCAGGGGACTAGTGAGCGATCGCCAAATAGCTGCCATGGTTTCCCAGTGACACTAGTGAGCAATGCAGAGTTTGGAGGCCCACTACCAGAGTCCATCAGAACCTCTTAGGAGATCCAGACTTATCAGTTTATTTAATCTGCTCTGCTTTCTCAATGCTTTTCAAAGAGGCTCAGTGTGATTCACCATGGCTGACCATTGTTTGTGCTGTGGTATCCTGCCCCTCTCTAGCCTCTGATCTGCCAGCTCTTCTTCAAGCACAGACAAACGTTCAGCGATTTCCGTTAGTGGTATAGTGGTTTACACCTCTTAACAATAGGAATAAGTATGGAGCAAATTTAGATAAACTTCTTCAAAATCAGGCAAGGTATAGAATGAACAGTTCTGTTGAGATGTCCATTCAATAGTAGTTGTAATGGTATACGTCTATCAGTGTTTTTCAATTAATTAATCACTTTCTCTGACATTTAACTTTTCTTAATGTCTTTCTACCTTATTTCCATTCTATGCTCCAGACAAGATTCAAACTGAGAACTGAAACTTAACCAAAGTCCATAGAGCCATCTCAGAGATGTAAATTAACAGGAAAGTTAACTCTGCAGACCAAAAGGAAGTAAACAGTAGGCTAGGTAGGTTTCCACATCGACTAATTTCACTGTAAAAGAGATCCAGGGGGCACCCACCTTCCTTTGGTACAGGCCTTGCTGTCTGAGCCCAGTTGTGAGAGCACAAAGTGAGGCCCTTTGGCACTGTCTGCATCAAACACGTCCATGCTGGCCTCCTCGGCCGAGGCAGGCTTGGGGCCGGGTCGCTGGCGGGGGGTGCGCTTGCGGGACTTCCGGGGCACCTCTGTGTTGTCGTTGTAGGAGCTGGAGCTGACGATGCTGAAGTTGGAGGCGGAGTCATCCATCCAGATGCTGTTGCTCTGCTCGGAGTCCTGGAGCTGATCCTCCTGGCAGGACATGCGGCTGTCGTCAAACAGGTCCTCGGGCGGAGGCGAGATATTCAGCACCGTCCGCCGCTTGGAGGGGGTCATCTGGTGGTGCTGCTGGGCCTCCTGGGATGCCCCCCCCCTCTTCCTCCTCCACTTAGGGATCCGGCCCCTCCTCCTTTCTCGCTGCCAGCCCTGCCGCCACAAGCACTCCCACTGTTGCCAGTCCCGCCCTCGGCGCCAAGCATCTCCGACACCGCTCTGCTACTTACACCTTCGTCTGGAGCGGCGATGCCGGTGTGAGCAGAGGTCTGGTCGGTGGCTGAAGTAGTGGAGTGCACGATGGAGCTGGAAGAGGTGGGAAAAGCACTGCGAGGGCCTCCCATGGTCATAGAAGAGGAGACGGTGGTGGCATCTACAGTGTATATAATTGGACAGTTAATAAAGGCATCTCAACCAGCATTGGCTAGCAGTCCCATTCAAGCAGCAAAATTTGTGCATGATTGTTTTTTGTTTTTTTCTTTTCTTTGGTCATCCAATTATAATTTTCACTTTTCTTTTATTGCATCATGATGTGTGAGTGTGTCTATGTGTGAAGTGTGTGTGTGTATGTAGTGTGTTCTGACTCAAAGAGTCATATTACAGGACATAATATACATGGAAAGTCATTAATTTTCTGACATGAATATCTAATTATCTGAAATTGATACGTAGAGAGTTTCTAATTCAATCTGCAAAAAAATAGTGCCCCAGAATGTGCAGTAATCCAATTCTCTAGCCATCTTTCAGTGACACTGGGACTTGATTTTCAATAGCATTTGCCATGAACAGAAATTAACTGGGAAATCTACATGTAGAGGGATGTTGAAATGAAATGAAGATTATCTGGTGTGTAAGATGATGCGTGCCAAATAGAGCTTTTTCTCATACAGGTTCAAACAATTTAGTTGGGACTGAACGTAGCCACAGAGACAAGATAAACAAGCTTCTGACCTATGAAGCAGAGAACTGCAGACCATTTTATATGCAGACACTCCCTGCTTCAGAGGGAACTTCCTGGAATAAAAACGAGACAGCGAATGAGCAATAAGAGCTGAACATTCAAATGTAATAAAAAAAAACTATTTGTGAAAATGGAACCGTCATTCAAGGGTCTCGTTCAATTCCTGCTCAATATGTTTTTCTGAAAGTCCTCCTAAAACACCTAAGGAAAATGTCAGCAAATGTTGAGTACATTTCAAAAGCATTCCTAGTTATCAGGTCCTCAACGCAGGGTACAGTAGAGTGCAGCTTCAAGCAGATGAAATGGCAGATGCTGCAAGGTAGATTGTCATCTTCCACTTCTGTGAAAACAAACTGGATAGTTTGGCTACTGGCATAAAAGGGCAACAAAAACATGGAGTTGGAGAAAGCTTATGACAACCCATGGTAAGAAATAAACACGCAATACCTGACTGTCTACTCGAGATGATATGATGGAAGAAATGGAAGCCTTGGTGGCCTAAGGGCCCAGCCCTAGGCTAAGGTCTAAGCATGGATGTGAAATCCTGAAGACTGTTGCAGGAGAAGGGAGAGGAGAGGCAGACAAGCTATCTTAATTTGTAAAACCTTTATCGATACTGTGAATTCAACATGTCAATAAAAACAATCAAAATGAAAAGAGGTGCAACTAGGTTACACATCATTCAAAACTGTAGCTACAGTGCTTATGACTGAAAAATAAGATAGCTTTTTGTTGGTAATCGGAAGAATGCCAGATATCTATGACTCATTACAAGCCAATGTGTTGCATTGTCTATGAAGAAATTCCAGTCACTTTACATTCCACCCACAAGCCCTCTCACTTTTCCCATTCCAAATGCACTCATATGTAGGAACCATGCCTGACTGTAACAATATGGAACATCATTTTGCTTTAATAGGTTTTTATTTTTCTCAAATACATTTTAGTGGCTTAACTATTTGAATTTATTGAAGAGTAGCCATGATAAACAGAAGAAATGGATAAAGCCATACATCTATTTATGCTCTGATGAACAGGAATGCTTTCAAAACATACAGCACATTGCTTCAGTTTGCAGAAATCCATACAATCTAGCAAACAGACAAAAAACTTCCACCTGATTGCAGATGGTAGGAAGCAGCTATTTTACCCATTAGATTATAATTAAATGTTTTATTCAAGAGACAGGAATAATTTTAGTTCTATTGGGATCCAGCAAGACAGCAATTTGTTCCCCAGCTGTACGCTTCCTCCCACAGACCCCACATGCAGATCCTACGATGTAAAATAACTAGTTCCATTTTCACAACCATGTAATACCAAATTAAAATCAGTTTTAAAACAAGAATAATCATAACAGAACAGTGGTTTTGAAGGATTAGTTCATTACAAAATGTCAAGTAGAAAATCTAAATATGATTTTTTCCTTTGAAACATTTCATGATGTGCTGCTGTTCATGCATATTTTTGGAAGAGTAACAAACATGAGAAACATACAGGCCCTGCTAAGATTGAACCACAGGGAATGATTTGCAGCCACTTTGAGCGCCCTCTCACCACACTTAAAAACACTCACAGAATCTGGAGAAACAAAGGCCTCAAAGAAACCCAGTCCAGTACCCTCCAGCTTTGTAAAGGTTCACAGCTCTTACTCTGCTCCCTCCTGACTTATTTATATGGCCTAAAAGCTTTCTGTAGACTACTGTACATTGGCAAATATGCCTGAGTAAATTGTCCCATCCGTGAGTTGTGTACACATTTCAAACAACTACCCTTTTATGTCCTGCTGTCTCTCCAGAAGAGGGAGGTAATCTATTTTTTCTCATCTAAAAACGAGTTGCCCTGCTTTGAGTGTAATGAAACTATTTCTGGACTAAAAAGCACTTTCATTGGAGATTCTTTTTAATTCAGGAGTAGGCTTAATCTGGGTCCAGGAAACTGGCCCTCGTAAAAGCATTGCCTGGTTTTAAACCTTTTGATCTTGACAAACAATTATACCTGCAAACAGCACTGTACATCTGATAACCTTGAAATGCTGAGCACCAGGTGGTAATGAAGACATCCTGTTCAATAGGAGCCCATCCATTCTAAAAGAAAGACAGCTGGCCAATAGGACAGCTATAACCACCAAAATGGCTGACTTGAAGGGCAGAGATTCAGGATTCATTTCTTGTTTGAATTTTGAGTCATCACCTGCTCCGTTTGTGCATAACACTCTGGCTAACAAAATGCATTGCAATTCAATATTCAAAGGGAGATGGAGGACAAAAGGTTGAAGGCTTCATGTATAATTACTACAGATAGGTTGAAGCTAGAGATCTTCATACATAAAATGGTGTATATTATGAACACATTTTATACTGTGCCTTCAGAAAGTATTGACACGGTAGATTTTTTCCACATTTTGTTGTGTTACAGCCTGAATTTAAAATCAATTCAATTGAGATTTGTCACTGACATACACACAATACCCCATAACGTCAAAGTGGAACTATGTTTTCAAATAAATGTTTATTTTTATTTTTAAATGCCTTGAGTCGATAAGTTTTCAACCTCTTTGTTTATGGCAAGCCTAAATAAGTTCAGAAGTAAAAATTTGCTTAACAAGTCACATAATAAGTTGCATGGACTCACTCTGTGTGCAATAATAGCGTTTAACATGATACCACATATACAACTTTCTGTAAGGTCCCTCAGTCGAGCAGTGAATTTCAAACATAGATTCAACCACAAAGACCAGGGAGGATTTCCAATGCCTCCTAAAGGGCAGACTAAAATAAAAAAAGCAGACATTGAATATCCCTTTGAGCATGGTGAAGTTATTAATTACACTTTGGATGGTGTTTCAATACACCCAGTCACTACAAAGACACAGGTATCCTTCCTAACTCAGTTGCCGGAGAGTAATGAAACTGCCAAAGGATTTCACCATGAGGCCAATGGTGACATTTAAACAGTTAGAGTTTAATGGCTGTGATATGAGAACACTGAGGATGGATCAACAACACTGTACTTACTCCACAATACTAACCTAATTGACAGAGAGAACAGAAGGAAGCCTGTACAGAATAAAAATATTCCAAAACATGCATCCTGTTTGCAACAAAAGTAATACTGCAAAAAAATGTGTCAAAGCAATTAACTTGTTGTCCTGAATACAAAGTGTTATGTTTGGGCCAAATCCAATACAACACATTACTCCATATTTTATCATAGTGGTGGCTGCATCATGTTATGGGTATGCTTGTAATCATTAAGGACTGGGGGGGTTTTCAGGATAAAAAATTAAACGGAATGGAACTAAGCACAGGCAAAATCCTAGAGGAAAACCTGGTTCAGTCTGCTTTCCACCAGACACTGGGAGATTAATTCACATTTCAGCAGGACAATAACCTAAAACACAAAGCCAAATCTACACTGGAGTTGCATAATTAACAAGACGGTGAATGTTCCCAAGTGGCCGAGTTTTTATTTAGATCTACTTGAAAATCTATGGCAAGACCTGAAAACGGTTGTCTTGCAATGATCAACAACCAATTTGACAGTGCTTAAAAATTTTCTTTTTTTAAAGATAAGCAGACTTACAGATGTAATCACTGCCAAAGGTGCTTCTAGAAAGTATTGACTCAGCGGTGTGAATACTTATGTAAATTCGATATTTCTGTATTTCATTTTAAATACATTTGCTAAAATGTTTAAATACATGTTTTCATTTTGTCATTATGTGGTACTGGGGGAGAGAAAAAAAAGATTTCATACATTTTGAACTCAGGTCTTAACACAACAAAATGTGTATTAAGTCAAGGGGTATGATTACTTTATGAAGGCACTGGAACTATTTGTTTCGGCCATAAAATGGTAGTACCGGTAGTATCATTCAATATATGTAGGCTATTCTTTCCACAAACCCTACCAATTTCCACTTAACAAAAATGCTCAAAGTGGCTGCAAATCACCATGCTCTTAAAACCAATGTGTTTATTGCACAGTCCCAGCAAATGGAGGCAATAGGATTCAAGGTGTATTACAGCGTAGACTTAATACATTTTCAAATAAACATAGAACATTTGCTCTTATTGTAAACGCATTACCGAAGACCCATGCCTCACCTATGGGACTGTTGCATGTTCCATCCTAGCCCAAGTTCTGCTTTTCTGTACCCTTAAACCCTTGAAGGAAAACTTTTTTTCTCAACATCATATTCATCATCTCCAGTTCACCCCAACATCAACATAAGTGAAAATGGAGCATTTCTATGTTTTATAGTAAAAAAAGATAGTGGTAGATAAGTGTTTCCAATGACATCATTAGTGTGCATCGTGCGATTGACACATTTTGAGTAGACATTACCTACTAATTGGTTGATGATGTCTTTGGAAAAACATATCTTTATATTTTTGACTACAAAACACAAAAATGCACAATTTTCACATACGTTGATGTTGGGATGGTGCTGGAGATTATGAATATGAAGTAGATTATTATTTTATTTTTTAAATGTCCCTTTAACCCCACCCCCTTCTACACTGTGTTCCACTACCATCTAAATGCAGAATTAAAGAAACAAAACCTTGACATCAAAAACTCAGTTGCAATACAATACAAAAAACTGTAAATGCAATAAAATGAAATAAATTAAAATAAGAAGTCTAAAAGTTTAGACGGACCTACTCAGCACCCTGGGTGAATTTTGATGGGTTAAGAGCCCTTGGGACTAAATGTCTTCGCTACTGATAGACAGACAGTCACACAACCCACCACGACGCCTGTGGGGCCCAGCTAAAATGCAAGTTAAGTTCATTAATAGCAAAACAACTTGCATCCAATCAACAAAAAAGCTATTCACTTTGTGCATTTGCTGAATATTATTGAAACAAAGAAAGGAAGAACATTTCAAAAGACTTTGTGGAGTATGTTCACTTGTCAATATATTGCTGAGGTGTGTGAATGCTGATATTGATCAGGTGCTGTTCAATGTACTGGCTGAGTGTCATTTTGGAGCTTGTAAAATAAAATGCATTTCCACTTTAAACTCATGCAGAAGCTAAGTTGGCACAAGCAAACTCTGACCCTTTAGCATGGGTGGGAAGCATGAGAAGGAGTGGCTGGGATAGTAAGGTCTGAACTGAACAAACATTCCTAAAGATGAACTGAATGAAATTATGGGAAAAAGTAACATATTCCCTCTCTAATCGGTGTACACCTATAAAAAAGACTCCCACTGCAATTACCTACTTAAAACGGAAAAACAGACGTGAAGTGCACTACTTGAAATGACCTCCCTTAAAATGGCCTGGCATTAGTTCTAATTTGGATTTCATATTACAAAATGTTTCCCGTATAGACTGACTGAAAGGCAAGGAAGAAAGTTGACCTCGGACAACAAATAATTAATGCTCATTTCAGACTTCTAAATGGAAATAAATAACATGTTACATCAATTAGAAAAATAAAAAGGGGAGAGCTAATCATCAAAGTAAAAGCAATATGAATTTTGTATGGCCAGAGTTGACTAAAAATAGCCAACATTCCTACACAACAGCTGAAGCCAACCTAGAGTGACGCTACATCTCCATTCAGCCATATCTCAAAGAGGAGGGATCAGGGGAAGGGACAAACAGAAGTAATGAAGCCTTAAGGTTACAGTCAGGGGTAAGAACAGGGATAGGAACAGGAAGATGGATGTGTGCAGCCGTATAGAGCTAAACAGTAAGGACACTGGCATCAGGGATGTGGTGACAGGCAGGCCAAGCTATAAAAAGTAGCAGGGCAGGCAAAGGATGGGCGATGGGAGTAGGGTAATATCACAGCCAGCATGCACCTGCCTTGCAAAGTACAGTAACAGCACAGAACAGTAAAGGTGTAAAAAGGCCAGAGCAGAGATGCTTCAGCAGAGAGCTATATGGCTGGCAAATGGAGGAAGGCTGTGCAGGGATACGGGGAGGGAGAAACTACTTCAACAAAGAGCCAAAGCGACAGGCAAAATTGGCTGGTGTGACCAAAAAAAACTAACCTGAATGGCTGGACAGCCTAAAATTAAAATGTTGTCCTCATTTGACAGAGAACCAATAGAAACCTACATTTTAATGTCAAAGTATTTTTTCAATACTTGATTTCAAAGATTTGGGGTACAAAATAAAGTTTACAAAAAAAGTGAAAAGAAGAAGAGATAGCCAGAAGAAGTAAGGCCAATTTGCAGTAAAATCTACAGTCCCAAATTAAATTTCATGTAAACTGAAAAATACTTCACCTTCCTCCAGCTACAGCCAGTATGTCCCGCCTTGTCTGAGGGCTGCATTGGCTGCATTGAAGCACTGATGTCCGAAGGCAACAGACTTCTGGTTCTACTGAAACTCACTCTAAACCGGGGCACTTTGGTAAGGGGTAGAGTAAAAAGAGCTAAAGTGAATTGCATTTTGAACGTTCAGGTTGTGACAAATTTAACCAGAAAAAGGTGTTTTGTTTTCTATTTTTTCTCTTCCTTTGAATATGATATTGGGTTAATTAACATTTAGGCCTACAGTTGCAAACATACTAGTTTCAGTGATTTTCTGGATTCCTTATGTGCAAGTACTGTAGTGTACTAGATGTACTATTTAGCCTTACACAGACTGATGCATCGTGTCAGAAGATACTTCTTTAAATAATGGTGTGGCAGTAACTGGTTAAGCAAAATAGCTGCAAAACACATAAGTAAACAGTTAGTGATATTTCTGGAATTTTGCAAAGAGATATCACTGAATTACTTAACATTTTTGGATCTCAAACAATGATTTTGTGAGCAGTACAGAAATGGTTTTGTACCCGGCTTCTGACTTGTGTCTTGTCCCAAAGAGAGATGGTTTGCATGTTTATAACATTTATCTTCACAAATGTACAATAACAGACTGGGAGCCAATTGCTATTGTCAATTAATGAGGTAGATTTTGCTTTCATGATTTAGTGGACCCCAAATAGACAGACTGCCGCATTGAAGATCATTCAGACCAAGAAGATGGGGACTCTGTAGGTCTTGTGTGCCCCGAAAGAATTAGGGGTGTCCTCTAACGGCATGGAATGAAGAGGGTTTCCTTAGACTCCAACTGCAAGGCAGTGTTCCCAGCAAGGACTGTAGGCATGACTTTGTTTTGGCATAACCCAACCACTCAAAACAGTGCAATCCGTTTAGCCAATTGTTGAGCTAGAATCATGAAGTTGGATTTCTACAGAGAGCAAGAATGCTCTCTCTGTTTGTGTGTAACAGCCCCTACGCCCTGATGGGAAATCCTTTAAAAATGTCTACTCTAAAGCACATTAAAAAGAGGCCTTTCTGATCTGCTTGCAACTTGTAGGCCTATGTCATAAAAAGATGTTTGGATCCTATAGTCCCTGTATAGAATCATTGTGTCAGCATAAAACCAGGCAATGGTTACTACAGCTCATTTTCAGTCTAGCCCTCTGATTGGGATACTAAAAGGGGCTGCAGCTGGAGCTGATTACATCTGAGCTGTGAGGTTTATAGCAACCAGCAACAGATCATGATATAAGGTGCGCATAGTTCTGCATGTCTGCAATAATTACCTCTGTGTAAAACCCAGGGGATAACGCACACCAAAACAAAAAAACAGGAACAGGTAATTCCCATCACTCACAGTCAGAACTGTTCACAGTCTTCAGAGACGTGAGCAAGCCCCCAGGGCCCAGGGATGGTTGGCTGGCATTGTGTGCAGTGCGTTTGCCGAGGGTCACAGAACGCCCAAGGGAGAGGGCAATAAGGCCTCATTACTCCGGTCTTCAGCAGCTGCTCCTTGCCTATTGGCTGTACTCTCTACATGCAGGTGTAAGCCTACAGGTACAGACTGTGTGCTGCCTACCCCTAATGTAGTTGGAAGTGGTCTTGCAGGTAGCCTAAAGAAGGGTTGACTCCAGGAAACAGGATGGAACCATTACCAGCACTGCTCACTGTTACCATGGAGGCAGGAGAGAAGAGGGGGTAGAGGAGGAGGGGCTTACCTGAGTCAAGGGCAGCTGAGGGAGGAGGAACCGCCTCTCCACCGCTCTTCTGGCTCATGGCTGCTGCTGTGTTTTGCTGAGTGGAGGATGGCAGCTGCAGCTCTTTGGGGAGAAGGTCATACACTGATTCTGTGTAGAGAGGGGTGGGGGTTCAGGAGGTGAGTCGAGTCCCTTTGTAAGGACTTGAAAGGCTGTTCATAATCTCACAGCATGGGAGCGCTTGTAAAGAAGTCAGCAGATATACTGTACATGAAGCTCTTTCAGAATTCTAAAAGACAAGTTTAAATACAGAAAAGTTGCAGCTCCTCCTTTTCAAAATTTGAGTAAAATTGTAAAATGCAATTCTGTGAGTATGGTTCTTTTTCCCCTTTCACCTGTACTTATCGGCTCACCTTATAGACATCAATAAATATTTTCAACAGCGAAAACATGAACCTTCGTAAACATGGTACAGCATGCCTTTGTCAGTTGACACTGACCCTGTACCAGGCCCAGAGCATTGTCCTGCCTGGCCAGCACTCTGGAAAATGACCTAGCAGTTAATAAGATGTACTATAACAACAAGAGCATAGTGATAAATACAGCCCTAGTCCAGATTCCTGCCATGTCTCCACAGCCTGGCTTATCAGCTGCTGCCCGATGCCCCCACCACCTACCAACCCCAATCCCCACGTGTCTGTGCCAGGGGCCTGGGACGTCTTGCTCAGCCCCCTCCCTGAAAAATGGCAGCTAGCTATTTAGATGAACAAGAGCACAATGCCCCCCAGTCATGTTTAGTATGCTGCTGAGCACCACACTGAAAACCAAAGGGACTGAGGAGGACTGGAGGAGGGCGGGTGTGGAGGGAGGTGACCTCAAGCGCTACACTACTTGTGATGACGACCAGCACATTCACACATCCAACTCCCTCCATTCAATAGGACTATCCATGGTTCTGCAGATGGAGCCTCTTCACACTTACTAGACTTTTACTAATAGAACGTTGGCTACACATATTACTTCGGAGGTAGCGCATGACACTCGCCTGACAGTTGCCCCCCTTGAAGCTGGGCAGTGCGAAGAGAATTGTCTCGTTGAGCCAACACTCCTACAGTATAAATTGAAATACCAGAGCAATGTTTTTGAAACAGCTGAAATGTATAGACATTTTCCTAATATTTGAGACTTGTTTCATTGAGTTTTTACCTGAAATTGCAGTAACAGCCTGTTACATTCTGAAACTGTCGCAGTAGGTGCCGGCTGCACTGAGCCTGATCTGAGCCTTAAGGGAAACTAGGCATCTACCACCACTATCAGATTTGGGGGGGCAATGTATTTTATGTTTTTTGTCTCCCCACTTTGGTTCTGAAATCACCTTCGCCCATTAATTAACTTGTAATTTTTGCAGATTAAGTGTTTGGGCTAGTAACGTATAAATACTTATTGTTTACAAATGAGCTATGACATAGCCAATGAATATAGCACAACTTTGAATTTCACCCCTTCTCAAAACCGATTGGTTTTGAACGTTTGACATTTTTAGCTAGCTTCTTTTCTCCTCCCGCTTTAGCAATGCAGTGCACCTCCCAAAAGTGATTCTATCTAATTACCATATACACTGGAGTGTACAAAACATTAGGAACACCTTCCTAATATTGAGTTGCACCCCCCTTTGCCCTCAGAACAGCTTCAATTCATCGGCGCATGGACTCTACAAGGTGTCGGAAGCGTTCCACAGGGATGCTGGCCCATGTTAACTCCAATGCTTCCCAAAGTTGTGTCAAGTTGGCAGGATGTCCTTTGGTTGGTAGACCATTGATACACACAGGAATCTGTTGAGTGTGAAAAACCCAGCAGCGATGCAGTTCTTGACACACTCAAACCGGAGCGCTTGGCATCTACTACCATACCCTGTTCAAAGGCACTGAAATCTTTTGTCTTAGACAATCACCCTCTGAATGGCACACATACACAATCCATGTCTCAACTGTCTCAAGGCTTAAACATCCTTCTTTAACCTGTTTCCTCCCCTTCTCTACACTGATTGAAGTGGATTTAACAGGTGACATCAATAAGGGATCATAGCTTTCACCGGGTCAGTCTAAGTCATGGAAAGAGCAGGTGTCCCTAATGTTTTGTACACTCAGTGATCGTTTAAAGCAAAACTACCAAAACTATTGCTGATGGTGAACCTGAACAATTGAAATAGTATATATATTTTTATTATTATTATTTATATTTTAACCCCTATTTCGTGGTATCCAATTGGTAGTTACAGTCTTGTCCCATCGCTGCAACTCCCGTACGGACTCAGGAGTGGCTAAGGTCAAGAGCTGTGCGTCCCCCGAAACACAACCCAGCCAAGCCGCACTGCTTCTTGACACAATGCCCGCTTAACCTGGAAGCCAGCCGCATCAATGTGTCGGAGGAAACACCGTACACCTGGCGACCGTGTCAGCGTGCATTGTGCCCGGCCCACCACAGGTGTCGCTAGAGAGCAATGGAACAAAAACATCCCTACCGGCCCAACCCTCCCCGACGCTGGGCCAATTGTGCGCCGCCAAATGGGTCTCCCGGTCGCGGCCGGCTGCGACAGAGCCTGGACTCAAACCAAGATCTCTAGTGGCACAGCTAGCACTGCGATGCAGTGCCTTAGACCACTGCACCATTTGGGAGGCCCCTGAAATAAAGTCTATTGTAAGCCCAGTTCAGCAGGTATAGCCAGTTGAGAGTTGTCTCCGGTAGCTTACTTTTATTCCGGTAAAACACAATTTTCACCAGCACATTGATAACAATCTAGCAAATTACATATGCTGTCACTCAACTAAAAAAGCAAAAAAAGCATTTGAATGCTGAAGGTGCCCGCACAGATGTACAGTCGTGGCCAAAAGTTTTGAGAATGACACAAATATTAATTTCAAAGTCTGCTGCCTCAGTTTGTATGATGGCAATTTGCATATACCCCAGAAAGTCATGAAGAGTGATCAGATGAATTGCAATTAATTGCAAAGCCCCACTTTGCCATGCAAATGAACTAAATCCCCCCAAAACATTTACACTGCATTTCAGCCCTGCCACAAAAGGACCAGCTGACATCATGTCAGTGATTCTCTCGTTAACACAGGTGTGAGTGTTGACGAGGACAAGGCTGGAGATCACTCTGTCATGCTGATTGAGTTCGAATAACAGACTGGAAGCTTCAAAAGGAGGGTGGTGCTTGGAATCATTGTTCTTCCTCTGTCAAACATGGTTACCTGCAAGGAAACACGTGCCGTCATCATTGCTTTGCACAAAAAGGGCTTCACAGGCAAGGATATTGCTGCCAGTAAGATTGCACCTAAATCAACCATTTATCGGATCATCAAGAACTTCAAGGAGAACGGTTCAATTGTTGTGAAAAAGGCTTCAGGGCGCCCAAGAAAGTCCAGCAAGCGCCAGGACCATCTCCTAAAGTTGATTCAGCTGCGGGATTGGGGCACCACTAGTACAGAGCTTGCTCAGGAACGGCAGCAGGCAGGTGTGAGTGCGTCTGCACACTTTTGGAGGATGGCCTGGTGTCAAGAAGGGCAACAAAGAAGCCACTTATCTCCAGGAAAAACATCAGGGACAGACTGATATTCAGCAAAAGGTACAGGGATTGGACTGCTGAGGACTGGGATAAAGTCATTTTCTCTGATGAATCCCCTTCACGATTTTTTTGGGCATCCGGAAAAAAGCTTGTCTGGAGAAGACAAGGTGAGTGCTACCATCAGTCCTGTGTCATTCCAACAGTAAAGCATCCTGAGACCATTCATGTGTGGGGTTGCTTCTCAGCCAAGGGAGTGGACTCACTTACAATTTTGCCTAAGAACACAGCCATGAATAAAGAATGGTACCAACACATCCTCCGAGAGCAACTTCTCCCAACCATCCAGGAACAGTTTGGTGACTAACAATGCCTTTTCCAGCATGATGGAGCACCTTGCCATAAGGCAAAAGTGATAACTAAGTGGCTCGGGAACAAAACATTGATATTTTGGATGCATGGCCAGGAATCTCCCCAGACCTTAATCCCATTGAGAACTTGTGGTCAATCCTCAAGAGGCGGGTGGACAAACAAAAACCCACAAATTCTGACAAACTCCAAGCATTGATTAAACAAGAATGGGCTGCCATCAGTCAGGATGTGGCCCAGAAGTTAATTGACAGCATGCCAGGGCGGATTGCAGAGGTCTTGAAAAAGAAGGGTCAACACTGCAAATATTGACTCTTTGCATCAACTTCATGTAATTGTCAATAAAAGCCTTTGAAACTTATGAAATGCTTGTAATTATACTTCAGTATTCCATAGTAACATCTGACAAAAATATCTAACAACACTGAAGCAGCAAACTTTGTGGAAATTAATATGTGTCATTCTCAAAACTTTTGGCCACGACTGTACATGATCCTGCCGGGACAGGCCGCCTAACACGCATTGGTCAGCACGCAAAGCTGGGCACAGTGCGCAGTTTGACTAGGCTACTGATATTCCCTGGGGTTGTTCGGCATGCAAAATGACGTGTAGATCAATGATTGTCAACAGTTATATGGCTAGTTTGACAATGAATGAGAGGACACATCAGTTGTCACAACAACAAAAAAGTGAACCCGGCGATTGGCAATGTTTGAATCGATATTCTGACTTATGCATGCTACATTTGGATCGTTTTGAAGTCCGCGGACCGATGTTAAACAACTGACAATTGGGTGGATCGTTACATCCCTACTATAAATACACAGCAAAGGCTATAAAAACATGACGTTACGTTTCCCCTGGCCAGGCGCAGATGGGATCGAATCACATAGGCTTCTCTAGGCTAACTGCAGCTGTGGTTGTTAACAGTACTACAGTTGATCAGACTGAAGATCAGACTAATTGTGCACGTTGACAAATCATGAGGCATTTTATTTTTTTGTGGCAGTTATGGGCTTCCATATAAAACAGCTTTGATAGGCTAACTTTACTTGATGAAAACATGCCGTTATAGCAACTCTGTGCTTTTGTCTTGAAGCTAAAATGTAACGAGTGTAGGCTATAGACGAGAAAATAAACCCTTTAATTTTCTGCACATAAATGCTTGTGAATTGTTGTATTATTCAAGAGTGTAATATGGTTTGGTTGCATTATTCAATAATGTTATATGTTTTAGAAGAAAAGTTGGTAATTGTTGAATAGTTTACTGGCTAGTAGCTACTGGGATATTTATGTTAAATTTGAGCTGCATACAACGAATGTCATGTTGCTAGCCACAACGAAAGGTAAAGCAAGGATGTAATGTGAATTGAAAAGTTGAATTTTCTTTCACCACCCCGCTCCTCAGACTCTCCGGCATATCTCGTAGTGGGAATAGGGTTATAGTCAGCCCAAACAAACAAGTCCTACTGAGCATCAAATTCCCTATCCCAATTATCATTTGAATCGATTGCTTTGTGTCCTAGTAAAGCCCCTGCTGATACTTTATATATTTTACAAGACAAAAAGCTCAATAGCTACTTTTCTCTTTATGATTGAGATTGCAACACCAGATCTGAATGAATCCATGCAGTCATGTCAAACTAGAATAAAATGAATGGCCTGTTGAGGGTTCTCTGAGAAGGAAACCATCTTCTACTTTCAAACCTGAGACGGTAACACCTCAGGGATAAACGACTTCTATGGAAAAAACAAGGTGCAGGTCACAGAAAAAGCAATAGCATGTCAATAAGTAGCGTTTCAGAACTGATTACAGTAGAGAGAGCAGGATTTACAGAGGGCCTTTCTCCCTCGGACAGAGGGAGGGGAGCTAGAAAGCCTTAGGTCAACAACAATACAACACGTTTACTACCAGATCCTATTCATCTTCCCAATATTATGGTATGAACTTAAAGCGGCCATTACAGTCACCTGACTCTCTGCCAACTGCCAGCTTTAATTACTTGCAGCTGAGTGTGTATCAGATACTTAACCCTCCCATTGCTACCGCTGGCTGTCTACTACAGACGAACCTGGGAAGCAAGCAGTGAAATCAGCCCACAGGCCTTGAGAGTCCCACAGCACTGCTCATTCTGGATGAAAACAAAGTTTCCCCACACAGAGGGGCCTGAAAACTCCGCCGCCTCCTCGTCCCAGCTTCACGTTGCAGCGGCACAAGGGGACCTGGTGTGGTTTTAATGCTTCTACGTTAGGTAACCTCTTCAGAAAAAGCATAAACCAACACACACACACTGTCTCTCTAATTCTCTGAGTCTGCCGCTCCATTTACCATTCCCTCTACCAGTCCTCCCTGGCCACACTGATGGCACATGCGGGAACATGTGCACTCTGCACGAGGCCCTTCCAGTAAACAGAATGCAGACCGCACAGACAGAAAATATGTACTCTGCTCTCAGAGCTCTGCTCTCGAATCAGTGGCTGGCCTGTTTTAGTGTTTCCACAGTCCCAGGACTTTATAAAGAGTGAAAATTCCTATTCTGCTGCATAGTTTCCTCCCTCGCAAACAGAGCACAGTGCTTTCTTTTCACATCGCTAAACACGATTTTCCTTTCGCATGGGGAAAAGAAAAACAAGGGTCAATATCATTAACTGGATAAATAAAAACATTGACTTGACACCATGTGTTGCCTCCATTCTAATACGCTCTATATTCTTACACCCCGTTTTGCTGTTCTGTGAATTTGATCAAGTCAGACTGAAAATGAGGATAACTTCATTTCTTCTCCTATTCTGACAGATGTCACAGTTCAGAAAGTGAATCAGTTCACAGCTCCAAAACTGGATTTAAGATACCAATTATTTGATTTGAACTGCTTCTAAACTAAAATGAATGAAGGGAAAGATTCTACCATCCCATTTCTCAAAGAAAAAATGCTGTTACTATACATGCAATAATGATAGGGTTAAATTATAATTAAGATACGGGTACAATTCATTTAGCCTAACTCTGCCAAGCCTATGATCTACCACATGTAGCCTACTGTTCAAAGATTCCCCTTTTTTTAGAGGCAAATTTGATCTCAAAACATCCACACAGTTAAAAATCGTGTCCATTAGCATGTGACACGCTTGTGTTTAGTTTTTACTGCACAACTCTATGTTGAAGTAAAAGTGTAAAGAGAGACCACTCACCATGGGAAAGGCAGGACTTACACTCCCATTCATTTCCCTCACATTCCTGCTGCTTGCTCTTACTAGCCCTAGCACCTGGGGCGTGGCACTGTGTTTTTGGCCGAATGACTCTTAACACCCCTTCTGTCCCCCTCCCCTCCCACCACTTGTCTTGTTACGGTGTTCACCAACCTTTTTCTATCAGATTGTTCAACTTGTCATTGGAAGCTTGTCAAATAGAAATGGAGGCCATTGAGAAAAACAAAAACAGCCAAAGTGGGATAAAGGTACAGGGTGGCTAGGCTACATTATGGTGGGACACCACTAAATGAAGAGACACTAGGAAGGATAAAGAATAGGCTTACCTTCACTGCAGCACATCTGATGTGCAACCCAGGCAGGGAGAAACGCATTCAGAGGGCTGGCACCTGCAGTGAGCTATTTACAACACTCCTGATATGTTTACAACCAAGCCTACATGAGGGCTGCCACTGACACCATAGCAACAGGGAACATGGGGGCACTTTCCATAAGATAGTTGTCTCTTCTCCTGAGCTAATGAGGAGAAAAACAGACACATATATCCCTAAATAAGTTAGCCTACCATTACAGGTGGATATTTCAACAACTGCCAGAGTTACTGTAAATACTGAAGAATCATCTCAGTAAGCAATGGTAACCCATGTGTTAAAATAAAAATAAAAAATTAAAAAAATCGTTCAAATCTTTAAACGCCACCCACGGCCTCCCCTGACATATAAAGCGGTCAAAGGATCTGGGCAGCCATCAATTCTATATTCAAATCAGGTGCTACTCTGGTATGAGCCCAGAGGGAGAACTCAACATCTTCGCAAAATACACTCGGCAAACCAATACAAACCATTGAAGCACAAGTCACATACGGCCCACCTACTTTGTAAAACATTGACACCGGAAAATACGATTTTGAGTGAGGAATGTTCAATGATGACGTCAAAAGCATGGTCTCAAATTTGTTCATCAGGAAGGAAGATGTTGCCATCCACGCGGCTTGATAAAATGTATGACTGAAACATGGTGAAATTGTTGCGACAAAAAGAAGTGCTAAAAGTATTCACCACAAATGTCAACCAAAATCAGTAAAGAGAAACAAAACTTATTTGACATGTAAGCCTAACCTGTCCACTGTGACTCTCACACCCAGCAGTAACCTATATCAGCAAGAGTCCACTCAAGCCTCAACAAAAAAGTTTTCCCAAAGGCAACTATGACAATCACAATCGTTGCAATGCCCTTCAGTCTCGATTTGGCCAACCTAACAGAGGCACGATTAAAATGCGCCTGACAACTAAGGGATGGAGTGATAAAATGCTTCCATGTGATGACACTGTGATGTGTATCAGTGACAGTCTTGTGGAAACAGTTTGGCTAAAAGCACAACAGACACAACTATTACTTTATGTTCTCTCCCACACACAGTTCCAGTCACAGAAGAAACTTCTACAGGTTCCCAATACACTGACCCACCACACAGCTGAACTGGGGTCTCTATCTGTGCATAACCAAAGGAACATTCATATCTCCATCTAGGGTACCTGAACACTGGAAACCAAATGCAAATGAGACCATCCTCAGCCCCAGACCAGTCACAATCTCTCACTACCCGAAGAAAAACACATAATGGCTTCATTAATCCAATAGAGCAGGTCTGGTCTTCTCACCTACTTCCTAATGCATGACAAGTGCCATGTCCTGTCACCTAAGCCATCCACTGATGAATGTTTTATGACAATGCTCTCCATGGAATTGAATCCCAGAGCAGATCTATTCTTCACACAGAGACAGAGAGGAATCAACCACCTGAAAGAAGACTAACACAGGGGTCCATACCCTCAGCCTTCAGTCCACTTCCTGTTTCGTAGGAAAAGCTTAGGTGAATTTGATCACAAATAACAAGATGAGGATTCTCAATTTTATCTGTATTTTCAAATCACTGTACTACTTGGAACAATGTTGTTGGGGCAAATAGCTCAAATAAATTACTTAATAAGTGGCAATATTTGAGTTATAGCCCAGTTGCAGTAAAATATTTGGGAGGAGTCACAAGGAGTGCAGAGGTTAGGTTACAGCAGATCTACTTTTACAGCAGACTTCTTTCCACACAACCAGTCCAGTGTGTATCTGTGTGGTTGACCATTAGTACAGCGCAATAACGTCTCACGCAAACAATATCTTAACACATAGATGAAAGAAGACCATTTTAGACCAATGCAAGAGCAGTGCATGGACAGAGGGGTTAACAGAGTGGATGTTTATCATTTCCCTTCCTAGTGTGTGTCATTTCCTAGTGTGTGTCATTTATTCCATTCAGTATGACAGAGAAAGAAACGAACTAGCTGAGGTGTGTTAACCATTGAGTGAAACGCATCACAAGGTAAGTTGAGAGGTTTGGTTTTATTTTTTATGTGCATTATCTTTATCAGGTCCCATATCATCTCTCAGAATGTAATCTGTGTAGTCTATGCATCTTTGGTCTTCTCACTCTTTATTCTTTCTCCATCTCTGTTTGTTGTAAAAGTGAAAAGGCAGCCAGGTCCTGGGTTAAGGGCAGCCGTTGGTGTCATGCAAGGCTTTGAGATCGTGACCTGCAGCCTGTTTCTGTTTCTGCTAATCTCATGGTGACCAGAGACCACTTCTTGGAATCAGATTAGGCCTTACCTCCGACTGACTCCCAACACAACATCAGGACGAACTAGCCAGTCACAGTGAGCCTACTGTGGAATTCAATTGCTGGTGTATTTTTAATAGTTGTTATGATTCTTAAATGATCCCGCACGCACAGTTTACAGATACAGAGCGTAATTTGAGTGGAAAATCTGTGCGAGAGCTGCTGCTACAGATCCTGTTGCTGCTGGAGTGAAACGTGCTTCTATTAGCCCAATCATTGTGCAACAATTCTACAGATTTGATGGCCACGATTAAAGAGAGCTACTATTTTTATGTCTCAACTGGTAATTGAAGAGCGCTTCTCATTCGCCACTCAAGTGCTTAGGCAACGGTAGGCAGGATTCAGCGAATCACACCACTTTGCAATGTGAGCTAGAGGCAGTACGCATTTTGAAAACATATACTTATTGTGTGAAACCTTAATGTTTTACTTCATATCATGAGGCATGTCTTACCTTGCTTCAAAGTAACTCATGTTCTACTGGTTTTCAAATCAACTTTCTTTCATTGTCCAGTAGCCTAAGGCACAATCCTAGTCATATTAGCAACCCATGTTTGTTGCTGCATCTTTAGATCTCCCATCTCTCTGTTACATGAAACCGCTTGCATGTGCAGTGTGCTTTTGATAACAACGTTTTCTCTCTAATTGCATTATGGAAGGAACATTCAGACATAGCCTACTGACGTGTGTGCATTGCCGCGCAGATATAATGTTAAGAAATAATTGTTTATCATAATTTTAAGCCAAAAGTTCTGATCTGTTGCATCAGCTTCAATGCTTTTTAAAGTTATTTTGATGTACTAGTTGTATGAATATGGGATCTATTGTCGCACAACTGTCCCAGAGTCTCTTTGGAATTTCTTTCTCGCACAGAACAACAACAAGCTGACCAACAGAGTAGGTCAACTTTTTCCTATGGGGGATAGTAGATTGACAGGCTACTGCTTTTGCTGTTCATTACTCGTCTTGTTGGCTGAGGAACAGTAAATGTGGACAGTTATTCTAACATCTTCAAACTGCGCATCGGAATTCGGTAAGAAGGACGAATGCTGTTGCATCTTCGAGTTGCATGTTCTGTTTAGAGAACTACCAATATGGACTTTTTGCCCATACCAATTTTGAGAGGCTGATGGCCGATATTTTAGAGTGATATTCAATATCATAAAATTTCCCAGAGACAGCCATGTATACATTAATTCATCAACTAAAAATCTAACAATACATTTGCCTTTGTTTTTTTTTATCAATCCAACTACATTACATAATAATTGTATTTGAATGGTAAATCTCTTGATAAACTGGGTAAATTAAGATAGCATAGGCCTACACACAATACATGCGAATGCATATTCAATAAGAGCGTGTGCATGCATTGAGTTATTGAACTTGTTTTGGCTGATCAGTGGAGTCTGTTTCCCTTCTATTTGGGACTTATAGTAGCCTACTGAACAACACCATTTGCATAGCAGCATCACTCCAGCATGTCACGCCTGTATGGAAAGACATCATATAGGCACTGCTGTTAGTTTGAGAATATCTATTCAATGCAAATGGGTCCAACATAACGTCATGATTTGTGATCATGGATTCTTATGAAACTAGTATTTTTTGTCATTTTCTGTGATCTGGAATTTGTTGCCGTCAGGATGCACCTCTAAACAACTCAGCTGCCATGACTAAATTTGAAATAACTCAATGGGCTAGTTCAGCCATCTGTCAAGAAATGGGCGGGTTATAACTTGATCCTACTGCTATGATTGGATAGAGTAAGGCTGTAACTTCACTTTCCATTTCTCCTCACATCTCTCTCTCCATCGCTCATATCACTTGTTGAGGTTTTCTGATACTATGAGAACTAGCTAATGGCGATTTACATTCACTACAAAGCCATATATGTGCATAATATATCTAACAGGGAGAGCGAGGGTAGGAAAAAAAGATTAAACAACGATGCACATTCTGTCTAAAATGGCTCAAATCTGCCCATAGGTTGAGAAGTGAGAATGCACATACACACACTGATCTACACATTTCTTGGTCCATAAACATGCAGTAAGATTCTTAGGTAGCTGTCAGTCACAATAGGGTCCATCTGCTAATATCTATCTTGTTACTGCCAGTCTCATTCATAGGACACATCACAGGACTGACATTCCCCCCCACTCCTCCATTATCACAAGGACGCTGCTTCACAATGAGCTTAGTGTGCCCACATAGGCATTTCTCCAGCCAGCGGGAAAACCATGCTTAGGCAACAAGGAGGCACTCAGCACACACAAATACACTCACTGCATGACATCACCAAGCTTCTCAGCCTCCCAAACAGGACAATCAGAAAAACAACCAGCTATACAACACTGAAATTAGAGTTCATTTACCTCAGAGACTATCTGCACCTTAGAGATTAATTGCACTGACTAGTAATGAAAAAAAGTTACATATCGGGATATCATTTTGGACGATATATCGTTTCGTTTTGACAATATCGCAATATTTTTTGTGCTAGTTGCACCAAAGTTACAGTAATTTTTCTTCATAGCTTGTTCTCCATCTTCTTTTTAAATAGGGAGCCAATTTGTTTTCAGCACTTTTATTGCCACAACTGATCAAAATTCATTTTCTCATGGCTCTCACTTGTCCCTCTGCAGAAGACATATGGTGAGCAATCAGTTTGGAAAATGGAACAGCAATAAAATGTAAGTATATATAAAGTGGGATCCAAAATTACTGGCACCCCTGACTGGCAATGCACAAACAATACTAAATACTTAAAATATAAACAATATAATTATAGAGAGAAACTCAAAATACCAACATGTGAGAAATACTGTACTTTATTAATGTTTCAATGGAGCCAACCAAAATCATACAATTATTTAATACAAAATAAATTACACCAAAATCAAGGTTTCATAATTATTGGCACTCCTTTTATTTATTTATCCTCATTTAGTACTTAGTGCAACCACCTCTGGCAAGAATAACGACATGGAGTCTTTTCCTGTAATGTTTGACAAGGTTATGGAACACATTTGGAGGGATTTTGCAGATCCTTTCAAGATCCTTCACGTTCTTGGGTTTGCGCTTATCAACTGCCCTCCTCAACTCAACCCACGGGTTTTCGATTGGATTGAGGTCCGGCAACTGAGATGGCCATGGCAGAACATTGATTTTGTTGTCACAGAACCATTTGTGTGTGGATTTTGAGGTATGTTTTTGGTCATTGTCTTGTTGGAAAGTCCACCTACGGCCAAGTCCCAGCCTTCTGGCAGAGGCAACCAGATTGTCAGCCAAAATTGCCTGATACTTGGTGAAATTCATTATGCCATCAATCTTAACCAGTGCCCCAGGACCTCTGGAATTAAAACATCACTGACCCACCACCATATTTCACCGTGGGTATGAGGTGCCTCTCCTTGTATGCATCTCTGTTTCGACGCTTGAGCTTGCATCTGTGTCTTGGGGTCAGAATAAGCTTTCTTCTGGCAACCCTTCCAAAGAGCCTGTGGTTGTGGAGGTAGAGTATGATGGTGCTTTTTGAAACCTGGTGACCCCAAGACGCCACCAAGGCCTGCAATTCTTTCACAGTGATTCTTGTGGATTTTGTTGCTTCTCTCACCATCCTCCTCCCTATCATGGGGGGCAAAATGCATTTGCGTCCTCTACCCGTGAGGTTTTCAACTGTTCCAAATCTTTATAATTTTTTTATAATTGCCCTGACAGTGCTCAGTGGTATATTCAATCGTTTGTGGATCTTCTTGTAGCCATTACCAGATTTATGAAGGTCTACAACCATCTGTCTCTTTTGAACTGCCAGTTATTTTGTTTTCTTCATGGTGTTGGATGACAAAGGGATATTGCATGCGTTACCTCATTTTTATACCCTAGTGAAACAGGAAGTGATGTAACGGCTCAATATAGTTCCTTAAGACTTAGATCAACTTAATAAGAGGAATTTAATTCCTGGTTTAATTTTGGTAGATGTTATTTACAATTCATCTTTAAGGGTGCCATTAATTGTGAAAACTTGATTTGGAGGACATAGATTTTTATTAAATCAATAAATGATTTTGGTGGTTTCCATTGAAACATTAATAAAGTACAGTATTTCTCACATGTTGGTATTTTGAGTTTCTCTATAATTATGTTTGTTTATAGTTTTTTAAGTACTGTTTGTGTATTGCCAGTCAGGGGTGCCAGTAGTTTTGGAGCCCACTGTATATATATATATAGAATAATGAGAACCGCAAAACATATCGTATCGGCACCTAAATATCGCGATAATATTGTCTTGTGAAGTCCATGGCAATTCCCAGCCCTACTGACTACCCACACATCCAACCCTTACACACAAACAAGCCCCCACATGTACTAATAACTCTCACACACACACACAGTCAACACTGCTGTTCTACTATATAGTATTTATTTCACTGCGTGACCAAGTCACTACCCACTCTATATGTATAAAAATAGTGCAATACAGTCCATTACTATGCATACTACCTCTCTTATTACTTGTTATTTTTTACTCTTTTTTCGGTATTATTGTTATTGACGGAAGTACTGCATTGTTGAGGGAGCTAATCAAGGGGCCAGGGTTCCAGTCTGGAAGCACGCTTTTGACTGCACCTACAGTATTGCTGTTTAACAGAATCCTGGCCAAGAAAGACAATTCCCATTGACGGCGCCATAGAGAAGTCAAATTATAAAAAAATCGCAATAAGACACTTTAGGCATCATCTTTATGCACAAAACAACCATTGAATTATTCAAATAATTGTCGCTGAGGGTGCTTTTTTTTGGTTTTTTTCATCACTCACAGCGAGTTCCTGGAGCAGGTTCGCGCAACACTGCTGTCTGTCCAGAGCGCACAGAGTGCTACTGCGCAGGTGGAGTAGTCCCAGTAAGAAAGTTGACAGCAACCACGGAACGGTATATGCGAACGTGAGAAGATTAAGTTGAAAACAACGGTTGGGCATCTTGTATGGAGTTTCTAGTTCTTCTTAGAACTCAGTGGATCTAGCACATAAGCATTTCACTTCCCCTTTTATACCTGCTGTAAACTCTGTATGTGACAAATACAAATTGATTAGATTTAGATTTTGTTAAAAGACAAAAAAGGGAAATATTATTTACTAGGGCCAGGACGATACCAGTATCGTAGCAAGGAAATTAACGATCGATTTAACTTCTTCAGGAAAACAGCCCTAATGTTGGAAACAAACATCATTATGTTGTCATCCAGAGTCACATTTATTTATTTTCCAAGCTATAGTACAGAATATTTTACATCCAGCAGGTTTTTAAAGGACCAAAGAGTCTGCTTCATGGTAAAATTTTTGTCATGGAAAAGAATTAATTGCAATACTGGTATAGTCCCGGCCCTATGATTTACCCAGGATCATATGAAGGAGAAAAATGCGTCTCTTCCCAAGTGAATGATTGATGAACAATGGTTAGTGGTTGAGGCTCTATCAGTACCAGCCATGTTGACATAGGAGAACTATGAAAGACTCCAAACCATTTACCCAGCAGCCCATGAAATCCAGTCAAACGTCAGCTCTGTAGAGCATGGGGAAACAGAGACTCCTCTCCTACCATCCATCTATAAAGCCCAGGAGAGTTATTAGTAACATGCTTAAAAATAGCCTGCGGCGTCACAAGGCTCCAAATTTGGAACCTTTGTGTATTTGCTCTTGATTTTGCTACGAGCGCATGTTGACTCTGCTGATAAGAATGTTGGAATAAGCTGATAAAATATTTGGCATTAACAATTTATGTTAGGAAGGGTTGTTTTGGCCTTGAGGCTCCCCCTTCATGGGGGTTGGGAAGGGAGGTTGTGGATGCATTTAGAATAATCGACAAACGTGAAAATAACATAGTGCTCTGCTCAGTAATAACCTATGAAGGACTGCAGCAACAGCAGTCAGAACAACCAAAATAAAACCAACTGTGTATTTACCTATTTGTATAATTTAACCCGTGATGAGATAGGCTTGATGTAATCCTGATTGATGTAATCCTGACAATCCTGATTGAATTCTTCCGTTGGACCATGATGGTGTCGCATGGAGGGCTGTGTGTGGTTGTAGCGGGCCTTGCCTTGGCCAGTGCTGCACGGCAGTGCTAATTTGTCCTTCGGTCTTACCTCTCCCAGCCATACTAAGACCACACCTACAGTATATTAATCACCTAAGAGGATTTGGCACAAAATCTAATTAAGGCTTTAGAATGTCTGCTGATTAATTAGAAATAACCATGGAAGAATGAGGCTATTATCAGAGCAATGGTACAAGAAAACACCTCCACAAATAAATCATTGATGGCAACTCAGTTTTCAATGTTTGGAGGCGAGGGTGTTATCCTGAGAAGAACAACATTCATTAACTACTTAAGGAGTGGTGGGGCAAGTCGCCAAATTCAAAATCCAAAAGTTGAATTATTAAACATTCATCAATATACAAGTGATGCATAGTCATCAAAAGCTCTGCTTCTTGGCAATATCACAGCGTTGTCAGATTTCAAAAAGGCTTTATGGTGAAAACATTTCATTGTTTGAGGGTAGCACCTCCAATATTTTGCCATTAGCATAAATTCATAAACCATCGCGGTTTACACAAAACACATTTCACAGCGAAAACAAATCCCTTACCTTTTGAAGAACTTCTGCTGAGGGCTTCCCAAGTGTCTAACGAAGACATCCAATGGTTCTTTTGTTAGAAAAAGTCATTTATTATATCCATAAATCTCAGTTTGGTTGCCGCATTATGTTAATAAAATACAGCGTCCACTCGCCCATTGTACCGTGAAGAGAACGCGTTCAACCTATACCTATACAGTTGTCCAAGAACAATCAAACATCATTGATAATGTATCCTTAGGAACACTTTTATGTATATTTACTATAATATTTCAACCGGATTATAAACTGGACGATAGGAAAGGAAAAAACCACAGCGTGCCCGAGCCTGTGAACACGCATCCTCTTCTGTTTACATCCGATGACCAGTTCGAAATTCTTCTTCTATTACCATCCAGAGCAACTAAACATCATCAAACACTGTCTAGAGACTGTTGACATCCAGTGGAAGCAATAGGTACTGCAATCTTACTCCCATATATGTCTGTTTTCAATAGGGAGGGGTTCAAAATGAGGCAATGTGTCAAAAACACTTTTTCCAGGACAGAAATTCCTCGGGTTTTCGCCTGTTATATCAGTTCTGTTATACTCACAGACAATATTTTAACACTCTTAGAAACTTCAGAGTGTTTCCTATCCAATAGTATCATAATTATGTGCATATCCTATTTTCTGGGCCTGAGTGGGAGGCATTTTACTTTGGGCACGCCAGACTCTCCAAAACCGTCACCTCGGGAGCCGCTCCCCTAAGAAGTTAAAGCTACATAATTTAGTTCAGCAGAATTGTTCTGTTGCCATGGCTGTATTGTATGGGATTCAAAACTATGAGGGACAATGAATGCTGTTCCAGATACATTTCGAGAAAGGTAGTAGCCCAATTTTTTTTTGCAACACAGATTGATTAAACAGGATACAATGCTATCAAGCAAGAGGCCCTGGGATAAATCTCTAACCAGAAACAGGTTCCATCTGGTTTAGAGCTTGGCAGTGGGGCACCGTCATACCTGGTGTTGACGTCTGGTTTACCCACTCACCAAAACCCTTCTAACATTTCAGAATTCATCAGGCTGTGACTAAGAGGCAGTTCAGCTGAGGTAAAATGATAACTAACTAACTGTACTTCAGTGAAAGTGAACCTTATTATGCTCCCAATTACAAGTTACTGAGATTTAAGACGGGTAGCTAAGCATACAACGTAAAATATATATATATTTTTTTTACGACAGGATGTTAGGGGGAAGAAATAGGACACTGTCACTCCAAAGGTGCCATTCGTTCTGCCCCCACCTCCCTGGGAACTAACAGGTGACTCAGGAAAAAGGAATGAAAACACAGGAAATTGAGATTGCACAACCGTTATGGTGCGCTGGAATGTTTGTCTCTTTATACCCCCCTTGAAGTCACAGTGTTCCCGAAGCCCTTGACATACCTCTTGTGTATAATAATCTATCGTTGGTCAAGCTCTCTGACACAGAGCACGTGCAGGTGTGGCAATGGCAAGAGCACAAGAGAGGGAGAAGAGGGAGGAGAGAGGGAGGGAGAGAGACAGCTTTAACAAGAATCACAAACAGGAATAGGACTTTAAATAGCACTAAAGAGCAAGGGGTTATCTGAAAACTACCACAAGAGGAAAAAGCTTATGGTCTTTGGTTAAGATTGATGAACAATACTCATTAGCGGTGGGTCCAAGTGGGGCAGACATGTCACGAAGTCCACATAAAGGAGCCATGCTCTTTGAGGCAGGACTAGCAGAGCTGTAAGCCTACACTGAAACCTGACCTTGTCTCATCTGCCAACGGAAAAGCTCCTGACAGCTATGATTTAGCCCTCTAAATATTTAACATCTTTGTTGACATAAAAAAAAGTGTGCATTTCGCTCTGGGTAGAAACATCAGAGGGATCAGAGCTCGGAGACGCTTTTGGGTTTTCACAGAAAGGTGTCACAAATCAGTCTCCTGCGAGGGAGGGGCACAGCGAGAGCAGAGGGCGCCACAGCCAACCTCCCAGCCTGTCCCGTCTCTCACTGGTACAGCACCTGTGGCCAGAGAGGATTTAATAAACCACTAACCTCGGACATCCAGAACTAAAAACTTGCCTAATTGTGTCAGATGCTCGATTAGGTTATAGGGTGTTCGAAAAATTACTAATGAGACAAGCAAAGTCTCCACCCCTCTAAACAAACTCTCAAATAGTTTTGGGTCAAGTCTACAGCCCAGATATCTCTTCCCCTTCTGAAATTTGAAAGATGAGAAGACCTGCTAAATCTTGATTTGTCCAAATGACCAGTGACAAAAAAATCTGTGTACCTGAAAGCTCCACGTAAAGGCGTCGGCATACTAGGTTCGGTTTGCTCTTAGCAGAACTCGGCTAGGCAAAGTGAACGTCTGTGCCTCGCATGATCCTTTAAAAAGACCTTTGCTTGAAAAACGAGAAAAAAGCTGCAAAATTATTATTTGTCCCTCTTGAGATGCTGTAGCAACAACATACCCAGTAACACTTCCTCAAAATAATTAATCAATCAAATCAAGAAATCTGTAATTCATTTCAACGTTTTTCCAAAGGAGGTCTTAGTTGTGCAATTTCACATCCAGCTGGAGTATTTAAGTAAAAGAATTAGCATGAAAACTAGTTGTCTCTCATTCAATGACAACAAACTATTGAAAAATCCTGTCCATAGTTCCCACTCCTACTAGGAGTAGTACTGTTGACCAATCCCTGATGAAGGGGAGCAGACTTCAGCTACCGAACTTCGACTTGCCTTTGTGCACGTGAACAGATGAAAAAAACCCTGCCAAACACCAAAACTTCACCGAATTTTGTCATGATATATCCACAAAATGTTTTGATTGGGAAGCAGGCTTTAGTCATCGCATCACACTCTGTCGACAGCTGCTACTACCATTTATGTTACGTGCGTCAACAAGAGATTTATGAAATACTAACGTGAGAATTAGCCTACCACCGGAGTTCAACTGTGGGCACAGGGTATCACTGAATACAGCAGGATCGGTCTCTGAGACAAAAGCCAAGAGACAGTGTTGAGACTGGGTATTTGTATCGCCCAATTTAAGGCCCTATTTGGTCAGAGACTATGCTGTTAAGTGCATAGGCCTACATGTACTTCTTTATAGTTACTGGCAGTAGCAGAAATCAAATAGTGCTAAGTTCTGATTTCCAAAGATAAGCTACAACTGGGGAACGTGCAGATCATTTGGCACAAGATTATGATCACTGTATTTGTCGATTGTACAGAAGGTCTAACCGAAATGTGACTTCTGCTTTATCCCAACTCCACCAAAAGACACATACAGGTTTGAGAGGTTGGAGCAGGGGTTTCCACACTGGGCGCCCGTGGAGCAGTTGTTGTGGGGGGTTTACTGCCTTGCTCAAGGGCACAACAGCAGGCAATGGCATCTAGGATACAAGCAACCTTCCAATTGCCTGGCTCACTTTCAGACAGATATTTCCCCCTTCAGACCCGGGATTCAAACTGGCAACCGTCCGGTAGTTGGCTCGCTTCTCTAACTGCTAGGCTACCTGCCACCCGATGTGTCATTCCAGCTGCACGATTGTGTCTTTCTTGAATTGTCCCCAACAGACAACTGATCTGGGAATCCTTCAATAGCTCCTAAAACAGGGTTTCTAAAATACGAGCCCTATGTAATAAATTAGAGTCACATGAGACCACAGTCTTGGATGTTCACTAAAATCACAAATGGCATTTAACAGTACTGATAAAAGCCACGCTTTTAAACTCAATGAGGCGAAGCACTTCATTCACAGCAGTGACTGATTGTATTAATACAAACCATGCAACAGGGACTGGTGTGTCGATCATTATGGGATACTGATGTTTTGAGAAAGGTAGGCATTAACCAACTGGCCTTGTTGTTTTGCCAACCTCTTGACATGCTTTATAGAGATTGTGGCTTTTGCTCTAAATATTTTCTCATGCTCATCTGACCTAGTATTCCCTTGCCAAATTATGATCAGAGTGTCTATGCCACTGGCTACATTGTTCAGAAATCGGTCCACTTGATATGAGAACAAGAGGGATGATAACCACTGCAAGGTGAAATGACAAGTGTTGATGTTACTATCAGTGACTGTTGCTAGGGGTGCTAGGAGGTTAAACCGCTCATGCATAGAATGGTTAGAGCCTAAACAAGGTCACAGTAAATACTGGAAGAGGTAATGTTTTGACCTGAGGCCAATTTCTCCTCTTTACTGAGGTTTGGTTAGTGTTAACCATTAACCCCCTGAGAGTTTCTAAAATGAAGTTATGGGGGACAAGGAAGTTATGGGGGACGGCCCTAAGCAGCATAAGCAGACGCTTAGGGCCCCACGGCCGCTATGGGACCCCCAACCAAAAAGGAAGGAAGTATTACTCGTCATGTCAGTTACTGGCAGCCAGTCAATAAGCAAGTCCATGTCAGCTAACAGTTTAGTTTGCTAGGTAAATTAGTCTAGGCAGCTAATCTAAACCTTGTAGTAATCATGAATTAGTTACTGGGCACTCAAGGCATGTGCCCAGGGGTCCTGACCTCTAGGGGGCCCTCATTGATTTTGATATTCACTCTCACTCAGATGTCATATGAACATGGAATTAGTCATGGCAAAATGTGGATTTAAGATCCATCTGTGAAGCCTTAGTGTACAGCCTGGTTTGAAGTAGGCTAGTGTGCTGAGGGGGAGTGGGCTGTGCGTTCAAATTTCATTTCTCAAAACAAGTCTTTACTTTTTTGCATACACCGCTGTAATAACTCAGCTAGTGTTGACAGCTCTTGTTCATTGACAACATTGTACGCTGAGAGCATAAGAAGCATTTAAGAACCTGTTAAACATGTTGGCCCAAGACATAGTTTGAACAATAACATTGGGTGAAAAAAGTAGGCTTTTGGTCAACCTATCATCTACCAGAAATCGTGTCGTTTTCACATACAGATGAAGGATTTAAATTTGATCACTCTTGTTGCTGAGAATTTTCCTGACTTACAGGAAATGCAGATTGTGATTTACAGAAATTCCTCATCATGTTAGTTACTGCACTAGCACACAGTTATATTAACAATATTCCACGTTTCACGTAGCCTCATTTTGACCAGTTAATAATCTAACCACCGATCAAGCAACATTATGGACTAAACATTCAAATCCTGTTGCTGCAGGACTATTTTGCTGAAACAATACAGGTCAAATTAGATCCTACACCTGTAACTGTCATCTGTATTGGCTCTTTGAACCAAGTGAAAGAACTACGCTCTCAGCCATGTCAACACAGCGGACGCGATGCCGACCCATTTCCTTCCATGTTGGTGGTGACATACAGCTTTCAATATCCAGACAAGCACAAAAACAATGGGCTACTCAGAAATAACAGAGCATTTTTATAACCACTGGATGGATTCACAACAAAGAGTGACCCAGACCCACAGATAACAAAGACTAGGGCCTAAGCCATAGATTGGCATTGAACATTCCTTTTACCTAAAGTACACAGCAATTGACATGACCATGACTCTTTAAAAATA
This sequence comes from Brachymystax lenok tsinlingensis, assembly GCA_030435695.1. Lineage (NCBI taxonomy): Eukaryota > Metazoa > Chordata > Actinopteri > Salmoniformes > Salmonidae > Brachymystax > Brachymystax lenok. Next base: position 30,426,587 of record CM059819.1, on the reverse strand, counting down.
GTTCTGGATTAAGCTAATCCTAGAGATGGAAATGGACTGAAAAATACCAGCCATATTTCAAAATGTCCAGACCACAGTGTAATGCGACTCTCCTACAGTCAGAGTCCTAAAGTAGGTATATCTCTGTATATGGCAAATGAAAAAATACCAAAAGTCTTTGGATACAAAACAATCCCTTCATTGATAGTATTATTCACATAGGAATAGTTGATATAAAGTATTAAACCTTTTAGCTTAGTTTATGACAATGTTCCTAAAGCAGTAGCCTATCCCTAAAGAGACTATATAATTTGATGGTTCTTGGAAACCAAATCCAGTGGATTTATCTGCGTGTAACTAGACATTGAGACAAGCATCCACTTTGGCAGAAATATACTGTTGCCTTACACTTGCCCCTAACTAACCCACTGTGGATCCTAACTCAGCCTAACTCACTGACACGAATGGCATTGTAACAGCCCTCTGTAGCCCTTGTACCTGTAGCACCCCAGCTGGCATACTCTTATTATACCCTGCTTGACTTGCATGACATATAATACCCAGCATGGCATATTATAACTTGGTCTCTGGCAAAATTATGTTTGAGAGGAAAACTTTTTGTACCTCTTGAAACAAAACGAGAGAAGCAAAACGTACTTTCGAGCCTCCAAAACCATTAATAAAAACACAAGCAACCATCCAGTGAACAAGGAGATTATTTCATAAGGACATGTCTGAGAAAATAAAACCTAGGCCGTAACTCTGCACACCCTCATCAGAAGCCTTTAGGGCATGTTTCAAAAGTGTGCCTGGCTAGTAGTGTGAAACTGACACCATTAACTGCTGTGATTAGGCTAAATTGTGTGGAGCAGAAAAAGAGTGGGATAGCTGATTCCGGCCTCTCTCTAAACCGATGATTAAGGTTAAAAAGAGAGATCACTAATCCGTCCTTACTCTGTGTATGCCATGCCTGCAGATTTGAGGTAGAAGTGCAAGCACAGGAGTGTGGGACTGAATGTTTGTGCATCGGTTTTAAAAGAGAGAGGAGATTGGTATTGTAGTCTCATTGTTCCGATGAGAAAGTCAAACATGTCAAATTATTATCAAGAATCTAATCAAAAGCTGGCTTCATTTGTTGTCCCTCTGAGGTCTTTGGTCTTTCATCACATATTAGCATTCAAGGCAATCAAATATTTTTAAGCACATGCCGCCAAGTTTGTTTAACATAGCAGAGTCAATATTAATTGAGCGCAAGCACAGGTTTACACACAAAGCAGCCCGCTCCCTTGTGATGGTTAATGATTGACCCTATGGGCTCTGGTGGGACAGTTTAGTAGAGATAAAGAGGGCCTCTTTTATTTTACCTTAATTTAACTAGGCAACTCAGTTAAGAAAAAAATCTTAATTTCAATGACTCCTCGGGGATTCGATCTTGCAACCTTTCAGTTACTAGTCCAACGCTCTAACCACTAGGCTACCTGCTGCCCCCCATCTGTGGTCCAGGGTAGGAAAAAGACACCAATACTGATGGAAAGCATCACTGTGAAATACAGTCATTAACACAGGGACAAGTCTCTCTAGGCCTGAGCTCTTAAGCTTACCAAAACCACAGGGCTTGTAAATTGGGCCAACCAGCTAACAGTGAAGTAAGTGTTCAGGAGTAAAGGTTTCATTGTGTGACTGGCCATTTCAAATATCTTACCTTGTAATCTATAAATGGGATAATCTACCAATCTACCATTTGACTTCTAATGGTAGTTACACCTTCTCCTAAAATGCCTGTCACATTGAAAAATGGTCACAATTCTACAACTTGACAAGGCATGCTAGTGATGGGGGTAAAGAAAATTGCAAGACTATTTTGGACAATATTATATTGATATTGGAACTAAGTATCGTGATATCATGTTGTAAGGTCTGTGGCAATTGCCAGCCCTAAGACAAGCGAAGTATGCCCTTATCCTATAGCTTCAAATATTCTTACGTCTATGGTACTGTGCCTGGATCACATTACAAAACCCAACTGAGATGTATTAAATGCAACCTAACCCCTCACTGGCCCTACATCTACATATAGACTATGTGAATTATGACTAAAAACAGATGTAATAGGAGATATGTACTAGAAATAGAAGTGTTTAACCTCTAGGGCATCCTGCCATGGTTCAGGACAGCAGAGACACAGCCATATGCTTGGCTCCATCTCCAAAGCACTGTTTGCAGTGTAGTGCGATTCACTGCCTCATTAGAGAGCGTGCTCCCAGAGGCCCCGGAACTCTCTCTGAGCCAGAGGGGGAACACCACAATATGATCATCATCTGTCCATAAAGGACAGAAAAGAAAAGTACAGTATGACGACACAACCTCACGCAGCCATGAGCTAAACAGCTGTCTGCTCCAACTTCCATGTAAAGCTGTGAATGTTTCATGTTTTGGATTCAACTTCAGCTGCGGGCAAACTTTGTAGTTTCAATTCACATATATTTCTATCCTTTAACATGAAAAGAATACTCTAAAATACACAAGGATGAAAATCCTTATCCAAATCAAATTTTATTGGTCACATACAGATGGTTGGCAGTGTTTGTGTTAATGCGAGTGTAGCGAAATGCTGGTTGCTTGTCCATCATTAAAGTCCTTGTACAGTTTTATACCAGCCACATAACATTGTAATAGATGTAACCTACCGACATGGATTTAGGTGTTTGACAATTGATTTAATAAACTACCACTTATAGCCTAAAAATGAGGTTAAGAGAGTCAACAGAACGTTGGACGTTCATTGCACTCTGTCCCGTCTTATGAAATGCTTATCACCATGCCTCGGCTGACAGCAACATCTGCTTCACCATCCCAGTGTTTCCCCTATATTAATTTAACTGCAAAAAATATATATATTTCTGCCAAGACGTGCTTTTAAAATGGATAGTTGTTGGCTCAAAGACTGGAAGTCTATGGGAAGGTATTGGCAGGTAGCCTAGTGGTAGTGGTTAGAGCATTGGGCCAGTAACCGAAAGGCTGCTAGATCGAATCCCCGAGCTGACAAGGTAAAAATGTGTTGTTCTGCCCCTGAACAAGGCAGTTAACCCACTGTTCCCTGGTAGGCTGTCATTGTAAATAAGAATTTGTTCTTAACTGACTTGCTCTCTCTCCCTCAAATTCTCTACTTCCCCTTCTTATTACAAAAGTGGATAAACGTCCTCTAAGCTTGCACAAAATCTTTTGGATTACGATTACGTAAGGGGCCTGCCAGTCTAGAGAATCATACATGCCCGGTCACTCATTCCACGTTTAAAAAGTAGTGACAGAAAAATAGATAGCCCTGTGAGCCCACTGTAATGAGATCCATCTTTAGCTCCTCAAGAAGCAGACTTTCAGTGAAGAAACTAGGCCTAGCCAAATCATTTGCATATTCTGACATGGGGCAGTCCAATACAGCCTCAAATCAGGCCAACCCATTTATGAGCAACTCCCTGACATCAGTTAGGATCATTCTTCAAGGCCTACCTGGCCTGATGACTCATTGATGTCCCCAGTCCACCTGGCCGTGCTGCTTCTCCAGTTTCAACTGTTCTGCCTATTCTATGAACATTTAAAAATCTTGTCCATGTTCTGTTATAATCTGCACCCGGCACAGCCAGAAGAGGACTGGCCACCCCTCGCAGCCTGGTTCCTCTCTAGGTTTCTTCCTAGGTTCTGGCCTTTCTAGGGAGTTTTTCCTAACCACCGTGCTTTTACACCTGCATTGCTTGCTGTTTGGGGTTTTAGGCTGGGTTTCTGTACAGCACTCTGTGACATCAGCTGATGTAAGAATGGCTTTATAAATACATTTGATTTGATTAGATCAGTCAAGAGGATGACTAAGTCATTTCTTCACTCCGCTGGCTTTTAAGCCACACTAATTAAGGGTGGCTCTTTGACCCCCTCTGGGCTTCAGTCTGCCACCTCTCCAACACTGCTGGGCCTATGACATTTAGGCTACCCTCAGCAAATCTGAGCCACAGAAACAATCTGATCGTTTGTGCAGAGATTACTCTGGGCATGCAGCCTCTGTGTGGTCACTGCTAGCAGCCAGCCAGGTAGAGGATTAACAGCACTGCACAGCACGGTCAGACACACCCACTTCTCTACTTCAGCACCTAACAGAAAGTCAATACAGCCCTTTATACTTTAGGTTACCCAGATTGTTGTGAATTCAGTTGAAAAACACAGTCAAAGTCTTATGGATACCTTCAGAAAACCACAAACATACCAAAGACACCAGAAAAACATACCCACTGTTTTTCTTCTTTCTCAGTTGAGGGAACATGCAGCTTAAGTTAAACAGTATCTGCCTTTGAAAGTAGGCAATGAAGACTGAAGAGTCCTCTAAAATGCTAAGGAACTCAAGACTCAGGTGCAACACTACACCCGCAGAGTCCCTACTTGCCTAACATTGTGATTGAAGTTGAATACTCACATGCACCCTCGGGACTGACTGCATGAAAATGCTGGTAAATGTATGGTAATTAAGGGTTTGATAAAAATAGAAGTTGAATTTCTTTTAGACTAAATTGCACAGAGATTACTGGGGTCCTGTACTAGGAACCAAAGACGCGTGTATATTTACAAACAGAATATATATCTCTGCAGTATACTCAGGAAATTAAAAACATGTTTTCAGGAATGGGATACAAAAAAGTTCTGATTTTAATATAGACTGCGTTTTCCACTTTGTAGGGGATTTGAGGGAGTAAAAAAAGAGACATAGGCTAGCCTAAGTCCACTGGCTGTTTGCTTCACAATGAACTTTTACTGTGAAATTGGACATTAATACCATTGTTCGTCAAAAGGCTTATAGATATGTTGTTGAAGTGCTGTATTGATACATATTGCCAAAATATATATAAAGAGATTTGGAGTCAGTGTACCTGGCCCTGAGTATTGCCAACATAACATCGTACTGTTAGAAAAACAAAAGTTGCTCTGAAACAGTTGTCAATTTGCCACACAAATAGCACATGACCTTTAAGCAAGTACAGTGTGAGATACTTCAAACATCTCAAATTCGACACTTTCACATTTGACTGTGCAGCGACCCACTCCTCTCAGTGACTCTGCTCTTTGCTGCAGATCTCGAGCAACCCCAGTTCAGCTCTGCTGTTGCATCAGTCAAGAGGACTGACATGCTGCTGCGGAGACACCCATTAACTGTTCAGCCAACCAGTGCACTCCCCCTTGGTTGTTGTTCAGTGGGACTAGGCCATGGTGAATATAATCTATTTAGACCTACAACTACACCATAAAATAGGGCCTAGGCCTATATTGTACTCTAGTATCTGCCTCTTTTTTTAAATAACCATCTGAGTGAGGCGTGTGTTTGTTTAAACATTAAATATTGCAATTACTGCTGGCATAGTGTTGGTAAACACTTCCACTGAATGAATGAATGGCTTTCAACATAGGGTATCAAAGAATTAACCCTTTTTGTGATGTGACATCAATGAGGGAGCCTTTATCCTCTCACACTCATGATAGCACAAAACATGTGCAGGGTATGGGTCCATAAACACAAATTGTTTTATTACCATCAATACATGTAAAATAAAAAATGTAATAGTTAGTGTAGTCATTTACCAGCTGAATAAATAGCCTAGTTGACTTATGAGGAACAACAGTAACATGTTGACATTGCATCAAGGTAAGCAGCTTTTGGTCCATTATCAGATACCGGTCTGTATATTATATGAAGCTACATTGAATGGTATCAACATCTTAAAACTCGCCTATTATTAAGAGGGAACTTTATATTTTCTTATATAATCTACACATGGCTCTAATACATAACAGATCACTTGATGGTGCTTTCATGACAAACTGGGAACTTGGAAAAAACGAAGTCAAATCATGACGTCGGTGATCAAAAGGTTGGAAAGTCGGCGCTCTATGAAGATGAGTTTCCGACTTCCAACTTGGAATTCCGGATTGGATGACCATTCAAACCGATTTTTCCCAGTCGGGGCTCCTTTTTCCGAGTTCCCAGTTGACTTGAATGCACTGAAGTCGAAGATTTCCGATTTCCCAGTTGTTCTGAACGCGGCAGCAGCTATAGATCTACGGTTTAGATGCAATGCCAAAGCGACGCGGTGCGCTGGCCTTCACGCCGACGGGGGCGGTAAAAAACCAGGGCAGCGCTCTCAACACACATGTACGAGAATAACAACAGCGTATATCAACGAACAGAACTAAAACAACACAAACAAGAAAATAGGACATTCTCTGCTTAACATAAAATAGATGTATTACCTTTGGAATATAGGGATTTGGGGGAATTCAGGTCGAGATCCGCGCTGAGTAGGGATATAAAATCAGAGGGCATCGTAATGCCTCTGAAGAAGAGGGGAAATCGGACCCCCTCAGATATGAACGTCGCTGAGCTAAAAAGAAATATTTATCTGACACTGAATTAATGGGAAATAAATATACTGATACCAAACAAAACGCTATTGGAATATAGGCTATGTATATCTTGAACCAGTCGTTATTAGCCTGTGTAACACGCTTCTTTCTGCCTCCTTTACATTCGTGTTTGTCAAATGTGTTCAGTTCGTCTATTTTCTGTACAGCCCCGCCCCCCCATGACGCAAACCCGCCAGCTAAAATAAAACAGTAGCCACTGGATAATAATCTGTCACATGATTGTAGGCCTACATCTAGTGTGAAATTTGCATAATTGAAAGTGTAAAAGCACTAGACCTACTCAAATAATAAGGGAAAAGTCAATCGGATAATTTTCATTCTTGCATTTGGTGATCTCCCCCTAAATGTAATGTAGTTCTAGGATAATGAACAAGCAAATGGTCATGATGAGATTGGTCACAGCTTTTCTTTCTTCCTTTCGGGCATAGTGGCTATAAGTCATGCAGGTGCATCCATTCATCACATTGGCCATTTCTGACGTGTTATGTCATATGTGATATTAAATTAGTAAACAAAGACGGTGGCACTGCAACTCCTATAACTTTCAAAAGTTTAAATAGATATACAGACTTTAAAAAACATGTATAAAACACAATGGGCTTCTTGAGTGGAATGAATAATGATATGCTTAAAAATCCTAACAATGGCCAAGAGCAAAGTTAACGCAGCAGCAAGGTAATTGCAGAAACCTGTTTGTTGATTGGGGCATGACTGTAACACTATACTGTAGATCTTGTGAGGTATGTGAGACTTTTTCATTATTCATGTCATATGTACCCTTTAGAAAGTTTGCAGGTTTGAGGATAGGCATTAAAGTAACAATTGGAGGATGGCACACTCTATCCTGACTTCTGCCAGATCAAATCCCAACATCATTGGACATCAAATCAAATTGTATTGGTTGTATGCGCCGAGTACAACAGGTGTAGACTTTACAGTTAAATGCTTACTTACGAGCCCATTTCGAACAACGCAGAGACCTAATCAGAGACCTAATCTCACCACTGCACTCACCACATGCCTCTTACAATAGCCATTCACATGCCTTCACACAGGTCTAAATCTGTATTTGATCATTACTTTCTCAGTGCATTGAGTTAATAATGTTTCGTCAGTTGTTTACAATTCACAAGTTCATTACTCTTTCTATAAAAGGAAAGGAACACTGAAAAATAAACTTCAAACGACCTGCGGCCTTAGTGTTTATGACCCTGTCCTTGGGATTTAATGCTTTTATTGGCCCTCTGATTTTGATGATAATCAGGCCTCTCTGACCACCCTTCCAAATACTTTCTGTTCAGTGGTAACATCTTAATTTCCCCCCTATGGTGGATACAAGAAAACGGTTCATCAAAAAAAATGTTTACCAGTAGGCTACATTTGAAGTAAAATAGACCGTAGGCCAGCGATACAATAGCTCCCTGCCCAGTTTGTAGCAACCCAACAACCTAAGGATTTATAACGAGGGTTATAAGTAGTTTATAAACTGCTCATTATTAGTGTATAAAGGCACTACCCTAACTCCTCCATCACAAGAAGCCTCATCAACCTTTGTAGAAAATACCATACAACCAAAATTCTAAATATTATGTACCGTTAAATAACACATCCAGGGTGAAGCATGTCATGCACACAGCATGTGGCAACTACTACTATCCTTGGATGAGCATGAGGGTAATGTAGTTTTATCAAAGGCGGATTATTATTTACTCTGAAGAAACGCGAGAGGAGAGTTCAGTATACAGTGAAGCACCAACTCTAGGAGCTATAGCTATAAACAAAAATGGAAAATAAATTAGGATACAATTTAATGATTGATTTGTCCACCAAGATCCCTGTCTGTATGGCCATCATGAGCAACATTGAAAATAGATAAAATGTCTAAATTCAAAAGCACTTTCATGCTAGAATCAAACTATGACAGGAGGGGACGGGGGTAAGTTATTTATGCGTTTACAGCCCTCTAGTGTTAAAACCAGGGACAGCCCAACCCAAGGAGGAATCCCATACTAAAAAAAAAAACTGGAACTTCGCAATGAATCTACACAAAGTATATTCTCGACTCATTTGGGGAAAAAAATAGCTTGTCATATTAAGATATTTCGCCCACCAATTTTTTTTTAAAGGGTATTCAAATGAATGCAAAATGCACGTTAAAACCCAAACGGTGCATGTTTTGCGCAGTTATGAAAAATCGATCGCCTTTGGCTCTTTGGTCACATGACCCTACGCGAAGGATTGTGGGATTGTGGAGCACTGACGGTGGTTGTGGTTGTTGTGCTCTATCGCGAAAATATTTTCTATTGAATTCAATTCACACATAAACATGCCGGATTTGGCTGTTGAGAAAGTTATTGTCCATCCCTTGGTGCTCCTGAGTGTGGTGGATCATTTTAACAGGTAAATTATTCGAATTAGCTAGACAGTTGATGATTGTTAAAAAATGTGGACTCATTGTTGTTTCCCAAATAGTACAGTTTAGCTAGCGACAGTTACTTAACGTAGAGCAAGCAAGCTAACGTTAGCTAACTAGCTACTGTGTAGCTAACTAACTGATTTACCTCAGAAGGCTATGGTTCACCTAATGCTACCCAGTATAGCTAGTAGCTAGCTTCTCCTATTACACAAATGGCAGGTTTCCTCTGCGGTTAGTGCATCGTGTTATGCACTTTACTAACTATTGTAGCTAGCTAACGTTAACCAGCTATTAACGCGTTAGCTCCATCCGCGCTCTCTAGTCAGGGATGTCACTGTCACACGTCTGTAGCAAAAACCGTTCAGAAACTCTGTGTCTGTAGCTAACAGCCTACTCTCATTCTGTATTTGATCAGAATCGGTAAAGTTGGAAGTCAGAAGAGAGTTGTGGGTGTACTGCTCGGCTCATGGCATAAAAAGGTTCTTGACGTGTCCAACAGCTTTGCAGGTGAGTTACCTATTTCTACAACCACGGTCCATTCTTTGATTACACTCTGGTTTCTTTTTGATCTGGCTGATCTCTCCCCCCTTACAGTGCCATTTGACGAGGATGACAAGGATGATTCTGTGTGGTTCCTGGACCATGACTATTTGGAGAACATGTACAACATGTTTAAGAAAGTCAATGGTAAGACGAGTTCTTTGTAAATTGGTATGCATTTTAATAACACTAGAATTTACTCTTTAATAACACTAGAATGTACTCTTTAATGTGATTAAACATCTATTCCCATTGTGTTTCAGCAAGAGAAAGAATAGTTGGTTGGTATCACACAGGCCCCAAACTACACAAGAATGACATTGCCATCAATGAACTCGTGAAGCAATATTGTACCAATTCTGTAAGTATAAGTACAACATATTAATTTATGTATTTTTTTTTAACTTAGCAATTACCTATTACTATTGATGTCACTGATATGAGTAAACATACTGTGATACAAAGATTTTAATTAGATCTTTTTGTCATTTATAGGTTTTAGTCATCATTGATGTGAAACCGAAAGACCTGGGTCTACCAACAGAGGCCTACATATCTGTGGAGGAAGTGCATGATGTACGTTTTTATCTGTGTAATTATTGAATGAATGTAATAGTGGAACTACAATTCTCTACTATTACCTCTGCAACAAAGGTTTATGCTGCATGTCAGTCTTACGTCTACCACTTAGTGAAATCAAAGAAATGTAGGATTAGAAAGAATGTCACTACAAATCTAAGAGTTGTGGAGCAACGGATGCCTTTTGAGCTTTAATGTTGAGGAAACCTGCAAATTCACTTGAAGGTCTAATGGTTGTAACATTCCTTTTGTTTTTAGGATGGCACTCCCACATCCAAGACATTTGAACATGTCACCAGTGAGATTGGTGCTGAAGAAGCAGAGGAAGTGGGCGTGGAGCATTTACTCCGGTAAGACTGGACCCATGCATGTGGTCAATGTGTTTGTACTTGTCATTTTTCTTGAAGTTCAATATGTAAATTACTGTCCTTGTATTATTGCTCATAATTCTTTCATACCAGACCTGGGTTCAAATACATGTATATTTGATTATCTGGTATTTAAAATACTTTTATTCTCTTTAAGTATTGTCAAATACACAGCCCAAAACAGGTACTTTTATTTGAATGGTTATTTGTAAAAAAACAAATAGTCTACCAAATTGTATTTGAAACTATTTTCAAATACAATTTTCAAATATCTGGGTTAAGTGCATGGGTGTGTATTTGAGTCAGTGTATTTGAGTATTTTCAAATGCTTTCCAAGTGTATTTCTAAATATACTGAACAAAAATATAAACGCAACATGCAACAATTTCAAAGACTTTACTGAGTTACAGTTCATATAAGTAAATCAGTCAAATAAATTCATTAGGGCCTAATCTATGGATTTCACATGACTGGGAATACAGATATGCATCTGTTGGTTACAGATACCTTAAAAGAACAAAAAGTAGGGGCATGGATCAGAACACCAGTCAGCATTTGGTGTGATCACCGTTTGCCTCAAGCAGCGCGACACATCTCCTTTGCATAGTGTTTATCAGGCTGTTGATTGTGGCCTGTAGAATGTTTTCCCATTCATCCATCGAAGTTGCTGGATATTGGCGGGAACTGGAGCACGCTGTTGTACATGTTGATCCAGAGCATCCCAAACAAGCTCAATGGGTGACATGTCTTTTGAGTATGCAGGCCATGGGAGAACTGGGGCATTTTCTGCTTCCAGGATTGTGTACAGATCCTTGAGACATGGGGCTGTGCATTATCATGCTGAAACATGTGATGGTGGTGGATGAATGGCACGACAATGGGCCTAAGGATTTCGACATGGTATCTCTGTGCATTGAAATTGCCATCGATAAAATGCAGTTGTGTTCATTGTCTGTAGCTTATGCCTGCCCATTCCATAACCCCACCACCACCATAGGGCACTCTGTTCACAACGTTGACATCGGCTCATGAAATATGGGAGCAACACTTTACATGTTGCGGTTATATTTTTGTTCAGTGTACACTAAAACATTCAACTACTTTTCAAATAAAATCTTTCTGAATACGTACAGTACCAGTCACCTAATTTGTGGAATTTATTTTCTTAATTGGTTTTGAGGCTATCAGTCCATATCATGTCAAGAACAGCTCAAATAAGCAAAGAGAAACAACAGCATTATTACTTTAAGACATGAAGGTCAGTCAATGTGAAACATTTCAAGAACGTTTCTTTAAGTGCAGTCAAAAACCATCAAGCTCTATGATGAAACGGGCGCTCATGAGGACCGTCACAAGAAAGGAAGACCCAGAGTTACTTCTACTGCAGAAGATAAGTTCATTAGAGTTACCAGCCTTTGCAGCCCAAATAAATGCTTCAGAGTTAAAGTAACAGACACATGTCAACATCAACTGTTCAGAGGAGACTGTGAATTAGGCCTTCATGGTCAAATTGCAAAGAAACCACTACTAAAAGACCCCAATAAGATGAGACTTGCTTGGGCCAAGAAACACAAGCAATGGACATATAGACTGGTGGATATATGTCCTTTGGTCTGAGTCGAAATGTAAGATTTTTGGTTCCAACTGCCGTGTCAAAATATAAGTTACTACTTGATTTCATATGTGTTATTTAATTGTTTTGTTGTCTTCACTATTATTCTACAATGTAGAAAATAGTACAAATAAAGAAAAACCCTTGAATCAGTAGGTGTGTCCAAACATTTGACTGGACTGTACTTTAAATGTATGTGAAAGTAACTGAACAATTTGAGCTAGTATTTGAACCCAAGTCTGATTCTTACCATAAAAATGTAAGGCCAGTTTTGCCACCAAAAAGGGAAACGGGTTGACTTAAAACATGCAAGTTGCTAAAACGTTTTGTATCTCTATCCAGAGACATCAAGGACACAACAGTTGGCACCCTGTCTCAACGCATCACCAACCAGGTGCATGGCCTAAAGGGCCTCAACTGCAAGTTAGTGGATATCAAAGGGTATTTGGACAAAGTTGCTGCAGGTAAGCTGCCCATCAACCACCAGATCATCTACCAGCTGCAGGACGTCTTCAACCTGCTGCCTGACGTCAACCTTCAAGAGTTCATCAAGGCATTTTACCTCAAGACCAATGACCAGATGCTCGTGGTTTATCTGGCTTCTCTCATCCGCTCCGTGGTTGCTCTTCACAACCTCATCAACAACAAGATCGCCAACCGAGATGCAGAGAAGAAGGAAGGCCAGGAAAAAGATGACAGCAAGAAAGAGAAGAAAGAGGACAAGGAGAAAGAGAAGGGAGACACTAAGAAAGATAAGAAGGACAAGAAATGAGGAAGCAATGCTCATTTCTGACTACTGACTGACTTTTTTCCCCCATTCTCCCCACCTGTCAGACACTTTTTTTTTTTTTTTATGAAGAAGACCCTCATTTTTTTTATGGATTAAGAGTGAAGGGAATTGGCTATTTGCTTATCTACTCCACATACGTCTAATCGTTTTTCATTCTTATGCAGCTCATTTGGTTAATGTTGACAAAATACTAGTTTGCTATGGTTCAACCATTTTTATTAATTTCACAACAAACATTACTAATACAACAACATTGGAATTATCTTTGTATCCTGCTCTCCTCCTCATTGTTGTCTCCTCCTTACATGTTACCATAGTAACCATACATATGTGTATTTCTGGCAGAAGAGTGTGAGGTAACAGAAGGAGCTGTTATTTCCTCAAACATCTTTTTAAAGCTTTGCGTTAGATCACAAAACGGCACAAATAGCCTAATTTATGCGTTATATGTTAGATAATTAAACAGCTAGAGGCAACAAGTCAACAAAATGCATCACGGCTCCTAGAAAGCAACAGAAATGAAAATGACAGCTCACTATGAATAGATACAGAGTGAAACACCAGTACTTAGAGGTAACATCTATGAGGATATAGTGGAGAATCCTTTAGTAGTTGCTGAGACAGTCATAATGTTCTCCGTGGGGCTGTCACTGTCTTCTTTCTCCTTCTTCATTTTGATTCCAAACAAGCTGCAGAGCTTCATCAGCATCAGATCCACTATCTCCTCCTCCTCTGAGGGCTGTGGAACAGTGAACAGACAGCTCAGAATGGATAGTCAAGTGACCGCCTCAGCCAAAATGTATTGAGGTATTGGTCCCTGTTGATTCTGATATATTGATATTCAAATACGACCTTATATGACCAGAACAAGGTTAATTTCACATAGTGTAAGATTGATGCGCATTACCTTGTGATGTATTTGCTCTTGAGTGAACGCCACCAGGATGACGGAGATGAACAGATTCAGAACCACAAAGGTCATGAATATAATGCAGGAGCCGATGAGGAACGCACCAAGCACCGGGTTGTAATCAAGAACCTGGATTAGAAGAAGTTACAGAATTTAATCTCAAAACTACCATCATGACTACAGCAGTAATCGGGAGTCTAGTAGAGCTGTCCTACTTGACTAACCTCGTCATAGTTGAAGATGCCCAGTTGCAAGCTGACCATGGTCAGAGCAGCATCCAGGAGAGTCCTATAAGAGTACAGCTTCCAGCCATACATCAGATAAGACTGCAGACAGAGAATGATCACAGTTTAGACACATGCTGAAAATCAAGGGTTAGGGTTATACACAAGCACAACATCACATAAGAAGAGAATGAGGAAGAAGTTGAAGAAAGACTGCACCATGGACAACTTCTAGGTTAGGTGTTTCAGAAAGACCCTTACAGCAATAGAATAGGCCAGGAACATAATGGTGATGACCACAAGGAAGCCTGATATGTCAGTCCAGGCCCGTTGCAGTGTGGCTGTGATCATGTGTAGCTTGGGGTTGAGCCTCAGTAGATGCCACAGTTTGACTGTAGCCAGTAGCACCAGGAATGCGATCAGATACCCCAGCACTGCATCTGCTGTGGCTGTCTCATGGAAACTGGCAAACCTGGATAGAGAGTGGAGATGTTGAACATCACACAGGAGCAACTGACCAACAATAGGGATAGCAGACTGGTGAAACTAAAGTAGAAACCTATGATACCCCAACCCAGTGTGAACTCACTGGTCTTTATGGTTGTGGTAGTACTCCATGTCGCGGTTCCCTAATAGGGTCCGCTTAATGAAGACAGACAGTGCACTCCAGCTCAGGAGGATGATTGAGAGCTCCAGCAGGTTCCACTTTGTCTTGAAGTAAGCCCACTTTTGCTGCTTCATCAGCTTTCCCTGTGAGGAGGTGAGAAGAGTTAGACGGAGGAGAAATTCCAGAACAATTGGACTAGACCATTGTTTCACAGATGTCATACTCTATACACATAAGACATGTTTTTCAATTAAGGCTTACCTGAACATACATGTAGTAGAGGATAAAGAGGAAATACATGACCTCAGAGGCCATGACAAAGATATGGAGTCCACCGGTGGACTGGTATAGTCGGACACTCTGCAGCTCACTGCGAAACTGGAACGCTCCTGAGAGAATATGACAGGTGCTGACAATCTGAGCTTTGGATGCCTTTAAATACTTAATTTGTGCTGTATTCATGGAGTGATATAACAACTGTCTCACCTACAGCTGTGGTCTCCAGCATGAGTGTGACAGTGCAGAAGAGGTTGACATTGGCATTGTACACTGTGAACTCTACAAAAACTGCTCGGGTGAACATATCAAGCCAGGTGTTGTCAAACAGATACTGAAGGGTACTGCAAGGACAGAAGACATTGATGAATAAAATAACATCTTTCTCTACTACAAAGATGGTTTGATAATTCAATTTGTTTTTAAACATTAAGTACTGTAAATGTTAATTTACTTGCTAGCATTCTGTGACTCTGGACCCAGGTCCACCACAAACCCCCCTTCCCTGTAGAGGACCACACTGCCCCAGATGGGTTGGGCTCTGAGTCTGGCCTGGGTTTGGTACTGCCAAGGACTGCGGAGGGTCTTTGAGGTGTTTTCGCTCGTAGAGCGGTTCCAGCCTGGCCCATAGGAGCCCATGTCCTCCACCTCCCATGAGTATGGAGCATGGCAGTCAGGTACAGCCTGGCGCATGGATTGGGCAATGCGGCAGGAGTTCTTCTGCACCCTCACCTGGCGAAGACGGGCATTACCAACCAGTTTGGAGTTCCCATCTGTGATGAAACCTTTAACACAGCATGCAGAAAATGTTAAGGCAAAAAATTACCAAAAGATAAAACGCTAGCACGCTTTCACCTATACAATTTCTCTTTAACTTTCTAGAAATTAATGTTCTCTATGAAATAAACATCTTTAGAGAATCCTACCTGGGTACTCTCCAAAGAGGTTGCTGAGAAGAGAGGTATTTGCCCAGGTGAACACATCTCTGTGGCTCATGCTGTTTGAGATCCCTTGGCTGAAACTCTGCCGAATGTGCTGAGTCAGGAAGTAAGCGTTAGGGTCCCGCTGGCCATATGCCACCAGGAGCAACATCCACATGAACCCCATGTAGGCTGCAACAGAATCATAGGCCTTAAACATGTATGTTAACCAATAAGTGCGGTGAATGACAGTGCAGTGAATGAAAAAGCAGTTCCTCTTACTGAGAATCTCTTTAATGAGGGCAAAGACTTTCTGCTCCTTGATCATGTTGCTCCTCATCCTCTCGATGTCTGTGGGAGGAGGGGGCTGGTAGAAGCTGCATGTGCTATCCCTCCTGACAGCCCGCACCGCATCAGGGTCATCTGTGGACAAGATGGTTGTAAAAGTTGAAAACAAGCTGCATCTAGTCTTAGCTATCTCATATACAAGTAAACACAATATTCGTAACAATGATTTAGGAAATCAGAATTTATATGTTGTTATGCCTGAGAAAATTAGCTTGAAGATAAAGCACCTGGATTTCGGAGCTCCCCCTCAAACTTTGCATCCCCATACTCCTCTTGATCAACTTTCTTCAGAACGAGAGCAAAGAAGGCTGCAAAGCCTAGCACCTGTGATAGAAATCCACACAAAGTAATACCCAGATTTCAGATACATGCTGCAGGGCATTTGACATTGTACAGTATGTATTGAACTGTAGGTCTCACCTTCAGCGGCTGAGTGATAAAGAGGCTCTCAAAGAAAGACACGACCATGGAGATGAGCCAGCTTATAGAGCGGCCCTTCCCATAGGTTAACCCATACATCATGGTGAAGTATCCTGATACTCCGCTGGTGGCTAACACCAGAATCCAGCCAATAAACACAAACCACCAGGGCAGCCCGCCCTGCTTCTTACTGCTGCTGTCTCCCTCACTGCTCTCTGCTGGGCTGGGGCTTCGAGCCAGTTGGTCCCCTCCCAGGCTGGAAGAGGAGAGGTGGGACTCTAGCAGCCCCCTCATGCCTTGAACCTGCTGCACTGCCCGGCAGTAGCTGTCTGGGTTGGGGAAGCGAGAAGGTCCCAGTAGGCTCAACTCCTTCTCTACATGGTGTAGCTGCCTGTACAGATACTGGCTGTTGTTGCTCCTTTTGTGTCTCCCATCTCCAGTCTTCTCAGGGCTCCCACACAGGCTGGTCTCTGAAAACACAGCAATTATTGATTTTATTTATTTCATTATTATAGTGTCTGTCATTTTCAAAATATCCAGACCACATGGGCTTGTAGGAGCACTGTATCTGCAGTAGCAAAGAAAATAATTATATATATGCACGCATACAAACTCCCCAGTTAAAATGTAACTGCTCCTTTCATATTTATTTTGATCCTGACAAACTCCCCAGTCCCTGCTGGTGACAAGCATACCCATAATATGATGCTGCCACCACAATACTTGAAATTACAAAACCTGTCATTTCTTTGCTGCATTGTCTTGCAGTATTACTTAACAGCCTTGTTGCAAACAGAATTGATGATTTGGATTGGATTTTTTTACACATGGTTCCTTTTCACTTTTTCATAGAGGCCAGTAATGTGGAGTGAATGCAATGTTGTTGATCCTCTGTATTTTCAAGTATTGTGGTGGCAGCATCATGTTATGGGTATTGCCAAAGACACCGGAATGGCTTTCCAATAGGTGTTGAGTGTTCCTGAGTGGTCCTGACTTAAATTAGCTTGAAAATCAGGGACAAGGTTTGAATATTTGTTGTCCATAAATGATTCCCAACCAAATATACTGAGTTTGAACAATTTTGACAAAAAACTTGTACAAAACATTAGGAATAAAACATTAGGAACACCTTCCTAATATTGAGTTGCACCCCCCCTTAGCCCACAGAACAGCCTCAATTCGTCTGGGCATGGACTGTACAAGGTTTGTTAAGCTTTCCACAGGGATGCTGGCCCATGTTGACTCCAATGTTTCCCACAGCTGTGTCAAGTTGGCTGGATGTTCTTTGAGTGGTGGACCATTCTTGATACACACGGGAAACTGTTGAGCGTGAAAAACCCAGTAGCATTGCAGTTCTTGACACTCAAACCGGTGCACTTGGGACCTTCTACCATACCCTGTTCAAAGGCACTAAAATATTTTGTCTTGCCCATTCACCCTCTGAATGACACACATACACAATCCATGCCTCAATTGTCTCAAGGCTTTAAAATCCTAATTAACCTGTCTCCTCTCCTTCATCTACATCTAGTGGATTTAACAAGTGGGATCATAGCTTTCCCCTGGATTCACTTAGTACGTGTCATGGAAAGAGCAGGGGTTCTTAATGTTGTGTGTACTCAGTGTAGCTTATCTTGATGTATCTTCCATGCTTGGAAACAACATTTGTAACCAGGAACACTTATTTTCTAAATAAGCATTCCAGTTTCTCTTCATATCTAATTTCTGGTTTCAGTTGTTGCATTTTATTAAACACGGTTGCTCTTAAATTATCATGTAAATCAAAATGTAAATGTAAAATCTCAACCTGCCATAAATCGCCCCTAGCTGCTCTTCGTCAATTATTGCATTTAACCTGCTTACCTTAATTGCCAGAGGCAGTATCCCGGTTCTCAACGTGGCACACAGGGGTCTTTTGGTTTCTTGTAAGGTGAGAGGTGACAAAGGTTCTGGATCCTAGCTGTTTTTAATCTGGTTATAAATTCTGAGTTTCGGTTTAAGCCAAATAGCACATGATTATACTTTGGCTGACTGACGACAATTATTAAACTAAAGCTACCAGAACATGTTATCAGATCAACCAGCAGTGCAATGCAGACAACCCCCAACTGGGCTGTACCTTGCAGATTGGCTACCCCTAGTGAGAGAATGAGCGATCCCTCTTTCTTGGAGGCATCAGTGTAGAACTCTCCACCGGCTCGGTTCTGCTGCTGGATGATGTCCTCCACCAGAGAGAGCAGAGTGTTAATATCAGTTTGTTGTCCATGCTTCATCTCTAACTCCAGGCGTGGAATGGGGCTCTTCATAGCCTTGGAGAGTGACTGAGCAATCTTCTTTATGTCCTGAGAGAATAAGGTATATACAGTTGAAGTCGGATGTTTTCATACACTTACAGTGGGGCAAAAAAGTATTTAGTCAGCCACCAATTGTGCAAGTTCTCTCACTTAAAAAGATGAGAGAGGCCTGTAATTTTCATCATAGGTACACTTCAACTATGACAGACAAAATGAGGAAAGAAAATCCAGAAAATCACATTGTAGGATTTTTAATGAATTTATTTGCAAATTATGGTGGAAAATAAGTATTTGGTCACATACAAACAAGCAAGATTTCTGGCTCTCACAGACCTGTAACTTCTTCTTTAAGAGGCTCTTCTGTCCTCCACTCGTTACCTGTATTAATGGCACCTGTTTGAACTTGTTATCAGTATAAAGACACCTGTCCACAACCTCAAACAGTCACACTCCAAACTCCACTATGGCCAAGACCATAGAGCTGTCAAAGGACACCAGAAACAAAATTGTAGACCTGCACCAGGTTGGGAAGACTGAATCTGCAATAGGTAAGCAGCTTGGTTTGAAGAAATCAACTGTGGGAGCAATTATTAGGAAATGGAAGACATACAAGACCACTGATAATCTTCCTCGATCTGGGGCTCCACGCAAGATCTCACCCGTGGGGTCAAAATGATCACAAGAACGGTGAGCAAAAATCCCAGAACCACACGGGGACCTAGTGAATGACCTGCAGAGAGCTGGGACCAAAGTAACAAAGCCTACCATCAGTAACACACTACGCCGCCAGGGACTCAAATCCTGCAGTGCCAGACGTGTCCCCCTGCTTAAGCCAGTACATGTTCAGGCCCGTCTGAAGTTTGCTAGAGAGCATTTGGATGATCCAGATGAGGATTGGGAGAATGTCATAGGGTCAGATGAAACCAAAATAGAACTTTTTGGTAAAAACTCAACTCGTCGTGTTTGGAGGACAAAGAATGCTGAGTTGCATCCAAAGAACACCATACCTACTGTGAAGCATGGGGGTGGAAACATCATGCTTTGGGGCTGTTTTTCTGCAAAGGGACCAGGACGACTGATCCGTGTAAAGGAAAGAATGAATGGGGCCATGTATCGTGAGATTTTGAGTGAAAACCTCCTTCCATCAGCAAGGGCATTGAAGACTTAAACGTGGCTGGGTCTTTCAGCATGACAATGATCCCAAACACACCGCCCGGGCAACCGAAGGAGTGGCTTCGTAAGAAGCATTTCAAGGTCCTGGAGTGGCCTAGCCAGTCTCCAGATCTCAACCCCATAGAAAATCTTTGGAGGGAGTTGAAAGTCCGTGTTGCCCAGCGACAGCCCCAAAACATCACTGCTCTAGAGGAGATCTGCATGGAGGAATGGGCCAAAATACCAGCAACAGTGTGTGAAAACCTTGTGAAGACTTACAGAAAACGTTTGACCTCTGTCATTGCCAACAAAGGGTATATAACAAAGTATTGAGATAAACTTTTGTTATTGACCAAATACTTATTTTCCACCATAATTTGCAAATAAATAAATAAAAAATCCTACAATGTGATTTTCTGGATTTCTTTTTCTCATTTCGTCTGTCATAGTTGAAGTGTACCTATGATGAAAATTACAGGCCTCTCTCATCTTTTTAAGTTGGAGAACTTGCACAATTGGCGGCTGACTAAATACTTTTTTGCCCCACTGTAGGTTGGAGTCATTAAAACTTGTTTTTCAATCACCACAAATGTCTTGTTAACAAACTATAGTTTTGACAAGTCGGTTAGGACATCTACTTTGTGCATGACAAGTAATCTTTCCAACAATTGTTTACAGACAGATTATTTCACTTATAATTCACTGTATCACAATTCCAGTGGGTCAGAAGTTTACATACACTAAGTTGACTGTACCTTTAAACAGCTTGGAAAATTCCAGAAAATGATGTCATGGCTTTAGAAGCTTCTGATAGGCTAATTGACATAATTTCAGTCAATTGGAGGTGTACCTGTCGATGTATTTCAAGACCTACCTTCGAACTCAGTGCCTCTTTGCTTGACATCATGAGAAAATCAAAAGAAATCAGCCAAGACCTCAGAAAAAAAATTGTAGACCTCCACAAGTCTGGATCATCCTTGGGAGCAATTTCCAAATGCCTGAATGTACCACGTTCATCTGTACAAACAATAGTACGCAAGTATAAACACCATGGGACCACGCAGCCGTCATACCGCTCAGGAAGGTGACGCGTTCTGTCTCCTAAAGATGAACGTACTTTGGTGCGAAAAGTGCAAATCAATCCCAGAACAACAGCAAAGGACCTTGTGAAGATGCTGGAGGAAACAGGTACAAAATTATCTATATCCACAGTAAAATTAGTCCCATATCGGCATAACCTGAAAGGCCGCTCAGCAAGGAAGAAGTCACTGCTCCAAAACCGCCATAAGAAAGCCAGACTACGGTTTGCTACTGCACATGGGGACGTACTTTTTGGAGAAATGTCCTCTGGTCTGATGAAACAAAAATAGAACTGTTTGGCCATAATGACCATCGTTATGTTTGGAGGAAAAAGGGGGAAGAACACCATCCCAACCGTGAAGCACGGGTGTGGCAGCATCATGTTGTGGGGGTGCCTTGCTGCAGGAGAGACTGGTGCACTTCACAAAATAGATGGCATCATGAAGAAGGAAAATTATGTGGATATATTGAAGCAACATCTCAAAACATCAGTCAGGAAGTTAAAGCTTGGTCGCAAATGGGTCTTCCAAATGGACAATGACCCCAAGGATACTTGGATACTAAGTTGTGGCAAAATTGTTTAAGGACAACAAAGTCAAGTTATTGGAGTGGCCATCACAAAGCCCTGACCTCAATCCTATAGAAAATGTGTGGGCAGAACTGAAAAAGCGTGTGCGAGCAAGGAGGCCTACAAACCAGCTCTGTCAGGAATGGGCCAAAATTCACCCAACTTATTGTGGGAAGCTTGTGGAAGGCTACCCAAAATCTTTGACCCAAGTTAAACAATTTAAAGGCAATACACTCAATTAGTATTTGGTAGCATGTAAACATCTGACCCACTGGGAATGTGATGAAAGAAATTAAAGCTGAAATAAATGATTCTCTCTACTATTATTCTGCCATTTCACATTCTTAAAATAAAGTGGTGATCCTAACTGACCTAAGACAGGGCATTCTTGCTAGGATTAAATGTCAGGAATTGTGAAAAACTGAGTTTAAATGTATTTGGCTAAGGTGTATGGAAACTTTCGACTTCAACTGTACAGTGCATTCAGAAAGACTCCTTGAATTTTTCCACATTTTGTTACGTTACAACCTCTCCCTCAACGTGGAGATGATTGTGGACTACAGGAAAAAGAGGACCGAGCACGCCCCCATTCTCATCGACGGGGCTGCAGTGGAGCAGGTTGAGAGCTTCAAGTTCCTTGGTGTCCACATCACCAACAAACTAACATGGTCCAAGCACACCAAGACAGTCGTGAAGAGAGCACAACAAAACCTATTCCCCACCCAGGAGACTGAAAAGATTTGGCATGGGTCCTCAGATCCTCAAAAGGCTCTACAGCTGCACCATCAAAAGCATCCTGACTGGTTGCATCACTGCCTGGTATGGCAACTGCTCTGCTTCCGACCGCAAGGTACTGTGAACGGCCCAGTACATCACTCCATCCAGGACCTGGTGTCAGAGGAAGGCTATAAAAATGGCCAAAGACTCCAGCCACCCCAGTCATAGACTGTCCTTTCTGCTACCGCACGGCAAGTGGTACCGGCGCGCCAAGTCTAGGTCCAAGAGGCTTCTAAACAGCTTCTACTCCCAAGCCATAAGACTCCTGAACACCTAATCAAATGGCTACGAATTTAATTAGATTTTTGGGGGGTTTGTATCATTTGATTTACACAACCTGCCAACCACTTTGTGCAACAAACAGAAACAGAAAACTTGAGCGTGCATAACTATTCACCCTTCCAAAGTCAATATTTTGTAGAGCCACCTTTTGCAGCAATTAAAGCTTCAAGTCTCTTGGGGTATGTTTCTATAAGCTTGGCACATCTAGCCACTGGGATTTTTGCCCATTCTTCAAGGCAAAACTGCTCCAGCTCCTTCAAGTTGGATGGGTTCCGCTGGTGTACAGCAATCTTTAAGTCATACCACAGATTCTCAATTGGATTGAGGTCTGGGCTTTGACTAGACCATTACAAGACATTTAAATGTTTCCCCTTAAACCACTCGAGTGTTGTTTTAGCAGTATGCTTCGGGTCATTGTCCTGCTGGAAGGTGAACCTCTGTCCCAGTCTCAAATCTCTGGAAGACTGAAACAGGTTTCCCTCAGCAATTTCCCTGTATTTAGCGCCATCCATCATTCCTTCAATTCTGACCAGTTTCCCAGTCCCTGCCGATGAAAAACATCCCCACAGCATGATGCTGCCACCACCATGCTTCACTGTGGGGATGGTTTCTCAGGGGTGATGAGAGGTGTTGGGTTTGCGCCAGACCTAGCGTTTTCCTTGATGGCCAAAAAGCATCATTTTAGTCTCATCTGACCAGAGTACCTTCTTCCATATGTTTTGGCGAACACCAAACGTGTTTGCTTATTTCTTTCTTTAACCGCTGTGGAGCTTTGCAGCTCCTTAAAGGTTATCTTTGGTCTCTTTGTTGCTTCTCTGAATAATGCCCTCCTTGCCTGGTCCATGAGTTTTGGCGGGCGGCCTTCTCTTTGCAGGCTTGTTGTGGTGCCATATTCTTTCAATTTTTTTATAATGGATTTAATGGTGCTCCGTGGGATGTTCAAAGCTTCTGATATTTTTTTATAACCCAACCCTGATCTGTACTTCTCCACAACTTTGTCCATGACCTGTTTGGAGAGCTCCTTAGTCTTCATGATGCCGCTTGGTGGTGCCCTTTGCTTAGTGGTGTTGCAGACTCTGGGGCCTTTCAGAACAGGTGTATATATACTGAGATCATGTGACAGATCATGTGACACTTAGATTGCACACAGTTGGACTTTATTTAACTAATTATGTGACTTCTGATGGTAATTGGTTGCACCAGATCTTATTAAGGGCCTTCGTATCGAAAGGGGGTGAATACATATGCACTCACCACTTTTCAGTATTTTATTTGTAGAATTTTTTGATATATATATATATTTTTTTTTTCATTTCATTTCACCAATTTGCACTATTTTGTGTATGTCCATTACATGAAATCCAAATAAAAATCTATTTAAATTACAGGTTGTAATGCAACAAAATAGGAAAAATGTCAAAGGGGATGAATACTTTTGCAAGGCACTGTACATGTACATATTACCTCAACTAACCCGGTGCCCCCGCACATTGACTCTGTACCGGTACCCGCCTGTATATAGTCTAGCTATTGTTATTTTGCTGCTGCTCTGTAATTACTTGTTACTTTTATTTCTTATTCTTATCCGTATTTTTTTAAACTGCATTGTTGGTTAGGGGCTTGTAAGCATTTCACTGTAACCCGTTGTATTGGGCGCATGTGACTAATAAAATTTTCTTTGATTGGATTTATTCTAAAATTGAATCTACACACACTACCCCATATTGACAAAGCAAAAACTGTTTATTTGCTAATTTATTTAAAATAAAAAACTTAAATATTACATTTACAAAAGTATTCAGATCCTTTACTCAGTACTTTGTTGAAGCTCCTTTGGAAGCGATTACAGCCTAGAGTCTTCTTAGGTATGACGCTATAAGCTTGGCACCCCTGTATTTGGGGAGTTTCTCCTATTCTTCTCTGCAGATCCTCACAAGTTCAGCCAGGTTGGATGGGGAGCGTCGCCTCACAGCTATTTTCAGGTCTCTCCAGAGATGTTCGATCGGATTCAAGTCTGGTCTCTGACTGGGCCACTCCTGTCCCAAAGCCACTCCTGTGTTGTCTTGGCTGTGTGCTTAGGGTCGTTGTCCTGTTGGAAGGTGAATCTTCACCACAGTCTGAGGCCGTGTGCACTCTGGAGCAGGTTTTCATCACTCTCTGTACTTTACTCCATTCATCTCTCCCTCAATCCTGACTAGTCTCCCAGTCCCTGCTTCTGAAAACATCCCCACAGCATGATGCTGCCACCACCATGCTTCACCATAGGGATGGTGCCAGGTGCTTGGCATTCAGGGCAAAGAGTTCAATCTTGGTTTCATCAGACCAGAAAATCTTGTTTCTCATGGTCTGAGAGTCCTTTAGGTGCCTTTTGGCAAACTCCAACTGGGCTGTCATGTGCATTTTACTGAGGAGTCTGGCCACTGTACCATAAAGGCCTGATGGGTGGAGTGCTGCAGAGATGGTTGACCTTCTGGAAGTTTCTCCCATCTCCACAGATGAACTCTGGAGCTCTGTCAGAGTGACCATAGGGCTCTTGGTCCCCACCCTGACCAAGGTCCTTCTCCCCCAATTGCTCAGTTTGGCCGTGCGGACAGCTCTAAGAAGAGTCTTGGTGGTTCTAAACTTCTTCCTTTTAAGAATGATGGAGGACACTGTGTTCATGGGGACCTTCAATGCTGCAGAAATGTTTTGGTACGCGTCCCCAGATCTGTGCCTCGACACAATCCTGCCTAGGGAGCTCTACGGACAATTCCTTTGACCTCATGGCCTGTTTTTTGCTCTGACAGGCACTGTCAACTGTGGGGCCTTATATAGACAGCGGTGTGCCTTTCCAAATCATGTTGAATCAATGGAATTTACCACAGGTGGACTCCAATCAAGTTGTAGAAACATCTCAAGAATGATCAATGGAAACAGGATGCACCTGAGCTAAATTTTGAGTCTCATAGCAAAGGGTTTGAATACTTATGTAAATAAGGTATTTCAGTTGTGTTTTTTTATACATTTGAAAACATTTCAAAATATTTTGTCAATTTTAGAATAAGGCTGTAACATAACAAAATATGGAAAAAGGGAAAGGGTCTGAATACTTTCCGAATTCACTGTATTAACAGCTTTGCTACTGTGAGGATGAAAGCAGGGTGACTCTTGATCACAAATTCTGTTAAATTGTTTATTTATTTTACCTTGATGACAGTGTCTGGCGTGAGTTCTCTCTCCCTCTGTGGGGAGGGGGGCTGTGAGGGAGTCACTCTGCCAGTCTTCCCCTGCTTGGACACCTCTGCCTTGGGCTTTCCAGGCTTTGTCTCTCGGGGGCGGGTGTTTCTGAAAATACTCACAATGAGGAGATTAATTGGAAACATTATGATTGAACTCTGAACTCCAATCATCACTTGCTGCCAGGTGAACTCGATATGACCTACAGGAGAGAGAGAGAGAGAAAATCTTAATGTTCTGAAAACATATTATTTCCATACAGCACCAATACTGTGCAGGCGTCCATACCCAGGTCCATGCTCTGCTCAGAGGGGTCGGTAGGGATGCCCCAGAACATGATGCTGGTCAGCATGGTGCAGAGCAGCAGAGAGAAACAGCAGGAGACTCGCTGGACACATGTGAAGGTGCTCGTTGGAGGCCGGCTGATCACAGAAAACCAGATGTGTCCATCACGGAAATCTTTTGCCGTTTTCATGAAGAACAGATTGCTGCAGAATATACAGTGTAAGAAGATTTCGTTACATGATGGACAATTGTCCTGGGATATATATATTCCCATACCAAGGTGCATCCATGCTTTACCTCACCTGAATTTCTTCAAATCCATGTCAGAGGCAACAGGGAAGACTTTATCAAGGATGCACTCGCCCATATCTATGGCCAGCCATGAGTTACACAGGAAGTGCCACTTCTGTCCAGTTTCTAGATCCTGCACCGTCACTTTGTTTATATACCTGTATGAAAACCGTTATTGTCAACTACATCCACAACTTCAGCTTTAATTAACGTCAAATCCATCGGTCCCTCTACTACTGTGAGACATCCTCGCCGACCACTCTCCTACCAGGCAGGGTGCCCCCCTGAGTTGTCGTGCCACAGCCTGATGCTCTGCAGCTCCCCCAGAGAGAAGGGCGTGGTCAACAGGAACGTATCCACTGCACCCCTCTCAAACACAGGCTTGTCAGGGTCAGTGAGGTGGTGTGGCTCACTCTCTCCCTCCATTCCCAGCAGAGTCACAGTAACCTGCAGCAGCAACACAGGGTCAGGGTGACTGAGTGTGGTTTTATCAGAGAACAGAATATGATGTCCTGCAGCAGTGGAAACTGTTGGTACTGACCTGAGAGGAGGTGGAAGCACCACGCCGATGCCCAGTGCTGATATTCAACATGTAACGGTATTCAGCCAAGGGGTCATTATCTTCCAACAATGTCACCTTCACCTACAAGAAGTAACACTTGAAGGTGAAACTCTGCATCAACAGCAAACCAACAGGATGATACATTCTCTAACTGGTAAATCTAAGCACTGGAAGTCTGCTGATTGGATCACAAGAGTAGCATGTTCTCAAGGTGTCTGGATATAAATTATCTAGAGAATGGCAGCAGCAATTGTTCAAGGCAGACCTTGGCTATGTCCTGGATGTCCTTCCTGCGTGCCCACACGACCACCAAGAGATAAGAAATGAAGATGGCACCAACAAAGCACACCACCACAGGGTTGTCTGAGAAGGTGGCAAAGAGCTCAGCGGTACGGGACACATCCACAAGGTTGGGCATGACGAAGAAAGAGCTCCCGAAGAAGGTCAAATGGTTACATAAGCACTGAGTGACCAATGGCGTGGTTAAAGGACCAACCTAAGGAGACCACAGTCAGTTTATGCATTTGATTTTGGCAGTGCCTGGTAGCAGTGATGTGCCAATATTTTATTATAAGGTGTTGTGCAATACTTGTTGAACTCACCCTGCAGCCATCTTCACTCCAGGTGGATAAGGTTTCATTCCAATACTTGCACTGGGCAGCAATGGAGGTGACAGTCACAGTGGCATTGACTGATTTAACCCCTGCTTCTACAATGGGCCTCACCACAAGGTAGTGCACCCCAACCTTTCCTGCCAAATCATTGGGACCCAGGACCCAGGTGTATCTCTCTGTACCCAAAATAAACACAACACAAGCACATTTATCTTTCTAAACACTCAGTGTTGTTTGTTCATTATGCTTCACAATAGTTACAGTGAGGGAAAAAAGTATTTGATCCCCTGCTGATTTTGTACGTTTGCCCACTGACAAAGAAAAATGATCAGTCTATAATTTTAATGGTAGGTTTATTTGAACAGTGAGAGAGAATAACAAAAAAATCCAGAAAAAATGCATGTGAAAAATGCTATAAATGGAATTGCATTTTAATGAGGGAAATAAGTATTTGACCCCTCTGCAAAACATGACTTAGTACTTGGTGGCAAAACCCTTGTTGGCAATCACAGAGGTCAGATGTTTCTTGCAGTTGGCCACCAGGTTAGCACACATCTCAGGAGGGATTTTGTCCCACTCCTCTTTGCAGATCTTCTCCAAGTCATTAAGGTTTCGAGGCTGACGTTTGGCAACTCGAACCTTCAGCTCCCTCCACAGATTTTCTATGGGATTAAGGTCTGGAGACTGGCTAGGCCACTCCAGGACCTTAATGTGCTTCTTCTTGAGCCACTCCTTTGTTGCCTTGGCCGTGTGTTTTGGGTCATTGTCATGCTGGAATACCCATCCACGACCCATTTTCAATGCCCTGGCTGAGGGAAGGCGGTTCTCACCCAAGATTTGACGGCACATGGCCCAGTCCATCGTCCCTTTGATGCGGTGAAGTTGTCCTGTCTCCTTAGCAGAAAAACAGCCCCAAAGCATAATGTTTCCACCTCCATGTTTGACGGTGGGCATGGTGTTCTTGGGGTCATAGGTAGCATTCCTCCTCCTCCAAACACGGTGAATTGAGTTGATGCCAAAGAGCTCCATTTTGGTCTCATCTGACCACAGCACTTTCACCCAGATTTCCTCTGAATCATTCAGATGTTCATTGGCAAACTTCAGACGGGCATGTATATGTGCTTTCTTGAGCAGGGGGACCTTGCGGGCGCTGCAGGATTTCAGTCCTTCACGGCGTAGTGTGTTACCAATTGTTTTCTTGGTGACTATGGTCCCAGCTGCCTTGAGATCATTGACAAGATCCTCCCGTGTAGTTCTGGGCTGATTCCTCACCGTTCTCATGATCATTGCAACTCCACGAGGTGAGATCTTGCATGGAGCCCCAGGCCGAGGGAGATTGACAGTTCTTTTGTGTTTATTCCATTTGCGAATAATCGCACCAACTGTTGTCACCTTCTCACCAAGCTGCTTGGCGATGGTCTTGTAGCCCATTCCAGCCTTGTGTAGGTCTACAATCTTGTCCCTGACATTCTTGGAGAGCTCTTTGGTCTTGGCCATGGTGGAGAGTTTGGAATCTGATTGATTGATTGCTTCTGTGGACAGGTGTCTTTTATATAGGTAACAAACTGAGATTAGGAGCACTCCCTTTAAGAGTGTGCTCCTAATCTCAGCTCGTTACCTGTATAAAAGACACCTGGGAGCCAGAAATCTTTCTGATTGAGAGGGGGTCAAATACTTATTTCCCTCATTAAAATGCAATTCCATTCATAAAATTTTTCACATGCGTTCTTCTTATTCTGTCTATCACTGTTCAAATAAACCTACCATTAAAATTATAGACTGATCATTTCTTTGTCAGTGGGCAAACGTACAAAATCAGCAGGGGATCAAATACTTTTTTCCCTCACTGTATATGCCTCTGCCATTTACAAGAAGTCAGTTCAGGAGGTTGATCACCTTGTGAATTGCCTTGGTGAGGCATCTGCGTCTTGGCTATATATTGCTTGTCCTTTGGGTAGGTTTCATACCCCAGCAACAGTACAAATGGTATGTCCTCTGAGGGCTCCATCTTTAGCACCAGTGTTATGTCTGGTGAAGGGACGTCAATCATCAGTGTGCTGTAGTTTCCCAGGTCAAGGATTGTGCTGTTTACCTGCCCGCCTTCAAGTCTCGGCAAGAGGATCTGAGAATCATAGAAGATGTTGTAATATATACAACTCTAATCATAATTCTGTATACTTGATCATATAGTCTTTAAAGTATAAGTCTTGGACATTATCTTAGAAGATATACTGTAAGTCTTGGACATCAAAGGCTCTCAAGAGAACCCCCCCACTAAAATTGGTACACATTTGCAGCGTTCTGACCTCAATTTCCTCAGACAGGTTCTCCACAGGGATGGCTGATCCATCCTGTCTGGTGAGAGACACAGACCCCATGGCACCACTGATGTTACCCCCCCCACTCCAAGAATAAGGGTTCTTCTCAAAACTCAGCATCTGTAAAAATAAGGAAATTATAAGACAAGAGAATGAGGGTTAAAATCATCCACAATATACTAATAGACAATTACTGTATGAACAATTTACCAAATGAAAACCTTCCTAATGCTGGACACACAAAAAACAAACACTTTCACTGCCGTATTCACTTGCGTGATAAATCCCTCACTAACCTCCACACATTCACTCGCAGACATTCACACTTACTCGCACATCCACTGGTTCCTCTGGAGAAAGGACATCAGCACCCAGGGGAGGGAAGGAAAAGCTTGCAGAGGAGCTATCTGGGATGTTTATAGACTGCATCTGAATGCTATTTGGAGACATTCTAAGAGAAGAGAGTGTATAATATATTGTAACTCAATATTGAGGCAACTTAACAGTAACATTTCTCAAATTACATTTATGTGACAGGCCTTGCATTTTTTATAGTAATTTTTCCACTCCAATGCTCTGTCTCTTACCTGTTAGCATACACACTGATCTCTGGGCTCTTGATAATGGCAGGCTCCTGACCAACCTTTTTGCCATTTAACAGTGCACTCTGCACATTGTCCATACTGTTAAGGAGAATCTTTGAGACCTTTCTCTGTGAAAGACAAACAAAATGCAATAGTCCTAAAAAGGGCTGAAAAGTAACCATAATTCATTACTGTCATCAGGGAACTCAGTGAAGCTATATATATCACCTGTGTGCTTGCATTTGAAGAGACTCCCAGGATATTGCTGGCTGCCTCTACAATTGGTGTAGCTGCCTGCACCATCTCTTCTCCACCATGCTCACTGACATTCATATAGAGGAGGGAAGAGCTGAGGTCTGCCACCAGGGAGCTAGCTTCTAGCTGGAAAAGATCCACAGCACAACATAGACCATTGGGAACTAAATCTCTGCTCTCTTTCAGCAATACATGTTTGGAAAAGATTATGTTGCCTTGCTCTCATATCCAAGTGTACCTGAGCAGCGGAATTGACCTCTTCCCCCCTCTTGGTGATCCCTGCCACTGCTCTGGCCGTCAGTTGCACTTCCTGAGGAGTGTTGTTGGGGACATTCTTCAGCACTGCAGTCATGGTGCTCAGCATCTGTTCTCGCAGCTGGAACATCAATCAGAATACCTCACAAACATCCATCTAAAGAGACACTTCCTTTTGTCTTGAACTTCATACTAATTTATTGTAACTCTTTTAGTTTAGTGTAATGTCTTACTTTCAACAATAATACTTGCCAGCCTACCACCATCGGACTGTTTCTCCACCACAACGCCGGATCCCTGCCGTAAACCCTGGACCACTACACCTGATCTCCACAGCTAGCTAGCTGCCACCGAGTGGCTAACGCCCCTGCCCCGGAGCCAGCTCCAGCTAGCCGCGACCCAGGCGCCTCTCCCGGCTAGCAACAATAATACCTCTCTCACCATCTGGCTTGAATCCCTCTCGTCATGACGCACCGTCGTACCACCTCGACTGGTCTGCGGACGATTACTCCATCCTCTCTGCCTGCAACCGGCCTCCGTCGGACGTCGCAGCAGACAGTCCTACCAACCCCGGCCTGCTAACTCTTAACTTTAAACGCCGTGTCTCCTGCGTGCCGGCGTAGTAACGACTACCCCGCGGCTTCCCTGCCCCATCTATTGCTGTTCACTGGACCCTATGATCACTCGGCTACATAGCTGATGCCAGCAGGACTATTCATTAATCACGGTACTCCATTCTGTTTATTTATTTTTATTTATTTTATTTATCTGTCGTCCCCAGCCGTGTACTCAGGCCCTGTGTGTTGCTAACCAACCCTCTGCCCATTCATCGCCAGTTTTACCTGTTGTTGTTGTCTTAGCTGACTAGCCTTGCGGTCTTACCCGTTGTTGTCCTAGCTAGCTCTCCCAACCAACACCTGTGTTTCCTTTATGCCTCGCTTTATGTCTCTCAAGTGTCAATATGCCCTGTTTACTGTTGTTTAGGGTAGTTATCATTGTGTTAGTTTACAGTGGAGCCCCTAGGCCCCCTGTACATGCCTCAGATTCCTCTTTTGTCCCACCTCCCACACATGCGGTGACCTCACCCAGCATTACCAGCACCTCCAGAGATGCAACCACTCTTATCATCACTCGGTGCCTGGGCCTACCTCCACTGTACTCTCACCCCACCATACCCCTGTCTGCACATTATACCATGAATCTATTCTACCACACCCAGAAATCTGCTCCTTTTATTCTCTGTTCCCAACGCACTAGACGTCCTGTTCTGATAGCCTTTAGCCGTACCCTCATCCTGCTCCTCCTCTGTTCCTCGGGTGATGTGGAGGTAAACCCAGGCCCTGTAGCCCCCAGCACCACACCTATTCCCAGGCCCCAGGCACTCTCTTTTGTTGACTTCTGTAACCGTAAAAGCCTCGGTTTCATGCATGTTAACATCAGAAGCCTCCTCCCTAAGTTTGTTTTACTCACTGCTTTAGCACACTCCGCCAACCCGGATGTCCTAGCCGTGTCTGAATCCTGGCTTAGGAAGGCCACCAAAAATTCTGAGATTTCCATACCCAACTACAACATTTTCCGCCAAGATAGAACTGCCAAAGGGGGAGGAGTTGCAATCTATTGCAGAGATAGCCTGCATAGTTCTGTCATACTTTCCAGATCTATGCCCAAACAGTTCGAACTTCTAATTCTAAAAATTAATCTCTCCAGAAATAAGTCTCTCACTGTTGCCGCCTGTTATAGACCCCCCTCAGCTCCCAGCTGTGCCCTGGACTCCATATGTGAATTGATTGCCCCCCATCTATCTTCAGAGTTCGTTCTGTTAGGTGACCTAAACTGGGATATGCTTAACACCCCGGCAGTCCTACAATCTAAGCTAGATGCCCTCAATCTCACACAAATCATCAAGGAACCGACCAGGTACAATCCTAAATCTGTAAACATGGGCACCCTCATAGACATTATCCTGACCAACTTGCCCTCCAAATACACCTCTGCTGTTTTCAGTCAGGATCTCAGCGACCACTGCCACATTGCCTGCATCCGCTATGGACCCGCGGTCAAACGACCACCCCTTATCACTGTCAAACGCTCCCTAAAACACTTCTGCGAGCAGGCCTTTCTAATCGACCTGGCCCGGGTATCCTGGCAGGATATTGACCTCATTCCGTCAGTCGAGGATGCCTGGTCATTCTTTAAAAGCAACTTCCTCACCGTCTTAAATAAGCATGCCCCTTTCAAAAGATGTAGGACTAAGAACAGATACAGCCCTTGGTTCACTCCAGACCTGACTGCCCTTGACCAGCACAAGAACATCCTGTGGCGGACTGCTATTGCATCGAATAGTCCCCGGGATATGCAACTATTCAGGGAAGTCAGGAACCAATACACGCAATCAGTCAGGATTTCAAACAGAAATTTGCATCCTGTAGCTCTAACTCCAAAAAGTTTTGGGACACTGTCAAGTCCATGGAGAACAATAGCACCTCCTCCCAGCTGCCCACTGCACTGAGGCTAGGTAACACGGTCACCACCGACAAATCCATGATAATCGAAAATTTCAACAAGCATTTCTCTACGGCTGGCCATGCTTTCCTCCTGGCTACCCCGACCCCGGCCAATAGCTCCGCCCCCCCTGCATCTACTTGTCCAAGCCTTCCCAGCTTCTCCTTCACCAAAATCCAGATAGCAGATGTTCTGAAAGAGCTGCAAAATCTGGACCTGTACAAATCAGCTGGACTAGATAATCTGGACCCTCTCTTTTTAAAACTATCTGCTGCCATTGTTGCAACTCCTATTACCAGTCTGCTCAACCTCTCTTTGGTGTCGTCCGAGATCCCAAAAGATTTGAAAGCTGCTGCGGTCATCCCTCTCTTCAAAGGGGTGACACCTAGACCCAAATTGCTATAGACCTATATCAATCCTGCCCTGCCTCTTTAAAGTCTTTGAAAGCCTAGTTAATAAACAGATCATTGACCACTTCGAATCCCACCGTACCTTCTCCGCTGTGCAATCCGGTTTCCGAGCTGGTCACGGGTGCACCTCAGCCACGCTCAAGGTACTAAACGATATCATAACCGCCATCGATAAGAGACATTACTGTGCAGCCGTATTCATTGACCTGGCCAAGGCTTTCGACTCTGTCAATCACCACATCCTTATCGGCAGACTCAACAGCCTTGGTTTCTCTAATGATTGCCTCGCCTGGTTCACCAACTACTTTGCCAACAGAGTTCAGTGTGTTCTTCTCTGTATACATCAATGATGTCGCTCTTGCTGCTGGTGATCCACCTCTATGCAGACGACACCATTCTGTATACTTCTGGCCCTTCTTTGGACACTGTGTTCCGGGCCTCTGGCAGTCTCTATGGGGGTGCCACAGGGTTCAATTCTTGGGCCGACTCTCTTCTCTGTATACATCAATGATGTCGCTCTTGCTGCTGGTGATTCTCTGATCCACCTCTATGCAGACGACACCATATACTTCTGGCCCTTCTTTGGACACTGTGTTAACTAACCTCCAAACGAGCTTCAATGCCATTCAGAACTCCTTCCATGGCCTCCAACTGCTCTTAAATGCTAGTAAAACCAAATGCGTGCTTTTCAACTGTTCGCTGCCTGCATCCGCCCGCCCGACTAGCATCACTACCCTGGACGGCTCTGACCTAGAATACATGGACAACTACAAATACCTAGGTGTCTGGCTAGACTGTAAACTCTCCTTCCAGACTCACATTAAACATCTCCAATCCAAAATTAGATCTAGAATCGGCTTTCTATTTCGCAACAAAGCCTCCTTCACTCATGCTGCCAAACTTGCACTAGTAAAACTGACTATCCTGCCGATCCTCGACTTCGGCGACGTCATCTACAAAATAGCCTCCAACACTCTACTCAGCAAACTGGATGCAGTCTATCACAGTGCCATCCGCTTTGTCACCAAAGCCCCATATACTATTCACCACTGCGACCTGTATGCTCTAGTCGGCTGGCCCTCGCTACACACTCGTCGCCAGACCCACTGGCTCCAGGTCATCTACAAGTCCCTGCTAGGTAAAGCCCCGCCTTATCTCAGCTCGCTGGTAACCATAGCAGCACCCACCGTAGCACTCGCTCCAGCAGGTATATCTCACTGGCCACCCCCAAAGCCAATTCCTCTTTTGGCCGCCTTTCCTTCCAGTTCTCTGCTGCCAATGACTGGAACGAACTACACATTTTTTTGAAACTGGAGACACTTATCTCCCTCACTAGTTTCAAGCACCAGCTGTCAGAGCAGCTCACAGATCACTGCACCTGTACATAGCCCAACCAACTACCTCATCCCCTACCATAGTCATTTATTTATCTTGCTCCTTTGCACCCCAGTATTTTTACTTTGCACATTCATCTACTGCACATTTACCATTCCAGTGTTAAATTGCTATACTGTAGTTACTTTGCCACCATGGCCTATTTATTGCCTTATGTTCCTTATCCTACCTCATTTGCACACATTGTATATAGATTTGTTTTTTTCCTACTGTATTATTGACTGTATGTTTGTTTCACTCCATGTGTAACTCTGTTTTGTTGTATGTGTCGAACTGCTTTGCTTTATCTTGGCCAGGTCGCAGTTGTAAATGAGAACTTGTTCTCAACTTGCCTACCTGGTTAAATAAACTTTCAACAATACACAGAGTCCCTAGACCAGGGATGGGCAACTTTGATGGGGGTGAGGGGAAACAAAAAATGTGAACTCATCATGAGGTGCTGCAGTGGCTCGCGGGTCTGCGTACCCTCATCCATAGCCAGACATGCAGTCAACTGAATTTTGCAATCAATCAATTTCTGCAGTTAAACTACTTAACGCTCTTAACTAAATGCATTACACCAGTAGCGAGGGCCGGCCCTAGTCTTTTGGGGGCCCTAAGCGAGTCTTGGCCTTGCACCTCGTGGGCCAATTATTTTCGATTGGTCCTCGTCGGCCCTAAGTGACCGCTTATGCCTGGAGCCAACCCTGATAAGTAGTTTATAAACTGCTCATTATTAGTCTATAAAGGCTATAAACAATTATAATAATTGGTGCTTAGTTTTTGGAAATTGATCCACGGGACTACAAAAGCGTGTCGCCAGTTGCCCATCCCTGGCGTAGACATTCCTGGCATCAAAGCCCATGCTCCCTATGAACTTAGAATATTACCCCGTTCTCACCTCCTCCCTGGCACCTTTCTGATCCTCACTGGAGCCCTTATTCAGAATGTCGGACACAGACGTGAACATCTGTCCCAGGGTCTCCCCAGTGAGCAACCCCTGCTGCTGTAGCTGAGTGACAGTGTTCTCAACCACAGACTGCAGATTCTCCACTGAGGAACTGGAGTTGGCTGGCCACACCTTGGGGAACAACAATCAAATGAGAGCTCCAGATACTACATTATAAATGTGAGCTCTATGGAGCAGAAAGGCAGGACAGATTCTATGCATTAAATCATTAAGTAAATTATAGGATTTTTACTTGATGACAAACCTCAGTGGTGATTGTGGCATTGGTTTTTCTATCCCCATTTGTTAGAGTAACCACCACAGACAGACGGTAGTTGTAACTTTTGTTCCCGAGAGGTAGGAAGATTGACTTTACTTCATTTCCATAACTGCAGCGCAAATGTTTATCTGAAATATAAATATATTATAGAAAGTATTTTCATACAGTGGATGAAGCTTCATCTGAATACAGGGAACTGAATTTTTGATTTAGGGTCCTACTATTCAACTTCTTTGATAGGGGAACGTCTCTTGAAATAGACTACATTGTGGACAGATTTCAGACAACTCACCTTTGTCAGTTTTGAAACAATATTGGCATTTGCCTGTGGAGCAGAAGGCTGTTGCACAGGTGATATTGAAAGCATCTAGAACTGTGCCTGACTGAGGGGAAATTGTGCAGGAATGGAGGTTGGTGATGGTAGTTGGGGCTGTGGTTTCAGGTACAGTTACAGATACAGTAGTAGTTGCTGCTATGGTGGTAGCAGCCAGTAGGGTAGTAGCTACCAGTGGGATGGTAGCAACTGGTATGGTAGTAGCAGCTGGACGAGTAGTAACAGCCGGTAGGATGGTGGTAGCAGCCAGTAAGGTAGTAGCAGGCGGTATGTTAGTGGCAACAGGTGCAGGTGATGCAACACCTGGTATCTGAATTGTGTACTTGACAACGCCAGATGTCGTCTTACCTACAACAAAAAGTTAAATAGGTTACATTAATGTAAATAAATACATTCTGTAAATGTTGGTCTGGATGTACAGTGTTTACTCTAAATATCCATGATCAAGTGATACAGTACCTAAAATATAACACATTGGAACACTTGATTCATTTTATGGCCCACATTACAATGGCTAATTTGACATTCTGATGTCAGGTTCAACATAAGTGATGCTCATCCTACTATTATCTGTAACTCAAGCACGTATAACAACACATACTCTAAAATCAATGAATACCTACCATACGCTATCACATTGAGATTCCGAGATCTGGACTGTGCATTTTTCAGATTTTCACTTGTTACCGTGTATTCATTGCCACCATCTATTCTGTGTAGCAGTGGTCTTTGCTTTGCTTTTTTGTAGCAGTGATTGAGGTCTCCCTAGAAGAAATGAGCTCAAAATGAAATATGTTTCCTTTATAGACACTGTCGTTGTACAGAATGACTACAGCTTTTATACAATCCAACTGCACATGCATTCATTTCGGCTACTTATTTTGCTCATGTGACAAATTACAAATGAATGTATGTTTGTGTGTATGTGTGTTCAAACACCTGTGTGTTTGTGTGCATGTCGGAGGGGTTGGTTAATAGCAGACATATTTCTGTCTGGACTAATAAAGTATATCTAATCTTAAATTAGACAACAGAAGTTCTATCTATTCATTCACTAAAACCACTATTCATAAATATGCCTGTGTGCAACATGCACAATAGAGGAGTCTCAGACTTACTGTCAAAGGTCTTGTGTCCTCAACATGCCAAACTACTGTTGGGCAACTCGTTGAGATGGTACACTCCAATTTGAGGGTTACATCGTTGTTTATGTTCACTGGGTTACAATTAGAACAACTAAAATAATAAAGGTTAACTTTTATCATACAATAGATCTTCTGGGCCTACTGTAACTTTGAATTTGATTCAAATCAGCCATTTAGCTTCTTCGTTTGATAATGCAAACCTCTCCTAACAAACAAAATGTCACTCAGGATTATACATCTGTCTAATGAGCCCTTCCCTCCCTCATTTTACCTTATGGTAACATCGGTGAATTCTGGCGGAGAAACAGTGATGCATTTCTCTGCTTTAGCCACATGAGCCCCGGGCCCATTTTTCTTCTGCACAGTAAAACTGTATATATCAAA
Source organism: Brachymystax lenok tsinlingensis (assembly GCA_030435695.1). Lineage (NCBI taxonomy): Eukaryota > Metazoa > Chordata > Actinopteri > Salmoniformes > Salmonidae > Brachymystax > Brachymystax lenok. The sequence goes on along the minus strand of CM059819.1, from coordinate 30,388,228 downwards.
AATAAATGGGTCTGGAAGACAGGCTGCTGTAATCACATGAGTCTCCTGGTTTGTTTTGTCTCTGCATTTACATTGTTCATCTGTTGGAATAAATGGGGAACATAGTTTGAGTATAACATCTGTGCTGAAAGGACATTAAAGGTACTACACAATCGATACGGTCACCCGGAAACCAGAGAAATACCGTAATTGTTACTTCGTGAGTTTAGAAGAACAATTCTATTCATAGAAAGATTGTGCCTGAACTGAAAATCGAAATCTTCGGATTTCAGATTATAACTAGCACAGGCCTTGAAGATAAGACTTGAACAAGTGGGCCACGTAAAAGTCTTGACAGACATTGTTACTGTAGCCTACTAATGAGTTGAACTGAGAGGTGAGTGTTCTCAGCTCTGGTACTTACTGCATTCCCATTCAAATTGTATCCCAGGTTTCCTGATTCCAGGTACTCCACTCAAGCCAGTTAACCCAAGCGTGACACTTTGAGTGAAGTCAGATGGACTTTCTGGATCGGAAGTGATTTCCACATTAGCCCGGGGAAGCCTTTTATGCTCCTCTGTCTGAAAGTCTGATTTATTGGGACAAACTGCTGCTGTGTTCCCCACATCCACATCCATATGTGAGAAGACATTCCAGGCCCTGACTTTCACTTGCAAAGCTCCTGTAACAAAACAGCTGATATAAATAAACAAGGAAACGTTTAATCTTTTCCTATCTTCTGTCATTGTTTCTGATTGTATTTGGGTAGGTACCTTGGATAGTGGTTGAGATATTGTAAACCTGCATGCTTCTGTTTTGCATGTCTCTGGTCTCTGAGATGCTGTCGTTGGCTCCAGACACCTGGAAGAGAAGCTGCACCGGGGCTCCCCGGTCCAGGGAAACACTAACATAGAGGTCTGAGTCTGGACACTCTCCCTCCTCAGCCATCACTGATCCCAGCAGGCCCTCCACAGGCTCCAGCAGACACACTTGCAGCTCAGTGGACACGCCCAAGACCGAGACCCCGTTAGAGGCATGCATGGTCAGCTGGTGGCAGCCAGAGCCCAGCTGTTGCTCCACCTCTGGTCCCACTGTGATGTTGTGGGGGACGATTCCTCTGACTGCTAATGAATTGGCCACCAACATCTCACCACAGTGGATTTTGTAGGTCACATTTGTACCTGTAGATAGCAGAGTTGTCTCATTCTACCAAGATTTGTACTCTCGGAAATGTAAGACCAAATGCTTTTATTTCTGCTCATGTTGGTTTTACTTACCAGCTTCTACTTCAACCTGGATTTGAAGGGGACTTCCATACAGGGCCTTGCAGTTTGCTCCATCTGTTGATTGGTTCATGCTATAGCACTTAATGACGCCAAACTCCCCGATGGGCTCCTGAATGGTGATGGCTTTCTGAGCTGTCACATGCCACTCACTGGTGGTACACTCCACCCCGACCATAAAGACACCCGGACGGGTGTATTTATGAACCACACTGCTCTCCAACCTGTGAGAGTGGAAATTCCATTAATTGTGAATGAATTAGGGACTTTTTGGCTTTGATGTTGGGTGATATACATTACTCAGTTACTCACTCTTCTGGACTATAAGGATCAATGTTGTGCCCATCTCCAGCACTTAGAGTGCAGGTCAGGTTGCCCTGGAAGGGATGGAGAAGCCACTTCACTGTTATGGAGACATTGTCAAAGACGGCAGCCAACTTGCTCATTAATAAGTGGAGACCTGTGGACCACAGACATGGCTAGGTTAGATCGTGACTGTGTGTGCTTAGCCACCACTCATAATGTGTTGAAATACAACATTAGAAAAACCGTAAATCAAGGCCTTCACTAGCTGAAAACATATGTGAGTATTTAAATGGAATGTAGAAGGGAGGGAAGGAGAGACATTGACAGGGGTAGAATGTTCTGACCATCTTTGCAGTTGTATTCCACAGACAGGTAGCTTCCAAGCCCTGGGCATGGTTCACCAAAAGAGGCCACATCTGCTGTGGCCTGGCACGCCTGCAGCCCATGGCAGTCTCCTGGAAATAATGTACATTAAATAGAGATATGAGAGGTGAAGAAATAGAAGAGGAGAGTTTTCCACCATAATTGTCATCAAAATCATCATTAAGATCATCATCCACATTATCATTATAATGAACTTATCCAAGTGCTCTGAAAATATTAATTGTGTGCACACTGTTCAGAGGAAGGATTATTATCACAATGCCTATTCTATTTGTCATTCATACATGAAGCACTAGTTTAAGCAATGGCTTAAACCTAAGGTCCGTATTTAGTACAGTGTGTTTAGATTTCATTTACGGTATTACAACCATTTAAAGCTTGTATATTTTGTGGCTTTGCTTTCAGTCTTGACATTGTACCAGCATCTGTACCTCTTATGGTTTTTGTTAAGACACAAATACATATTTCTTTGGTGCTTTGTGCAATGAAGTTTTATTGCTGACTCAGTGCATCTGGTGCCGTTGTTGAAGCTGTGTGTGTTTTACAATATTTACAGTTCTGCTCTATGCTTTGCAAATGCAAACATGTTCTAAGAGCTCAATGTTTAAATATGGTTCATCATGTGGTTGTTTCGTAATAGAGTGGAACTAAAGTGGAACTAAGTTGAATTGCTGCCTCTATTGAATTGCTGGGCCCTTTATTGAATCTGTGTTTGCTTTACAATATTTACACTTCTGCTTTTTACTTTAAGCAGCATGTCCTAAAAGTGCAAAGATCAAATACCTCACAGCAGGCAATTACTATGACCCATTAAAAGCACTTTGCTTAAAGGTCCAGTGCAGTCAAAAACATGATTTCCTGTGTTTTATATATATATATTTCTACTCTATTAGACTGGAATAATACTGTGATATTGTGAAAATTATGATAATGCACTTTTAGTGTAAGAGCTGTTTGAAAAGACTGCGTGAAATGTCAGCCTGTTTTGGTGGGATGGAGTGTTGGCCTGCCTGGCGACATCACCAGGCGATAAATTGGTTAATAGACCAATAAGAAATATAGTTAAATCCAAACCTCTCTGCCAAGAACAGCTAGTTTTCAGTTTTCCCCTTCCCACTCAGACCACTCCCAGACAGTCCTAGCAAAATTCTTGCTTTAGAAATGACTCTATGCTAAGAAGCTATTTATGTTTCTTTTTGACAATTTTAATTGAAAACAATCACAGTAAGGTACTTAATTGTTACCCAGAAATGATTGGATATTAGATAAAACGGCTGCATTGGACCTTTAATGTTCTTACTCATACAATGTAAGAACAAGACTATTCTTGAATCAATAGTCAAACCAAAACATAAACTCAGCAAAAAAAGAAACGTCCTCTCACTGTCAACTGCGTTTATTTTCAGCAAACTTAACATGTGTAAATATTTGTATGACATAACAAGATTCAACAACTGAGACATAAACTGAACAAGTTCCACAGACATGTTACTAACAGAAATGGAATAATGTGTCCCTGAACAAAGGGGGGTTAAAATCCAAAGTAAGAGTCAGTATCTGCAGTGCATCTCCTCCTCATGGACTGCACCAGATTTGCCAGTTCTTGCTGTGAGATGTTACCCCACTCTTCCACCAAGGCACCTGCAAGTTCCCAGACATTTCTGGGGGGAATGGCCCGGGCCCTCACCCTCCAATCCAACAGGTCCCAGACGTGCTCAATGGGATTGACAACAAGCTCAGTCCTATGATGCTGTGACACACCGCCCCAGACCATGAAGGGCCCTCCACCTCCAAATCAATCCCGCTCCAGAGTACAGGCCTCGGTGTAACGCTCATTCCTTCGACGATAAACGTGAATCTGACCATCACCCCTGGTGAGACAAAACCGCAACTCGTCAGTGAAGAGCACTTTTTGCCAGTCCTGTCTGGTCCAGCGACGGTGGGTTTGTGCCCATAGGCAACGTTGTTGCCGGTGATGTCTGGTGAGGACATGCCTTACAACAGGCCTACAAGCCCTCAGTCCAGCCTCTCTCAGCCTATTGCGGACAGTCTGAGCACTGATGGAGAGATTGTGCGTTCCTGGTGTAACTCGGGCAGTTGTTGTTGCCATCCTGTACCTGTCCCGCAGGTGTGATGTTCGGATGTGCCGATCCTGTGCAGGTGTTGTTACACGTGGTCTGCCACTGCGAGGATGATCAGCTGTCCGTCCTGTCTCCCTGTAGCACTGTCTTAGGCGTCTCACAGTACGGACATTGCAATTTATTGCCCTGGCCACATCTGCAGTCCTCATGACTCCTTGCAGCATGCCTAAGGCACGTTCACGCAGATGAGCAGGGACCCTGGGCATCTTTATTTTGGTGTTTTTCAGAGTCAGTAGAAAGGCCTCTTTAGTGTCCTAAGTGTCCTTTAGTGTACTTTCATAACTGTGACCTTAATTGCCTACCGTCTGTAAGCTGTTAGTGTCTTAACGACCGTTCCACAGGTGCATGTTCATTAATTGTTTATGGTTCATTGAACAAGCATGGGAAACAGTGTTTAAACCCTTTACAATGAAGATCTGTGAAGTTATTTGGATTTGTACTAATTATCTTTGAAAGACAGGGTCTTTTTTTGCTGAGTTTATATCAATATCATAAGTGATGAATGGAGCAACATTAATGGACAAAATACACCTTGCACAATATTTCAACAGTTTCAAAAACATTAGACTTCACACCATACCTGTCACTGAATCTACAACATCTATCCAGCTACACTCCTCCTGTGTGGAGGTGGCTGAAGAAGCGGGACTCGTCCGGCAGTAGTGAACTGTCTTACGACCATAGAAGCTGTCATCAATCTCTATCACCTGACCAGAACCACACTGTAGTGTTGCATTGTGGTCAGCACAAGCAATGGAGCGCCCAGATTCTGAGACAAAGAAGTCAATACGGTTTAATAATTACAGAGTGAAAGGGAATAGCAAGCGCATACAGTATATTCCTCGCTACCTTGTTATTCTGCATACATGCACACACAGATGCATGCACGCATGCGTGTACACACACACAACAAATACAAACCAAATTGGCAGATGAAGTGCAGCTTCTGACTACAGTTGCTTGTTGCCTCCCACTGGAACCCTGAGCTCCTCAGTATGTGACCACAGCCAGCCCCTGGATCAGGGTCGTTCACCCAGTTAGAGTAGCTGACATCAGAGCCATCAAGCCAGGAGAGAGGACCTGAAGATTTACAACACAAACACCAATGAAAGTATTATATTCTATATACACTGAGGGTACAAAACATTAGGAACACCTGCTCTTCAAAGTAGAGGAAATAAAGTATATAAGTATTCTATTATATTCTATTTTATTTGTGACATATATAGCTACAAAATGTTATCCCAGCTGTTCATCCTGATACATCATTCTGTTAATACTCTAATACATGTAATAAAACACTTGAAAAGCAGAGTAAGGGATATGACGTAAGAAAACAAAGTCAATGCCACAAGAGCCGGCTGTGAATAGGTGATAAGGTTGGTCCTTTGTGCGGGAATAAAAAAGGCCTGTCTAAATCAAGGGACTGGACAGCAGACCCTATTGAATGACAAGTGTTCTTCATCAGCCAGGTGCTGCTAAAAGGAGATATCTTAATGTGGCATGGTCTCCTAGCAATGGTGCGAGATAGATACATTATAAATCTCCCAGCGAGACACAGACAGGCCAGCTGGCTTGAGAGATAGCCACCAAACCCAGCCTGTGTCTACTTCCAGTTTAACTGGCAGATCAAAGAAGGTCTACTGATAAAACAAGACCAAGAGTAACCATCTTTGTCTCAAGAGAAGTGGTAGGCAGGTGGGCGGATCATGTTAGGTTAGGAGACTGGGAATTTAACTGATTTCTGATGCAACAAAAATAATGAAAAAAAACCTGATTGTGAGGAATACTTCCACCACAGCTCAGCAAAGGAGTAGGAAATTGAACAAGTGTATAAAAGAATTAATAATTAAATATCACAATTACATAAGTATTCAGACCCTTTATTCAGTACTTTGTTCAAGCACCTTTAGCAACGATTACAGCCTTGAGTCTTCTTGGGTATGACGCTACAAGCTTAGCACACCTGTATTTGGGGAGTTTCTCCCATTTTTCTCTGCAGATCCTCTCAAGCTCTGTCAGGTTGGATGGGGAGTGTCGTTGCACAGCTATTTTCAGGTCTCTCCAGAGATGTTCAAATGGGTTCAAGTCTGGTCTTTGGATGGGCCACTCAAGGACATTCAGAGACTTGTCCCCAAGCCACTCTTACATTGTCTTTTGCTGTGTGCTTAATGTTGTTGTCCTGTTGGAAGGTGAACCTTCACCTGAGCTCTCTGGAGCAGGTTTTCATCAAGGATCTCTCTGTACTTTGCTCCATCTTTCCCTCGATCTTGACTAGTCTCCCAGTCCCTACCGCTGAAAAACATCCCCACCGCATGATGCTGCCACCACCATGCTTCATCGTAGGGATGGTGCCAGGTTTCCTCCAGACGTGACGCTTGGCATTATATGGATAGGCTTGTTCCTTTCCAAATCATTTCCAATAAATTGAATTTAGAGAGGTCTAATGCTTTAATATTTAGTCATTTCTGCCCTCCAAATTCATATTTTTATATAAATAGTCCCTTTTAATTTTGTCTGGCTTGCCATTCCAAATAAAATTGAATCTTTTTTGTTCATATAATTTAAAAAGCAGGTCACTAGGTGTAGGCAAAGATAAGCAAATAGGTCAACTGTGATATGACTAAAGAGTTAATCAGGGTGATTTTTTCACAAATAGACAAGTATTTTCCTTTCCATGGTAGCAAGATCTTATCTATTTTTGCTAACTTTCTATAAAAATGTATTGGAGTGAGAATTTCTTTCTTTTGGGATTTGTATACCGAGTATGTCCACATCTCCAACAGACCATTTAATTGGTAAACTACACGGTAAAAATTAGCATTTTTTTGTGATCCAATATGTAATATAGTACACTTTGGTTTTAATCCAGAGAGGTTAGCAAAAGTATCTAGATCCTCTATGAGGCCATGGAGGGATTCTAATTGTGGTTTTAAAAGAAAACATGAATCATCAGCGTGCAATGACACCTTTGTTTTTAAGCCACAGATTTCTAATCCCTTTATATTATTGTTGGATCTAATTTTAACAGCTAACATTTAGATGGCAGTAATAAATAGATATGCCGATAGTGGACAACCTTGTTTTACTCCTCTAGACAGTTTAAAACTTTCTGAGATGTAGCCATTATTTACTATTTTACACCTAGGGTTACTATACATAACCTTAACCCATTATATAAGAGGTTCCCCAAAATTGAAATATTTATATATAAACTCCAGTTGTACTTTATCAAAAGCCTTTTCAAAATCAGCTATGAAAACCAGGCCCGGTGTCCCCGATATTTGATAGTATTATATTGTTTCCAGTACTTGTGATAGTTTGTAGTGTGATTTCCTTTCTGGCCCATAGAGGTATTTAAAACCGTATTAAAATCTCCCACCATAATAATAGAGTCTAGTGTTGCTTGTAGAGTTGATATATTTGTATATATATTTTCAAAGAAGCTTTGATGATCATTATTTGTACCGTATAGGTTAATAAGCCATATCTGTTTATTGTCCAATAACATATTTAAAATAATCCATCCACCTTGATGATCTGTTTGGACAATTTGCACATTTGGATCAACATTACTGTTAATTAAAACCATCACCCCTTTTGAATTTCTTTGCCCAGGGGAAAAGTATATTTCGCCCCCCCAGTCCTTTTTCCACAAAACTTGAATGAGTTCCTGTAAACAATAGATATTATATTCCTTCTCTTTTAGCCAGGTAAATACTGATCGTCTTTTCTTATTATCTGCCAAGCCATTACAATTGTAACTGGCTATACTTATTTCACAAAAACATATTTACTGGAAGAACTGTTACAGATGCATATTTGGTAACAGAATTTCGGTAAAATCTCCCTCAGGATTTTATGGGACCACATTTTCCAAAAACTCTGTTAAATATCTGCTCCGAAGGAAGATTCAAAAGATGTCTGCAGAAACAATGGGGTGTCAGCTATGACATGAAACCTTAACCTTGAACCTCTTTTGGTTATTGAACTACAGTAATGAAGTGGATTTACACACCCAATAACATCAACATGGATAACATCATCATACACCTCCAATTGACTCAAATTATGTCAATTAGCCTATCAGAAGCTTCTAAAGCCATGACATATTTTCTGGAAAGTTCCAAGCTGTTTAAAGACACAGTCAACTTAGTGTACAGTATGTAAACTTCTGACCAACTGGAATTGTGATACAGTGAATTATAAGTGAAATAATCTGTCTGTAAACAATTGTTGGAAAAATGACTTGTGTCATGCACAAAGTAGATGTGCTAACCGACTTGCCAAATCTATAGTTTGTTAACAAGAAATTTGTGGAGTGGTTGAAAAACGAGTTTTAATGACTCCAACCTAAGTGTATGTGAACTTCCGACTTCAACTGTATATCCACCTTTGCATATTTTTGGGTATTATTCTACACACTGGCTATTATTTTAATGAGCTCCTCCCAAAACAAGACAACATTTTATTGGTTCAGATCGGATCAAATCTGAACCAAAGTCTGGTAGATGTTTTCTAAGACCCCTTTTCCATCTGTTTGACCAGCAGTCAAAGCCTTTGTTTGTTATTCCTAATATTTAGGATAGAAAATGGTCTAAAAATTGCTTTCATTTGACGCTAGATTTTACATGATCCTATGAACTTCTCGTTAGTGCTTATGGGTCCTTTTACATAGAAATTCCCTCATATCATGGCAATTTCATGAGACTTTAAATCATACACTCTAACACATAATAAAATAAATCCTTGCAAATACATCCTTGCACAAGACAGTCTGCTCTCAACCTTTGATTTCCTTTACATAATCATATCTATTATTATACAGTATGTTGATGGCAATTAGTGTTTTCTTCAGTTGTCCTCTTACCCTCAGCAGCAGCAGAGTCCAGTGTTAGGTTTGGAGAGGCAGGTGCCAGACCAAGCCACCAGTCTTGCTCTGGCTGCAGGTGCTTCTGTAGAAACTGCTGGGTTTCGTCGTTTAAAATGAAGGCCAGGTGTCCACCACCCCGCTCACACCAACCCTGTGCACTGAGGAAGGAACGCAAATGAGGTAGACCCACAAACTCATAACAGGAGCCGTCAAAGCCCTCTTGGTACTCTGGGCAGGATAGAGGTGCTATCTCATCATCAGCACAAGACAGGCTTAAGAGTAGAGCCATCAAGAGCAACACAGAGAGATTAGTGCTGTCCATCTTCACCCCTTCACCTGTGCACTGTTACATGCAGCCTGGTGACATGCTATCTTTAAAGGGGACTGACGTCAGCAATTCCCTGTCACCACTTCAACATCACAGAATGATCTGTTCTGGCTTCAACAAAGGGCTGGCTTTGTGAGTTCCCATTGGACGCATTATCCTTGTTCACAAACAAACAGAGCAAAGGCCTACGGTGAATGGGCTATAACAAGGTCCTCTGGCCCATCTGTCAACAGCCTCCGAGTTTTACTCTTTCTTTAAAGCTGCCAATGATGTAGCACTAATTGCAGCCTGCTTGCAGTATAAGATGATTGTGTCCAGTACGCAGTGCTAAATAAATAAATAAATAATAAATCTATATATTTTTACTGTCAGAATTTCCTTTTCAAAGTATATCAAGGACATATCAAAATAGTAGTAGAAGTATTAGAGCCACAATGAACTATGTTCCCGCTCTCAACCCAGTACTATACTGCCAGTCACATTGATGCCACTATCGTAGGGGAATGAGGAAAACTTGATAAAATAAAAGCCTGCATTTCAACAAATTCTAATAATATCATTAGCCGATTAAAAAGATATTGAAATGTAATCAATGGCCACTTTTATTGTGGCAATAAGAAAAGGCAATAAGTATTTTATGAAATCAAGTAAAAAATATGGTTTACGTTTTTTTTATTTCAATAATGAAATAATAAAATGCTGACACTGGTATTTTGAGAATATTGGGCTGTAGAGAAAAAAAAGTGGGGTGGAAAATACTCAGTAGGGTCTTTACTAACCAAATATGTGTAGTTTTGGAGGGGGACTGTGCCGTACATATCCAGCAACACTTCGTTATCCACCCCCTCTATAGCTCCCAATACAATAGATTATTATTAAGATCAGTTTATTGGTCAATTGCACACAAGGTCCAACTGAAACTTTTCTTCTGCCTTTCAACCCAACCCCTCCAAAATACAAACATACATATACATACATATACAGTGGGGCAGCACCGGAACCCCTCCAAAACCAGTGCCTTCGGGAAAGTATTCAGACCCCTTGACGTTTTCCACATTTTGTTGGGTTACAGCCTTATTCTAAAATTGACTAAATAGTTTTTTCCCCTCATCAATATACAGACAATACCCCATAATGACAAAGCAAAAACATTTTTATAACATTTTTTGTGCTAATTTATCTTTTACATAAGCATTCAGACCCTTTACTCAGTACTTTGATGAAGCACCTTTGGCAGCAATTACAGTCTTCTTGGGTATGACTCTACAAGCTTGGCACACCTGTATTTGGGGAGCTTCTCCCATTCTTCTCTGCAGATCCTCTCAAGCTCTGTCAGGTTGGATGGGGAGCGTTGCTGCACATGTTTGATCGGGTTCAAGTCCGGGCTCTGGCTGGGCCAGTCAAGGATATTCAGAGACATGTCCCGAAGCCACTCCTGCGTTGTCTTGGCTGTGTGCTTAGGGTCGTTGTCCTGTTGGATGGTGAACCTTCGTCCCAGTCTGAGGTCCTAAGCGCTCTGGAGCAGGTTTTCATCAAGGATCTCTCTGGACTTTGCTCCGTTCATCTTTGCCTCGATCCTGACTAGTCTCCCAGTCCCTGCCTCTGAAAAAAAACACAGCATGATGCTGCCACCATCATGCTTCATCTGGAATGGTGGCAGGTTTCCTCCAGACATGACTCGTGGCATTTAGGCCAAAGAGTTGAATCTTGGGTTCATCAGACCAGAGAATCTTGTTTCTCTTGGTCTGAGAGTCCTTTAGGTGCTTTTTGGCAAACTCCAAGTGTGCTGTCATGTGCTTTTTACAGAGGAGTGGCTTCCGTCTGGCCACTCTACCATACATGCCTGATTGGTGGAGTGCTGCAGAGATGGTTGTCCTTCTGGAAGGTTCTCCACAGAGGAACTCTAGAGCTCTGTCAGAGTGACCAAGGTCCATCTCCCCCGATTGCTCAGTTTGGCTGGGCGGCAGGCTCTAGGAAAAGTCTTGGTGGTTCCAAACTTCTTCCATTTGAAAATGATGGAGGCCTCTGTGTTCTTGAGGACTTGCAATGCTGCATACATTTTTTGGTACCCTTCCCCAGATCTGTGCCTCGACACAATCCTGTCTCTGAGCTCTACGGACAATTCTTTCAACATGGCTTTGTTTTTGCTCTGACATGCACTGTCAACTGTGGGAACTCATATAGACAGGTGTGTGCCTTTCCAAATCATGACCAATCAATTGAATTTACCACAGGAGGACTCCAATGAAGTTGTAGAAACATCTCAACGATGATGGAAACAGGATGCACCTGAGCTCAATTTCGAGTCTCATAGCAAAGGGTCTGAATACTTATGCAAATAAGGTATTTATGTTTGGCAAAAATGTCAAAAAAACAGTTTTGGCTTTGTCATTATTGGGTATTGTGTGTAGATTGCTGAGAATTTGTATTTATTTTATCAATTTTAGAATAAGGCTGTAATGTAACAAAATGTGGAAAAAGTCAAGGGGTCTGAATACTTTTTGGAGGCATCAGTCTAGAACTCTCCACCGGCTCGGTTCTGCTGCTGGATGATGTCCTCCACCAGAGAGCAGTGTTGATATCAGTTTGTTGTCCATGCTTCATCTCTAACTCCAGGCGTGGAATGGCCTTGGAGAGTGACTGAGCAAACTTCTTTATGTCCTGAGAGAATACAGTACATTAACAGCCTTGCTAATGTGGCGAGAATACAGAATAAAGACAGCCAGGATGAGATCAAACTTACAACTGTCTACTTACAAATGATGACTGACATACAATCTCTAAAATTTGTTTTTATGGTAGGGATTTGTTGGCTCAGAGGGGTCGGTAGGGATGACCCAGAACATGATGCTGGTCAGCATGGTGCAGAGCAGCAGAGAGAAACAGCAGGAGACTCGCTGGACACATGTGAAGGTGCGTGTTGGAGGCCGACTGATCACAGAAAACCAGATTTGGCCGTCGTGGAATTCCTTTGCTGTCCTCACAAAGAACATATTACTACAGAATATACGGTATAGGAAGCTTGTTACATAATAGACAATTATGTTGTTATTCATATTTTACCATTCCAAGGTGCATTCAAGTTTCATGTCACCTGAATTTCTTCAAATCCATCTCCGTGGCTACAGTGAAAACTTTATCCAGAGTGCACTCACTCATATCTATTGCCAGCCATAAGTTACACGGGAAGTGCCACTTCTGTCCTGTCTCTACATCTTGCACCATAACTTTGTTTATGTACCTGCAAAAAAACTCCTATTGTCAACTAAGCCTACATCTTCACTTCAAAGTTCAACTTTGGTCATGGATTTTTCTCCTCCTCCTCCTTTCCTACTAGGCAGGGTGCCCCCCTGAGCTGTCGTGCCACAGCCTGATGCTCTGCAGCTCCCCCAGAGAGAAGGGCGTGGTCAACAGGAACGTATCCACTGCACCCCTCTCAAACACAGGCTTGTCAGGGTCAGTGAGGTGGTGTGGCTCACTCTCTCCCTCCATGCCCAGCAGAGTCACAGTAACCTGCAGCAGCAACACAGGGTCAGGGTGACTGAGTGTGGTTTTATCAGAGAACAGAATATGATGTCCTGCAACAGTGGAAACTGTTGGTACTGACCTGAGAGGAGGTGGAAGCACCACGCCGATGCCCAGTGCTGATATTCAACATGTAACGGTATTCAGCCAAGGGGTCATTATCTTCCAACAATGTCACCTTCACCTACAAGAAGTAACACTTGAAGGTGAAACTTTGCATCAACATTAGGTCCATACTTTCTGAGGATGAATCAGTCCAAAATAAGCTCTCAAACAGAAAAAGGGATGTCTAATTGATCAGTCGGAAAATGTCTAAATATGACCATTTGTCTTGTCTGTCAATACGCTAAAGAACAGTTTGATGTAAGTTCAACATATCTGAAGGACATCCTGTTATCAACTGTGTTAACCAAACATTTAGCCTGTACTTACAGTAAGTGCTTTTGGCATTGAATACAAGGAATATATACTCACCATAAACTATCACGTGGAGATTCTGAAACCTATCTGAAGCTTCTTTCACATAGTTTTTGCTCACTTTGTACTCTTTCTGACGATCTTGATATTTTCTCTCCTTAAAAGTGGCTTTTTCCCGGAGTTGTAACAGTTTTGCAGGGCACCCTAGAAGACCACAGAATTCAAAATGTTGTCCTTGTGTACACTGAACTCTGGCTATTGTATAGTCAATCACATGCAGTCCACAAATAATGTGTTTATGCATCAATTTGTTTTCTTTATCTAGTAAATGTAAACTCCAAATTAGAACAACATGGGTTAGTCAATAAATTGATTCATGCACTCTAACGAAACTCATTCACACATGAAAATAAGCATTTCGCTACACCCGCAATAACATCTGCTAAACACGTGTATGCGACAAATAAAATTTGATTTGATTTGAAACCAATAGAAAATATGATTGCATTCAGCATGCAACAAGAAAGGAATGTCAGACTTACTGTTGAAAGTTTTGGATCCTCAATATGCCAAATTACCTTTGGGCAACTGGAGTTACAGTCATATTTAATATATATATATTTTTTTACATCCACTGTATTACAATTATCCTGGCAACTGAAAGAATATAGGTACTTTTTTTGCATAAAATAGATCATCTTAAAAACATTGAATTCACATTTTGTAACATAGTAACTTGATTATTGCTTCGTAAATACATATCAATGGAGTTCAGCAGTTATTGTTATCATACAAATGGAAATAGGAACAGTGTTGTACCAGAAACAGTTTACCTTTGTTATAACAAAGCAATCCATACATTAGTATGTAATTATTGGGCATTGAATGCAACATTATCATTAGTGTAATTACAACATGCTCCATAGGCACGAGACAACTCCTGTTAAATGTGACCAATTTACTTCTGAATGCTAATTAAATCAGTCAATTAACATGCTAAAGTCATAACCCTGTTGTATACTTAAGGATTACAAATCTGTCAATAGTTTTAGCTAAATAATTTCTAACCCGATTCATTCCAGATATTTAGTAACATTCTGTATGGCCACTTAGGCCAGTCCAAAAGCCTTATAATGTCCAACACACGTAACTGCCAAAATAAAGGAAACACTTGATTAAATGAGGGATGCAAAGTATATTGAAAGCAGGTCTTTTCACACAGGTGTTGTTCCTGAGTTAATTATACAATTATTATTGTCCCTTCATACTTAGGGTTGCCCAGTTGCCCATTATTATTTTGAAGAGATGTTAGTGACTTTGAAAGAGGGCTCTCAAAGGAGCATAGGAGGTTTAAGGTGTGTGTGTGTGTTTGTGTGTGTTTGTCTCAGTCACCAGATCGCAACCCAATTGAACACTTATTGGAGATTCTGGAGTGGTGCCCGAGACAGCGTTTTCCACCAGCATCAACAAAACACACAATTATGGAATTTCTAAAGGAAGATTGGTGTCACCTCCCTCCAATAGACATCCAGGCACTTGTAGAATCTATGCAAGATGCATTGAAACAGTTCTGGCGGCTCGTGGTGGCCCAACACCCTATTAAGACACTTTATGTTGGTGTTTCCTTTATTTTGGCAGTTACCTGTACTTCTCTGAGGATGATTATGAGGATGATACTAGAATTGTTAATAGGCTTATAGTGAGATTTAAATAGCAATTTGTATAATATTGTCATTGCCTGTTTTATAATGATACTGATATGAGTTATCATCTCATGAAATAAATAGCATAGCCTATCCCCATATTACCAAATTCTAAAATTGGTGAATTTTGTTGGAATAATCGTGATGCATCGGGATGTTGAAATCCAGTCAACCTATTTCCCATTCCAATCTGTCTCTTCACAGAAAAAGTGTATTCAAAGAACTCAAATGGGTTTGG
The DNA here is from genome assembly GCA_030435695.1 of Brachymystax lenok tsinlingensis. Taxonomy (NCBI): domain Eukaryota; kingdom Metazoa; phylum Chordata; class Actinopteri; order Salmoniformes; family Salmonidae; genus Brachymystax; species Brachymystax lenok. The sequence goes on along the minus strand of CM059819.1, from coordinate 30,373,051 downwards.
AAGATAGTCTTTTTCAATCAAATGGGTCTTGTCCGTTGTTTTATTGTTGCATTTTCCCTTACCCTTACAGGCTTCTTCCATTGGAATTGGAAAGGGAAAATGGTTAGAAAACACCACAATATGGCCATGCTGTAAAAAGATGACAGACACAACACTGAGTAAACAGAGAAAAAAACGATGGAGGTTGTTACAGAAAATAGAAGTTATAAAACAAAGTTTACAGTCATTGTTTTCATTTTATACTGTAATAGGGTAAGATGAGAGGGTTGTCTTCAACAGCCCTGTGGCTTAAAGGCCTTAATTGGTACTTACTGCATTCCCATTCAAATTTGCTCTGCTTTCCATTAGATAGCCAGTTACCTCAAGTTTGACGCTTTCAGTGTCTTGATTGGCAGTAATTCTCAGGTTATAAGCTCGGCGAACTTCATATGCTTTTCTGTCTGGGAATGAAAACAAATATGTGAAGAAAAACTGCAGGAAAATAATTACCTTCACATTAGTGAAAAGGTGCTACCTGTTTAAGGTTAAAGAGGAATATACAGTATATATTTTTGTAATACTTAGCTATTTCACATACTGTGTTTGCATAGCCATCCTGCCTGAGGTCTGAACTGTTGTGACAAACAACTGCTGTGTTCCCCACATCCACATCCATGTGTGAGTAGACAATCCAGGCCCTGACCTTCACTTGCAAATATCCTGTAACAAAACAATAATATTATAAAGAATCTAAAAAATCTTCATCAGTCACTGTTTTAATCTCTGAGTAAGGTTTGTTGGATGACAATTTGAGTAGATAGGTTAGGTACCTTGGATAGTGGTTGAGATATTGTAAACCTGCATGCTTCTGTTTTGCATGTCTCTGGTCTCTGAGATGCTGTTGTTGGCTCCAGACACCTGGAAGAGAATCTGCACTGGGGCTCCCCGGTCCAGGGAAACACTAACATAAAGGTCTGAGTCTGGACACTCTCCCTCCTCAGCCATCACTGATCCCAGCAGGCCCTCCACAGGCTCCAGCAGACACACTTGCAGCTCAGAGGACACGCCCAAGACTGAGGCATGCAGGGTCAGCTGGTGGCAGCCAGAGCCCAGCTGTTGCTCCACCTCTGGTCATGCTATAGCACCTGATGACACCAAACTCTCTGATGGGCTCCTGAAGGGTGACGTTTTTCTGGACTGTGGACCAGAGACACAGCTGGGTGATGAATATGACTGTGTGTGCGAGGTGCTAGTCTCCACTCAGGCTTGCCAATGTGTTCAAATACAAGAACTGAAATTGACCAAACTATGGCCTACTTGGGTAATTTTGTTTAGTTTAATTTGAAATGCATCACATTACATTCTGTATTTGAATTTAATGTGTTTAATGTGTACTACTGTATTATTTGAATGTGTCTGAGGGACAACTGCAGTTCATTGGCTGATGATGCTGTGCCATTTTTCACATTGTGGTCGACTAAAGATTAGTTGTTGTGTAATCCAACTGATAAGAGGGAGAGAGATTAGAATCAAGCAGAGAAGCACGTAGTACAGGTACTGTCTGAAGGCCACACAGCAACCACTGCTTCCAAATACTGAGGGAGAGGAAAATCATTTTACATAGTACATACTGTAACAGAGCTGTGTAGATAATAAGGGGCATATACTGTAGGCCTGTTTTTGTCACTACAGAAAATGCTATTAATAATGTAAATGATATGTGATTATCATGATCGTTTTCATCATTAGGCTGTCTTACTTTTTAGAATTGAGTTGTACAAAAGCCATTACATTTATGGGAGGGGTATCAGTACATATGGCTTAGATAGAGGATCATTATTACAATGCTTACTCTAAATGTCTGCCATTCATACATGAAACACTAGCTTAGGAGCACAAACAGTGTAATACTTTAAATGAGAAGGTCAATATTTACTACCTTGTATTTCTATTTATTTGTATTGTTTTTACAACCAAAGCATATAATTTCCATTGAAAGTCTATACTCAGTGGCTTTGCTTTTATTCAGCTACTGTGGTTTCCTGTGTGATAAAGGCGTCTTTTATGTTGATTATACAATAGCTCCTTCCTCAAGTGGAATTTTGTTTTAGTGCATTTCCCTCCTTCGCTACAGCTGTGTTTGTTTTACAATATTAGCAGTTCTATCCAGCTGCACTCCTCGCTCTCTGCATCACAAACACACACACACATCAAATACAAACCAAATTGGCAGATGAAGTGCAGCTCCTGGCTACAGTTGCTTGTTGCCTCCCACTGAAACCCTGAGCTCCTCAGTATGTGACCACAGCCAGCCCCTGGATCAGGGTCGTTCACCCAGTTAGAGTAGCTGACATCAGAGCCATCAAGCCAGGAGAGAGGACCTGAGGACGTACAGCGCAAACACCAATGAAAATATGACATTCTATATACAGGGTACAAAACATTAGGAACACCTGCTCTTCAAAGTAGATGAAAGAAAGTATTATTTTCCCACAATATTAGATGTTCAACCTGACATGCTTACTGTGTACTATCTAGTTAATTTGATAAATACTATGATAGCTTGTGTTCTCATGAGGGATGAGAACAAAATCAAAGAACTGGACAGCATACCCTATTGAAGACAAGAATGACAAGTATTCCTCATTAGCTGCTAAAGGTAGATATCTAAACGTGGCATGGTCTCCTAGCAATAAATCTCCAGCAAGAGGCCAGCTGACGTGGGAGTCAACAAGCCCAGCATCTTAGTCTTAGGTTGGGAGACAGCAGTGGAAATGTAATGTTTTTCTGTACAATTTCTGCTCAACTGAATACAATGCACTCTACTCCCACCCCTTGGAGATCCTGGCATGAGAATGTGGCATGATCAAAGGATCTAATGCGTTAGTGTCATCAAATAATGCCCACTTTAGTTGTCTGGGCTGCTCTCTTACCTTCAGCAACAGCAGTGTCCAGTGTTAGGTTCGGGGAGGCAGGTGCTAAACCCAGACACCAGTCCTGGTCTGGCTGCATGTGCTTCTGTAGGAACTGCTGTGTATCGATATTTAGAATGAAGGCCAGGTGTCCGCCACCCCGCTCACACCAACCCTGTGCACTGAGGAAGGAATGCGGTAGAGCCACAAACTCATAACAGGAGCCGTCAAAGCCCTCTTGGTACTCTGGGCAGGATAGAGGTGCTATCTCATCATCAGCACAAGACAGGCTTAAGAGTAGAGCCATCAAGAGCAACACAGAGTGATTAGTGCTGTCCATTTTCACCCCTTCACTTGTGCACTGTTACAGGCAGCCTGGTGACATGATGTCTTTAAAGGGGACTGACATTACAGAATGACTTGTTATGTCTGACTGCACTTTCTTTGTGAAGTTCCAATGGACATAATCCTTGTGTACAAACCAACAGACCACAGGCATATAGTGAATGGTCTGCAATAAGGTCCTCAGGGAAGGACCCTGTGTCAACAGTAATAATGGATGCCTCTGAAGGCTGCCATTGATGTAACACACTGCAGCTTGCAGGTGTAGATCAACTTTATACAGGTTTGGCAGCAACAAGCCAATGACCCAGATAAAGACCATCAGAGTTATCAAAGTCCAAAATATATAGACTCTTTATATTTATACCACATATTAAACTTTACAGGGCCAATAATTTCATGATCAACATTGGTACTGCTGTGAACTGTAAGAGGACTTTTCAATCAACCACTGACCCAGACAGTGGCCTTGTCTCCCGACAGTCATGTCCAACTCTTCTAGTCTTTTGACATCCTCAGTTGTAAAGGAAAATGTATGTGTTCGTGTGGTGAACTCGACAAGCCTTCGGTCTGTTTTGACTAATAAGAACATGTCTCTTTTTAGGAGCTGCGTCAGTACTGTGAGTCAGTACTGTACCTTGGGGCGGCAGGGTAGCCTAGTGGTTAGAGTGTTGACCTAATAACTGAAAGGTTGGAAGTTCAAATCCCCGAGCAGACAAGGTACATATCTGTCATTCTGCCCCTAAACAGGCAGTTAACCCACTGTTCCTAGGCTGTCATTGAAAATAAGAATGTGTTCTTAACTGACTTGCCTAGTAAAATAAAAAGTATTCATCCCCTTGGCGTTTATCCTATTTTGTTGCATTACAACCTGTAATTTAAATTGATTTTTTTATTTGGATTGCATGTAATGGACATACACAAAACAGTCAAAATTGGTGAAGTGAAATGAAAAAAATAACTTGTTTAAAAAATAAATAAGAAAATGAAAAATGGAAAAGTGGTGCGTGCATATGTATTCACCCCCTTTTCTTTGAAGCCCCTAAATAAGATCTGGTGCAACCAATTACCATCAAAAGTCACATAGTTAGTTAAATAAAGTCCACCTGTGTGCAATCTAAGTGTCACATGATCTGTCACATGATCTCAGTATATATACACCTGTTCTGAAAGGCCCCAGAGTCTGCAACACCACAAGCAAGGGGCACTACCAAGCGGCATCATGAAGACCAAGGAGCTCTCCAAACAGGTCAGGGACAAAGTTGTGGAGAAGTACAGATCAGGGTTGGGTTATAAAAAAAATATCAGAAACTTTGAACATCCCACGGAGCACCATTAAATCCATTATTAAAAAATGAAAAGAATATGGCACCACAACAAGCCTGCCAAGAGAGGGCTGCCCACCAAAACTCACGGACCAGGCAAGGAGGGCATTAATCAGAAAGGCAACAAAGAGACCAAAGATAACCCTGAAGGAGCTGCAAAGCTCCACAGCGGAGATTGGAGTATCTGTCCATAGGACCACTTTAAGCCGTACACTCCACAGAGCTGGGCTTTACGGAAGAGTGGCCAGAAAAAAGGCATTGCTTAAAGAAAAAATTAAGCAAACACATTTGGTTTTCGCCAAAAGGCATGTGGGAGACTCCCCAAACATATGGATAAAGGTACTCTGGTCAGATGAGACAAAAATGTAGCTTTTTGGCCATCAAGGAAAACGATATGTCTGGCGCAAACCTAACACCTCTCATCACCCTAAGAACACCATCCCCACAGTGAAGCGTGGTTGCAACATCATGCTGTTGAGATGTTTTCATTGGCAGGGACTGGGAAACTGATCAGAATTGAAGGAATGATGGATGGTGTCCCCTTTAACCTGTTTCAGTCTTCCAGAGATTTGAGACTGAGACGGAGGTTCACCTTCCAGCAGGACAATGACCCTAAGCATACTGCTAAAGCAACACTCGAGTGGTTTAAGGGGAAACATTTAAATGTCTAGGAATGGCCTAGTTAAAGCCCAGACCTCAATCCAATTGAGAAATATGTGGTATGACTTAAAGATTGCCATACACCAGCAGAACCCATCCAACTTGAAGGAGCTGGAGCAGTTTTGCCTTGAAGAATGGGCAAAAATCCCAGTGGCTAGATGTGCCAAGCTTATAGAGACATACCCCAAGAGACGTGCAGTTGTAATTGCTGCAAAAGGTGGCTCTACAAAGTATTGACTTTGGGGGGGTGAATAGTTATGCACGCTCAAGTTCTGTTTTTTTGTCTTATTTCTTGTTTGTTTTTCCTAAAAAAAAAACATTTTGCATCTTCAAAGTGGTAAGTGTAAATCAAATGATACAACCCCCCACAAAAAATCGATTTAATTCAAGGTTGTAATGCAACAAAATAGGAAAAATGCCAAGGGGTGTGAATATGATATGTCATTTGGAGTTTATTTATATTTAGGTCCCTTGTGTATGAAAATGTAATCTAATGAAAAAATGTTGGCGTATATGGGACTCTAGACCAGCGTTTCCCAAACTCGGTCCTGGGGCCCCCCTGGGTGCACGTTTTGGACCGATTTTGGACCGATTTTGGGAAACCCTGCTCTAGACCAGCTGTACTATGTGGTAATCAGTGATAGTAGAATTGACCTCTATAAAACCATAAACACATATAGCTAATTATGTGCACAGGTAAAGGCAAATAAACTTAGGTCCAAAGTATAGGACTGCTCTACATTTTCCAATTGACTAAAAATAATCCAGGCCATGGTGGATTAATGCATTCTCCATTTGGATACATTTTATAAACTCCAAAGAGTTTGTGGGATTAAACTCAAGTTGCCTTACATCATGTCAACATGATGCTTAATAGGCTACAATAATTGCACTGAGATAATAATAACAGAATATCTTAAATGTGTTATTCCCAGATGCCTGAATGTGTGTGGCCTTATCGTGTGTTTAAAGATAACAGACATGATCTGTGTTTGAAAGACTTGCGTGATCATTTTGCACAGAATTGGCATTTAGATAACCTGAGAAATTGTTGTGTTATCTTTTGCAAGCATAGTTGAAAAGGCATGTGTGTGCGTGCGTGCACTTTTGTTTGGAGTGTGCATACTAGTCCATCAGCCAGGGCGGGGGGGTCGGTCGGGCTCACTTGGGGTGACGATGTCTCATAGTGATTTCTTTAAATATCCCTAGAGTTGGAAAATGTGTGATAGCAGAGTGGCGCAGTGGTCTAAGGCACTGCATCGCAGTGCTAGCTATGCCACTAGAGATTCTGGGTTCAAGTTCAGGCTCTGTCGACCTAGACTTGACCCATGGGGCGGCGCACAATTGGCCCAGCGTCATCCAGGTTAGGGGACGGTTTGGCCGGTAGAGATGTCTTTGTCCCATCGTGCACTAGCGACTCCTGTGGCGGGCCGAGCGCAGTGAACGATGACATGGTTGCCAGGTGTACGGTGTTTCCTGGTTGCCAGGTGTACGGTGTTTCCTCCGACACATTGGTGCAGCTGGCTTCTGGGTTAAATGGGCATTGTGTCAAAAAGCTGTGTGGCTTGGTTGGGTTGTGTTTCAGAGGACGCACGGCTCTCGACCTTCGCCTCTCCCGAGTCCGTACGGGAGTTGCAGCGATGAGACAAGACTTAATTACCAATTGGATATCACGAAACTAGGGAGAAAAAGGTGTTAAAAAATTAAAAGAATGTTGGAAGCGGTCATGGATCTCATCGGTACTGATGCTCATTCCATTCACCAGCTCTGGAGGTCTACGTCACCGGCTTTCTAGATGTCACTGAACTGGATTCATTACCATGGACTGTCTTGTCTCATTACGTACACCTAATTCCCATTCCCCCTGATTAGTATGTTATATATGTGCCCTCTGTTCCCCATTGTTCTTGTCGGTTAGTGTTCCCATGTCCGTTGGTCTTGTGAGTACCTGTGATTTGTTGTTTCGGCTTTCGTGCTGCGTGTATTGTGCACTTGTAATTTTGGGTCTCGTCCCGTGTAGTGTTATTACGGGTCTCGTCCCGTGTAATTATTAGAGGTTAAACCTCGCTCTTTTGTCTCAGACCAGGGGGTTGGGTCAAGACATTTACACAGATCAGACACGGACAGAGTAAGATTAGCTCAGTTTCAAAGGTGTTTATTAAAAATAATAATTTAAAAAGAAAAGAATAGGTCTCCCCCATGAGACCCTCTCCGGGTTTCCGTGTTCTGGGCTCCGGGTCTTGCTGTATCCTGTGGGGATCAAAAACTGAACTCACTCCTGTTCCTTCGGTCACCGTCCCTCCAGCTATACCGGAGTCATTTCTGCCCCCCAGTCTCCCTGTGTGCTGCCCTTATGGAAGCTTTTTGGGACTTGCACAGCTGGTGAGCAATCAGCCCTTGATTATTCACCAGCTCCCAATCAGCCCCAATTAGTCCTGGCCAGAGAGCCCGTCGAAACCTGGCACATCCAGCAGATGAAGCCATCGCCTCGTGATGTATACTCCATCTGTCACCAGGCCTCGACGGGTCTCCCCCTGGTGGCTGACCTGCTGTACGCCACACAGTGTTTGTTTGGGGGTTTGTCCCCATGCCTTTTTCATGACAAGTGGAGTAATAAAATCCCCTTATTACGTATTCCTGCGCCTGTCTCCGATCACTATACAACGTGACAGAAGCTTAGCCATAGAGTTCCATGTCGTGGGGCAACTGTTTTTGGATTGTAACTTGTGATAGAGGCACCCAATTGCACACACACAGCTAGAAAGGATTTGTAGATCTCGTAGATTTGTGAAATGTATCCCCAATTAGATATTTGGCGGCCATATTGAAAATAATTCTGTGGGGTTAATGCCTGAATCCTGTGATGGCCCTGTATCTACAAATTTTCATGGAATTCTATGGCTTCCACTGCATGGAATTCTATGGCTAAGCTTCCAACATACATTATTGTTGGAAGCTTAGCCATAGACTTCCATGTAGTGGGGCAACTATGTTTTTTGAATTGTAACTTTGGTGATAGAGGTGCCAAATTTCACACACAATGGCATAATATGGGTGATTTTAAAACAATAGTTGTAGCTAGTGCTTTCAAAGTTATATTATATATAATTTGAAAGGTAATTTCATAACCTTTCAGAACCACTTGTCAAACAAAGTTTTTAAAATGTGTCAGGGTTTCCTTAAAGCAATTTAAACAGGTCATTATGTTATATACCCTATAGGTCAAAGATTAAACTTCTGTTGACATGAACATTCCAAAAATGTGTCTTATGGATAGCTGTGAATCTTTCCAATTATATATAATTAAAGCTTATACGTGAGCAATAGCATTCTGCCATAGGGTAAAACTCCGATGGGAAAATTGTATGGGATTGAGGGATGAGAGTTATTACTGGAGAAGGCTCCAATTGCTGCACTGCTATCACACATTTTCCAACTCTAGGGATGTAGACCTTCAAAGAAATCACTCAGAGACATCGTCACCTCAAGTGAGCCTTACGTACCAAATTTGGGGGTCTGGCTCATGGACTAATATCATAATGTAGCCACCATAGTAGCGTCCTGCTGGTGAACATATGCTTACTAGTTCATATAATTTATATGCTATCTGCCTAGAATAGATAGTGCTTGGGCTTCCCAGGCTGGTCACTGTAGATTGGAGCCTGGCAGACTGATCAGTAATGCCTCAGACTTCAGTGTACTGTATGTAGCAGCCTGCCAGACTGGTTGATAGTACATGGGCCATACCGCTCACGTTTCCCTATTTTCATCTTGGATGTCTTGTTGCCAGAGGTGAGGTTCCAATGAAGTCTAACCATCTACTGACACTTTAATGGATTTTAAAGTCTGTATGCTGGTCTACTCCTTTAACTTCCCTTTATCCATTCATTAAGTTAAAATTGTTAATTATTGTTTTTTAATACCGTCCCAGGCCACTATCCAGGCCATGGCAGCCAGAGACAAAATCTCTGTTGGGGAGGCGGAGAGGAAGTTTGAGAGGGGACCAATTTATCATGAAAGGTAAAAAGGTATTAAAGGGGCAATCTGGGATTGGCACATACAGTGCATTTGAAAAGTACTCAGACCCATTCACTTTTTCCACATTTTGTTACGTTACAGCCTTATTCTAAAATGGATTAAATAAAATAAAAATCCTCATCAATCGATACACAACACCTCATAATGACAAAGCAAAAATAGATTATTTTTGCAAATGTATAAAAAAGAGATGTACCCTTATTTACCCTTTGCTATGAGGCTTGAAATTTAGCTCCGGTGCATCCTGTTTCCATTGATCATCCTTGAGATGTTTCTACAACTTCATTGGAGTCCACCTGTGGTAAATTCACTTGACTGGTCATGATTTGGAAAGGTACATACCTGTCTATATAAGGTCCCACAGTTGACAGTGCATGTCATAGCAAAAACCAAGCAATGAGGTCGAAGGAATCATCCGTAGAGCGCTGAGACAGGATTGCGTCGAGGCACAAATCTGGGAGAGTGGCCAGACAGAAGCCACTCTTCAGTAAGAGGCACATGACAGCCCGCTTGGAGCTTGCCAAAAGGCACCTAAAGACTGTAAAATAATGACACCGTATATAGCCATTGATTCTTGAAGAATGTCATTTGCAATGCCTGAGCTTATTCAACTAACACCATCAGAACCCTAAATATAAACTTGTTTTACTCCATTGTTTGTAAACAATGTAATTGTAAATAAACACTGTAAAGCTCCAAAACAACATGGTTAAAACTAAAAATGTTATCTCATGGATGAGCAGTCCTTGCATACATGTCTATGAATTTGAGTGCTTACCATTCTCCAGCCCCATCCCTCAGCTGTTTACAGGTGAGGGATGAGATGGATAGCCCGAGGCCTTTTAGCTTTCAGTAATAACAATTTCTGTAGGGCAGCCCATATAAACTCAACAGGGAAGCAGCCCATTATCATGGAGACTGCACAAAAGAACATTTAATTTCTAATCTATTCATTTCTTTATATCACCTTTTATTTAACTTGGCAAGTCTGTTAAGAACGAATAATTATTTTACAATGACGGCCTAGGAACAGTGGGATAAGTGCCTTGATCAGGGGCAGAACGACAGATTTTTACCTTTTCAGCTCGGGGATTTGATTTCGCAACCTTTGAGTAACTGTCACATCGCTCTAACCACTAGGCTACGATGTAGAAGATGGAGTAAAGGAGAAGTCTAGTGTCAATTCAAAGTTGTAATAGATAACCACCATTATGTTAGTTTGGTTATACATAAACTGGCCAGTAGATGACGATAGTATTTGTTTTAGTGAGTGATCACTTTTTGTGATTGCTTAACATAAACCAGACAGTAGACGGCGCCTAGTAGGCTACGTGATACAGTTATGTAATACATTTGGAATTTTACCCCTAGACTATTGTCCTCAAAGATATAGACGGACCCGTCACAGTCTAGTCTGATATAACCTATTATAGTTGATAAGGGACCACTGTACCACATAATAGCCTTCATAGCTGATGCTATGTCTCAATCCATCATCGGCAAGAACGGGACAGAATCACCCGAACCTGTCAAAGCAGAAGTAACAGGTAGGCCGTAGGCGTATCCCTTTATGTACTAGCTAACCGATATTTCAAGGTATTTCAGTAAATTATTTTCCTATTTTCTAATGACTTGCATAATAAAAATAAAAAAAATATTCTGAGCAACTTTACTTTTTACGTTGGCACATTCTGATTACAGTTTTTCTCAGTCGCTTTGGTGCATTTCTCACATCACTATTTACATTTGCACAACAGTTAATGCAGTTCTCAAAACAATTAGTACAAACTGCAAAACCTAGTTGATAACCTGCAAAAGCGTGTCACTTGCTCAAAATGGATAGCTCATTCCTCAAAAGCAAGTATTCATGTCAATGAAAGTGTCAGTGTCATCAAGATGAAAAGTCCTGACACCATTGTTTATGAACAAGATAGTCAAATGGCTTTGTCATGTTTTCATTATGACAGTTTACTCTGTAAATGTTTTCCAATGCAAAAAAAAGTCAGATCTTGGTGACACTACCTGAAAATGCTCAAGACAGCACTATATACTATTTGCACAGCCATTTGAAAAATACAGTAAAGTTACACATTACTGTATTTAGTGAGGTAACTGAGTACAAGACACTGAATATGTATGTTTCACATTTTACTGCATATGCTCTTTGCAATTCTAATTTGTTCACAGCATTGTGCAAAAGAAAAAATACACCCTTATTTACAACAAACATAAACTCCCTTTGGGTAGAGCTGTGCACAACAGTAAACAATATTGCAGTACATATTGGAACTGAACATACAACATACATAGTACTGTAATCATTCATGCACATCCAGACGTTCCTCTCTGTCTGGCCACATAATTTCATCTACATCACAGCGAATATCATCTCTTGCAATGCAGCGAGGAAGGTATCTCCTCGGTGGCGAATCCACCCTCTGCAGGACTCTGCTGTGATGTCATCACATGCTGCATCCATGGCCGCTAGCAGGAGCCATTTGGGTATGTGGATGCCGGTCATATACCTTCCACCTCCAGGAAGAGAAAAACTCTATTGGATTTAGGAATGGTGAGTAGGGAGGAGATATTCCACCAGCATCCTATCATGTGCTGCAAACCACTGTCTGACGACATCTGAGTGGTGAAAGCACATTATCCAAAACAACAACATGCTCGCTCAGATGGTCTCCAGTTAGACCCTCTCATTCTCAGGGATTATGTCCCTGTAAAGAGTGTCTAAAAAGTCAGCAGATGTTGTGTGTTGTATGGACCAAGGACAGGGGATATGGGTGAGGCGCCGTTTTCTGAGATGGCTGCACACATAGTAATATTCCCTCCTCGTTGGCCTGGGACATCAATGGTTGCTCTCTGTCCAATGCGATTCCTTCCACGTCTTCTACCTTTTGCCAGATTGAAACCCCCTCATCAAGGTATATGAATGTGTGCAGCGGTTCCCTGGCCTCCAGCTCCAGTACATGCTTTATTACAGAAGAGGGAGTGAGAAAAACTATAACAACTTTTCCTGTGTAACATAATGCATTTTGGACAACATATTGTACAGTATGCACTGTGAATACACACACACAGAACTGTCATGTAAGTGTAGTGCATGACACTACACAAAGTAAACAGTTTACAGCACTGAACATTAGAATATGCATAGAACACATACATGTTTTACCTGTACATACTGGTGACGGATCTCCTTCACTCTGTCGCTGTTCCGTTCAAATGGCACATTGTACAATTGTTTCATGCGCATTTCATTCCTCCTGAGCACTCTGTCAATTGTAGCGACTGAAACAGATTCAATATTCCCAAAGATGTTGTCATCCTCTATAACAGCACTTTGTATCTCTCTCAACCTTATGGCATTGTTTGCAATCACCATTGCACAAATGGCTTCCTCTTGTTGCGGAGTAAAAGGGGCCCTCTTCCACCTCTGCAAGGTTGTCTTGCAATCCTGTGTGGTGCAGAGTAAAATTACAGTAAATATGGCAAATCTTTACTGTAACACTACTGTACACTACAATACACTAAATGTGTGATGCAGTAAAGCTGTACGTCTAAATGTAAAATGTACAGTGACAAGTTATTGTCCCACTGCAAGCTTCATGTATGACACAATGACAGTAGCGCAGTGCAGATTGTTTAGTGCTGAATTACTGTCTATTTATACACACCTGTTCTCCCGACGAAATGTTTGAATAATTGAATTTACAGTGGTTCTCCCAACATTTGGCTGCACCCTTCGACCAGCCTCAGCCAATGTGAGGCCGTGATTGACAACATGATCCACAATTGTAGCCCTGATTTCACCAGGGATCCGCCTATGTACTTGGCCTCTTCTTCCTCTTCCCCTGTTTTGTCCCCTTCCCCTTCCTCCCCGCACCCTCACCCCTCTTCCACGAGGCTGACCTTCCATTTCTGTGTCACAGTATTGTAGAAATGGTACACACTATGTCCTGCTTGGTTCATATATGCTTGTAAAGTGGGGGTTTATGGGATTCAGCTCTGACAGTGATTGTAGAAAAGTGGCTTATCATTGGTTGCAACTAATGCTTCACACACCCCTTCTCATCAGTGAAAGTTGAGATTCACCTGAGAGAAATTGTTCAATTTAGGAGACATTTTCATGAAAAAAAATATTTTAAAAAAATGTGTAAAATTTGCTTGACAGATTTTGACAACTAGTTCAACATTTTTATATGTAATGACTCAAGCAATGAAATGAGGACTATTAGTTTTATATGGAATGACTATTCAGCATTCACAAGTATAGTTAATTTTGACTGACATGACATAAGCAAATGATAATGTTATAAAACAGCAGAGAGTTGTATGAAAGCAATTGATGCATGTCCAAAAGCATTTGCAATTTGTTGGAAGGAATGAGAACCTGCTACTATGATGTGCACAAATGACTAAATGTTGTGGAGGTTGAACTAACTGTTGTGCAAATGTAAATAGTGATGTGAGAAATGCACCAAAGCGACTGAGAAAAACTGTAAATGCAGTGCAGTGTTTCCAACAATTTTTCAGTGAGATCCGCTATTGGCTCCGCTAGAAGTCGCTAGATGACGTTTTGCCGTTGCCGCGACGACGTCACAACACCAATTGGTCTTGCTGCGGTCCCGAAAGATCTTTTTCGACCGCTCTCTCACCGCACCTCCTTTTCTTTGTGCTTTTCTGCCTGTGTGTTCGCAGTTGCTGTGACTTCTGTTACACAAACAGCTTCTCCCACTCTTGTTTGCTGCAGAATTGTTTGGGAAAATATGGAGCGAGATAGTTGCCAAAAGGTTGAACATAGGTTAGTTTCATAAGAAAATCATACGGAATTTGTTAAGATCGTAAAAAAAGCCATGCATGAAACATGAAACATAAACGTTAAATTAGATCTGTAAACGTAAAAACCCTAAGTTACGACTATGAATGAACATTTACACTTTCAATTATTTGCCTCCCTTTACTCAGTTACAGATCTATTTTTTTATATCCATGTTGGTCTGCTGGGGTATAGCCAAGAGGTCCCAAATAGTCTTGACCATCTATAGTCTATTCTTATTGCCAGATCTGTTTTCCCTATCAGCCACTGCACTTGCTGCTTCAATATGTAAAGGCTATATTTAGAGGCCTGTGAGCTAGGTTCTCTTTTTTAAGTGTAGCCCTGTAATTAAAAGTTATAAAACACAAATAGAGTTTAAAAAAAATAATTCCGCAAGACATCAGTACCCAAAATGATAGCCTAAATTGAAATGCTTACAAGTTGAAGGCCTATTTTTACTGTAGACCTTCATTGCAAAATAGTATGTTTTAATCAATTATTTGGTGACGTGATTATATTTAGTATCGTTTTATCTAAAATGGATAACTTTTTAAATGTTTTACAATTAAACAACTTTTCAAAATTCCTGAGGCGGATGGTCCTCCCCTTCCTCCTCTGAGGAGCCTCCACTGACTCACACACCTATATACAGAATGAGGTGTAATGAACCTCTATTGTAAACTTTCAACAATTATCAAATTTGCCATTCAAAAAAGTATACAGGCTGAAGGTCAAACTTGATCCTTTATCAGGGATCAGCTCCATTTCTACATTGTTTGGTTTATCACATGAAAATATGGTACAAATGAAAACATTTATGTGTCCTGTATCTTCTGTGCTTGCAGGATGTGTCCCTGAGTGGCTACAAGGGACATTGCTGCGCAATGGGCCTGGTCTTTTTAAAGTGGGAGACACTGAATACAACCACTGGTTTGATGGCATGGCCTTAATTCATAGTTTCACCTTCAAAGATGGTGAGACAAGAACAAGACATACATTTCCACAAATGGTAAATACTTTCCAACTGGCTGTCTAGGGCTGAGAATCTTTGTGTTTTACAGGTGATGTGTACTACAGGAGTAAATTCCTGAGGAGTGACACCTTCAAGAAAAACACTCAGGCAAACAAGATTGTTGTGTCAGAATTTGGGACGATGATCTATCCCGATCCCTGCAAAAACATATTTTCAAAGTAAATAATAGATTTTTAAACATGATTTTTTGTTTATTTGTTCCTGATTTTACATTTCCCTTACATGGATGTCCACACCAAATATATCCCGACAAACATAACCAAAAACACATGATACATGATGTATCTTGTCCTTTTTTCAGAGCCTTCTCCTACCTTCTCGCTGCCATCCCAGACTTCACAGATAACAACCTGATAAACATCATTAGATATGGTGAGGACTACTATGCCTCATCAGAAGTCAACTACATGAATCAAATTGACCCAGTGACCCTGGATGTAATTGGAAAGGTAAATTCAAATCTGTTGAAATGATCACTGTTGTCCATTGTTATCTATTATCACCGGCTTTAATATATTCTCCCTTTGCCTGTCCTGTAAACTCAACCTCAGATGAACTACAGGAATCACATTGCTCTGAACATGGCGACTGCACACCCTCACTACGACAATGAGGGAAACACCTATAACATGGGAACTGCCCTCATGAGGTTTGGCATGCCCAACTATGTCATCTTCAAGGTTCCAGTAAATGCATCAGGTATCGGAACATTAAAAAAAAAAAAAAAATTGGGGGGGTTCCTGGCCACATACATGTTAGGGGAAAAACCTCCATGAATGATTACGCATTTAAGTGTTCACAGGACAATGTTCTTTCCCTCTCCAGATAAGGAGCATAAGAAGCCTGCCCTGCGGAAGGTGAAGCAGGTCTGCAATATACCGTTTCGCTCTACCCTCTTCCCCAGCTACTTCCACAGCTTCGGCATGACAGAGAATTACATAATCTTTGTTGAGCAGCCATTCAAATTGGACATCCTCAGACTGGCCACAGCTATATTTAGAAGCGTCAACTGGGCCAGCTGCCTCAAATACGACAAAGAGGACATTGTAAGCTACACTTGTCTGATCACAGCCTCATGGAAAGTTCATTTTGATCTTCAACTAACTTTGGCAACAACCAAACTTCTTACATTCTCTCTGGTGATCCCCCTGGCCATTCTTTAGACGCTGATCCACCTGGTCGACAAGAAGACTGGGAAGGCTGTGTCCACCAAGTTCTACACCGATGCCCTGGTGGTTTTCCACCACATCAACGCCTACGAGGATGACGGCCATGTAGTTTTTGACATGATCACCTACAAAGACAGCAATCTGTATGAAATGTTCTATTTAGTGAACATGAGAAAGGAAACCCATGAATTCATTGAGAGCAACATGGGCAACTTCTCCCCACCAATCTGCCAGAGATTTGTCTTGCCTCTCACTGTTGACAAGGTATATATAGATAAGACCCCAACTATCCTGTAAATACATGAATACGCTGGTATTAAACTCTGTTACAATTTACATGAAGCAGCTCCTTATGAACAGTTGAAACATCCCGAGCACCTTAAAGAGGGAGCCATAGAGCCTAATAGCCATTAAAGTATGAGATGTCGTGATATATCACGTCTAGAACTGATCAGGGGCTATGATATTTTGCTTAATTAGACATTTTCATGATGAACTAGCTATGAATTCATGTTTTCAAGGAAAAATAAGCTTCATACGAAGCCGCGTCAAATTAAATGTTACCATTACATGTTTATACAACAAATAAAGACTGGCTACATGTACGTTATAGGATACTCCAAAAGGAACAAATCTGGTGAGCCTCAAAGACACAACAGCCAAAGCAGTGATGCAGAGAGATGGCTCGGTGTATTGCCTGCCTGACACAATATTTGAAGGTGAGACTTTGATATCAACTGAACATCACAGTGATCGGTATGAATTATATACCACTGCATCAAGAAGTCAAATGCTACGTTAGTAAAAGTGGATTCAAACAGTTGTTAGTCAAATAGTTTTGTTTTTTATGGAACATCATACCCACAAAAAATGTCATTTTGTAAATACATTTTACAGTACAATTGCATGTATCTCAATTTGTACACAAACAGGTTTGGAGTTGCCAGGGATTAACTACAAATTAAATGGCAAGAAGTACCGTTATTTCTATGGCTCAAGAGTGGAGTGGACTCCACACCCAAATAAGGTAGTCTCTTACCAATGTATTCTCCTTTACATAGAGAAGTGGGTCCTCATTTCTCACTGACAACATGCTGCTGTTTGTGTTATTAATACTTACACAGATTGGGAAGGTGGATATCGTGACCGGAAAGTACATTGAGTGGACAGAGGAGGACTGCTACCCCTCTGAGCCTGTGTTTGTTGCCTCACCAGGAACTGTGGAGGAGGATGACGGTGAGAGGCAGTAGGCCTACTTCTGCACTACAAAAGCATTTAATCAGCTCTGATATCTGTCACTATAAAAAGGTATATTTATTTATTTTCTGTTTTCAGGAGTCATTTTGTCCTCAGTCATCTCACTCAATCCAAAGAAATCCCCCTTCATGCTTGTCCTCAATGCCAAAACCTTTGAGGAAATTGCTCGTGCCTCAATCGACGCCAGCATTCACATAGATCTGCATGGACACTTCATTCCCACACAGAGTACCAACTGACATAGCCAGCAGAGGGCAGGATTGTACTTTAACATTGTAGAGGGCAAAATATTGCTCCCAACCATGTAAAGTTGATGTCTGTGCCCCCATGGAACTTCAACGAGCATAATTAGCATAATAAACAAAAATCCCCATCAAAATCCTTCTGTTTAAAGTAGAGATATATGTTTTGTGTGGGCTGCGTCTCAATCCACCACATATTTTTGCATTTTAGCTAACACTAACCCCTCTCCTAACCTTAACCTAATTCTCCTAACCTGCTACTTTAATTATCGTAACCTGCTGTGTAACTTCTAAACCTGATACGAAAGTAAATCTGTTTTTCCATGTATGAATCTGTTATTCAATGTGTTTCTATGGGCTAATAGCAGTAAGACCAAATTCAAATTTTTATCAAATACTTGTTTTAGAAAAAAAATGGTATACCTACAGGGGTTCTAAAATTCTAAATCAAATAGCTAAATGATCCTTGCTACCTCTCCAATCGTATTTGCTCAAATGTTGCAGAATTTATGTTTACAGAACATCTACCACAAAGTGTATTTTAAATCCTATTTTTAGACAAGAGAACGACATAACCTCTATTTTTCTAACCAGGATGTATACAATATAGTTGTGTATGTAAAAAGGGTTTATATTAATGTATTATTAATAATAATGTATTCATTCCATCTATCCTGGTCACCCTATTGTAAATTATATCGTTTTTCTGTACTACAGGTAATTAAGGAAAACAATAGTGTGCTGCAAAGCAGTTATGACATTGTTATTATTGCTGTCGCATTGCTATCACCATTACTTTCTGCACACGTAATTACCTCATTCAACAACATTATGATGATTATTACCATGAGTCACTACAATGTACTTACATTAGGTTTGTAAATATATATTTTAATATCCATTAGAATACTGTGTTTATGAAATATGTCATACTTTTTAATTCACTCATAAAAAACATGTATACTTTTATTTAGTACATTCTAGTGGTAGACTGAAACAAGACATTAATGCTCTAAAGTTAGAATGAAAATTTGCTGTGCATTAAATGCCAGTTATTGTTTGTTGTTAATGTTTTGTTTTAATAGTGTGTTAGTCTGAGTTTGATTCTGAAATCGTTCTGTGACTTAGCTGAAAACTAGTCTCCTGATGTCTGTGTAAATGTGCAATTTAACTATTTGTCTTTAAGTCTGACCATGTCATCCCTTTTAATGAATAACTTCTAAAATGAACATATTGCTTACAACTACAGTAATAGTAATTATTTGTGTAATATAGTCCAACAACAACATGGCTGTGCCAGTAAAGTACATGTTTGCTTGCTAACAAATAAAAACTTCAGGGAAAAAACATATTCAAACCTTTTGGTTGCATTGTCCACAACTCTTGATGTTTGTAGAGGAACCAATCTTTCCCCGCAAAAAAAAAAAAAAAAAAAATGTACAAAGAATATTACTGAAAAAACAGAAAAATGTTAAGATCAGTTGGTATGATTGATATGATTGTTAGTGTAGCTCCCCCTTCCCCCATGGGAAATGTGGTTTGACTCTGGGGCTTAACCTTCACTAATAAGAGACAGACACCAGATATCCCTCAGCACCAGGCATGCACAATGAACAAGAAATTGGCATAGGCTAGCATGGTACCAATGGCTTACAAATATAATATATTAGGTGGCCTGTTGCAATCTCTAGGATGGGATTAGACTAATCATAGTATACAAGTATAAGATATTGGGTAACTCAGTGCAAAGAACTGCCATCATGATTTCTTACACCAACCTTCCTCACAGCATAGACACAATACAGAGATGCTTTTATTTAGACATAGTTATCTTTTAAAATAATTTGACTTTTCAGATGATCACTGCAACATTTTCATGTTTTATATCACATTTTGCTATTTACATTTACTGTGCATGAGAATACATTTTGACAGCTTCACACAGCAAAAATTAAATCACCCAAGGCAGACAAGTTATTTATTGTAACTGAGGATTACTTACAGTAATAATAGTCTTGTGACTACTATCCTTACATTATTTTCTCCACAAAAACACTTGTCACAACATGGCAATTACAGTAGGTAGAAGTCTTACCTTAGTCTTGTCCTTACCTTTCAGACAGCAGAATGAATGGAGAAGAGAGGCTTTTCAATCTTACAGGCAGTGTCAGAGTTCACTGAAATCAATTTCACAGGTCTGTCTTAACCAACTGTGTAATAAAAGTGTTGAATTACATAAATATGCAACCATAACTGTAATTCCTAGAATGTACAATAGACTTAACAAAGAGAGACCAAAGATTAGGCCTACTATCTGGAACAGAGTTTATAGCCAAGTACATCAGATGACAGTTACATAAATGGGCAACATGGTGAGTTAAAGGGTCAATCTGCAATTGGTACGTACATTTTTGGACTTTTAAAATAATTATATATTCCCATTGATCTTGAAGAATATGACTTACAAATTCCTCATGAGCCTAGTTTAACTGTCATACCCCATCAGAACCGAAAATATAATCTTGTTTGTATGTATGCATCATGACAATATTTCATGAAAGACATACTTATGGCTTGTTTTAAAGCAATAATTCACTCCAAATAAATCCCCAAATGCAGCTAATGTTATGGATGGTGGGAAAGTGGTCTGTGAGTTGCCTTAGCATTAGCCCACTTGCAAAACAAATTGGACAATCGAATAATGGATTATCATTTAGGGTATAATAACAGGGGTAATACAACTTCCATTCTTTTGCAGTCAACAATACTAAGGCTATATATGCTTTAGCTGAGTATACAAACCTTAATCTTAGGTTGCAGAGTCCTTATTCTGTCTTGAAAAATTCTTGGAAGACTGAGCTTATGATTGCACCAAATATCGATATGCTTATCTCCAGTTCTAGTTACCTTATCATAGAGTACATAGTTGAGAGGGTCAAAGCTACACTAAATATACAAAAGTGTGTGGACACCCCTTCAAATGAGTGGATTCGGCTATTTCAGCCACACCACACAACATGATGCAGCCACCACCATGCTTGAAAATATGAAGAGCGCTACTCAGTGTTGGGTTGAATTTTCCCTAAACATAACACTTTGTATTCAGGACAAAAAGTTAATTTCTTTGCTACATTCTTTTGCAGTTTTACTTTAGTACCTTATTGCAAACAGGATGCGAGTTTTTGAATATTCTTATTATGTACAGGCTTCCTTCTTTTCACTCTGTCATTTAGGTTAATATTGTGGAGTAACTGTCACGGCCGTCGACAGAAGTGGACCAAGGTGCAGCGAGGTATCCAGTATACATATTTTATTTATTACGTAACTGGTAAAAATAAAGAACAAACGAAGATCGTAACACCAGTGTGGCTACAAAATGCACACACCACTGAACATACCAAAACAAATCCAACAAACCGACCATAACGAAAGTGTAGCACATACAGATACTCACACACAAACAAACAATGACCCACACTGCAAGTGGGGAAAAGAACAAATATATATGGTCCCCAATTAGAGGTAACGACACTTAGCTGCCTCTAATTGGGAACCATCAACAAACCAAACCTAGAAAATAAAACCTAGAACAAAAAACACCCCTGCTCACGTCCTGACCAAAACCACCATAGAGCAGCCAACAGGGCTATCTATGGCCAGGACGTGACAGTAACTACAAGGTTGTTGATCCATCCTCAGTTTTCTCCTATCACAGCCATTAAACTCTGTAACTGTTTTAATTGGCCTCATGGTGAAATCCCTGAGCGTTTTCCTTCCTCTCCGGCAACTGAGTTAGGAAGGACTCCTGTATCTTTGTAGTGACAGTGCATTGCTACACCATCCAAAGAGTAATTAATAACTTCACCATGCTCAAAGGGACATTAAATATCTGCTTTTTACCCATCTACCAATAGGAGCCCCTTGGGAGGCATTGGAAAACTTCCCTGTTCTTTGAGGCTGAATCTGTGTTTGAAATTCACTGCTCGGTACAGAGATGAGGTAGTCATGCAATTTTATTTACAAATTATTATTTAATTTTTTTACTAGGCAAGTCAGTTAAGAACAAATTATTATTTTCAATGACGGCCTAGGAACAGTGGGTTAACTGCCTGTTCACAGGCAGAACAACAGACAGTACCTTGTCAGCACAGGGAATTGAACTTGCAACCTTTCAGTTACTAGTCCAACGCTCTAACCACAAGGCTACCCTGCCGCCCCATGTGACTTGTTAAGCACATTTTTACTCCTGAACGTATTTAGGCTTGCCTTAACAAAAGGGTTGAACACTTATTGACTCAAGACATTTCAGCTTAAAATGTTTAATTGTGACACAAAATCTAAATTGAATCCGTTTGAAATTACTATTATATTAGATAATTTGATGAATCAGTGTGTTGCATAATAAATATTTTATTTTAATATTTTATAATTTATTTTCTTCACATTCTGAGCTGAGAGAACACAGCATCACTGTCACGATCTTCAGAAAGGACAGACCAAGGCGCAGCGAGGCATCCAGTATACATGCTTTTAATGAATGAACGTAACTCACGTAACTGGGCAAAACAATAAACAGAACGAAGATCGCAACATTAACATAGACTAATATACACACAATGACGCTATGCTCAAAACAATAACCCACAAAACCTATTTGAAAACCCCAAACATATATATGGTTCCCAATTAGAGACAACGTCACACAGCTGCCTCTAATTGGGAATCATTACCCCAACATAGAAATATAACACCTAGAACATAAAAACCCTACACCAAAACCAAAACTAAACACACCAGCCTGTCTTCTCAGGCCTGGACGTGACAATCACCATGATGTTGGGCATGCATGGCTGCTCATTTTGTGGAGCAGAACTACAAGTAGAAGATGGTCATGACCTGTGCCCCACCTGCCTAGGCATTGGCTACCTGCGTGAGGCCCTTTCTGACCCCTGCGTTAACTGTGCCATCCTGCCTGTGAAGGTGAGGGGGAAGCGCGGCTAGCCAGAGTTGAGGGCCTGGTTTTACAGATAATTTACCAGTGTCCAGAATTGTTCGCCAGGACCCACCTGGGACACCAAGAGGGAAAGCCCATGAAACCCATGGCGCACACGGAAGGTCGATTCACTATCCTCGGAAGGTTGATTCACTATCTGAGATAGAGCAGCTAAAAACGCTTTTGCGTTCCTTCAAGCCCCCCTAGTCTGGGCCCTCTAGCACACCCTCCAGAATGGGGGACGCAACAGAAGACCTGCTGTCCAATCGGGCATCCAAACGGCACTTTAGTGACCAGGATGATGACACACTCAACATAGTGAAGGAGGATGACACACTAAAGATGGGTCAGAGGAGTCATTCCAAGGCTCTGATCACACAGAGTCCGAAGGAAGCTCTGCCTTCACCGGCTTTTCTTACGGAGCTTCAGAGATGCTGGGCCGACACGCTGGCCATTGCCCACCACGGCAAGGACAGTAGAACGCTATCTGCCATGCGCGACACAAAACAATATGGGCTGGACCATATGCCTAAGGAGAATGAATGCATAGCAGAGCTAATGCTCTCCCCAGATGAAGCCCTGAAAGATGATGCCTACTGCCCCAGACTTCAGTGCAGGGCCAAAGATGAGCTATTCCAAAAAACACAGGTGTTTTCTGCATTTCACCTTCCAGGGCCAGGCATACCAGTTTGCGGTATTACACTTCGGTCTCTCTCTGGCTCCTCGCGTCTTCACAAGACGCGTGAGCGCAGCTCTGAGATCCCTCCACCTACAAGGGATCAAAATCCTTCCTTTCCTCAATGACTGGCTCATCTGCGCCTCCTCTCGTCAGCGTGAGGCCGAGGGCACAGAGCTGACATTGAACCACGTCACTGCACTGGGTCTTGGGTCTTACCATGAACAACGAAAAGAGCAACTTTACACCAAGCCAAAAGGTCACCTTTATTGGCATGTCTCTGAACTCCCTCACTATGAGGGCATGTATAGCAACTCAGGGCGTGGACAGCATTCTTCTTATGCAACAATTTCAGTTGAATGCATTGGTGCAAGGTACAAACGTTCCAACAACAGATGGGCATGGTCACGGCGGCCTCCACGGTGACACCGTTTAGGCCTGCTGTCTTTAAGACCACTACAGGGGTGGTTCAACAACCTCTGCTTGGACCCCAAGCAGGACAGAAATACCAGGAGGAAGAGAGCCTTCCTGTCTACAGGTGTCCCTCTTGGATCAATTCCGGCAAGGCGGGAGGTAGTGATGACCGACGCTTCGCTAACAGGCTGAGGAGCAGTGTGGCAACACAGGTCTGTACGAGGAGTGGTGCCCCCGCTGGAGGAAAGAGCACATCAACGTGCTAGAACTACAGACAGTTTACCTAGCCCTGAATACATTTCTGTCGGTTCCCTAACACAAACATGTCCTGATACAATCAGACAATACATCGACAGTGTTCCACATCAACCATCAAGGTGGAAGGAGGTTCTGTACGGTCCCTACAGGTGGCCCAACAACTATTGATATGGGCCCTACCACATCTGGCCTCCCTATGATCCATTCATCTCCCAGGCAAGGTGAATGAGGTGGCAGACTTCTTGTTGCGACAGAAAACGCCCCCTGGGCATGGCCACCTTAGCCCACATATGGCTAGAGGGCCTACTGTATGCTTTCCCTACGTACCCCCCGCCCGATCTTAGCAACGCTGCACAGGGTCTCTCGGGCTCAGCACAAGCTACTGCTTGTAGCCCCCAGATGGCCAGCGAGCCCATGGTTTTCAACCCTCCTCAGACTTCTGGAGGGAGAGCCATGGCAGCGCCCTCACAGACAGGACCTGCTTTCACAGTTGGAATGCAGGATATGGCATCCCAGCCCAGACCAACTACAGCTATGGGTGTGGCCTCTGAAGAGTCCGACCCTCTACTGATCGGCTGCAGTCCTGGTATTATCGGATGAAACCTCTTTTCGAGCATACGGAGGAGCCGGACATAAAATGGTTAATTTGAAACGGCTTTCATTTTAGCAATTTCATCAGCAAAACGTGTGAGTGAGCTCCACACGCTCTCTATGAGCACTGTCTGCCTACGATGGAAGGCAGACAACCTAGGCGTGACCTT
This sequence comes from Brachymystax lenok tsinlingensis, assembly GCA_030435695.1. Lineage (NCBI taxonomy): Eukaryota > Metazoa > Chordata > Actinopteri > Salmoniformes > Salmonidae > Brachymystax > Brachymystax lenok. Next base: position 30,348,167 of record CM059819.1, on the reverse strand, counting down.
ATGGCTCAATCCAGCCTTTTTGCCTAAGGGTTTATCACCCCTTCACATCAATCAAGCCATTGAAATGATGGCCTGCTGCCCCCCTCCTTTCCAGAAGGTGGAGGAGGAGCGAGCAAATCTCTTGTGTGCAGTCCGTTCCCTCAAATGCTATACGCAAGCCTCGGAGCACTACAGGAAGTCAGACCAGCTGTGCTTTGTGGGAAGTCAAAAGGCCTTTCATTGTCCAAGCAGAGGCTTTCACACTGGGTTGTGGATGTCATCTCTCAGTGGTCCCTGACCCAGAGGGTGTGATATGTCACTCGACCAGAAGTGTCACCACATCCAGGGCTGTGGTGAGAGGCGTCCCCCTGAAGAAGATATGCGCAGCTGCTGACCCTGCATGTTCTCAAGATTTTACAAGGTCAACGCATCCTGCCACACCATGGGCTCTGCCATTATTCAAGTGGCACTGGTGCATTAATTAGCGGTAGTAGTGCTATTCCTCATGACCTTGTTGGTATGAGTCATCCATACTTTCAACAGTACTGACAGTCTGAAAGGTATGAAGTAGAACGGAAGTTATGAATGTAACTATTGTTCTACGAATACCTGGAAGACTGTCAGTACCTTCCCGTCACTCTGAATCTTTTGGGCGAGAAGATTATCTGAGACAATGCGTGGTCTGAAGTAAGGTTTTATTTGAACCGGGGTGGCACGTGCTCCCACGCTGTCACGTCACTGGTGTGACTTTGATATTATTACACGACCTGCACGGAGCGCGAGGGATATAATCCATACTTTCAACCGTACTGAGGTCTTCCAGGTATTCGTAGAACCATAGTTACCAAAAAAGTGACCAATCTATGCTTGAGTTATTTGACAGCGTCGCTGTGAATATAGAGCGAGATAACTGCCAAAAGGTTGAATGTACTTTAGAATCGTAAGAAAAGCCATGCGAAACATGAAATGTAAATGTTAAATTAGATCTGTAAACGTACAAACCCTATGTGACAACTAGAACGCTCCTTTACACGTTCAATTCTTACTTAACATCTCCCTTTACTCGGTTACAGATCTTTTTTATACATACTTTTGTCAGTAATGTGGCATCTGCAAAGGACATGAACCGAACGTAGCTAGTCGAAGTTAGCTAGTCAATCAAGCAACTCTAGCCCAGAAGTTGAGTTGCTTTGCAGTTTATGTCTAGAACTTGTATTAGAACTGCATTCAATAGCGACGTTACACCAGTAGATGGCATAGTATAGACTTGGAATTATAAAAACACAGAAGAGCTTTGTCTTTAACAACCGCCTGAGCTGCAAAATAAAAAGCAAATACGATTTAGACTAGGCCTATTCTGCTATCTACATACGCCATGCTGTTGTGTGTTATTTAATGATCATATAATTGCACAATTAATTTGTATAGCTGCGTGGGGCTACTGGGATCATGTAACCTAATGAATCACACCTTTTCTAGTATTTGCCTTATAATAGGCATTTTGACTGTTGTATTAGTGAATTCCACTCTGCATGTAGGCTTGTTATAGCCATTTGCATTGCACAACTCCATCACACAGAGGCGTTATCCATATCAATTAAAGAGACAAAATAAAATCTTGATTAAGTCTGGGCTATAACCTGTCTTGAGCGGAATGGTCATGACTATCTATTGCTTATTCTTATTTCCAATCTGTTTTTCCTATCAGCCACTGCACATGCTTCTTCAACTATTTTGTTTAAAATGTATTTAGAGGCTATGTTTAAAGGCATGTGAGCTAGAGTCTCCTATTAAGGGTGCCATATAATAAAAACAGTTATAAAACAAAAATAGAGTTATACAATTATTTTAAATTCATATGAACCCCTCCTACAGAATATGCTTTGGCAAGATTTTTAGTGATGAAATATTTAAATATTCAATAAAAAAATATTTTGAGTAGCATTGACTCCAGTGGTCATACATAATTAACAGACTCACCAAACATCTATTATTATGTGTTTCATTATTCTTGCTAAATACAATTGGTTATGATTGCAGACAGAACTCAGAGAATGGGATGGTGCAATATTGAATTAGTCATATATTGATAAGGTGCGTGCATGGGGATGTCCACGTCACCCAGAGATATGCCCATGCTGTAGAGATACACCTAGCCGACTGAAACTTCACTGTTGTAGGCATAATAGAGCTATCGCTATCTAGACTTGCCCTGGCAAACAAATCTATTACATTAACTACCTATATGTGAAGTAAACTAAATTGAGGAGTAATAGAGAATGGAGACTTTTAACTTGAAAACGTGCAGCATACCTCTTTACTGTTTCCCTGACTTCTGTTTTTTTTGTTTATATATAGTGCGTTTATGCTTGTTAGTGTGGCCTTTTGGTGTAATATTTGGGGGCGTTCGTGAGATGAAACTGACAAAACTCCAAAATGTATTATTGTAGGTCAGAATTGCAACACAAGATTTATTCAAGCTTAAAATGTTAGTCGGTAATCGTAACATGGTGTTTGTATGTTCACAGATAAAATTTCACGTTTACTTTTCATGTATGGATTTTCTTATGAGCCTAATGGTATGTATGTTCAACCTTTTGGCAGGTATCTCGCTCCATATGTGAACTCCTAATGACCGATCAGGAACAAACACAATCCTAATGACCGATCAGGAACAAACACAATACAGTCAGTCAGTAGACAAGATAATAGAAAGATGATACGCTATAGTTTCGTGTATCTCAGTTGGCAGAGTATGGCGCTTGCAACGCCAGGGTTGTGGGTTCGATTAACACTGGGGGGAGCAGTACGAAAAAAAAGTATGAACACACTACTGTAAGTCGCTCCGGATAAGAGCGCCTGCTAAATGACTCGTGTGAAATGTAAGTGTGTCTTGTGCTTATACTAGGCTACTACTTGGAAACTCCGAATGGGAGTGGTTTCCTTTGCCTAATATATAAACGACCCTGTTCTTTCGTCTCTCACAATTTCTAAGGAAGGTAACGCATGAATATTTGTCTTTCCTCTCAATAAGGATGGCCTACGACTACACTAAAAACAGAGAAGAAAGACCTGATCCAGTGAAGGCGGACCTCAAAGGTATGTAACCTGATGAGATGTTCATTATCGACATAACATGCGCAGCCACATTCACAGGTATAACTAGGGAAGTAGCAGTGAGTGGATAAAATCCCTACGGAAGCCAAGCCAGGAAAAAATGGCATATTACAATTTAGGGGTTGTGATAATTGCTTTGTTTTCTCTTATACTGTTCATATTCCTTGCCACCGTGAAATATAGGCCTAAGCCCGAGACAATAAGAAGACGCAGTGGCAGAATAAATTCAACCATAACTTTGTTTCATCACAAAACCAGAGAAAACATTTTTCTGGTGGTCCACAAAACATATTACATGTAGCAAACAGTTACATGGCCTACAGCATGGTCAATCAAATCAATGTTTCTGAGATTTTCAGAAAACTGAACAACTATTGATTTAGAACACGTGAGAGATACCTCAAGTCCCAAAGAAAACAGGAGCTGCTTCCACTATTCGAGCACCATTTCAACTTCAAAATGGCAACATCATCAACTCACTTATGCTTAGTCTAATACAGTGACAACTAAAATATTCCCAAAACAATTTAGGCCAATCAATGTAATCTAAATATCATGTGGCTGTCTATTGTCCTTCTTTCTTTCTGTGTGTGCATAAGTAGAAAAAAACATGTTGACGGTACTTGTAGAGAAACGCCAGTGCCATCCTCCTCTTTCATGTTGCCGAAACGGCAATGACTGTCATACAGTACAAGCGTCCAGTACAGTACGCTTCTCTGGGTGTAAACTCTGTGGATTTGGAAACTAGTTGCACTCCTGAGTAGAAGGGCCCCCCTTTTACTGCGACACAATGTACAAAGAATTATGTACGGTGCAGTATGTCCAATATGAAAAACGGATTGGATTTAAGCTGATAGGCCACTCCGTAGCCCTTTCCTGCAGTCAAATGACCTAGTGGCCTCATGGATTGAATGTTATTAATATTTTTCATAATTAATAAACATATCTTTTTTTTCAACGCCAAAAATCAGTTTTTTTCCATGTCAAATGATATTGTTGTATTTCAGTCTTCTGTGAAAGTGTAATATTGGGATGCAAACAAATACATTTTATACATTTAAACTCTATATCTGGCATGGTACAGGTGTCATTTTCTTAAAGCCCATAACCATGTGTGTGAGGTGTATACTTTTGTTTCAAATTAGATTTGTTTAAGACTACCAAGAAACTCTGTGTGACCCTGACTTAGCCCACTGCAGCAAAAGGTTTTAAAGGTTGCAGAATGAGCAGTGATGGTCCTTGGTTGTAAACTCTGTGGATTTCAAAACGAGTGGTGCTCCTGAGTAGAAGGGCCCCCTTTTTACTATGACAGAATGTACAGGAAGTTGTGCCCTACGTGCAGTACTGTATGTCCAATATGAAAATGTACTGAACATCGTGCAATACGAATGGGCTAATTAACTATGGGATTGAAGTGTTTTCTAAAGTTTATTATAATAATATTATTAATATTAATAGTATCATTATAAATAATGTTTTGTTATTTGTATTACTGTTACCATAACTATCTAGTAATTATTTTAATGCTGTTAGCAATCATGTCAATGCTATATTACTTGTGCTATAAAGGCAAAGGTGATTAACTTTATACATTTCTTCATATTGTTAAACAAAATTGTAAGTCTGCTAACATTTCCCCATAAACTGTTACTAATTTTGACCATTTTTCACCATCTTAATTGCACAACTTTTATTTTGAAGGAAAATCGCAAAGGACACTGCCTTATTCTTGCTATATCTTATTCTTTCTGGCTGAATGGACACACTGTCATAGCACCCTATGCTGTTTTGTAAAACTTTTGTTTTATATAGGCAACCTTCCAAGCTGGCTCCAAGGCACGTTGTTGCGCAATGGGCCAGGCATATTCTCAGTGGGGGATACCACATACAACCACTGGTTCGATGGGATGGCCCTGATGCACAGCTTTACATTCGAAGATGGTAAGATGAGTGGAAGTGTTTGATATAGTGTGATATAGAAACTCAAACAAGATGATCTAATGATAAGTCCAATTGGCAGGCTTTTTGGTGCTATGGGCTCGATGGGTTGTGCAAGTTAAAACAATTCCCACATTTAGCAATTAAACTCACAATAGAAGTAAATCATTGTGTGTGTGTGTGTGTGTGTGTGTGTGTGTGTGTGTGTGTGTGTGTGTGTGTGTGTGTGTGTGTGTGTGTGTGTGTGTGTGTGTGTATATATATGTGTATGTATATATTTATTATTTTCTTCTTCAGGTGAGGTAATCTACAGAAGCAGATATTTACGTGGAGACACATACAAAGACAACATGGCAGCCAAAATAATTGTTGTGTCTGAAATGGGGACAATGGCCTACCCGGATCCAGGCAAAAACATCATATCTAGGTAGCACATTAGATGGTTCATTTTGGCACATTGAAAAGGCAAGATGTTGAAGTCAATTATGTTCTGGCATGCTGTAGCAAAAGATCAGGCATGATAGTGCATCTGATCTGACTGTTGATGATTACATTTTATTTGTCCCTATGAATATGCCTGTTGCTGAACAAATTATCTTTGTCTCCAGGGTGATCACCTTTCTTAACCACACGGTCCCAGACTTCACTGACAACTGTGGCAACAACTTCATTCGATATGGGAAGGATTATTATGCAACCTCTGAAACCAACTACATCCGCAAAATAGATCCTGCGACTCTGGAGACTCAGGACAAAGTAACTTTAAGTTAATATTGGCGTTGCTATCTGGATGACCATACACATGAACACACCTGTTTATAAGCCTATCTTGTTATCTCACTAGGTTGACTACTTGAAATACCTTGCTGTGAACCTGGTGACATCCCATCCACATTACGATAAAGACGGAACAGCCTACAACATGGGGACATCAATAGCGGAGAAGGGAAAGACCAAATACACCTTATTCAAGGTTCCAGACACTACTGCAGGAGGTACACTACCAGTCAAAAGTTTGGACACACCTACTTATTCAAGGGTTTTCTTTATTTTTACTATTTTCTACATTGTAAAACAATAGTGAAGACATCAGATTTTTACATAACACATATGGAATTATGTAGTAATCAAAAAGTGTAGAACAAATCAAAACATATTTGAGATTCTTCAAAGTAGCCACCCTTTGCCTTGATGAATCTTTGCACACTCTTGGCATTCTCTTAACCAGCTTCATGAGGAATGCTTTTCTATAGTATTAAACGAGTTCCCAGAAATGCTGAGCACTTGTTGGCTGCTTTTCCTTCACTCTGCGGTCCAACTCATCCCAAACCTTCTCAATTGGGTTGAGGTTGGGTGATTGGAGGCCAGGTCATCAGCAAAGCACCCCACACCATCACACCTCCTCCTCCATGCTTCACGGTGGGAACCACACATGCAGAGATCATCCGTTCACCTACTCTGCGTCTCACAAAAACACAGTGGTTGGAACCAAAAATCTCAAATTTGGACTCATAGGACCAAAGGACAGATTTCCACCGATCTAATGTCCATTGTTCGTGTTTCTTGGCCCAAGCAAGTCTCTTCTTGTTATTGGAGCCCTTTAGTAGTGGTTTCTATGCAGCAATTCAACCACGAAGGCCTGATTCACAATCTCCTCTGAACAGTTGATGTTGAGATGTCTGTTACGTTACTTGAACACTGAAGCATTTATTTGGGCTGCAATTTCTGAGGCTGGTAACCCGAATGAACTTATCCTCTGCAACAGAGGCAACTCTGGGTCTTCCTTTCCTGTGGCGGTCCTCATGAGAGCCAGTTTCATCATAGTGCTTGATGGTTTTTGCGACTGCACTTGAAGAAACTTTCAAAGTTCATGAAATGTTCCTAATTGACTGACCTTCATATCTTCAAGTAGTGATGGACTGTCGTTTCTCTTTGCTTATTTGAGCTATTCTTGCCGTAATATGGACTTGGTCTTTTACCAAATCGGGCTATCTTCTGTATACCAACCCTACCTTGTCAGGAAGCTGGTTGAGAGAATGCCAGGAGTGTACAAAGCTGTCATCAAGGCAAAGGTTGACTACTTTGAAGAATCTCAAATATAAAATATATTTTGATTTGTTTAACACTGGTTACTACATGATTCCATATGTGTTATTTCATAGATTTGATGTATTCACTATTATTCTACAATGTAGAAAATAGTAAAAATAACACTTGACTGGTACTGTATATCTTCAAAAATATCACCTTGTCTGTCTTTATGTTCAAGTTAGTTAATTCCTAGTTACAGGGGTATCACCAGTCCCTATGAGGTTGTTTCTCCCTTGGACTTGATCACTTTTCACACCTCTCGGTTGTCAGGTCTAAAACAGACACTAATTAAAAGGAAAGAGAGAAAGCCAGCAGAGACTTCAGCCCCTGAGGAGTTAAACTTTAGACCACTGACCTTTGACCTTGTAAACTCTGACCTTCACTGGTATCTGATGAAACACCTTTCTGGGTTTTGTCTTACTACTTTACACCATGGATAGAGAAGTATCCTGACCCTGAAGCAGATAGTTTTCACAAAACATTACAAATAGCTGTAAATGGTTGTAAATTCTCAGTTTATATGTTTAATCAGATAAGGCCAATGCTTCTCCAGCCTTGAAGAACCTTGAGGTGATCTGCACAGTGCCCTGCCGCTCCCTCCTCAGCCCCAGCTACTACCACAGCTTCGGCATGACTGACAACTACTTCATCTTCATTGAGCAGCCATTCAAACTGGACATCCTCAAGATGGCCACAGCATACATGAGAGGGGTCAACTGGGCTAGTTGTATGAAGTTTTGCCCAGAAGAAAATGTAAGGGTTATAAGACTAATTTTCTTTGGCAATGAATTTAATGAGTCCAATGTAAGTGCAAGTACTATGTTGGTTTTTTTTCATTTCATGGAAATTACATCCCTTTGTGTTCAACTTTGACAGACCCTGATTCACCTGATCGATAGAAAGACTGGCAAAGCAGTGGGCATAAAGTACTACACAGAGGCAATGATAGTGTACCATCATGTGAATGCCTTTGAAGAGGATGGTCATGTCATCTTTGATGTTATCGCCTATGAAGATCCCAGCTTATACAACATGTTCTACCTAAACGTGTTAAAAGAACAATCAAAGACCTCAGTAATGTCTGTGCCAAAGTGCAAAAGATTTGCCCTTCCTTTACAGACTGACAAGGTAATGGTTTGCAACTGATTACCATCTTAACCTTTAAACATTGCCCTCAACTAATGAGTACTAACAGTAACTCTTTCTATAATGTTGTGAACTGTTTCTGAAGGGGATTGATGTTGGAGATGATATGGTGAAACTCCAATACACAACTGCCAGCGCTGTGAAAGAGAAAGAGGGTAAACTACACTGCCAGCCAGAGGTACTTTGTGACGGTAAGACCAAAACTTGTATTACTCAATGTTCTGTTAAGTTCTTGTGCCTTATAGACACTCACATTTTATTTTACAATATACTCGTGTTGATTTTGTTGTTCAATACCCAAATGTATCTACAGGTGTGGAACTACCCAGGATCAATTATGACTTCAACGGCAAG